>CM056958.1:2138180-2757472 GCA_029856935.1 Cyclocarya paliurus | reverse complement strand
TTTTTAACGTTAATCTCAACTCATCTCATCTACGAAAACAAATGAGGCACTTGTCAGGCTATTAGTGCTTGTCATATTGAGTCGAAAAAATCTATACATCATCCTAACTTTCACCATCCTCCTATCATATTATAATGTGACATTAGATGATTGAAGATTATTTATTATATTTCATTGTGAACTTATCATCTAATGCCACATCATGAAATGATGAGAGGATAATAGAAATTGGAATGACGAGTAACATTACTCTATTGAGTCTATATTCTCTAGAACTGATCTTTTTCTTTATAGTTTTGTAAGAAACCCCAGAATTCTGGTTTACGAAAGCAAATATTATTGAAATAATTTTGCTTGTATGGATATATTTCGTTTCTAGCAAGCATTGAGATATGCTTCATTACTTCCCTTTCCTGAGGAATTGGATAATTTGGCCCCTTTAATGGACCTTGGGGTTTATGACTGGTGATATGTTAATCAAGAGATTCTGCATCCATCATCATGATGCAGGTTTAACTCGCCATATGTGTTTATAAATTCCTTTTGTCCATGAAAGCAATAGATTCTTTTAATGATGAACATTCTGCACTAATCTAAATTCTAATGCATGAATGCTCTGCCACTTGAGTTTTGTTCTCCTTGATGCCCTTTATGATCACGTACAATTCAGGGAACCAAATAATGACTATCATATATTCATTGGCTCTTTGATGAATCTGGCTGTTATTTTGAATTTTTTCCAGCAATGGTATGCGCTTTCCAAGACATTGGCCGAAGAAACTGCCTGGAACAAATATCTTTTCTCCTAAATAAATACTAGTGCTACTGAAATTTCAAACTTAATAAATGGTATCTGCTTTGCTAGGCTTTATATATATACCCGAGTTTCTGATTTCTTTCAACCTGTAGATCTTTGACCATAAACCTTTAGGGAAGGGAAGTTTTGAATGTAATGACATGAGAGCTATAATTTACAACTTGTTTTAAGGAAGGGTGAGCAGCTCTAGTTTCTAGGACTTACTCTGCACTAGTATGGGACAACACTTGGGGCAGTATGAATGCAAGAAATATTGGTAGCACTCTGCAGATATTTCTAATATATGAATGCTGGTGATGTGTTATTGGTTCTCTTGGAATGCTAATTGAAAAATAGCGCTCTCTTTCATTCCTTGATTTACATATGGTATGTTTAACTCAATTGTAATCATGTTGGATCTTATAATATAAGTATATTTGAATAATTTAGGCAACCCAGTCATGGGACGGGACGTTCCATTTTGGTTCTTTGTCTGATGGTTTTATATTTCAAATGTCGAGCACTGAAACAACTTGTTATTCAAGCACAGTACTGTTATCTCAGGATTAGTGACAGAATGGCCAATTAAAAACTTCACGCAAGACAGACCACCATTAATAAAATATGCACAAACACATTAAGGCTGGCAAGGAGAAACTTGAGCTTCGAATGGGTACATGTTTATACTCCCACTTAACAACAGAATGAATACAGTTTGAAGTTGGCAATACTTCAGATGGTAGAAACAAATTCCACATCCTCAAAAATGAAGCAAAACAGCTTATAAAATCAATTATTAAAAGATCTAATAACAAAAGAAGAGGACCATTCTGCCAAAGAAATGTCCTGACAATGGTTATTAAGATCTGACATCATTCGAAAACCTACCTTACCCCCGAATTAAGGTGCTGAGTCTAATGGAATACAGAAGAATTTATGAGCACGGCTTAGCCAGGCCTAGCAAGGAAAACAAACTCAGCAAGTGATTTGCCAAAGATGCAAGCTTCACTATTCTGAACGGGACTTGACAATGAAATTCTGACGGCTGATGGGATTCATCACAACAGGAGGCCCTGCAGTACGAGGCCAAGCCTGGAATTTCTTATCTGTTTCTTCCTGCCATTCCTTGTTTGAAACAGTTTTGGGGGTGGTACCTGCTCACCAAATTAATAGTTCTGTCAAACTGCAAAACGATTGATAACTATAAACTAACTAACCAAGAAAGTTGTCACTGGAACGGACCACCAAATATCTTCTTGTCAGCAAGAAAATAGTCACAAGTATACGCAACTGCAAAAGATCCCAGAATACCTCCTACAATGTACTTCGTTGCCATGTTAGAGCTGAAAGAGTTGAGAATAAAAAATAGTCACTTTATGTAAAAGGAAGACAGTGCCAAAATGCAAATAACGGCAGCCTATTTCAATCCCATGCATCAAAAAGTGAGTACAAATGCAATATTAAAAATTCTAAAATGACAACATAACAAGACGTCACACAATGAACATTGAGATTAATGTGTAAAAGATAGAGAAAATGCTGGTGCAAAATTTTTGGTCTTTTCCTTTATTCAATCTCTTTTTCGTATCATAATTCATAACCCATTTTAACGAGATATAAATGGGTGTGTTGTATTTACTGTACTTAAACTACAACTAGAAATACGCTTCAGGGTCAATTCTACTATAGAGTATAGAAAAATAGATTGAACGGCCAAAACATAACCACGAAATATTATAGGAGTATATTTATCAAGTGTAAGGAGATAGGAGAAAAGGCCAGCTTAAAGAGACATGTCAAGGTAGTGGAATAAGTTGTTGTCTTTACCCAAAAACATATGTTCCAGAGCAAAAGAATGAATATAATCATGGTTATGAGAAGAGTCAATGGGATTTGGGTAACTGAGATACAAATTAGCTGATTCAATACTCTGTATAAGTAAGTCTCTATCACCATCCATGGTCAATAGTACTTCTGAAAAGGTCACTGATATGAAACACTTTAGTTCGGCTTTACCAAAGAAAGGAAAAACATCTCAAGCTGCTTCAAATTTATTTACATACACAACAAGCTGAAAATTTTATACAGATCAGAAATCTCGATCATGTGGGCCAGTAGGAAAGGATTGAGCTCCGGAAAATCTAGGAAAAGGAATTTAGTTTTGAATGGCAATGTAGAGATCATAAACTACAAGGTACATGGTACATACATGAACCAAGACTCAAGAAAAGTGCAGAGGATAAGATTTGTAGCAAATTGATTATGTTGACGTGGTGGAAGGTATTTACATTACAAAGTAGATGAGCAAATGTAGCAAATTAATTATATCAACGTGGTGCATCAATCATGTCCCAAGTAAAGCCGTCTTATCTCAACATTACCCACTCAGCTGACCTATTTGAAATAGCAGTACATTCTTCTTCTTTCACGATAATTAAATGCTTGTTCTATACTTTATTTCTCCGTCTTTACAACAAGACGAGGTAAGATTAAAACCTAAAATCTATTCACTTTTTTCTTTTCTACTTTCAACAACTTTCAATCTTTTAATAATGAATCGTATATGTCATTAATTCGGGCACCTTAGTATCCCCTAGTGGCTCAAGTGGTAAAGGCCTTAGTCTTAGTGGTATGCTCCCTTCAAGATCTAAGGTTTGAATCCTCTTGGTGCAAACAATCTGTAGGGGCCATAAGATTGGGAGATTTTTCCCTTGAATTACCTGAGGTGCACTTGCGGGAAACTCATTGTCAAGGGCTTGTGCACTCGCAGGATTAGTCGATAGGCTATTCTCAGACACCCGGTGCCAATCAAAACAAATAATTTGGGCACCTTAGTCTCCATAACATCGTAATCATGGGTACAAACTATATTACCAGTTTTATCTTTACCTCCTTCTAAAATAGGTTTCTGTAGAATATGTAAGCACTTTACTCAAAAGTAATTACCGAAAAGTTCACAATGTAGAAGTATCTCAACCGGTCTTCATAAATTTCCCAGCCAGTGAAAATTCTTTTCCACATGACAGACTATGCTCCAATTATATCAGCATAAATCAAGATATAATGACTTCCATCTCAAGAAGATCCTCGGCACAGAAGAAGAACGCCCAGAGGCAAAAAAAAACTTCTGTTTTTATTGTGGCGACCGACATTTATATCAGTCACAAACCAAATTAACCCCCCCCCCCCCAACAAAAAAAAAAAAAGGAAAAAAAAATCACTTTTGCTATTCAATCAGACCTGCAGAAAATGAAAGGAAAAAATGATGGCCAACCACCATTTTTAACCAATATGATAAGTGTCCCTTTTTTTAGTCTACAAAATATGAAAAAATGAATCTGGCTCCTATGGGTAATTTCCCAGGCCCCAAATAGATCATTCTTTTCCCAAATAAATCACAATACAAACAAAAAATCGAACAAACTCATTTCAAGTACGCAATAAACACTTAAAATTAATTAAAGTAACTGAAGAAACCAATATTAATTAAAGTAACTGAAGAAACCAATAGCAGGCTATAAAATTAATGAATCCAAGGAACACACAAGCACAAATCAAACCCCAGAAAAGAAAAAAAAATCGACCAGCATATATATTTAGAGAGACAAGACAAGAAAGAATATATAAATGCAAAGAGAGACAGAGGATCGGCAGTTCGAAACCCCTAAATGAAAACGAACTCACTGTGAGAATCTTCGATCTGAAACTGCAATGGAAATAGTAAAAGATGCGGTTGAACGTTGTGGCTCCGGTTTAGGAAGAAAGTCGAATTTATAGGCTGACAATACAAACGATTTAAACAATCAGATCCGGCCACGTGGAACATCATGGTTGGTTTAGGTTTTTTCTTTTTTTTGAGGGGGCTACCAGAGATAGCTTCCTACCTGGACGTGATTATAGTAGCACCTAACCCACTAGGGAGCCAGACAAGAGGGACTTAGTCGGCGAGAACTACAAGCGCTTCCAAGTAAGACTTGAGCCATAGCTAGATCCCAGTCCCACAAGAGCATTGATGTCTATGAACCAATAGATTACCAATAATCTTGAGCATTTATCGTTGTGAGATTCGATCCCAAGATCTAGTATCCACTATCAAACTCATGGACTATTGAACCATCACCCTTAGTGGTTGGTTGGTAGTCGTAACTAGATGGGCTTCTTTTTTTTTCTTTTTTTTTTCTTTTTGTTTAAGTAGGAAGGGCAATCTAAACAACATTAAACACGGATATACTGACCTTACAAATACATAAATAAATATTGCTAATAGCATACAAACTAAATTATCCAAAAAACACAACATAACATGTAATACTAGTGCAACCGTGAATGACAAAATCAAGAATGAGAAATATTCTGAGTAATGTCAGAAACAAGTTCAAATGTAATGTAAGTTTTTTGTAAAAAAATGACCTATTAAAAAAAAGTTAGTTGTTCACACTTCTCATGATAGGATCCGCTTTTTTATAAAAAATCTGTGTAAGACTTGTACATTTGAAGCTAGTAAATATCATTATTGATCATCTTGATATGTTAGGGCTAGATTCACATAGTTATGTTGCAAATGATGCCCTTTTCTTTCAAGTACATTCTACTATGCTCCAAAGCTCAATAATGTTGCTTGGGAGGATGTGCAGTTTTGCTTAAAGTTGGTATCTTGAACCCAAACTAGCTTTCTTCTTTTAATTGTCTTCACATATCTCATACATAATCAGTTTTAGGATGAAAATATTTGATATTTCAATGGCGGCTACATTTTGAAAGTTTCAAGCTTTGGCCTGTCCAATTGTACTGGTTTTCTTAGATTAGCACCATTTGCTCCACAAGACACAAAGAAACTTCCTGCAAATTAACCACAGGCTATTTGATAACTATTTAAATATGAAGTGCTACACTTGATATGGTTAGACAAGAAGAATTGCCCATAGCTGAATCACAGTTACTGAGAGTCTCATACTAGACTCACTCTCAGAGTTCTACTCTCTATTGAAAGTGGAGGGGCAATGCAAAGGGAACACAGCTTTGCTATTTTGCCTCATCAATGACGATGAGTTCCCAATATCTCGAAAAGGCAATCGTTTCTGAGCCACAAATCCGCTGCTGGATGTGTGTGTTTTTGTTCTTCTATCCCTTGAGACCTCCTTATTGCCATTATCATCAGTACAATGATTCTCTTTCAAGCGACAAACCAGTACTCGCTTCTCCGTCTCGTTTTGTGCATCCTGGGCAATTATGGGTTCGCTAACTACTGAGTTTTGCTCCTTCCTCATCCGTTCAAGCTCTCTGCGGATCTCGGACATCTGCAATTGTAGCTCATTTGCCTTGCTTTCAGATGACATAGCCTTGTGTCTCCATTCTTCAACCTATTGATGAGAAACATGATATCTTATTACCTAAGATAACGTTTGATAAGATATTTAAGAAGCATGAAATATGCAAGTTTCAGGCCTTGTAAAAATCATGAAAAAGCATATCATTCTCCATAATTCTTGCTGATTACTCCTTTTCTTTACAATCAATTCCTCTAACCTCGTCTTATTTTTCTCTAACATGCCTTTATGTAGTTGTCAACCAGGATGAGGAAGGATAAGATTTAGAAGGATAAAGAACTAAATCCCAATGAAGGAACAACCAGACAAGTGCATTAATGATGTTTTTAAGCGATGTTCCCCAAAGAACCAAATTAACCGAAAATAGCTTGAAAGAGCCTTTTGCATGAGAACTCTCAATCTAGTCACAACTCACAAGAAAATCACAGTATAGATATTGAGATAAAACATAAGAAAGATGGCTATGGTTTGGTGTAGGGAAAATCTTACAGTAGAGCGTAGAGTTTGTATTTGATCATCAGAATTGAGGGCTCGATTTTCCCAAAAGTCTCGGGAGGCCTGCAGTTCTTCCATGTCCTTCCTCACCTGTCCTAGCATCTCCTGCATCTGGGACCATTGCTCTGTCTCAACTCGAACTTGCTCTACAATTCTTCGTACTATAGCCTTGCAACGTCCAGAGCACAAGTTATCTTCTGGGGACTTTGTCTTCTGTAGAGAAATACATCCCAATCAGTTCAGTCATGAAATTTGAAAAAATAAAATAAAGATCGACATGCATGGAGGATTTTAAGGTCCAAAGCAAATTACAAGAAATTCACCTAATGTACAAAATTAGTTTTATATCAACCTAATTGCCTCAAAGAAGTGCATAATGGTTGGAAATCGGGAAAATTCTAGTAAGGATGATCTGGGGAAGTTTAAACTATGTAGTACAAGCCAGTAAGAAATCCAAATGTCGACAAGTTATTGAAAATATTCAAAACATATATAAACCATCAAAAGATAAACGATATCAGTCAAACGATGTGTTTTGCCAAACAGAGAGTAAGTTTGTGCCTGCTCAGGTTGTCTTGCTGATGTAGAAGATGAGTTAGGAAACTCAATTCTCATGGAAGAGGAGGCGGAACTGGCAACAGAGCTGTTTGGTGTAGAAAGCATTGATCTATACTCCTCTTCCATCCTGTCCAACAAAATGCCCTTTGACAACGCCTCCATTTTCCTTCTCAGGATCTCAACCTGCAGAGTCTTTCCAAACAAGAATACCCACTTACTGATGTGGATTACAAATGTTGAAAAAGTTGAGCAAAAAACAGGTTACAATGTCAATGATGTTGGGTGTTAAGAATCAATCTTCCACTCAAGTTGAGTCTTAGCTTGTGCTAGCTTTTATTCCTTGAATTATATCAATCATCCAAAAGGAGGATATATCAATTGAAAATGAAAAAGCTTTGCATAGTTGCTCAGAATTGACCTTAAATATTCCATTACATGGGCCTCGAGAAGACAAAAAATTCCACTTTGTCTGATAAAGCTATAAGGCTTAGTTAAGGATAACTTTTCACTTTCAGAAACCATAATAGCATTAATCATGATCATTCAAAATTATGAGATGACTACTTTTTTTTTCTTTTGGGGCAGTCAAAGGACTTAAAATAATTGAATGGCAGTCTTATGCCATCAAAATATTTGTAAAATACAGATAAGAATAAATACAGATCATTCTTACATTGCCTTTTCCACTTGAAACCAAGAGCTCATTGACTTCACAACTTGTTTCCATTGACAAGCTTGCTTCTGCCATCTCCCGAATCTCCTTCACGCATATCTCACCCGATGTTGCTCCAAACTTCTCTAGCCGTCTCCGAAGAAGAGACGCCTGTTTATCAAAATTAATGAAGTTCCTAACTTCAAAATCCTTGAATCCTGAGCTCCTCTGCAACTTCTCTAGTTTCTCTACCAATTCTTGGATCTCTTCCTCCAATCCCATGCTCAAATTATTTTCTTCAGAAATCTTCTTTCTCCCCTACGAAACAGAAACCAATCACCAACCCCAAGTTATCAGATGAAATTCGTATCAAAACTACAACCTTTGTTGGTTGTTGAAACACCTGTAGAAAAATAAAAGAAAAGACCGAGCCTTCAGCTAATCTGCCAAAGTAGGAGACAAGTGGGGGAAGAAAGAAGGGACCATCATCAAATTGCCTGTCCTGTCCTGTCCTATATACTTTTATCAAGCAAATTCAAAAGGTGACAAAATGTACAAAGTTCCAACTACAAGACAAGCAACAAACTGAGGTAACAACTATGCGAACAGAAACATACCTGTTATAGCTATTTTCAAACCAAACAGGTTACTAGCTATTAAGCTTAGGGATGGTGCTATCCCCCACCAGATTTTGTCGCTTACTAGCTTTCATGGAAATGATCGATACACATTCAACTAAGAGGAAAAATTACCCTTATTATATTTGAACGCCCCCACTACATTTCAAACTGCCATCTATCCTTTGGGCCACTTTCACCACTATTAATGTGACACGTGGATATGGATTGACCATTAATGTCCTTCATATCACTCCGTCGTGTCTGCGTGTGTGGAAACTTTCTCTTTGCTCAAACAGAATCATTAACTCAATCAGCAACCAAAAGCTGTAAACATGACTATCATAAGTCCATACATCTCCTCCGTTCTTACAGCCTTATAAAAGAGCATCTCTGCTTAATTGCCTTGAAACTGACAGACTTAAGTAAAAAGAAAGGAAGGAAATAGAGAAAAGTAAACAATATTTTACCTAGTTGTTTACTGACATTATTCCTCTCTTCCCTGTAGAGCTCGAATTCTCTAGCTCCAAACTTAACAATTCAAAAATTTATGAATCATTTTTTTATCTTTCCTTTTATTTTCCTACATTTTCTCGGCAGCCAAACTGACAACCTATACCCATATAAAATAATATGAAAAACAATACAAACAGAGAAAAGAGAAAAAAGGAGAGTGACTAACAGAAACCAGAGTCTGAACAGCCGATCTCAGAGTCCTCTCCATCTTCACTCGGCTTCTTTCCAACTTCTTGACTGCAATCTCCTTTTCCATCCTCAGCAAGTTACACTCAGCCCTTAACATCTCTGCTTGGAACCTCCACTTCTCCTCTGCCACACTACCACCACTCTCACTACTACTCTCCTCAACTCTCACTCTCCTCGTCTTACTTTCCCCACCACCACCGTACTCCAACAACACTAATGGAACCCCAGTTCTCGAAAACACACGTTCTTGGTCGAACAGCGCCTCCAGCTTTCCCTTACGGTCACGCCGGGACTCAGTGTCGGCGGGCTTTGAAGCCACGCTCTTGGGAGCTCTCCGTCGAGGCCGGCGTGGCAAGTGGAGGATTCTTGGGGTTGGTGGGGGTGGTGGGTACTGCCATTTTGCTCTCCTTGTTGCTGTTATCGTTGACATCGTTCTCTACGTATGATACCAACTCTGTTTAGCTTTTGGGTTCGAAAATATGAGATTTTGTGGTGGTTTTGGGTTTAGGATGAGAGTGAAAACGAGAGTTTGGACTTTGCCACGCCAAGTTACCAACTTTTTCCTTTCGGGATTTTGAAAAGAGAGGTCTAGTGGGTGGTTTTCTCGTGAGGTCTGGAAAACACGATGAGAGAGAGAGAGAGAGAGCTGGAGGACGATAGGCGTGCAACCTCGTTAAAATGAAATAACAGGGATTTCAAATGAAAGCTGCGTTCTTTTTGCTTAGTAAATAGTAGTAATTTAACCTCCTACCTTCGACCATCTATCTATCTACTGCATGGGAATTTGAAAAAGATTTGTAAATAGTTGTTGTTTGTTTCTGTTTTGTGACCAGTTTACCCCTTTCATTTGTTTCCTTTCTTTAATTTCAAAAGGAAAAAATAAAAATAAGTCTGTTGATTTGGTTTCCGTTTGGATCCCGGGATTCTTGAATTTTCATGCAAAATGATATGAGAGATGAGGAACTAGTCATTTTTTAAGATTTTGATTTACTATCTAAAAGTCTGAGTTTGCTGTGATCGATCATATGAAATATGTAATCACCAAAACCAGCATGTGATAAATGAGAATGCTAAAAACTTAAATAAATATTTATCTCATGTTTTTTTATTTCACGAAATATTGAAATAAATCATTTTACATCATAAAACAGTGATAGGGCAAAGCTTGAATAAAAATTTTCTATAGTTCTCTTATCCAAAAGCTTTTTATAATTGGCAGAGAAATAAATATAGCATGTGAACCTCACTGTATTTAATATTAAAATCTACATTATGTAACATTTAATGCAGTAAATCCATAAAATCAAACAATCTCATTTCATCTCATATAATTATTATAATTTTTTTAAACTCCTATATAAAATATAATAAATAATTTAACTTTTTTAAATTTTAAAATAAAAATAATATTAAAAAAATAATATTATAATAATATTTTATTCAACTTCCAACAAAATATCTAATCTTTTCTAAAATACATAACCAAACGAAAGATAATTGTACTAAGAAATTTGGGGACTACTCAGTTTTGTTATCTAACCGACCAACATGATGACTTTCATGACCCATTTCCCACCATTTGGCAAATTCAAAAAGCTCACTCTATTTATATTTTGTACAAGAGAGGCGAATCTAAACGTACACACAGAACTAAAAAATCATTGTTAATTTTTATGTAGTACTGAGCAATGAAATTCGATTGCCAACAATGAATCTTTTAATAAGTTTATTAAGTTATGGGTAAAGCTCGAGCTAGACAAAAAGAGTACTGATCATCTTTTTTTTTTTTTTGATAAAGAGTACTGATCATCTTGGTACTATGATCATTGCAAGAAGAAAATTAAACCTCGACCCAATGATGTTTGGAATCTTTTTTTATTGCTATTTAGGGTTGGTCTGGATGTTGAAGTGAGTTGAGTTGAGTTGAGTTTAGATGATAAAATATTGTTAGAATATTATTTTTTAATACTAAAATTGTTTTGAGATTTGAAAAAGTTAAATTGTTTATTATATTTTGTATTGAGATTTGAAAAAAGTGTAATGATGAGTTGAGATGAGTTGGGGATCCAAACGCACCCTTATTGTTTGAGAAGTATGGTACTAAATATTGAAGTTCAATCCTAATATATTCTCTTTTTGAGAAGTGATATATTCGAACCATTAATTAACAATAAAAAAGGAGTTCAACTTTGCAATAAGATCAATAATACTAAATAACATATCGTAA
Organism: Cyclocarya paliurus; assembly: GCA_029856935.1. Classification (NCBI taxonomy): domain Eukaryota; kingdom Viridiplantae; phylum Streptophyta; class Magnoliopsida; order Fagales; family Juglandaceae; genus Cyclocarya; species Cyclocarya paliurus. The sequence goes on along the minus strand of CM056958.1, from coordinate 2,746,095 downwards.
GAGTACTCAATTTCATAAAAGAAAGTTCAGTATAAAAAATAATGTTATATATCACACTTTTATCTTATTTTCATCTAATTATGTAAGATGTAATATATTTATTATTAATAAATAATAAAAAATTATCTAATATAAAAATTATTTAATAATAATAAATATGTAACGTTTTATATAATAAAATAATAATATACTGTATTGAATTTTACATGTTAAAAATAATCTCATTAATAATATTTCAGCCATGCATGCCAACACCTAATGAGACTTTAAACTGACAGTGGGGTGGAGGGGGGAATTAGAATCGATGGGATAGCTTTTAATTGCTTTAAAGAGAGTCAGTCAGTCACAAAGAACAAGGTGGGGGGAGTGTCACTGTCTAATATATTGGTTGGCAACTTGGCAGCAATAAATTATAAATAAATAAATAAATAAAAAATGGTCCGTGCCGTTGAAGTTATTGCTGATGAGGCTTGTTTTTATTTAATTAAATGAACAACAATTATGCATGCTTAATTTGGCTCCTCATTTATTTACTTTTACATGCAAAGCATGCAGGTGATGCTGACAACGTGCTGATCACATTCCTGCTCGTTGAGTTCATCATCTAATATTTCTCAACTCAATATTAAACTTTGATTCTCTCGATCTTCACGTACCCTTTTGCGAAGCTTTATTGTTGGAATCCTTTTGCATGCTGCACCATGTTTAAAGAGTCCTGACCTGGATGTAATTAATGAAAGTTGTAGCAGGAGGACTTATTATAATTTTTTCTGTTTGATTTCATTCTATGAACATATTATTAATTTGGAGATTTCATTCTCTATGAACAGATTATTAATTAATCTGAGAAGTGACTTTTGTTGGGGATAAATGTAACAGGCCCAATCCATCATAAAGCATCGTTGAAAGCGAGTGAAAAACGCATAGAGTGAGATGACATAAAATTGTATATCTCACCAACCACTCAAGATACCTAAATAAAGGGAGCTTTGGGAAACAAAGAAAGGGGATCATCATCATTTTCAACTTCATGACAAGAGCTCAGAGAGATTATCTTCTCCTAGCCAAAATGGATCATAGACCCCCATGGGCTAAGGGTGTGCATCCGGACCGGATTTTTTTTCCGGTCCGGTTAAAAATCCAGAAATCCGGATGATCCAGGCGGATAACCGTCCGGATTGGATCCGGGTGGATACAAAATTATATATATCCGCCCGGATAGGTTACGGATCAGGTATTTAACCGGTTATATCCGTAACCGGCTTTAGCAAAAAGTATAAGCAAATAAAATTTTCCTTCGGCGCCTCACTTCTCGATTTCCCCTCTCTCTCGCTCTCTCTCTCTCCCCGACGAAACCCTCACCGACGAAACCTAAGCATCCTTCATCAAATCCATCGCCGCCGTTGACAAGAAGTGGTCGTCGTCCATTAACGTCAGTTTCTTCTCTCTACTCGGTAGCTTCCTCTCTCTCTCTCTCTCTCTCTCTCTCTCTAAGTTTGTAGATCTAAATTTGTGTTTGTAGATCTGAGATTCTGTGTTTGTAGATCTGAGATTCTGTGTTCTCTCGTAAGGTATATTTCTCAAGCCCTTCTCTACTCTGTAAGATTCTGTACGATATGGCCATCTCTCTTTCTCAACTCTGTCAGTTTCTGTAAATGATGGGTTTAGGGATTTTTTATTATGACTGTTGGGTTTTTTTTGTAAACGATGGGTGTTTTGGGATTTTTGTGTTTTAGGGTTTTATTGTTTTTGGGTGTTTTAGGGTTTGCTTGTAAACGATGGGACTGAGTTATGAAAGAGAGAATAAGAGGGGTTTTTTTTTCTTATGTATGATGTGAGTGGTTGTTTCAGATGGGGAGGGTTTGTTTCTGATTTTGGGGAATTAACCAAGGTTTTTGCATATTATTTTAGATAGCAAGGTGGGTTTGTTTCTGGTTTTGGGGAATTAACCAATGTTTTACATCACTTATTTATCTGTTTTCTAATTTTCAGATTTGTGGATGCCCTGTGCTATGTGCTCGACTGGAAGTGCTTAACATCTCTGGATCGTCTAACTGATGCTTGTGGATCTTACCTTTCAACTATTTTGGAGAGATGCAAGGGTGATGTTCTTTTTTTTCTGTCCTGTTTATTTCAATTTTGGTTTTGGAATCTTGTTAATCATCATCACTAGCTCTGTGCTGCTATTTTGGATTAGTGTGGATCATACTATGTTCTTGGAGTCGAGGCTTTGTAGTGAGTTCAAATAAAATAATCAAAATATCTCGTGTTTCAAATTAACTAAATGGATATGACTAATTTACTTGAAATAAAGTGTTTTGAGAGAAAGTTGGAATAAGCACTTACCTGATTTACAAATTTCTGATCCCAATCTACAGTTTGTGGATATTGCTCAACAAGTGGAGGAGAGAAACAAGAAGGAAGATTTGAAGTTAATATTCCTAATTACATGGGGCTGCTGGTTCAGAAGGAATCAATGGATATTTAAAGGCAAACACCTGTCTACTGAGGATGTGATTAATCAAGCCCTTCCAATGCAGAAGACTTTCAAGACAATATATAAAAGGAGCTCCTAAGAGTTGTATTAACAAAAGTACTCATTGGCAACCTCCACCTTAGGATGTTGTCAAACTTAATGTTGATGGAGCTATGTTCCATGATCAAGGACGTTATCGAGGTGTGGGGCTGATTCTTCGAAATAGCCAAGGAGAACTGAGAAGTACTCATGGCAGCCAGCAAAAAGGAAATTACAGTTAATGATTCCTCTGAAATTGAGCTTATTGCTATCCTTAGAGGATTACAACTAAGTCTTCCTCTTGGTTTACAGGAATGCATTGAAAGTGATTCTCTCCTAATGGTCAAAGAGATCCAAGACTTTGATAGTTCAAGATCAGTGCTAGGAAATATTGTTAAAGACATTAAACAGTTTATGCATAGATTTCCGAGATGCACTATTCATCATGTATACCGACATTGCAATGAAGCTACTTATAAACTTGCTAAATATGCATAGAATGTAGATGGCATCAATGTTTGTGGGATTATGTTCCTATTTGTATTCAACAAGTCATTTGGACTGATAAGTATTTGTAATGTTTTGATGATATTGATGAAAACTTCTTTCCTAGAAAAAAAAAAAAAAAAGTGTCCTAAGACTCTAGAAATAAAAGTTCGAAAACAAGCTAGATGTGATGCATATTTAGTTTATAATTAAGTGAAATTACATGTTTTATGGTTGTGTTGAAAGATAAAATCACTTCAATTTATCTCAAACCAATCATTTATGAGACTTATTATTTTTTCAACTTCTCATAAAAAATTAAAATCTAACTAAACTCACTTCATACGTACATTCAAACACATATCTCATGAACTTATTTATATTCAAACACATATCAATAGAATTTATAAAATATTACTATTCACATATCAACTCAGATCGTCTATGAACACCTCAGCATCCAAACGCAGTTTAATATCCTACAAAATTTTACGTTTTGATCAACTTGAAATATGATTTATCATTGTTTCCTTCCCAATTTTATCAGAACTTAATGGTTTTTCTATTGTGGGATATTGTAGATAGTAAAATATCGGTATATGAAGAAGAACCGGTAGTAATAAGAGAAATACTTCATTTATATAAGAATTCTACAAAAGTGATTTTATATGTTGACGCGTCAGTCATTATTTTCTTTTGGAAGCTGCTATAGACACAAAGGGATCTCACACACATTGATGTGGCACTCTGTGAGTGTGCCATTTTTTTTTCTTTTTTCTTCTTTCCCCTTCCCGTGCGTCTCTCCCTCTCTGTGCGTCTTCGCCTCCTCCGCCCTCTCCTTTGCCGCCATAGTGGTCGGGGACCACCTCAAGGCTGCCAGAAGCCGCCGTTGTCTCCCCTCCCCTCACAGCAACGCCTCTCCCGTGCCTCTCCCATGCGTCTCCCCTCCTTTCCTCTCCTCCCCCTCTCGCTCTCTGCCTCCGCCTCCCCATGGCGGTCAAGCTACCGTGCACGGGAGCTCCTATCCCCCCCCCCCACCAAACGATGCCGCTTGGACCGCCGACGGATTCTGCCGATCCTGAGGTGGTCCCCGACCACGATGGCAGCCATGGGGAGGTGGAGGTAGGCAGAGGTAGAGAGGGAAAGAGGGAGAGGGGAGGAGAGATGCACATAAGGAGGAAAAAAAAAAAAAAAAACAGACGTGGCACACTCATAGTGTGCCACGTCAATGTGTGGGATTCCTTTGTAGGATCCCTCTGTGTCTATAGTGTTTTCATTTTGTTTTAAGATAAATTTTCGAATTAACTTTATATTGAATCAAGACTAAAGACTATGTTTAGATGTTGAGGTAATATCAAATTATTTGTAAATAGTAATAAAAAAATAATGTATAGTAATAAAAAAATAATAAATAATTTATAAATAATAATAAATAACACTGAAATAATCTGAGGTGACCTCACTAACCAAACATAACTTTTGGTCCTTTAGATTATCTTAGTTTTTCCAAAAACTTTGTATAAATATTTGAAAACAAAACTAATACATTTTTATTTTCTTTTTAATTTGAAATATTCTTTTGTTGATTTTAAATTTCTACCGGAAATATTTTGATAGACTTACAACCTATTGACAAATTTATTTACAATTTTAAATATAATAATTTTTTTTATTAAATTTATATCCATCAAATCAAAAATAAAAATAAAATATTATTATTTTATTACATAATTATAAATAAGTTGTAATTCAATAGTAATTCTCTCATTTTTCTTTTGCAAATGAGAGCAACCTGCAAGTCAAGTCAATGTTTCAAAGAAATTATTCAATTCAGCTAAGCGACAAAACGCTATGTCGTACATGATGGAGGCTGTGTATTTGTCGTCTACATTCTTCTTCTCCCTGTCAAGATATGTGGACTCTATAGGACTGTACCTACCACATCTCTTTTAAACAGTACTGTTTGACCACATTCAATTTTAAATGCTCCGTATCTTCAAAACTCATACCCCAATGATTCATGAGAAAAAAATAAAAAAATAAAACAGAAACTGAAAAATAAATAATGCAAATAAATTACAAGAGCACGTGTGTTTCAAAAAAAAGATAGTGATATTTTACTACTTTATTATTACTTATTTACCATCCAAATCAATGTGAATTTAATTTTTTTTTTACCATCCAAATCATTGAAGGCACCTTCTGTGATGGAGAGGAAGCTCCACCTAGTTCATGATGGAGAGGAGAGACATGAAAATGTAGCGATCTGAGATTGTAGTTTTGAATTTTCAAAGGAAAACGAAACTAACAAAGAGATTTGAGTCTCGGAGGAGGTGAAGGGATTGAGAGGCATGTTCAGCTAAGAGATTTGAATCGCTGATAGTCGGACATAAAACTTATGACAAAAGGCAGAGGAGAAGAGTAGAAGACAGAACAGGAGAAAAAAAAAATAAAGCCACGTAAGCTTAAGTAGTAAACAAGTAATAGTGATATAGTAAGGGTATCATTATCCTAAAAAAATAATGTTAGGTACAAATTTTAAATAGATAAATCTTGCGAAAGTATTTTTATAAAAAGTGAGTCCTATTAAAAAAATTATACTCTTTTACACTTTCTTATAATGAAATCTACTTTTTTTTTTTTACAAATGAGTTGTATGAAGCTTATCTATTTAGACTTGTACAAATTATTATTCTAATGATTTTATTAAATCAGTCAAATTCTATAATTTTATACGGAGAAGTGAAAAGTTTATAAATATGATTTTAAAAAATAAGAATAATAAACTAACGTATTTTGACCTAACATTCTTTTATATATATATATAGATATGCTTGTATTGCATGAAAACTAGCAGTCAAGTCAAAGTTAATCCATGGCCAGGCTTAGCTTCAATATTCTTTATTGTTCTAATCCATCTAATTTATAATTAACTTTTTTTTTCTTTTTTATCATCCTTTGATAATTTCTGTTAGAACTTAGAAGCCCAACTTGTTAAATTAAAAATTTCCTTTATAACTAAGTTATTATATAGAAAAATGTTATTTGTACTCACGAAAAATTTTAAAAAAAATTACTTCTCCACATGTTGGTTATTGATATGTTGGAAATTATGAAATTTGAAATTCAAAATTTGAATTTGAAAACAAAACTGACAAAATGAGTCTTGTAAGTAAAAATTGTAAGTATATATAGCATTACTCTATTATATATTAAGACATTATAGAATAAATAGATCATTTAATAGAATATCAACGTTAATATTTCGATCACCAAAATTCTAGTTGATCGACTTAATCTTTTATTTCAAATTTTTGCACTTCAATGATTTGATCTTTTATTTCAAATTTATGCCCTAACGAATTAATAATTATATTTATAGCTCTAGAATGTTCCAGTTTACGCTCCTACCTATTATCTGGACGTACCAAGAAAGATGTACGGACTTATTATTCTCATTTGTTTCTATGTTAGTATTGAGAAATTTATAAACTTGTTTGAGTGAAAAGAAAGAATATTTAACTATTTATATAATATATAGTGTGCCAAATAAATTGGCTTAAATTGAAAAAACAGAAAACCCACCTTAAAAAAGGTTGAAAGATTTCAGTTGTGTCAAATGCGATTATTTTGATGATTTAATTTGGTGGCTGTTGGATTGCAATATGTGGTGAAACATTTATTTGGTAAACTATTTTTCCTAATGAAGAGTTAAATCCAACCAATTTTTCCATTTTTAAAGAGCAAATTTAAATAAAATAAAACTAGCTCCATTTTGGGAAATGGAAAAAAAAAAAAAAAAAAAAAAAAGGAATTAAGTTGCAATTAATAGTCAATTCATTTAGAGTAGGTCTACATACAGTCTCCAAATGGGGATTCGGGAACTCCCCGCGCACTCCCGCCTACGTATTAATTGTTTGAATGACAATAATGCCCCTGATTCTAAACCAAATTTCTCCTCGAAAACTTATGCATTGAAAAGAGAAGCAATCACACAAGTCATCATAGAGTTGGAATCCTTCTTCTTTGTATTTTTCCAATTTAAGAATGCATGAGCTTAAAAATTATTAAAATGGCATTTTACATTATTATGATTTGGCAAGCTATGACAGAGTAGATTTTCATGACATTGAACTTCGTTGGCAATTAATTAAGGTATATACACTAAGTTATTGATGCAATTACTGTGCATGGATATAACAATTCACAAGTGCAAGACTATATTGTATTTTTTCTTGGAGTATATTAAGGCTATAGATAATTTTTTTTTAAAAAAATCAACATGCTCAATAAGAAAATTATAGAGAGCAACCACTATAAACTAGAGGGATAGCTTAGTTTTTGTAGTTTAAATAAAAAATTAGAAATTTCAATTATCTAGTACTATTTGAAAATAATAAATAATAAAAGGTTTGATGTTCTTATTATGAATATTCTGGATTAATTGACACTGTAAAAGGGTATTGTTGTCTATAATATAAAAAATCAACTTCTCTTGACATATTTATTATTTTCTCTGAAAGAAAATTAAAAAAAAAAAATCTAATAAATGCTTCCTTAACCAATGATGACCTTTTTTTATTTGTACTTCTCATTATTATTTCTTTTTAAGCTGTACTTGTCATTATTCAGATATAACAGACATTAATTTTGCTGAACTTCTATGCCTTTGTCATGTACAGAATACTTTCCTTACTGAAATCAGTGTTTTGGAAATTTGGGGGATATACATAGAACTAATGCTAGCTCATATCTGGTGAGATGGACCTTTTATGACCATCATTATGGAGCAACTTAGGCTTCGCTCAGCTACATTTTCGGTTATTGTTTTTTTTTTTTTTTTCCATTTGTCTCATTGTGATTGGGTTGGCTGCAGCAAACTGGCTTTAAACAGCTATAGAATAATGTATGGTGTAATTAATAGGATCTGTCAGAGCAGAGACCTTCAATTTTTTGTAGTTAAAACCTCTTCATTATTGGCATCACCTCAAGCTTATATGTGCTTGAGCTTGTTTTATCATTGTTTTTAAAAAAAAAATTGTATGGGATTTCCTTTCTACCGTAAAAGCTGAATTTATCAAGGATTTTTCCCTCCACACTAAAAGCTGAAATTGGAAAAAGGCCACCATCAGCCTTTATAAAGAACATCCTTCTTTGAGTTTAGTGCTCGTTTAAAATCTTCTCCACTTCTATTGGGTAGGGAAAGCAAACAGCTATGTCTTCTGTTTCCATGGAAAGCAAACAAGATCATCAGGATGTTCCACCAAAATATGAGGAAGCATGGTTTGATGTGGCCAATCCATGTGGAAAGGAATTTGAACTTCCGAATATCTCTTGTCCAATGAGTAATCCAAACAACTTCCTGTTTTCACAACTTGATGTTCCTGCAATGCCAGAAAGTGCTTTTGTGTTAGATATAATGAGCAATCTATCTAGTGATGGAAATAATGATTGGGCTTATTCCTCACCAATCCTGGAAATGGTACCTCCAATGAACACCAACATGATTAATGTCCCAGTGGTTCATTTTCCAGAAGAAACTACTTTGTGTTCTTCTGGGAATTTACCTGTTGATCATGATCAGGTAAAATCTTCTTTTGCTCCCATAGTCAACCATCAGATTCATTTTTCTAGATGCACTGGTTTGCTTGATTTTGGAGGTGGTGCTGCCTCATTGCCTTTGAAAAACCAACTTGTTCATGTCCCTAATTCTTCTTGCTTTTCTTGTGATGGCTTGGATATTATTAACTTTTCCCTGAGAAACAACAGACAATTTGCTCATGCTGGCTCAAACAACCATATCCCTGCCATAAGCCAAACAAGCCATGTCAGAATACCCTCAAAAACATCTGTGTTTCCTTCAAATAATTGCATCATGAATATCAATGATCTTGTTCATTTCCCAAACTCTAGATGGGCTCATCTTTCTGTTATGAGTAACGGCTCTGGAAATAGATTTGGTCAATCATACCTAGAAAATGGTCTAAATCACCACCTTCAGAACTGTGGCCATAGAGCAAGAACTATGAGAAGTACTCTCTCCTTTCTCAGGAGAAACCAATTGGAAAGTTCAACCCCAAAAAGGGACCAACAAACATTTGGTCCTAGCTCATTTCAAGTTTTTCAGACTTCATCTGATGCAGCTCGAAAAAAATACGATGTAAAATATGTATGCAAAGATTGTGGTAAGGGGTTCTCTAGTTATAGTTCCTTTGGAGGGCATATGAGCTTCCATGCAAGGACCAGAAAAATGTATGCCAAGTTTTCCAGCCAAAGAGATGCCTCCCAACACAAAGAGAATACAGACGAGAAAATGGAAGGAAACAGCTCAAGATCAAAGAGGAAAGCTGCCAGGGAGAAGAGATTTTCTGCTTCTGAAAATAAGATTGTAAAGAAAAGTTGCCATCAATCACAGGAGAGATCCTCTTCAGTGTGCCAAGGTTTGGAAGGAATAACCTTACCTGAGATGTGAGGAAGGATATATATGCATGCCCTCCATTTCCTGATAACCTGCAGTAGTAGTGTTGTTATCTTTCTAAAAGAATTTTGTAGCATGTGAGGGAACAGCTCTTTCATGAAGAAATTAAACAATTCATGATCATGAAGTACTATCAAAGAATCATATATAAAATTCTTTTTGCCATGATCTTCAGGTCAACATCAGGGAATGATGAGTGCATGCAAGTATTAATGATTATTTGGTATGTCCATGAGTTTTCCTCTTTCTGCCTTCATTATTTCTCCAATTGTGGGTCATGGCTGTCAAGCGAAACTCAAGTGCTTATAGAAGAAGTTAAAGGAGATGTATACTTAGATTTTTTGGTTGAAAATCCCTTTTTTTGGGGGGCTTGAAAATTGTGGGGGAAAATTAGGAACCTAAAGGCTAAAAGTACAAATTTATGCAAGGACTGGTAAAAAATTTATATAAGGACGCTTTTATTCTTTTTAAGTTTCAAAAAAGAATAAACTTATGATAGTTTTTTAGATAAGCATGAAGTTAATACTGATTTTAAATCATACTGTGATGGAAAAAAAAAAAAAATTCGTTGTCCATCTCTTTCAAAGGCTCAATCAAGAATTTGGCAATTCATGGATGAGCCTATTTTAATTTATTTTATTATTTATAAATTTTATTGTTTTTAGAAATATATTCATATATATATATATATAGGTAATAAAGTAAAAACAAAAGATAAGGGAAAAAAGAAAGAAGACATGCAGAGGGATTGTTCCAACTAGTCTTCTTAATTGTATTTTTTTTTTCTATGTTTGTATTTTTTGAGCTATTTTATTACTAATTTACTTATGATAAATTATTAGAATAAAAGTATCAAAAGTACTTATTATGCAGGATGAGGAGAAGGAGGGCCTACTCTTGATTTCAATAGAGCTTTATACCTTTCAACTTGAGATTGGTAAATATTATCATTGATTGAAGCAAATAAAACCGATATTGTTGCATCACTCGAGAGGTTCTCGGAACCAAGAGTTTTCAGCGAAGATAAAAATAAACACGTGGCCAAAACCCATTTGCCACGCATCTCTTTGGATAAGGAAATGGATGAAGCTCTTCCTTGATCTAACATGCACTGCCTCATATTGTTGGCACTTTAACTAGCAATTCACTCCTACCCTGATCTCAGACAACAAAAGAGAGAAATAATATTCCCAGTGCAGAGATGGCATCCATGACCATGACTGCCTCATTCTCAGCTGTGACCAAGTTTCCAGCTTCCACCTCTGCTCGCCGGCCGGGCCTCATTGTGGCCAAGGCCGCCTCAAGAGCCACAGATGCAGAAAAAGCCAACTTGGAATTCAAGCACAACAGCAAGGAAGAGAGTAGCAGTGGGAGGAGGGACTTGGTCTTTGCCGCTGCTGCTGCTGCTGCAGCATTCTCTGTCGCCAAGCTTGCCATTGCTGACGAGCCAAAGCGGGGTACCCCAGAAGCCAAGAAGAAGTATGCGCCTGTTTGTGTCACAATGCCTACTGCACGTATCTGTCGCAAGTGAGGCTAACCGTTTGATAAATTTCCTTGAATTGTTGTTTATGATTAGTCTGAGGGAAATGTAAAAGATGTAACTCTATGCATATTTGTATCATTTTCATTGGAAATGGTCCTCTGACTTCATTTAACTTTCTTCATGCGCTTTAAACATCTGAGCCTCAAAATGAGGTCAGCGTGGCAGTCAGTCGACAGAGCCCCTTGCCAATCCGAGGAAGTCAATCTACACACCCAGATTGCATGTTGTGTAGAACCTTTAGGTATCTTAATTCTGAAGATTATATGATGCAATGTTATTGATAATGATAAAAAATGAAATTAAAACAATTTTATTGAATAATGCAAAAGCTTAGTCCAAGACTGGTGTAAATTAAGATCTCTCCATTTGCAAACATATTTGCCGCTAATTTATTAAAATTATTAAATCTTATCTCATCTCATCGTTTAAAAAGTTTTGGTCTGACATGATATCATGACAAAATAAATGTTAAAAATACTAATAAAATCATTAAATTTACATTTTTCCATTAAAATTTGTTAATTTTGTGTAGTAAACAAGAACGAGTTTGACGAGCATCACGATGGGGAAGGCATTTGAATTTTGCGCTACTTTATTAACAGTTTGAGGTGAAGATAGCACTAAAAAGGCAGGAATGAACTCGCTCGAATGGATCAACTACATCCTGTTCAAGGTCTGCAAAGGTCATTTGGTGGAACCCAGTAGGCAGTCGAGGATTCGAGGATTTCCAGGAAGCCTTGCAGCCCCCAACATATAGACGTGCTGCAAATTCTAACACAAGTCTCTGAACCCAGATTTAATTATCAACGCCTGGAACTGAGATCTTATGAAGCAACATTAAATAGCACTCAACGAAATGGCAAACTGGATACAAAATTCAGACCAATAATACAAATAGGGTTGCGGCAAAACAAAAACAGAGAGAACTTGATACAAAAATGATACCAAACCAGCATCCACTCCCTCCAACTGTTACCGAAGAGTAACAGGTCAGACAGGACGAACGATGGTTCCTCATTAGTCATTCCCCTTAGCCAATTCGTTAAGCGGGAAAACAACTGCAAATGACTTACATAGCAAACTCATTCACCCTTTCCATTTTGCCGGGAAGCAACAAAATTGCGGATGACTTCCATGGCTAACTGATGCGCATTCTTGTTCTGCAGTTTTGCAAGTTCATGCACAGCTTCATATGTCTCCTTATCAGCAAAAAGCTTAAGGTTGTATCGCGATGATGCTAGCACTGGACCTTCCCATTTGTCAACCAACTCTTTAAGTTTCTCGAATCCCTGACAGAATAGAATAATTGCAGTTCACGTCAATCACTTGGCCATTAATCTATGACCAAGGAACAATAAAATGCAGAATCTTAGTTGATTTACTACTCACCATGCGGATTGTGAATTCGCCAAATGATTCTTTGGATTGCCTTCTGCGTTTCCAATGATAAAATAATGGTTCCAAAACCTTTTCAAGGTCTTGAACCTTAACCTTATCCATGAAGCTTCTTGCTAATGAAGTTTGATTGGGTTTTCCACCAAGCCAGACCTGTATTTATAACATATTAAAAGAGGAACTCATAACTTTAACATAAATACTGATTATTGGATAAAAGAAGAAAAGAAAAACAAGGTTGAGCAAGAATTATGATACCTGATAGCTGTTGGGACCATCACCAACCAGACCAAGCTCAGCCATGTATGGTCTAGCACAACCGTTGGGGCAACCTGTTACCCTTATAACAACGGATTCGTAGTACCTGAGACCAACCTGAAATCAGAAAAGGCTTTGCCCATTAATATGCATAATGACTCCTAATCCCTAAATAGACTGAGATTATATTCCACGTATTAGTGCTTCCCTGAATCAGTATATAAACTAGCTCTAATTGTACCTTCTCAAATACTGCCCGGACCCGCTTGATGATGTCAGGTATTCCCCGTTCGGCTTCAGTTATTGCAAGTGGGCAAAGTGGAAAGGCTGGGCATGCCATTGCAGTTATGTTGAGAGGGTCTACAAACCGAGGTTGCTGTAGACAACCAAAAACCAGTCAATGTATTTCCCAAGATGAAACACGATCCCAACAAATAGAAAACAAATGCACGATAAAGAACAAATAAAGAAAGGCCTGCTTAACAATAAAATATTATCACAACTCCAACGAAAGTTTAATGGAAAACCTTAGAGCTAAGAAAAAAATCAAGAGTACTGAACAGAAAAACATAATAAAGGGTAACATCTGTTGAAATATGGTGAAGCAGAAATCACATGGTTTCCCATGAAAGATCATAAAATGGGAAAAATAAACCACCTATCCTAAAACAGACTGACAGCTGCAGATTTGGATATGCCATGGTAGTCAAACAATGTGTAATGTTTCTTTATAAAGCATTTGAATCAAGCACATACAAATATATAGGTAAAATAGAAATTCAACTGGTCTTTACAAGAAAAATATAGAGGGAAGAAGATTCTGGATACTAACTTATTTAATAAAATGTAGTTTATAAAAATATAGTTCTCATGTATTTTCTCTCTCTCTCTCTCTCTCTCTCCCCTCTATCTCTATCTCTCAGGATAAACAGTTCCCATCCATTTTTTCTTATCAACAATTAAAAAGAAAAGCAACAACAATCGGAAGATTCCATGTATCTTTTTGTGTTCTTCTAACTGGTTATCTCACCAATCAATCAGAAATTAGTGATTTTCACGATCCTTCCATTTGACCTGCCGACTTGTACATGAGCATGCTGTATAATCACAGCAGACAGTATCGATGAGATGGCCAATTATCCCATGATTTTAAATCCTTAAATCTCTAAAGAACAGAAATCTCGAAATGATACATTCCAAAATATAAATGAATGTATCTAAATTTTCCTCAAAAATATATCATTCGTTGCCATCTAAAGTTATTCCTAAGTTGTTGTTCTAAAACTATTTCCTTAGGACTGATTAGATGTGTATAATAATTTATCATAACACTACGTAATATTTTTATCATGCATCTTGAATCACATAGAAAGAAAAAAAAAAAAGTATTTTGATACAACCCAAATTTTATTGTAGTTCCCATAATTTACAGTTTTTTTCCTTTCCTCCAAACCTCACTTTCACTGGAGAAACAGGTCATTGTTTTAGTAAGATTGGTAAGCAACCGACCTTTTGGTATGATAATAATCAAGATAAGTTGATATTTCTAAAACTTAGCATAAAAAGATGATTCATGACACAGACATGCAACAATAGGCTTTCTCACAATTGTTATTGCTTTGATTGAGCAGTACGAGCACCACCTTTAATATTAAAACAAACAGTTCCATCGATTGCACATAGCCATATGGCCATTCAACTTCAAGATTTGGCAGGAAAGAAAGTGCATAGTCACAAAATCAAATTGATATCTGCTGAAAATAATGAATATCTCACCAGAAGACCAGCCTGTGCAAGTGCTGTAGTTATGGGACGCTTCCATGCCTTGCGAATATCACACAAGATTATGTTCTGGTTTGGTGTGAGCCGCAAGCTCAAATCATGCTTCTCTATTATCTCCCGTAATGTCTTCTTCATTTTCCCCCCAATTCGACCATTATCCACATGAAGCCCGCAAAATAAACTGCCATCACCCTGTTAAAAGATTTATATTATCAGAATACATGGCATAGATCAGGGGCAGTTACAGGTAATGACTTTTTTTTTCCTAAAGTAAAAGTCACAGGTAATTACTTGATAATAAAAGGTAATATTTGGGACAGTATTATCAACTAAGGAGGAGGGGCATTCACATTTTCAAACCTTAGGACAAACTATAGACACAAAAATACAAAAGTACAGATCAACAAGAACAAACCTGCTCATGCCATCCCAAGTAACTTCTAAATTCCCACTCTGGCAATTCACGGAAAGGTTCAAACTTTTTTCCATAATATTGCTCAACAACACTTCTAAACTTTTCGATCCCCCAGGAGCTGATCAAATATTTCATTCTACTATACTTCCGATCATCTCTTCTTCCATTTTCTCGCTGCGTAACAACAATAGCTTTCACTGCATATAGTATATCCTCTTTTGGCACATAACCCAATGGTTCTCCAAGACGGGCAAAAGTGGTCTCCAACCTATGTGTTCTTCCCATACCACCACCAACCTGCAACAGGAATGTCAAGTAACTGTCAATTATAAGCCATAGAAGCAAACATGGAACTGTTAGATTTGTTCATCTTACATATATGTTGAATCCCTGAGGTTCCCCCTCATCATCAGAAACAACAACAACACCAATATCATTTGTGAGAATATCAACCGAGTTATCTGTAGGCACGGTAACTGCAATTTTGAATTTCCTTGGCAAGAACTGGGTTCCATAAATGGGCTCAGGTGAATCAGGGAAATTTGTTCCATGAGAATTATCATTGCGGGCCTTCACTACTTCAGGAGGTTCTGCCGACATTACTCGCTCTCCATCCACCCATACATCATAGTAGAAACCAGACTGAGGTGTAAGGAGTGCAGCAATGTTCTCTGCAGTTTGCTGTGCAAATAGGTAGTCTTTTCTTGTAATTGGAGCAGCAGGAGCAAGAACATTCCTGTTGAGATCACCGCATGCACCAAGAGTTGAGCCCATGTTTTTAATGATGGTGCTCATAACAGTCTTGAGGTCCTTCTTCAGAACCCCATGCAGCTGAAATGTTTGTCTGGTGGTCAAACGAAGTGTTCCAATTCCAAACTGATCCGCAAGATCATCCATTGTCAAGTAGAGTTTATTGGACACTTTTCCACATGGGTTCTTTGTACGAAGCATAAATGAGTAATTCCTTTGACCACGATCATCTCTGTTGTACTGTTGATAGCTCCCATGGAACTTGATCATTTGTGTGGCAGCCTCATTTATATTTGGAGCATCTGTCAAGATCTCCTCATTAAGAGGGTATCTAATGAAATTACTTTGTTCCTTGAATATTTCAACCTTACTGCGCTTAGTCTGAGAAGCAGTGTCAGGCTTTGCTGGCTGCAAGAAAGAGATTACACAAATTTTCAGCACCACATAGTTTGCTCGCTAAAATTAAAAGGTATCGATCTAATAATCAGTATCCGCCAAAGGATAGGTTTATTCGAGTCTAAAAATTGCTAATAATCCACTCATGGAGCTACTTGGCTCTCACATTAAAAGAGAGAAAAGTACACAACATGCCACGAGAATGGCTTCCTTCTCTTTCTTCCAATTTGAACGGATTAGGAAATTTATATTTCTTTTACAAGTAAAATTAGGAAATTTCAATTGCCAGCTTGAAAAATTCGAATATTTCGTTTTTTTTTTTTTTAACTTCGAAATCGTAAATTAGTTAATGGTTTTCATTTATAAGCAAATATAGAGATAAAGAACATATTTGATAGGCCGATTTGGATTGAGCTCTTCCCTACATTTTCTTAACAACCAAACCAAGTATCCAAAAACTGAAACAGACAGATATGAGAAGAAACTTATAACGAGAATCGCTCGGAGTATCCTCATTTATAAATCATTTAACTCCCTTCTCTCATCCTCTCAAAGAAACAAACCATGCAGCAGCAGAGTAAAACTTCTCTCGTTCTCCTACAACTTCCCGGCATACAGACAGAGCTAACTAAAAACATTGAATCAGAGCTTCAAACTCAAAGTGAAAAGGAAAATAAGAGGGAAATCTCACCGTGGCCACAGCTCTAATAAGCGAAAGATTGGAAGACGGAACCGACACGGAGTGCAGGGGTCGGGTTAAAGCAAGAGAATTGGAGGACCTGAGGCCGCGAAAGGTCGGAAACTGAATTTTCGGGTCCTGCAGCAGAGCAGTGTTGGCAGCTCCATACGACGTAGTCATGACTTCTCGAAATCAAAAAGCAAGCCTTAGACGGAGCTAGGGTTTACGATTGGAGGAGGAGGAAGAAGAGAGAGCAAGCAGTGTGAGATGAAGTTGGTTGAGAGTCTCGAGAGAGATATGAACACTCGCTCCCTCCGCGTGTGTTTGTGGCCATCACGTGCACCTCAATTTCAGTTTTTTAACGCTTTTTTTTTCTTTATATTCCTTTTTTAAGAAAGAAAATAATCCTCACGTACTATATATTATATATAATTTTTTAATTTTTTTTAATTAAATATATTATGTATGAATGATGTATAAAAGATTCAATTAATTTAATAAAAATAAAACTACAAAAAATTCTAAAAAAATAAAAATAAATATGCTACGTTGGTTTTGAAACTGATAAATTAAGAAATTGTACAAATCTGGCAAGAATTTAATAAAATTAATAGCTTAAAATCGGAGGATTTGATCCATTTACTTCAATTTTAGGTGGGAATATATTAAATTTGAACTCGATTTGCAACATGAAAGTTGATTATTTTTATTTTGAGTAACATTAGGTACAATTTAGGTGTATAAGTTCTGCATTTTTATTTTTTTTTAAATGTGAGATCTATCGTAAAAAAAAAATTGTATAGATTATAGATTTTTTCAATTTTTTCAAAATAAGCAGATGAGACAGACACTCTAAGATTATAAATATTATTTTTTTATTTTAATTTATTAGAAATTGAATAGTAAGAATCTAATAATTATTCTATTTTCAAGTTAGTATATAGAATATACCATTCACATAATTTAAAAAGTAAATTTAATTTATAAAATTTAAAATTTAAAATTTATTATACAAATTAAATTATATTAAATAAATAATATGTGATATGGAAATCTTATAATAGCAGCAGAATTTAAATATAAAAAGTCCTCATTATTTTGTCAAATCAAATTTGAATCATAATTTTGACTCGAATCTCACTAAAAAATTTAATAAATATTTAAATAAATAATATTGATAATTGAGATAAATCTATATTAGAAGTCGAATCCAACATGAAAACAAACTCCTTTGGAAACTTAAGGAATCGGCGAGCGCATACACGCGCCGTGACGAAGCAGTGGAGTGGCAGACTGGCAGTGGGGGAAGGGGCTGTATGTGGCAGACATGCGGAAAGTTAGATATGAGATTCCGTGGGTTCATTGAATCTGGACAACCTCAATCCAACATGTTTCTCCTTTTCAATTTGGCCATGTTCTACCTGGGGGCTGCCCCCCTTTTATTTATTTATTTAAATAATAAATAAGCGGATGGGGCTGGCCGTTCTCAATAATAATAATTAATTATAGGCAGTCTTGTCTAAGCAAATTTGAGTTTTGCTATACATTAACATTCCATCTATAGTAAGACTTCTATAATTTAAAAAAAATTTAAAATATCAATAATTTTTTAGCAAAACTGATGTGAAAAACTTTCAAATCAGTAATGTGTTAAATGTGTAAAAAATAAGGCTTATAAATAGATTTTATCATAAACATATATCCTGGCTTTGATATATGATTGAGTGAGGTATGTGGAGAGATGGTGTGCCAAAGGTTCTTGATGGACTCCAATAGTATGATGGGGAAACAAAAAATAGGAAAAATGATGAAGAAATGAGAGAGAGAGAGAGAGAGAGAGAGAGTTTGAAAGATTGAGTTAGAATTGAGCTAGGTCATGAGCCATGCACTATTGAGCTAAGATAGGGACAATGAATGATGGAGAGAAGTGAAGAGATAGAACAGATATTAAGAGATTGAATAAATATAAAATGAAAAAAAAAAATGGCATCATTTTGATGCAAACAAAAACCTCAATTTGGCCAGACACCCTTTTAGTTCATATCCATAGAAGACCCTTTGTGTTTGAAAGAAGCAGAAGAGCTCACCACCAAACTAAAGCAGGAAATATATCTATAATAAAAGGATGAAATTCTTATATAGTTCATACAACATGTTCTGCATAATAAAAGTTCACATAGTTTCTGCTTTTCTGATTGGAGGGGGGAAAAGGCAAAAAGGTGAATAAAAGAAAAGGAAAAGGATAGAAAGAAGATAAATTTGACTATGCACTTGGTGCATTTTTCTCATTTTAGGCCACTGAGTTCCATGAAGATTGAAGCCACCAGTGGAGCTTGGAGATGACACATTCTTGCAGTAAAAAAGACTAGCTTCATCTTCAATCACCAGATGTTTACCTGAACAAACAAGACAAAGGTGGCACAGGTATCATAATTATAGATCATTATTACCCAAAGAGACAAAGTGAGAAATTTCCATTAGATTCCTTAATGAATCATTAGTAAATTAAAACACGAAACTTAATTAGCTGGTGGTCTAGAGCTCTCAAGCACTGATCAGTGAACAAGATTGTTGGACTTAATTTGCATAAGCACAAGTTGAGTACCAAATAGTAGAAGAAGACAGATTCCAATTACCTTGACATTTTGAACAAATAAAACAGAAAAGAGGATTTGAAGTATCAAAAGAAGGTACTAAGTTACTAACAGAAATATGTGGTAATAAACTGGTCTATCAGAATGGTAATTCTCAAAATATAAATATAATATATATATATATATAGAGAGAGAGAGAGAGAGAGAGAGAGAGAGAGAGGAACGCAACACCATTAGATATCCACCCCAGCCGTGTAATCATTTGTACCCCTGCTGTACAGTTGCATACTAGCATATGTCAACTTTAATTGCTAACTCCCAAACATTTAATAGTAATATCTGTACACCTGCTGTATCCTCGCACATCCTTGACATACTTTCGTTGTAGCCTCTACATATTCTCTTCATACATCTTGCATACATACCCCTCATCTTATCAAGAGTGAACATCAAAGATCAAGTACAAAACCATAGAACAGTAGCAAATAGAAGCAACAAAGATGCTTCATAGATCATATTTAGTGCAGTTAGTTTTCTTCCAATTTTTGGGACAAAATTTCAGCTGGTAAGTGACTTCTGACGGGACATAGCAGTTGCCTATTATTAGTTTTAACTCTAAAACCAACTTTTGCAATCGTGAAAACCAAGCATCCAAACAACTTTTTGATAAGTAGGGTTACTATCATGGAAAAACCATGCATTGGCTCAAGTTTAATTGGCAATTAGGAAGTCAAAACATGAATAAATACTGTGTGCCACATGGAAAGGGACAAGTCATAAACGGTTTAAAGGAACACAATGAACAGGGTATACAAATTACCTCTGTTTTATATTTTCCAGAAAACAAATGGACGGCCAACTCTTGACGTATGTTTTCAGGGTTTGAAGGAAAAGAAAATATGAAATCATCTACATCAAAAAGATTCATAAAAAAGGGAGAAATTCTAAAATATTTTTTTTGATAAGTTAAAAATTTTATTAAAACACAATGTAATAGGCGAAGCCCAAGTAGACAATAAGTATACAAAGAAACACCTAGTTACATTCTAATAGTTAGATAAGCGAAGACATGAAGTTGTTTACAGCCCCTCCCTTGAGTACAATAGCAGAAAACCAGCTAAGCATAGTGCTTGTAAAAAACTTCCAAAATTCATCTATATTGCTTTCTCTATCATTAAAACACCTCTCGTTTCTCTCTAACCAAATACACCACATAATACAAAGAGGCAGCATTAATTCTAAAATATTAAACACCAAATATCAACAATCATAACAAACCATGCAGTCAGCTTATTGTGCCAACATTTAACTTGGGGGCAAACACAATGTTTATTAATCTACAGCAGAAATTCTGAATATTAAATCCTGCACTACAAGAAGTTGAATATGACTTCACAAAGTAACACAATTAAATGTCTATAACTTCATAGCAATCTCCTACAAATTAATAGTAACGTGAGGATGCACAAAAAAAGTGAGTGAAACCTCTAGGAAAATAATGCAAAGATGATACTTCCAAAACACAAACATTTCTACTTGTTCAGGAACAACAGCATAGAAAAGAAAGTCTCAAAAAAATTGAAACAGTTCCTGCTTGAAACAAGCATCCAATGAGTTCATAAATTCATCACTTGCACCAAAGTAAACAAGATCGCTACACATTACTTAAGCAAGAGATATGAAAATGCATGCTAAGTTCTCATTCCACTAAAGACTATTTAGGGCTTTAAGATGATACTTACTGTGTTTGAACTAACATATTGAGTTGTGCTTTAGGCCCTTTTGTTATCCTTGGCCTTCTTTGCTTTCCCAGCTTTCTGGCCGGTCAAGTTTCTGTCCATGCATATAGCGTCTTCAGATTCACTTTTATCTATAATCTCACTCTGCTTTTCTAAATGATCATCTACTTTCTTCTCCACATTGGAATCCAGTGTGCTATGTTGGGCTTCAACTGACATTCCGCCTTTTTCTTCTGCAAGAGAGTTAATCTTCCCATCCTCCTCCTGATAATTAACTTCCACAGAGTTGTTAACATCGATGACAGCATTCTTTATATTGTCAATTTCATCATCAGGAGCCTCATCAATAACCATCTCCTTGGCTTTCTCAGGAGGCACACCAACACCCATTTTTGCAACCAGTTCTTCTCCATTCTTAACTTCAGGATCTGTCTTTTCTTTCACAGATATATCTGACTCAGTGTTTTTCTCTGGCTCTGATTCCTTTGCCCCTTTCTCAGCATCCACCATCTTAATATCCTCCTGCAAAGTTTCTGCACTGACCTTCTCTCCATCTAAATCCTTCACTTTCTTTTCGTAACTGGGTTTGGTTCTCAGCTTGAAACACTCAGTAGGCATAATTTCAAGCTCAAACCGCTCTTTCCTTAAATCCAACATTTCACGGTCACCATCTTCATACAGAACATCATGAAGCCTCTTTTCATAATCAAAAGCTTTGATGCGTCCAGTAAACCATTTTCGTGACCCTGACCAGTAAACCTTAACTCTTTTGCCAATGATCCTGTCGTTGTCATCATCCTCCAAATCTACCAAACGGAAAGCAGGCAACTCCTTTCTAGGGCGTAGCCTGGATGAACTTCTCTCTAAAGACAACCAAAACTCCTCCACAATTTCCCCATCTGCTCCCCTCTTTCGTCTCACTGGAGTGGGTGTGTCCTCTTTACTCCCCTCCTCCATGGGTGTGCCCTTTTTACACCCCTCCTCCATCATGTTTGTCGCTGCATCCTGTTCTTTCTCAACAACTTTGGCCTTACCTTTGGCCTTACTCTCTCTTGCTTCAGACTTCTTTCCCATGGACTTACCACCAGAAACTGCCCTCGGAACTTTATCCTTCAGCACCCCTAGTTTTAGATCATTATCTACATCACTGACTTTCAGTGTGTCGCTCTGTTTGGCCACTTTCTTTCCAATAGACTTATCAACATCAACCTCCCCTCTTACATCATTCTTCAGAACCCCCATTGTCAGATCATCATCTACAGTAACATCATTAGATTTTCTGACCTGTTTGGCTGCGGTGGCTGCAGATTTTTCTGCAGGCGTGCGACTAGCAGCCTTCCTCATTACTTCATTCCTCAGAGCCCCTATTTTAAGATCATCATCTAAAGGAACATCTTTGGATCTACCACTCTCGTTTACAGCAGATTCCTCCCCCTCAGACCCACCAACAGCAACCTTCCTCATATCTTCATCCTTCAGAGCTCCAGTCTTCAGCTCATTATCTACAGAAGCATCTTTTGATTTGTTTATGCCACTGGTTGATTTACGAGCTGCAGACCCAGATTCCTTCTTATCCCCTATCTTAACCAAACGTCTCTTAGTCATATTGAAAATCAGAATGCACAAACCACAAACCTTTTTAGAGCAAAAGATTGTCAGGAAAATCCCAACAACGAAGCACCAGATCAAATATAAATCCTGCAAAACTCATAGAACAATCAGATGATTATTACAAAATGAATAAATGATAAAAGGCAAAAACATATAATCAAAATAATAAAACAAAACAAAAAATACAAGAAATGTCGCAACCCTATACCTCTCAACAGACAAGACACACATTCATGAGAGATGAAGACTTAAACTCCGATCCAGAAGATAACGACAAGAATCTAAAACTACATTTGTCATATGCAGCCAATTTAGCAGAAAGTTCATGAACACATGTACTGGAAAAAAGTCATGCCATTTGTTTTAAGATTCTTTCCTTGACCAATAATAGTCAGGATTGGTAGTTTGGTTTCTTTCGAACAAAATTCACATATCAATCACCAAACAAGAAAGTAAGTCTGACAAGTTACATCTTGAGTATTCATTTTAGCCAATGGTTCAAGATGCCCAAAACTCCAGAATGCATTAATAGCCAAGAAATTTTACATTTCAGTCCCTAATTCATACAACATAGAACTTCCTAATGCAACCCGATTTAAGTCCACTGAATCCACGAATCATCAAACCACCATTTTTGTGAGAATAGCAATTTTCAAGCTACATGTTACCGACTAATCTATTTCTCTTCTTTAAACTCATCCCATAGTTTTTTCTGCTTGATTTGTTTGTATTAAAGAGCGAGTATTGACTTTCAGAATAGTTTTGTAACTGAAAGAATTCAAGAAAAAGCCCAGACGCAAACAATCACCAACTCATCCTTCCTTAAACTCATCCCATAGTTTTTTCTGCTTGTTTTGTTTGTATTAAAGAGCGAGTCTTGAGCTTCAGAATAGTTTTGTAACTGAAAGAATTCAAGAAAAAGCCAGACGCAAACAAAGCACCAACTCATCCTAACTACAAGACAGACAATTAATTAATTGCTGCCATAAATGCAAGGCTATATTTAGCCTAGAATATATATCTGATGTCTAATTAGAAAACCCAGATAGGATCAATATAGGTACATTGTATATCACGACATCTATAGATGTAAATATATGTAAGCATGTACAAAATAAATGCAAAACAACAAAGTAGCCATAATTTAGCTCTAATGGCAGGAAAACTTTGGCCGAAATACCTGCAAGACAAAATCAATTAGAACATACCATGAGTTGAGAAGCCACATAAGGGTAATACCAAAGCATTCAAGAGAACTTCAAAAATCAAAACGAGCAAAACTAGAATCTTTTTTATTTTAATTTTTTCATCACTGAGCAAAACTTGAATCTTGACATTGGAAAACTTACATTTCATGGCAATACAATAGTATCAAACCATATGAAACTTCAGCATATGATGAGAAAACCCCAGATATGAAGAATCAAAGTATTGTAAAATCAAAACATTCAAGAGAGACCCATAACAAAAAAGTGAAAAACAACCAAAACTTGAATGCTGATGTCAAAACAATGGAAGTCTAGAAAATCATATGAAAGCACTGACATGGAGTAAAAATGGTCAGATGGAATTCAGTAATCATATAGCAGGAAACAGAGGTCGGTCTAGGGAATTTTCAAGGGCTTAGTTGGAGGACCTCTTATGTGCTTTACCTTGGGGCTACCGCACTGCTCTCAGTACTGGCTACTGAGCATAATCAAGAAACTCGTTGTTGCCTGGGGGAAACTTGAGGAAGAAATTTATATTTGCAAAAAGGCTATACCAACTATAATATAGAATTGTGTGCAGGGAAACTCCACTTGCTTACAGAGCTTACCAGTGAAGACCATGGTTCCATTTCATTGAGAGGGGGTCCCTTAATAAGGCTCTCCCCGACGTTGAAAATGGAAAGTTAATAAAGAATTAACCCATTCAAATCTCAGGAAAAAAAAAATTTTTAAGCTCTAGAAAGTAAATGTAGAGAAATTCAATTATATACAGCCAAGAACCACATAACGCTAAAACTTGCTACCAAAAAAAAAAAAGAGAAA
This sequence comes from Cyclocarya paliurus, assembly GCA_029856935.1. Taxonomy (NCBI): domain Eukaryota; kingdom Viridiplantae; phylum Streptophyta; class Magnoliopsida; order Fagales; family Juglandaceae; genus Cyclocarya; species Cyclocarya paliurus. The sequence goes on along the minus strand of CM056958.1, from coordinate 2,721,424 downwards.
TTCAAGTACATACAACCAAAAACCACATTAACGCTAAAACCTGCTGCCAACCAAATTGGATATGAAGAATCTGGAGGGGTCAAAAATTGGATTTGCAATAAATTCACCCAACACAACCAAAAACGTACAGACAAAACCCAAACGCCGAAGTGGACCAAGTGGAAAGAACCAAACCTGAAATGCTGGCACAAATTTAACCCTAGTTTCAGCAACCCAGAAGCCCTTAAATTTCCTTAACAAGTGGACCAAATAGACCATTATATGGGCACCCGAAAGGAAAAACTTGAAAAAGAACCTAAATTTGTAGCTACTTGGACATCAAGAAAAGGAAAAACTGGCCAAAAAGCAACAGCAGGTTGGATATGGTACCTTAGGTAGAACCCGGTCTGGTCACTGGTGTGTGCACCTGTGACACAGTGGCAGGGATGTGCTGGGAAATGGGAATTAATGTAAGCATGTAGAGAGGCATTGTAGCTTATCACAGCACTGGCTGCTATGCCATGTCAGCTTTGGAATAGGCGGGAAACATTCTTCGACGTTTGACACGTGTCTACATCAGGTTGGCTACGAGGGCACCTGTGCTTTTTCTTGGACTTGGAGAACCAAGATAAAGGTAACGCCAGAATACGCCTAATTTTGAAGAACAGAGCATAGAGGCAAAGTATGGAGTCGGAAGCTTAACCTGTGGCCAGGCTCATATGTCAAAATTAAAACTTGCAACAAAACATCAAGAATTCAAAGAGCTTTCTTTAATGTGTTTCATTGAACTTTTAATAAGGAGTCAACTCAAAAGGTCATCGACGAATATTAGTCATAAATTCATTCATATCCAAATGTAAGTTTCGGAAGTTAAACCCAATTTAAAGAAGACGGGAAGTACCAGTTTGGCCAAAACCTAATGGCGATTATGTCGCTCCCCAACTTTCTTGTTGACAGGAAATATATACGACAGTACTGTAATAATAATAATCCAATTAACTCTAGTCTCGATCCTATGCATTGAGAGTTGAGATACTAATAACACCACTTGGCAATGCCAAGATCCAAACTTTGAACCTATTTGAAGTGAAAGTCTCTTCCACCTGTCACGCATGCTCAGTAGAACGCAAAACTGGTGTTTAGATAACTCCAATAACATAAAAGGAACCAAGTTCGAAGTATCTACTTCTAATTGAACTGAACTGAACTGAAGATGGGGAGCTAGCATTAAATAAATTAAAATACTATACAAAAAGAAAAAAAATAAAGTTCACATATTTGGGGAGATGAAGTCACCGACTCCCTACCCAGTTCCATGGTTATGTTTTCAGGTGCTGCGACTTTCTACCATCTAGATCCCTTCTATTTCAATCTAATTTTCGATAATTTGGATGATATTATAGCCCATTACCCTGTAAATAGAAGTAGAATGACATCTATTTCTGGCCATGTATAAAGGTGATGATTCATGCCACCCTTTGCATCAAAAGCTACATCTGCTATTTTTGAGTGTGTGAAGAACAGAAGTCACATCATCGGGTTCTGATCCATTATCCCTCAATGGTCATCTAAAACATAGAAATAATTTTGTAACCCTAGTCAAGTTTAGAAGCATAAGCCTATTTATGTTGTAGGATGGACATTCTAAATAACACAAACGCCGTAGATAAAGCATAGAAATGCTAGGCATACAAACGATGTTATCAAAATAAATTAATAAATTAATATGATTTGATGTGAACTTACGATAAAAAGAATTTTATAATCAATATTAAGAAAGAGTACGTACCATAGTAAATAGCACAAGGAAGTTGCTCAAAAAAATGGCAGAAAGAGTTCAGCTCCCAACAACACAGAGTCGGTGGCAGCTATGTATCTCGCCGTTGAGGAATTCCCACTTTTTCTTTTACTTTTCCGGCCCTCCATTTGAGGGTTTTTTTTTTCTTCATGCCTATTTTTTGCAACTCCAAATGCTATGAATTTCCTCATCTCTAACCAGCTTCGCTACTTCAGTTTGTCATGAATTTAAAAAACACGAAAAGTTTTTTACAGACATTTTGTTGCCTTTTCTTGATCAGTTCTGTTTTTGTTTAACAGATCTTACTCTTAGAGAAGCTGCACCATTGGTATTGGGTTTTTAGCAATGGCATTTTCTTTTTCCCTATCTCTCATTAGGGGTGTCTCTAATGAGATCAACACTTTCATAAGAGAATCACCATTCCAAGATCCAGCATCTTAGGATAATTTAAGCTTTCAAAATCAATTATTCACTCCAATGAATGTCTTGGAAAAAGGAAAATAAAATTCACACAAAAAAATTCTATAACATTTGTTATCATGAGCAAAAGAGTATGATCAATCTAGAAAATGTCAAGATGAAGGAAGTAAAATGTCAAGGTGAAACATTTAAATCCAAACAAATAATATTGAAATACTAGTAATCATTAAAATGAAATTTGCAACAAAAAAGTGCAAGGTGAGGATTGGAGACAAATTTATGCAAGATTAAGCATGACAAAACTTATAAGGGAGAAAGATTGATTGAAAGGAGAAATGATTGACAATGCAAGTTCATGAATATGAAATTATCTCCCTTTTAGATGACAAAAAAATAAGTGGGATTTGCTAAGCAAATATCAATTTTCTTTATGCAACAAAATGTTGGAGGGTTTGTAAATCTTATTGATCATACAAGTATATTGATCTAGAGAAATTCAACACAAGGGGAATTTGGGAAATGATGATAGATTTGAACAAATAAACAAGTAATTGAGCCTAAAGCATTTGTGAAACATTAAACTCAAACAAATCAAGGAGGAAATTTAAATTGACACAAGTTCACAATGAAAAAAGCAAATTGAGAATATGAGAAAATTGACAATGAGATTAACTTGATTGAGAGGACAAACAATAAAAGAATTTGAAGGAGAAAGAAAATGCTTATTTGGAAGAGATAAGAAATTGAGAAAAGAAATTACTAGCACTGCAAAGCGAATATGAAGTTCTCTGTTTTAGACGAGAAAGAAGACGGTGAGAGTAAGATTATTTCTTAGCGCTATATGCTTTTGACAGTTGTCTTTATACTTAGCTTCAAACGTTACTACTATCATAAAAAAAAAAAAAAAAGCTTCAAGCGTTACCATACGATATTACTCGATCCATTTTCATATCGCTAATTATTTATGTATTAACTAGGGCACCTATTTAGAATGCATATTCTATATTAGACTGGCATTAATGTTATATGTCACACATTAATTGCATTTTTTCAAAAATTTGGGATACCCATGATTAGCATAAGTCTAATAATCATGGTAATTTCTGGTTGACCATGTTCCTGGAAAAAAAAAAAAAAAAAAAGATGCTTTTGAGAAACAACATATACAAGCTAGATTTTTCAATTGTTAACGTGTGAAATTGATGAAAACAAAATTATCATACAATTAGAACTCTCGAAGGAAAACATTTTTGCAATTCTGAATTTAAGTAATTAGGTATATTTATTGTGCTCACACCAAATTGAAAAGCATATTAATTTGTCTAAAGAGACAACACCTTCATTTTGTTGTAATAAGAAATCTAATTAAATAAAATATGTAGAATATCGATACCAATAATGTGAACCGAAAGTCCAATCTTAAAATACCACATTTAAATACTTGCTAATCCTACATAACCATATTATTTAAATCAGAAAGAAAATAATTATTTAGCTATATCTGATTTTTTAAAAATCTTTTTTCCTCACCACATGGCATCCTCGCAAAAGAAAATATTCAAATTGACCCGCTAAAATATAGGGGAAATTTCACGTGGAAGCCCAAAAATTAAAGCTACATTAAAATAAATAAATAAAATAAAATTTGCAAGACCGCTTATTGATACATTAACAAAAACTCTATGTATAGTCATTTTTTCGTACTCTTTACATATTCTACTAATATGATTGGCTGCGTTACTTTTTTTTTTAATATAAAATAACTGTTTTGCCAATCACATTAGTAAAATGCGTAAAAATAACTGTACATAACATAACTCGTTCAAGTTTATCACATCAACTAGCATGAAAAAACGAAAAAACATATTGTTAAATTATTATTTTTATTAATCTAGATCTCACAACAAATACAAAAATTCTATATACAGTTACTTTTACGTACTTATTGTATACTCCACTAATATGATTGACTGCATCACTTTTTTTAATATTAAATAATTATTTTGATCAATCACATCAGTGGAGTGTGCAAGGAGTATACAAAAGTGACTGTAGCAGCAAAACTTCAATAAATATAGTATTTTTCTTTTTTTTTTTGGAGGGGGGAGAGAAGAAAAAAAAAAGAATAACATAACAAAGATTTTCCCAATGCAAAAGGAAAAATAATAGAAAAATGCACTTAAACAAAAAACTGCAAGTGGCAGTTTCTGCAATCAACAGCACATGATGTAAACATCTAAACAACAATAAGACAGACAGCACATACCCTAATGAGAAGGGCCAGTGGGCCTATAATTCACATATTTACAACCACATATTTCACGATAACACTTCATGAAACTACATCTCCCTGACTCTAATTCTCTCTTTCTCCTGCAACTAACTCAAAACCAAACACAACCTAAACATGGCTATTTGAGAAGACATCAACCTATTTGAAGGGAAATCAAATGAAAAAATTAACAAGGATTGCGTAAAACCCAACAAAACAAAAGAATCTTCATTCCCAAACATCAGTTTTTCCCCCAATAACTGATGATAATCATCGGTTCATCTAACCTCAAAGAATATCTTTCATTCCCAAACACCAGTTTTTTCCCCCATTAATTGATGATATTAGTTGATTCATCTACCCTCATTGGCTAGCTGTAAGGACCCATCCCTCATCAATTTCAAGCTGAGGTTGTTAAATCTTTCTCGTGAATATTGCCTGGATGCTTTTCTCCAATCTGTACCGGCTTTCATCATAGTAGAAAACTCCTCATAACTTATGCGCCCATCCTTCAAGATTAAATAAGAACAAGGTTGGACTCTCAATATAGCAAATTATCAATTAACTCTACCAAACAAAGGCTACATAAAGTTTAGTGCACTATTATATTCTTGGGATTAATGGCAAGAAGAAGCACAGAACCAATGGCAAAACACTGCACAAGAGTCTCGTTTCTGTTGTACTTTTCAATCATCCATAGAAGAGAGACAAAAAAAAAAATGCTTGCAGCAAAGCTTTCGAGAGTATAATTGCTTCAACCCTGCACAGTGTCTGTTAAGGAATTCAAATACACTTCAATACTCAATACTAACCTTGTCTGTGTCCACGTCTTGCATAATGGCATTGATAACTTCCTCACTGTTATCATCCAGTTCATCAATCAAAGCATCCCGCAGCTCTTCAATCTCTATGTAACCACTCTGGTTTTGATCAAAGAATGCAAAAGCTTTGTGTAAATGCTCATCATTGCCCATCTTTTTAAGGTGAACTGAAATTGCAACAAACTCTCCATAATTGAGAGTTCCATCCCTGTCAGCATCAGCCTGCAGAAACCAAAGTTCAATTATTTTACAAAAACATAATTTGATCATATTTGGGAGACTGAATGGTGAACAGGAAGGTTTGCAGTATTGGTTTTGCACAGCTTTCCATTTTTGAATGAATATATTGAAAGAAACGTGATGTATTAGAGAACCTCCGACTCCAATGGCATACATTGATAGTAAAACACTTACCAGAATTTTTATTTTTATTTTTTTATAGGTACTTACCTCAATTTTTATTCACTGCAGCAACCCTTACAAAGAAAATATAATTGAACAACTTCTAAATTGCATCAATCTCTAAAGTTCTACCAGGAGAGCCAATCCCAACTCAAACCAAATTAACAACTCCTAAACTAAAATGGTTATCTTCAAAAGGCTAAGCTTTATTTGAAACACACAAAATAACTCCAAAGGAAATAAAAGGCCGACTAGGAATAAAAGAATTGCAGCAAAAGCAGAACACTGTTGTGCCAAGGACTCCTTCAGCCACAAAGAACTCCATATGAGGAAAGAAACAGATTATCACAGGGATTAAAGAGGATAAATAGTTGTGCAATGCTTACAGCTTCCATTAGTATTTGAAGATCTGCATCAGGAACCTGTTGGCCAAGCTTTCGCAACCCGACTCGAAGTTCCTCAAGGTTTATCTTGCCTTTTTTGCCAACATCCATTGTATCAAACGCCTCCTTTATGCCAGCCACTTCCTCCACTGACAAATGCTCAGCCACCACCTAGAATGAAAATTTCAAAAAGGTTCAGACTATTGTTTTTTATATGAGCAATATTGCATTAAATCAGAAAGAGAAATACAAAAGGAGGGGGGTGGGGGTCCCTAAAAATACTCGGTACAACAAATACATCTCATAGAAATACAAAGAAGAAAGGGAAAAAGTATGGGCCCCATATAATATATTCTAAGTTCAGATCATAGAATAAGGGAATCGTAATATTAGATTGACAATTTTCTTAAAAGAAAACTATTAGACCTTTAAAAATTCTCTTACATCTGAAAGTTGCATAACAGGTGAACAAATTTTTTGAAAAGACGGAGTTAAAAGCCAAACTGAGCATTGTGAAAGAGCTAAGAAAATAAGATTATTTTTACTTTTACACTGCAATATATATTAAATATTTGTATCCTCCTCCTATATCAAGTCAATCGAGATCGTTACCCTTAGAGCTCTTTTTTTAAGCTTGTTCATTACTGAAAATTGCTTGAGCCTGGCTTTCACGGTCTCACCCAGGGGAACATTTGGAGCCTTCTTGGCATTTTGTATCCAAGGATGATCTGCTTGTGATAGCATGGGATAGTCATTTAATATTGAGCAATAAATTTCAGCACATGTGAAACAAATACAGCTTATGAAGTGGAACAGTACCGAGCACTTCCTGAGCTGTAAGCCGCCGCTTAGGATCTGGATCAAGCATTTTCTTCACAAGGTCCTTTGCGTTGTCCGAGACTTTAGGCCAAGGGTCCCTCTTAAAATCAATGACAGAACGGATGATGGCCTGTGCTACCCCTTGTTCAGTTTCTACATGCAAAACACAAGGGATTTCATGAGGATGCAAATCCAAAATGTAAAACACAAGAAACTACATGCTTGAGAACATGTTTGTCAAATGACCTCAATCAAAAATAGAAATTTTACACTAACACAAATCCTTTCTTTTTCAAGCCCTTTAACTTTTTTTTAATGGTGTGGAGCCTCACCAAGGTAGGGCCCTTAGGACCCCCCTTGGGAGTATCCCAAATATACGACCCGCCTGTCACAACCGTCTATTAGGTAATCCAAAGAAACTTCTAATGCAGAATCAAACCCAGGATGTCTAACCCTTGTATACAGTCAAATTAATTTATAAGAAAAAGAAAAGAAAAAATCATTAAAATTATTGATATGGAAGACTAACCTGCCCAGAATGGTGGAACACCACATAGTAAAATATACAAAATAACTCCAGCACTCCAGACATCAATCTCTGGGCCATAATTGCGCATCAAAACCTCTGGAGCCATGTAATAGGGACTACCCACAATCTCATTGAATCGCTCACCTGTATAAAATGAAAGGCTTTGTTTAGGGAAATGTCTTCCATAAAAGGACATGGAAAAGATAACATGAAAGGCCACTAGGGAGGAAAAAAAGGAACAAGACAGCTAGAATGGATGGGGTGCAATACCAGGTCTGAAGAATACTGACAATCCGAAATCAATTGTCTTCAAGGGAGACGCTTCCTTCTTGTTTGCAAACAGAAAGTTCTCCGGTTTGAGATCACGATGCATCACTCCTTGCTTATGACACATCTGCAATGAAAATGTGTATAAACACATATTAGATTGTTTCACATGACCATTTTGAGCTGAAGCAGGAGCATACCTATTCGACAACAGAAAGTTCATTTAAATCAGTAAGCGAGAGTATATCAGAGCCAGCAAATAACACGGTCCAACATATTTAAAAGGCAGACAGAGTAAAAGACATGGAGATAGATACAGAAACAGAAAACCTGAGCTACAGCCAAATTGCTTGTTTAGAAAACCAATCAGTATGCATCTATGACAGATCTCACAATAGGTCAGTAATAACATGCAACCAATCAAACGGAAGTCATCAGACAAAAACAACACCATCTTAGTGAGAGAATTATTTGAAGGGGGATTTGGGGGGGGGGGGGGGGGGGTTTTACAGATCTAAAGATTACTCTCTTACGAACAAATTGGATAACAATATATCTCACTCGACAATTAGCAAAGCGCCATGCAGCAGAGCCTAGAGAGAACAGGCAGCCATGAACGTGAAAACATCGATTTGAAACCAAGGATAAACAAGGGGAAGCAATTAGCCACTCAAATTATTTTGATTTCATTACTTTGACTTTTGAAATCCTGAATGACCAAGAATACAGACCCACAGAGACATAAAATTCAAAACAAATTGCAAGATGTAAACCACAAGCATTTTTTAATTCGCACTGGGTGTCTGGGAACGGCGTCCCAACTAATCCCGGGGATGCATAGGCCCTCGACAAGGAGTTTAAACCACAAACGATGTAACAATATGGTACCAAATTTCCTTAAACCAAGTTACCAGCATCTAATAAACCTATAAAAACAATAGATTTAGCCAACATCATACAAGCAAAACACAAATCCTAGCATGCTGATTCAGGGGAAAAATTTTAACTTGCTACATAGAAATCAACGGCCAGAAAAATAAGTATAAATCAGTAACAATATCAATCCAAACCAATAACTTAAAAAGTGATCCAAATTCAACCTGAACAACTTCAACAATGGTCCTCATAACACCTGCTGCAGCCCGTTCCGTGTAATGCCCCCTCGCCACAATCCGATCAAACAGCTCACCTCCCTCGCACAATTCCATTACAATGTGAACTGCCTGGTCATCCTCAAAAGTATCCTTCAAGGTCACGATATTCGGGTGCTTAGGCAAATGCTTCATAATCTCCACCTCCCTCCTCACATCCTCAATATCCACCGCAGTCCTAAGCTTCTTCTTGGATATCGATTTGCAGGCAAACTCCTCGCCTGTGGACACATCGGTAGACAAGTATGTGACCCCGAATTCTCCCCGCCCGAGCTCACGGCCGAGCTCATAATGGGCCGAGATGTCACGGCCCGTCGGATTTTTCAAGACCCAAAACTTGTTCCCGCCGCCAGTACCATTGATCGCAGCGTAATCAGCAGAAAAGGGATTGGGTTTATTCTTGCGCTTCCCGTTTTGCTTCTGAGAAGACGTAACGGGGCTTGCACAGCAATTTCCCATGGATCAGAGCCTCAAAATCTCAATTTCTCCAAGCCTTTTCTGAGATTTCAAGAAGACCCAATAAATCATAACGGCAAATAAATCAGAATCTGAGCAGGAAAGTACGAGAGAATAAGAACACCATATAAATCATGTGGATAATTCGTAATTTCAGCCCCATTTTCTCCCAAAAGTAGACTTTCCAAAGACTTGGGAAATTCTCTTCAAATTTACGAGAAACCCCATGAATCTCTGATCTTCAAGACACCCATACAATTAAAAGAAATGAATTGTTTCAAACAAAAAAAAAAACCCGAAATCTACGGGAGATACAACAGATAGCCAAAAATAGTGGTAAATAATTGTACTTTAAAGTACCTATAAAAAAAAGGGCAAGATATTTTTGGTTCCAAGAGTCTTACAAGGCCAAGGAGAGAATATGCCAAAATGTTAGAGAAGCAAAACCCAGCAGGGAATCTTAGGGAATTTAGGTGACTGAGAAGAAATTGTTGATGAAGAAGACCCGGACGTGTGTTGAGAATCTGAGATGCGAAGAAGGGCATTACCCGATTTTTAATAATAGTAGTAATAATAGGAGGCTCAGAAACGAAGGTCTGGGGAAAGTGCAGAGAGTGTGAAAGGAACAGTTCAAAGTGTGAATGAATCTGAGGAGGAACAGTCAAAGATCGTTTTGTTTGGGCTCAGACTTTTTCTTTTTCCCTTAGGATTCAACAATTGAACGAGACACCGAAAACATAGTCAGCTTTCTCCTCCTGCTTGATTTATTTCTTAGGCCTCGTTTGCTTAAATAGATGAGAAATTTGTCAATAATAATGACATAATTTATAAAGATGAGTGTTATGGACACAAATAAATTATATAAAAATAAATTTATAAATTAAAGTGATTTTATATAATTTATTAGATCTATTTTATAATAAAAGTAATTTTACAGTCTGATAAATCAAATCAAACCACATCAATTTGTGAGATTATTTTTATGTAATCACTTTGTGACTAGAGTATTTCTTATTTATAAATAATAATAAAATATTTTGAATTAAAATTTTTGAGAAGTTTTTAACAAGAAAAAAGAAAAAGTTGAATAAAAAAATTATAAAATTAAAATATAATATTTTAATATTATTTTTGTTTTGAAATTTAAAAAAAATAAATTATTTTTTATGCTTTACTTGAGAGTTTGAAAAAGTTGTAATGATAAAATAATGATTATATGCAAAAGTTAAAAAGTTAAAATTGAAAAATATTTGTAGTTAAATTATGTTTGGATGTTGAGATAAGATGAAATAGATTGAAAAGTTTCTGAAACCAAAACAGTTCTTATTGCATTTACAAATAATTTTTACAAAATAATTGGATCTATTTTAAAATAAAAAATATTTTATAATTTAATATATCATATAAATCACTATCAATTTATAAAACTCTTTAAATTTTTTAAGGACTAAACACTCATCTTCTTATTATTATTATTTTAATTGCTATTTGAGTTCCTAATTAATATATATAAATATCTAAATTCAGAATTTGTAGTAAAATAAATAGAGATTTCTTATAGATCTTGATTAAATTCTAAGATTTCTTATAGAATCTGTTTGGATAGTGAAAGTATTTCATCCCATAATTATAATTTTTTTAAATTTTCACACAAAATCTAACAAACAATTTAATTTTTTTAAATTTTAAAATAATAATAATATTTAATTTAATTTTCACTGTCTAAACCGCACGAGTGAGAGAAAAATAGACTCACGAAGTGAGCTTTATATAATTTTTGTGTCTATTTTTTTTTTTTTTTTCTACTCTAAACTTTAAAATTCAATCAAAATTTCTAAGACTAAAAAGAGTCAAATTCACGGACGCATAATTGATGTTTCCTGCCCGAAAAGTAATAAATAGTCGGGACCTCTCAACCCATCACCAACCCTAATAAATTGGGTGGTTCGGGAGGTGATTAAATTCTAAGATAATCAATCTTTTGACCCCTAAGAATTAAGTGCAATGATAGTTGAATTCTATGCTTTTTTTTTTTAAATAGCTATTTTATGATAATTACTTAAATAAAAAAAAATCACTTAAAATACAGCAAATACACTAGTGCAAATGAATTTTCTTATATTTCTTTAAGCATTTTTTAAACATCCTTAACCATTAATAACTATTAAGAAAAAAATAAAAATATATATAAATTCATTACTAGTCACTTGCTTAATCATTAAGAAAAAATAAAAAAATAAAAAAATATTAGTAGACATTCTAAAAATATTGTTATTAAAACAAAATGGTTAAAAGTTAACTATGGGATTAAAATTTTCTATAACTTTATGGTCGAAATACTTTTCATACTTTGGAGATATAGAGATAAGAAAAATTTTTCTCATCAGTCACTATTCACTATCTTACATTTTATGAAAAACACTCCTATACTTTATAAAAAAAACTATAAGTATATAGTATGAAAATATATAGTAGTTTATGGGTAATATTCATCTAGAGATATCATAGTAATGCTAGAGTGATAACATTTAATATAGTAATAATAGGTATAGTCTTAGGATATGTTTGGGGCAAAGATGAGATTTCTCATCTCTATCTCTATCTCATCTCATTATTAAAATTTTTTTAAATTTCTATATAAAATATAATAAATAATTCAACTTTTTCAAATCCTAATAAAACTTTTTCAAATTTTAATATTTTAAATTAATATTTTAAACTTTTATCTTAATACTATTCACAAAGTTTTTAAAAATTTTCATTTTATCTCAACTACCAAGCATAACCTTAAAGTATACAAATATCTCACGCTTTTTTTGAGAAAATAGATTATTTCAGATCTATTCATTTAAGAAAAATACCCAAAAATTGGAAGAAGTGTTTAAAATAGGAAAATTATTTTTAAGTGAAGACAAGTGTAGTAGGGTAAAAAGATAGGTAATTCTGGGAATTACGTAAAATAATTTATTTTTGTAATAATAACCCATAATTTTAAAAAAAAAAATACGAGAAGATTACATACTTTTAAGAGTGTATATAACATTAAAAAATACAGAAAAGTACATGATACGGAAGAACTTTTACGCGTTTCCACTTTCCACTCGTCAGCGAGAGGATCAATGCACTTTGTAGTGTTGACTTCATGATTGAAATGGCATAATTGCCCTTGGCTAAAAGCTGGTTTCTTCTTCTTCTTTTTTTTATTATTTTTTTGCCCATTTTAAGAAAACGAAATGCTTTTGCCGCAAAATAATCCCACGAATCACAATGCAATTCCACGAAAATAAATGTATGAATTAATATGGTATGTTAGATTATAAAATTATATTTGTTATAAAATAAATTTAATTTATTATATAAAATTATATCAATATATAAGTTTATTTTTATATAATTTCTTTGTAGCCGTAACACTTATTATGAAGAAATATTACACACTACAAGACTGTATAAAATGTTAAAAAAATACAGAAAAGTACATGACACGAAAGAACTTGTAAGCATTTCCACTCATCATAGCATTAGTATTGGTTTATCTATATGCATATGTAAAATCACATGTTTTAGAGATTGACTTTGTCATTCAAGAAAAATTCTCACATTGAATTATGCATCTTTGAGCCAAATTAATAATAAAATTTTATTATTATTATTATTTTTCCTAAAATTAATTAATTATTTATTTATTTATTTTGCAATTAGCACCCATTACAAATTCCATCCTTTAATCTGTACTCAAAAACATCAATTTCATGTATCAAAATATTACCAATTTCATATATCAAAATCACTAATTTTATATATACACTAATTTCATCAACAAACATTAACATGTGCTCAAAAACACATTGTATCATCAACTTAATATAAATTCTATGTATTAAAATCAACTTAATACAAATTCCACAAAGTTGATTTAGATACAAATTCATACACTTAGGGGCTGTTTGGATTGGGAACTCTCCTCAACTCATCTCATCTTCATCATTACAACCTTTTTAAATTCTTACACAAAATATAATAACATTTTTTTTTTTCAAATCCCAAAAGAATATTCTCAAATTCTCGTACCAAAATATAATAAATAATTTAACTTTTTCAAATCTCAAAAGAATCTTCCCAAATTTCCACCCAAAAAATAATAAACAATCTACTTTTTCAAATCTTAAAATAATAATAATATTAATAAATAATATTAATAAAATATCTTATTTTACTATTTACAAACCATCTCAACTCATCTCAACTCTCCTCTCAATTCAAACATCTCCTTAATAAAAATTCTTTCAAGTTGTCTAGAATACAAATTTCCAACACTAAAATCATAATCATTCCATTACATTACATGTTACTATAACTGATACAAGTCAGATTCATAAATTTTCAAAGAGCAAACAACAACCAATAATGAAAATGGAACCAGCAACCAGAAACAAAATACCAACAGCTCCACCACTAGCAAGCAGTAGCTCCATTAGCAATTTACCCAATTGAAACCAAAAACAACCAACCACTAACAAAATTGATAGCAACCAGCAATACGAAAAATGATTTCCATTTGATAGCAACCAGTAGTACAACAATACCCAAAACATGTCACCACAAAGTCAAAATAATTACAAAATATCCAAAACCAAGATTAAAACCAACAACAAATTACAATCAAACATCTTCAAAACAACTGAAAATCCTCATTTGAAAACAAAGGACCAATTAAAACACAAGATTAAAATCAATTTCCTAACAGCAAGTCCAAGCCAATTACAACAGACCAAATTACAACTAAATAGCAGAGGACCCAAAAGACTAAAACCAACAGCAAATTACAATCAAACACCAACTCCACCACCAGCAAGCAGCAGCAGCAAAAACATTGATTTTATTATTTCTGGTCATACTTAAACTTTAATTATACATATTAATCTAGAATGTAGTTTCATAAGTCAAATACTTCAATGAAATATCACTTTAAACACTACATATTGAGTAATGTTTAATTTTGGAGTACATACAAACACAGAGGAAAGATGACCTTCATAATTTGGCATGCATTTTTTTTTTCAAAAGGTCAAGAGACTCAAAACCAATATAGAGCACAAACACACACCCTTATACATATCCTAACAACAGCATAATACCAATGACATAAGGTGCAAAATTCGCAGCATAAGAGCATAAGGCCATAAGAGCACATGTCTAAACAACATGGTACAAATACATAATACTAGCATAATCGAAAACCTAATCTAAAACCAAGAATATAAAATTGAAACCTAATCTAGATTAAGCAAAACCAGAGGATAGAGTAATAAAATACTTTGTTATGCTCCTACATATTTACAAAAATCAGAGGACCCATTTACAAAAAAAAAAAGAAAATCAAAGCCCTAAATTCATTCTAAAAATCAGTTCAGAAATCAAAACTCTAATTTCGATTAAACAAAGCATTCAAACAACAATTAGAACAAGCTGAAATCTATGTAATAAAAATCTATAGGCAAAATAGAGAGATCGATGTTTCCTTTACCCTAGCTAGTCGATACAGAAAACTCAATCCTAATGCAGCGGCAATGGTGATTTCCAAGATTATTGCAAAGGAGGAAGTGCACCATCCTTGTGGGAGACCGAATCCCAAGAAATCATCACATGATCAAGAATTTTGGGAGAGAGAAATAGGGAATAAAGGGAGAAAATAGTATCTGATTGTCATGAGATCCGTTGAGAGAGAGAGCTACGTGGGTTTTTGATTTCGTTGGGGTTCTTTTCAAGTCAAGGGAGGGAGAAGAGGAAATGTGTGGGGAGCTCTTAGGATATCAAAATAAACCCCTTAGTAGAGAGAGAGAGAGATTAGTCAAATAACATTTGTAGAGTAAATAGTGCATCTACAAAGATGTTAAAATACTGTTCATAGTTATAAAAAATTTTAGATATACATAATCCAATGCAGTCAATTTAATGGTGTAATTATGCAAATATGTGTTTCCATTTGTATATTGAGACACCAATGTCAATGCTCTCAGCCACAGGATCAATGCACTTTGTTGAGTGTTGACTTCCCAATTGAAATGGCATAACTGCCCTTGGCTAAAAGCTAGTTGCCTTTTTCTTCTTTTTACTTTTTATTTTTTTGCCCATTTTAAGAAAATGAAATACTTTAATCACAAAGTAATCTCAAAAACCACGAAACGATCCCACAAAAATAAATCTATAAATTCACATGGCTTGATATGATATATTAGATTATAAATCTACTTTAATTATAAAATATATCTAACATATTATATGGAACTATTTCAATTTATTAATTTATTTTTATGAAATTTATTTACGGTCATAACACTTCTTAGGAAGAAAAATCTTGCCCAAAAACTGGTGGAATCTCAATTTTTTTAATTAAAAAGAAAAAAAAAAGAAGAAATAGGAATTCAGCTTATTCCAAAGTGCAAAAAGGAAAAAAGGCATATTCGTTGAAACATCCTAAATAAAGAGGGTGGATCGAATCAGCAAATTCAAGCCGCGTTGACGAAGATGAAGCCTGCAAAAAAGAATTCCTGTTCGAATCGTGATGCAGATTTTTCATCATTTTAGACCAAGAAGAAACCCCACTGACCATTGACTCATCCCACGCGTTATGAAATTCAGTCTTCAAGTAAAAGTTTAGATAACGTATTCTATTAAATGAGATTAGTGATTTGCAAGAAAACCTTAGAGAAAATTCTCTTTAAAAATAATTGTTAGGTCTATAAAGAGATCGTATAAAAAAAATTTACAAAGTTTAATATAATATATTAGAACTCACACATATGGAGTAGATCTTCAGTGTCAAAGAAATTTGAACGGATACAATAATATAAAAAAATAAATATGATTTTAAGACATGTAAAATGTTATCTTTAAGATGATAATTGTTCTCATTCGAAAAAATTTTCTATAGAGTTCTAAGAAATTTTTCATTCGGATACAATAAAGTTATCAACTGCAGATAATAATTTTGAAATTTTTTTCTTTCGAATTTCTCTACAAAATTATATAAATAATTAAAATAATGAAAAAAATGGAATGAATGAGTTTCGTGTATTTCATTCTCTCTTTATAAAAAATGAAATAACACCGTATAAAAATCACAAATCTTAACTTATAAATTTTTAACGAATAATTATTAGTTTAAAAGACATGATATTTTATGTAAAGACCGCCAGGCATGCCTAGCCAAGTAGTCCGGACCCCGGTGCCTCCCTTGGGGAAAGGAGGGCGAGTCGCCGAGTATCACTTCGAGTCCCTTCGTGGCATTTTCTTGTGTTTTAATAAGCATTGCACCTATTTAAGTACCTATTCGACTTAGGTGTTGTAGCTGTTTGCCCACGCGCAAGGCTTGGCTTTGCCCAAGTGTTGACCTGTTCAGCCTACACGTAAAGCTTTGGTCCCCCAAGCATCATGTTTCTTCAGCACACGCACAAGCATTGGTCCGCCTAAGCATTATGCCTCTTGGGACGAGCCGTGTATACAGACCTTGGGCATGGGTAGTGCGCCCCTTGTGCATCTAAGCCTATTCCATGCTTGTTAAAATTAAGTTCCCATTTAATTTCACAAATAGTATGAAATAAATCTCATTTCATCTCAACATTTAAATATCTTTTAAATATAAATATTTTTTTTAATTTTATAATATTTTTATTTAAATTTTTATCTCTCATTTTTTAAAATTCTATAAAATATTTTAATTCAGACTATTTTATTACTATTCATAAACTATCTTATTACTATTTATATATTTTTTATATTTTTTTTTAATTTATCTCATCTCATGTCATCTGTACAACTAAACAAGATTTAAATCTTCAAAGTGGAGCCGTGGAATTTCGAAGTCATCCTCTTTCATTTGAAACAAAACACCCTTACCACACCCAGCTACTAACTTAAAAATAGACAAGTACGTGTATACTTTCCTTGCTAATTGAACCCTTTTTTTAACAGGCTTCTACAAATTAAATTATTCACACTGCTTCAATTTCATTACCTTTTCTTCAACGGGAGCCTTTAATTTTTTACTCCAAAGTAAGAAAGATCTGCATAGTTGTCATGTCATGTCATGGAAAATCTGTTTCTAATTTAAATTGGTTCCATTTTTAAGAAGCTTAAAGTAAAAGGCTAGGAGGCTTCAGCTTCAAACAATTATGCTTTATAAGCAAATACACTCTGTACATGCCACTCCTAATATTGTACAAAAGAACAAAAGAATTGGGGTACATTGCTGTTAATGTGAGTTAACTTTGCCCCGTTGGAGAACATGCCTGGTTTGGTTTGATAAATACGATCTCATATAATAATTATAATTTTTTCAAATTTTATATAAAATATAATAAATAATTTAACTTTTTTAAATTTCAAGATAAAAATAATTTAAAAAAATTATATTTAAATAATATTTTATTTAAATTTCAACGTTAATCTCATCTCATATCATCTCATTTATATAATCAAATGAGGCATTATCCTCATTGATACAGACTTAGTTGAAATCATTTGTTTTAGCTTATTTATACACTTAGATTAACTCTTCATAAAATTCTATTTATATAGAAAATGCTATAAAATATCTTATATTAACTACAAATATAAAACTTATTTAATAACTAAATCTCTTAATATTTTAATACACTTCTAATCTTACCTTCCAAACATAATCTTAATATACTGCAGATGTGGAAGTTCTGCACATCAACTATGCTAATGATTGGTGTTGTACTTTTTTTAAAAGTTATAATAGGTCCAACTATAAGTAGTATGCTAACACACCGATTCTGTGCAGCAAAATTCCTTATTTATAAAATTTCTATTTCATTAAAAATAGATTTTAATTTTAAAAAGGTATCTTTAATTTAATATAAAGTTGTAAGAGAATTGTAAGTTAATTATTTTTCGAAATCTATATTTAGTTGTGCCTTCACAATGCTCGTTAATTGTGTAATACTCTAAATGCAAAAATATAAAAAATTAAAAAAAAATTAAGTGATTTGTAATTTAAAATTTAAAATTATTTAATATTTATTAAGAGTTATTCTATTATTAAAGCCAGTATTTAAAGCACATAATTTTTATTACTTAAATTATAAAATTTGATTTGTAAAATTTAAATTTTAAAATTTATCTTTTTAAATCAAATAATGTCACGTAAATATTTTATTATTTATGTTATCCACACCAATTTATAAATAGAATTTTTATTTGTTAATACATGGTTTAAACTATTTTAAGTTCCAAATACTTAAACTATCTCGATAATTATATATCTTGTTTATCAAGAAGTTAAAAAAGAATATTATTATGGACCATCTGAAAGTTATCGTTAGATGGTATTCTTGATATGGCGCTATGTAGATAAAAAATAAAAAATAAAAAAATTATATATATATATTTTAAAAATAAATGAAGATTGAAATTCTAGATTTTTTTTTCATGTTTGTATTTTTTATATTTTTAATAAATCGCATTATATAATATAATAGTGTCATGATGGTTATCAGAGTGATAAATTCTAAAATAATCAAGTTGTTTTATTCTTAAAAAAACAAAATACCGAATTATTGATGATGAGGCTTTGTTTCTACGGTACGGAAAGCGTGTCAGGAAAATTAGACCCACAATGTAACGGCCTTTTGCCTTCACGCGACACAGACAGAAACAGACATAGAGAGATGAAGAAATCCGGAGGCGCAGAGAAGAAGAGGGCGCGAAGATCTGCGGGAGCTATCCAGAACGGCTCCAGAGATCCCAACTTCGATACACCTCCTAGGGTGTGCTCTCTCTCTCTCCCTCTCTCTCTCTCTGTAGCTGTGATCTAGGGTTTTATTTGTATGAGCTAGGTGATTGTGATCGGGCAATCTTATTGTTTTTTAGTGGGTTTATATGGTAGTTACAAATGTATCTGTGAAATTTTGAATGTAAATGCTCTTCTAGATTTATCTCTGAAAGTCGTTATACATGCATACATGTTGTATATATGTGTATATAAGCACTCATCCATGTATATACAGTTGTGTATGAGTACCTGAATCTCAGGGTCTAGTCTTGTCGGTTGTGCACCAGAAAAAGGAAACGTCTATGATTTCTGTATACTCAGTTGGTTTTCGTTTTAATGGACAGAGGGTGGGATTGCTTAGGATGCAGGGACACCTCTTATTAATTGGTTTTCATGGGTCATATTTCGGTATATTCTTAAGTTTGTTTTCCATGACCTGTTGATGGTGCATTGTTAATCGTTCTATTACATAATTGCGGTCTTTTACACATTCTTCTAGGCTTGATGCGAATCTCTATCTAGTTATATATTCGAATTTTTTGCCACAAATGGCGTGCTTTGCTGACCAAATTTTACTTCTGGTAATAATTTTATGGACTTATCTGTGTTTTTACCCTTGTTTTGTTCTGATTACGATGCTATTATTTTTCTTTTCAGGGACAACCGGTCAAGCAGGATGCCTTTCAGTTGTTTGCTGAGAAGGTGAGAGACAATAAGGATCTGGTGTCTAGGTGGGCTGTTCTACAGGAGACACGTGTGGAGTACTTCAGAGGAAAAGATTTTGTTAGCTTCTTGAGAAATCATCCGGAGCTCAAAGATATTCTGGAAACGGATAAGAACTTAGATACTGATGACCTTGCTAATGCTCTTTTAAGAAAAATCTTTTAGTGCGTTGTGATCGTGTGGTGAAAACTGTTCGTCCTGGGAAGAAAAAGTTGTCTACTTGGCCAGCACACTTGGAGATTTTCCCTGTACGTAGTTCTTGTATTTAACATTCAAAAGTTTTTTTGGGCCAAGTGCTTTACAGTAGACCTATGAGCTGCTTAAATTTTTTATTTTGCCTCATGCGTCACAGCTAGCTGCTTGCTTTATATATTGTGGATACAAAACCATTATCTTCTCGATACTACGAAGACACCACTACTTTTGGCCTGGTTAGTTGACTTCTTAGAGCCCAAACCTGTTTTACACACCAAGGCTTAGTAGTTCTATTATGTCTCTTTGTTTGCGATCACATAAAGTGACTAGTCAAGAGTTCAGTATATGGGGCCTGCATAATGTTTTTTCCAAAGTTACAAGATCTTGCACATTATTATCTGCCTATTTGCTGGCACAATATTTGGCATTGTGTTTGCTTGTTTTCGTTTGCATATTTTGATGGAAGATTGCTTTCTTCCACAAGATTCTTGCTTGTGGTATCTAATATGTCTTCTCGTAATCCTTAGGGTTTGGCTCAAGTGGTAAGGGGGCCTTGATCTCGGTGATATGCTCCCTCCAGGTCAAGGTTCGAACCCTTGGGTGCAAACAATTTCTTGGGCTGCATCCCATCCGTGAAAAGTTGATGATTTAACTGATCCGTGTGATGGGGATGTGTTACACACCCGGAGTTTATCTGGCTCAAAGACATGTTGCATTTGCATGGTCTGCGGGATTCCTTGTCATCAGAAAATATGTTGTCATGTAATGAATCTGCACTATCATAATAAACTTGTTAGTTTATAAAGACGGGAGCTTATGGGTGCAAATTGGACATTTGAGATGAATGTCGGGGAATAAAGGACTTGAGAAGACCTTCCATTTAATGTTCCCTTTTGAGTTTTGAGTGATATGGATATCATTTTGAAGTGTCATGATTGTTGTCTGCTTTACTTTTTCTTTGAAGTTTGGAGCAAATTTATCATGTTTCATAAGCATGTATCAATTTTTATTCTATTTTGCAGGAGCAAGTGTTTTCTGAATATGATGCCTTTTTTGCATGGACATTTGTGAAACGCCGGCCGCTTTGGCAGACTCTTCTCTCATTTTTCTGGCCTGTGTTGACTCTTGCAATTTGCTTATTTCCTGTGTATCCCCATCAGTGCAAGCTGCTAATACTCTACTCATGCGCAGGAGTCTTGCTACTTATCCTATCACTACTGTCGCGTAAGTTCTGCTCTGTTAATATATCTTACATTTTTTTCCATGTAGCTTGGCTTGTTCCTAGAACATTGTTGAAGTGTTGCGTACTATTGTGAAGTCCATTATCCACCAACCTTTCACTATGGCTGCTGCTAATGCTGCTGATTGAGTATTAAGCATATCTGTCATGTTTAGACAACCAGCATGCATATTGTATTTTTTAGTATATTTTTATCTTTATGTTAATAATCCTGTAATTATAAACAAACACATAAATTTGGGATGCAGGAAGTTATGTTTTGTTAAAGGCTGACTTCATTAATGCACTTGTTATGCTTGTAAACTTCAACCTGTTTATTAACCTTTGCAAGCTTAATTACTTGATTAAAGGTGCTTTAGGTGCAAGTATCTGTCCTGGAAGAATGTTTTCAACAATATGGTGATGATGTGGGACGTATTTGGATAGGTTTATGGGTCATGTGATAAACTCTTTCTGAGATGATTTCGATTGTGATTAGGAATTGCTTTCTGGTGTTGATTTCACAGTTCCAATTTGTACCATCATCACTTAATGCTGAATTGGTTCAACCTGCTACTTTTCTATTGGGATTTGTGTATGTCTTAGATTATTTTCTATCATCTTGTGGGTTTCCTTTTTCTCCTCTGTCTCTCTCTCTCTCCCTAGGAGATTAATTCAGCTTTCCTGTGGTAGATGATATTTTCCACCCGCCTATCTACAAGCAGTGCAGTCACCTCGTTACAGGGTTTAAGAGTTGCATAATATATGCCTTTTACCCGACTTCAGCGACAAACCCTAATGCATCATCTGCTTTTCTACCTGGAATTGCAAACACTACAAAAAAGATGTTATATCATAGGGACACCTTTTATTTTAAAAGATGTCTTGAAATCTAAGAAAGCATTTTCCAAGTATTTTTCACATCAATGTGCTCCGGATCTAAGGAGTATTGCAACTAATCTTATGAGTAAACTTTGAGCTTTATATTGTGTTATTTTGGTTTTCTACACCCTTATGTAGCATCCTTACGAACTAGGGAACCTCTCAGGACAGACCTAAACAGGTCTGCAGAGAGCCTACAAATCAGGGCTGATGTGGGAAAACTGCTGGCACTCCCTCAAAATATGAGCATAGTTTGACATCAGCCCCACCGGCAGTGTAGTGGTATTAAGTTGGTGGGCAGAGCGAAATCTTTTCTCACTTTGCTGGACTCTAGGGTGATTTTGAGGAACTTTTTTCTGTTGTGTTTACTCAATATGCTGTTTTATTACTGTGGAGCTTGACAGCTTGTTGTGCTTTTCTACTGGATATCATCGAGATTTCTTTCTAATTTGCAGTGAGAGCAACTATATTTAGTGTTCTTTATATTGTTATTGGAAAGCGTGTTTGGTTATTCCCTAATATCCTTGCCGAGGAAGCGACATTGAGGGAATTATTCCGTTTCTGGCCTAAGAAAGATGAGGAAGAGCGACCCAAATGGACAACAAGGCTTTTCTACGCAATTGTAGCTGTGCTGGTCATATTGCTGCTGAGGCATCATGCTCCTGATGAGGCTGCTAGAGCAAGGTTAGTTCTGAATATCAAAACCTAGTTTGTATTAATGGAAAACTACTCCTCTGCCTTGCTTCTTTGCATTGGTGTGAAGTATCAATTCAACTGATCTTTCAGGTATCAAAAGCGGGTATCTAACATAATCGATGATGTTCTTGAGTGGTCTCCGAGATTGGCCCTCTCTGGAATGATGGATAAGCAGCAAAACGTCATGAATGCCACAGAACCAAATGGTAGTTCCCCGGATGCCAGCCAAAGTACAGAGGAAATGGCTCCATCCGACATCATAAGTGAAGAAACCACCTCGGACCAAAATGAGGCAGAAGCTTTTGAACACCTAGACGATGCTGATCAACATAAACGTGATGATAATATATGATGTAGATCGTGTAGTGCTTAGTGACCTACATATCGCATTGCCTGGTTTTTGTTTCTTTTGGATTTTGTTTTATGATTTTGAGTGTAAAACCCTTTGTATCAAACAATCACAATAAAGCAGCTTGTTTCAAAGTCACTTTTTAATGGTATTATAGAAATTCGTAAATACTCTTAAATTTTAGTAGCTTATACGATTTGTTCTAATGATATTGCTAAATGCTCTGAACAAGACCGCTTTGTCAATTTTGGATCTGTATACAAGGAACGCACACACACACACCACTAAAGTGATGAAGTCACGCCTTGGCCATGTTGAAGAGTCCATGAATTGTTTGTTTTATTTAAAGATCGAAGTGCTCTTTCAACATCGTGAAATCTGGAACAATCAATGGCTGTTTCTGAATTGAAAGTGATTTTGATTAAAGTTTAAGTAATGGCTTCTGGCTTTGGGTCACAAGGTTTCAAAATAGGTTTTACGATAACACGTAATTGATTGTTGATATATACTTATGTGCTGCGAAAGCCAAAGAGACACGTAATGGAAAATCAATAACCGCTAAAAGATGAACAATTTTTTCTCTCTCTCTCTCTATTGAATTAGTAATCATAAAAGGTATGAAGCCTTTCATCTTCAAATATATATATATATATTGGTCTCCATCTTAATATCCTTATATATAATAAATTTATCAATGAAAGGTCTTTTTAACATTTGAGTGGTTGAGATAGGCTAATAAAATAAATTGAAATGATGAAGTGGCTTGGTCCAAGTGCTGAAGGCCTTGTTCTTGAGGTATCACTCTCTTCAAGGTCCAAGGTTCAATACCTTATGGGTGCAAACAATCCTTTAGGGCCACATCCCCTGCTGAAAAGCCAACGATTTAACCAGTTCCGTGTAGATAAACTTTCGAGAGTGCGGTGCACGGGACCGAGATTTACTCTGCAGGGGTGGTTTCGAAGGGCCCTGCCTTAGAGAGGTTCCTCGACATAAAATAAAATAAGAGGACACTTCAAAAACTATATAGGTAATAGATTAACAATTCAAGGGGGCTAATCCATTAACAATACATTACATCAAAATCAATTTATGAATCGTGTCTTTTTCAAAAACCACACCAATAACTATTGTTGATAGGCTTTGCCATATTATTGCCCAAATGTAGTCTTTTTTCTAACTGTTGTTATTATTATGTGTTTGTTTATTTTGATGAACTTTGTTGGGTTGTGATCTTAATTTGATTGGATATTTGGATATATGCCCCTTCTTCGCATTTGGTTGAGTTGCAAGGGAAGGGCCTCCCTTGTCCCCTGGTGGGTAGATCTCCTTCAATGCATAGTGGGACGTACAGCATTTGAATGAGTTTTTCTGCATGAAAAAAGGAGCATCTCCCTTATATGTGGGTGGGTGGAGATTAAATTTTGTGCATTCAAACTAAAAATGATCAATATAGTCCATGAAAATTTGGATAGTTTCACATTCAGCTATATAGTACATGTCCTCTTCGAATGACCATAAAAATTCCTCACTGTTTTGGCATATGAGGCCATAATCAAAGAATGCTTTGTGTATTCTGGTGGTAGAGATGCCCATGAAACGAGAGGTTGAAACTCAAATCCAAGTCAAGCATGTGGAGAGAGCTGATCTTGCAACAAGCTCAGAGGGAGCTCAAATTATCATTCCAATCTACAACTCTGCTAACCTTCTCATAGTACTTCTCAAACATCTCTCCCTTCGCATGCTTGGCTCGGATTTACATTTCGACTTCAGTTTCCATTGACAACTTTAGCATCACGATGCACAAACATTCTTTGATCGCGACAACATAAGTGATTGCGGATTGAATTATGCTTTGAGTAGAGAGACTTTGAATTGCAAGGTAAGGGTTTTAATGATTAAACTCAGGTTGAGCTCTCCCAATACTCCTTTGCATTTTTTTCCACTAATCTTATTTGTTTCCTTGCTAATGACGAGAAACCTCATAAATTTCTTTTGAGTGGAGAGAGACCACAACCTCTTCATATATAGAGTACTGCCAAAGTGACTCTGCCAAAGAGTCATGACTTAGACTCTTCAACTTCCTCTAAAACTTCACGTCTTTTATGAATTCAATGGTTTTGAAACCAAAAAAGCATGATTTGAAGAGAAAACCCAAAAAGACAACCATTAGGAATGCAAAGGCTCTACTAAGTTTGTGCCTTCATAAAAAATAAAAAAAGTTGTATTTATACCCCCTATTTCTTGCTCAGTATGTACAAATATACTTACACTTTCCGAAGGCATTGGCTTGAACTCTGATGAAATTATGAATTTCGAAAACGGCATTGATAGTTTTGTTCAACTGATGTCGTTAATTTGCTTTCCTTGTTGTAAAGAATCCCTTAATTACTCCGAGTTATGAACTAAATCAGTGGACAAAGTTGAATATATGATCATAAAGCTAGCAAGGAAAAAAAATGGGCATCAGCATAGGAGGAATCATACAGACTAGCTATAATCATCTGGTCTATCATTTACAATCCAAAAATTTCTCTTGTTATAAAAGCTGTGCTGCTAGAAGAAGCGGAAGAATGTTTTTCTTATTTGTTTGGAAAATTAGGATATTTGTAGAAGATTGATATAAAAGGTGGATTGGAAAATTGTTCAGTACTTCTTCAAGCCCCTCTCTGTACTTCCCAGTGATCATGCCTTGTCTTTTGACACATCAAAGAACACCTTAGTCTGACATAGGGGACATGCCTGAGAAAACAAAAAACATCTGTCATGATAAATTCGAGTTTGCAGCTAAAATAAAAGAGTGCTAAATGTTTTCTTGTTTTCATCTTGAAAATCTGAGCAGCATACCTTATTGATGTTGAGCCATTTGGTTCCACAAGTAGCATGGTAGACATGTTTGCAAGGAAGTGTCATCTGTTGTTCACCTCTTTTATATTCCATCTGGCAAATCACACATCTATAAAGGAACCGAAATGAACCAAATTAGGAGTCTGCAGACATGCATGCAATTGATGATTCTATGACATTTAATGATGCAAAGCTCACTCGAGGCCACCTGTAATGCTTTGTCCCAAACTATAATACTGCATGAACTAGCGGCTTAGGACAGTTCAACAATGACCAAAAATGCCATGTGTCATTAAAAAAATGACCAAAAATAAACATATCTTATAACGTGAAATGGCAAGAATCAAGATTTCCAAAAGCTGAAAAGATATCAGTTGGTTGCAAAGGAGACAGATATCACGAGTGCTGCATAAAAATACAGCTCACAAGCCCAAATGTTACCTCTCATCTCCGGATTCCTTTCCTGACATGAAATCACACTCATACTTTGAAATCGGGAGCAAAGAAATCTGTTCTTGAGAAAGACCTCGGCTTTGAGTTTCATCTTCTCTTGCATAAAGATCTCGACTTTGAGTATCAACTTCACCTGTTTCTAGAAGCTGAAATTTTCAAATGTACCCAAGTCAATAGTTTTCAATTATCATCCATGTAAATGGTAATAGTTTCAATTCATATTCACTTGTTGCCAATCTAAAAGCTTTGAACATGTTAATTGCCAGTTTTGAGCATCTTAAAACCCCAAAAAGTAGAAGCTACTCAGTCTCTGTCTCACTTTATATGAAGTTAGAACCAAAATAGACAAGTATACTCAGAAGCAAATATTAAAGTGGATATTCAAACCATCAAGACATGCAGATATGCTAACAGAAAAAGTGAGACTCTCATGTACTAACCGTATTGAGCATAGAATCAAGAGTGGGGTTTTCTTGACGAAGGACCTGTAAATTTCAAGGAGAAACTTGAAGAAATGCGTCAGAGTCTATTCGTATATTTACAGAGTTGATTAGTTTCATATTTTTTGCAGTTAAATTATAAAAGCAACATACCTGAATAATAGGAGAAGCAAGCGTTCTCTGTGGTCCTACAAAACAAGGGAAGAGAGAAATAAGTTGGTGAAAATTCCAAATAAATATTATGGTAGTGGAAGAAAATAACATCAGCCGAAAGAAAGGTTCATGAAAACATCCAAGCAACCACTGCATAAATCCCTTGAAGGTCTGAACCAATCAAAATGATAATATATAAAGGGTGCACAAGAAATATAGCAATGTATACTATCAAGCAGTAAAGTATCTGTGGTGCAGTTCTTTGAATTATGGCAAGAATTTTGACAAGCTTGTTTATTTCAATTCAATGGAGTTTTGTGTTCTTTGGTTTAGAAGGAGAAAGATAGTGGATGATGATTCTCTGTTGATTAGGCCATATAAAAGGAAACAACTAAGATGCTTTAGACACACGAGTGCTTGCTGCAGGATGTAGCTCAAGTGGTACATCCAGTAAGAACAACTATTCAGTAATTTTTACGTCTGACTCTCACTCTCTGTGTACAAGCGCATTAGTCTGTGCATATTGTAATAAGTAGTAGCGGTGACTGCATTTTCTTCCATTTCTGCATCTACTTCAGCTCTCTGCTGGTTCATCATTGATGTAGAAGACCTCATATTTTCGTCGACTAGTACTCTACATGCCTCATCATCATTGTCCTGCACATGCACATCCGAACAAATTTAGTCTCACAAATTGATATAGCTTGATGTAATACGTCGATCAATAGTAGATCTAATGTGTTATATCTAGTCACATGATCAGAGTACCTGATCATCTGAAGAACAAATAGAAACAGATTCAAGTAGAAGAAGTCGAACTCTATCAAGCTGATGACGAGGTCGTCTATTAGCATCATACTAACTTGTAAACACCTTCAAATCCTTCCATAAAATTTTTACCTTTCTGCTGAAATATTGTGCTTCTCTCCATCTGACCTCACAGTACTGAAATATTGTGCTTTTTGGCAGACTATGTTTCAATCCATTACGTAAAAGGGGGAGATGTATTTGATCCGTAATAGAGTTCTATTTTAGTAGGAAACGTAAGGCAATCCATAAGATGTATTATACTGTATTTAAACATGAATAATGTTAGATACAGTTTTACGGTGTGTAATTTAGTGCAAGCTCGGCATATTCTTTTTGAAAAAAAGTAAGATTTATCATTAAAAACTGTTTTTATTTTTATTTTTTATGTAATCCAGATTTACCTATTTTTTTTTTAAAATGGAATGTGTGAGACTTGCAGATATAATAATGAAATCGTGCTTCTTCTATCCTAATTTATCGTATTTTAAACAAATAAAAATCAGCTTATAAAAATACTATTAGAGCTAACAAATATTCTCAATTTATGAGCTAATTGACCGGTGCCATGCTATATCCTAAAAAAGGAAATAAGTCCAAAAGAACAAGAAACAAAATTTGGCATAAATCCATCATGAACATTAATCCAAAACCTAGAATCTCCAGCAACCTTTCAAAACTATTAAACAAACTACACTAAAAAAATAATTAAAAAAAAAAACAAATTCCAGTGTGTTTTCTCTAAAGGTAAAATATAAATCTGTAAAATTAAATTTAAGAAATCTTATTGAATTAATATAAATAAATAAAATTAATTCAGTAAGATTTAATAAAATGTTTGAATTTAATTGATCTTAACAATAAAATGGTTGAATTTCATGACCGAGCCTTATAAATTTTCAAAAATTCATATCAATATCAATTATTTAGTTATATTAAGATCATTGTATCATTTAAATTAGGTAAATTATACATTCCTGACCTATAAAAGTTAATTTTAGAAATTTTGCATTTGTGATAAACTATATGAATTTGATTATAAAATAAATTAGTTATACTTGTAACCGACACATATAACAGTAGGAATATAATTATATCTTATTTTCAAAATATTTTCGATATTTTCACTCTAAAGTTATAAAATAAAATAAAAATACGAAGTTAAACTAATTTAGATAAATAATAAATTAGAAGTTATACTGAGTTTATATGAATTTATACGGGTTGAGTGGAAATCGTAATTATATATATTTTTATATTATATTATATATATTATATGCTAAATTGATAATTAATATAATATAAAAATTTAATCTTATTATTCATGTCTATTAATCTTATAACATAAAATTAATCTCACTGATAAGTTAGACACTACTTATATTATACTAGTATAATTACACACTAGACCGATTTGCTATCGAAATTGGAACTTCCAGTTTTTTCGATTTCGGTCCCTTTTTTCGATTTTATGAATTATCTATGTTAGTAATAATATAATGTTTATATATATTAAATTTTTAGTCTATTTATATTATAATATAAGTACAATATTTTATAATAATTAACACATAATAGTATAGTATTGAATTTAACTATAGTCTATATAAGTTCTAGACTTTTTATATGAGTATATATGAACAAATGTGTAAAAATGTATTTATTATAATTTATTATACCAAAATGTATTTATCATTGATATATATATAATAAGTTTATATTAATAACTTAATGTTAATGTTTATGTTTAAGATTAAGATTTTATGTTATATTAATTTTATATTATAAGATTAATAAATTTGAATATTAAGATTAAAATTTCATGTTATATTAATTAACAATTTAGTATATAATATAATATAAATAAATTATAAATAAATATACCAATCTAGTTCGGTTTAAACCGGTTTTCAAAATATGAAAATCAGTACCGCACCGGTTTAGAATTGGTTTTGATTCATAAGAACTGGTATTGCATCGAACTGCTTACAAACCGAATCAATCCAGTTCAATCGGTTTTCTGATTTTTTTTACATCCTTAGATTTCAATGATGAATCAGTCTGTATTGGTACCTAAATTTTCAAAATCGGTGTGTATCGACTCAATTATAAAATTTATCCAAAACCGAACCGATTACACTCCTACCAACAATAATAGTAAATAGTTTTAATAAAATAATGTCAAATACACTTTTCATATTTATTTTACAATTTGCATTAAAATACCGGTTAGCATGTTCGGCAACCATAGGTGTCTTCAAAATTTCTAACATTTTTCAGATTTCTCTTAAAAATATTCCCAACTATTCCTCAAATACGAAAAAAAAATAAAATCTATTTTGAATTTTCAACTCAGTTCTTCTATAGACAACTACGCCTGTGGATAACCTGCTGCATCGGCTACCACATCATCCAATATTTATTTAAAAAAAAAAACCAATCAAAAGGGAAGAAACCGAAGGAAGAAAGGAAAGGATTCCTTTTTGGACAACGAAACCAGAGAACTCTGTGAAGGATTTTGTCTGTGGTCTGGGTAGAACATTAATAAAAGTTGGAGAGAGATGTGTTTGATATTTATTTATGTTTTATTTTGGTATATTTTTTGAGCTCCAGGCCTGCTGGGTTTGAATTTTGAATCCTGTATATGATCTACAAGAACAAAAAACTCCTTGCAAAAAGACGTACGAACGATTTCGATGCTTTCTTCTTCCTTTGGCCCTCCGACTAAACAGGCTCCAGAGAGAGCATACTCCAAGATTTTTATCTTAAAGAACAGTGTAATTTCTGCATTTTTTAGGAATCAACTTTTGATCCTAAAAAATAGTGTAATTTCTGCACTTTTTAAGAAAAAAAATAGAGTCTGCAACAAATCGTATGGTGCCCAAAGAGTGTCCAATGGGCAAGGCCGGTTCGCTTGTAGTTATGCCTAGGGCTTTCCTTTCCCGCTCCAATGCAAGACTCACCGGACCCGGGTGTAGATCCCAGCAAAATCCCAAAAGTTGTTGCCGTGAAGTTCGTACTGATTCCACCTTTGATTAACCAGAGCTATGTTACCAGCAAACACGAGCAAAAATGGTAGCAGAGATCCCAGTTTGTATAACCTCATCTGGAGCTCCATCCACTCCTTGATCCTTCTCGTGTACTCTCCAGACTCCAGACTCCAGCTCTCCACAGGTCAAATGAAGATGGAGGCCACCAGTGACTAGAGCCCCTTCTGTCTTTGAGGGAAGATAACAACGTCCTTGCATTAGCCACGTCAGACGCGATGCCACGGGAGTTTCTCAAGACGGTTGCGAGTAGAAATTTTGTTTTCAACTTTTCATCAATTATTACTCAAACAAACAAATTAATACAACCTTATAAAAAAAATTAATTAAAAAATTATGTTCAAACAACTTTTTTAACTTTATCAATCAACTCTCACAAACTCCAATATTAACACTTATTTAAAAATATTTTTATTCAAATTTCTGGCTCTCCTTTTCACAAAACAATTCTTAATATCAAACAAATTCCTAAAATCTTTCAATATTTTCAAACATAACTGTAGAAAATATGCTAAAATCAGCAAATGAGCCAATTTAAGTCCGAGTTAAATTCGTACCACATTACCTACTAAACTACTGTCACCAACTGGAACACATCAGCCACTCGTGAGGCAAAAAATGTTGGCTTCGAAAGACAAAATATAGTTGGATCAACAATTTCATCCACAAGTCAATCAAAATCCATGTTTGAAAAGCTTAATGTTTCGCACAATTTCAAATCCTATGAAATGATCAACATGATCAACACAAAGATCATCAAGCCTCCTATCTAATTAACAAGATGGTTTGTACATTAACCCAAGAGTTTAAAAGGCAAACTTTGAGTCGGCTAATTAATCTCTACCTTTGTACAAAGAGCAAAAATGGAAGAAGAGGCTGAAATAAAGAACTGGAAACCTTTTAAGAAGCCGTTCAACTTCTCCACTCTTCATCCATGTCACATGCACAATATTAAAGCCAAGAATGATTTGCCGCCTGGCATATAAATTGCCAAGAATGCTGTCCGTCAACAGATTCACAGGGACTTCATCCCGTTCCATCAGGGTGGAGTCCAATCCACAATCCTGGCACCCAACTCCCTCCCCACAGGAGTTCATTGTATTGCAAGACGCCTCTGTGAGGCCTGGTTAGAAGAGATGCTTCCCCATTGCTGGCCTGAACAGTCTCCTTCCTCGCCTCTTCCGCCCGTATGCAGATATGATGAGACAGGTAAGACCTCATGATTTTGGTAGTGGTTGCCACCATTTACGTAATTCTGAGCTTCAGATGCATCTTGCCTCCCTTCCTGTTGCCCATGAGAGGAATTCCATGTTTCAGCAGAGTCAGTGAGCAAGGGTTCAGAACCAGACGAACTTGCAGACTGTGATGAGAGAGCTGGCCCAGAAGCAGTGCCCTTTTCTTTGGCTTCATGGTTCGCAGCATCAACATTACTTTTCTTTGCAAAACGTCCTCCACTTCCCCTGGCCCTTCTAATTGCATGCTGGTGTCGAG
Organism: Cyclocarya paliurus; assembly: GCA_029856935.1. Taxonomy (NCBI): domain Eukaryota; kingdom Viridiplantae; phylum Streptophyta; class Magnoliopsida; order Fagales; family Juglandaceae; genus Cyclocarya; species Cyclocarya paliurus. The sequence goes on along the minus strand of CM056958.1, from coordinate 2,689,029 downwards.
ACTCATGCAGATAAGGCTGTAGAAGATTGGGAAATTAAACAAGGTACCGTATAGATGGAGCTCAAATTCCGCACATCCTAATACATTTACTCCATAACCATGGAAACTCCAATTGCACAGAGCGATACATGTAGGTCCCAACAGTCTTAACAGTTTCAAGTTAAACTTAATTGTCTCAATAAAAAATTTATCATACATATGTACTTACAAAAACCAAAGCATTTCCCTTTTCATCCCTCCATTTGAAATGTGTGCCCATATGGAAAGTTCAAAGCACCAATAAAACAAGAAGGATTTTGGGAGAACATATCAGAAGACATGTCATCCAAGAAAAATAAATGCCCCTCCTTATATAGCATATTTATTTCTTGTTATTAAAGATACTTTTTTTTTTTTTGATAGGTAAGTATTATTTAAGATACTTATTACGAGATGGAAGTAATATCAATTAAAGAAGTATAACATCAAATATTTCAAGCTGAAGCAGAAATTTTATACCTAATAACTAAATTAAGGCACTAATTCATTCTACCTTTCTAACTTTTATCAACTTCTTTTCAAGCTCGGCCTTAGCACGTGCCTGTCTCCGCCTCAGAATACCTTGGTATTGTTTGGCATTCACATAAACAGGCTCTTGTGCCATCTCGAGAGGTAAAGGCATTCTGGCATGAGGCATTCCAAGAAAAGGAGGATAGCCCTGACCATGACAAATACATGTCAGACCATTCCATATTCTAGCAAATTAGTCATGAGAAATATTAGTTTCATGTAAAACAAGCATCTTATTTCTGTGAAGTTTATAACTCCACCAAAACGAAAACAACATCAATTGACTAAAAGCAAACAACCTTCTAGCACATAAAATTATTTCTATTATCATTATCACTGTTGTTACAGCATAGCATAATGAAAAATTGCTCCTCAATAAAAAGGAAACAATAATCATGGAAGACCAGAAACGAGAAATACTTTGCATATACTTTCTCATTGCTGCTAAGCCAACCATAGATTGGCAGACAAATAAAGTGACAAAGAAAACCACCCATGAAGACAGATCTAGCACTTCGGGCAGGCTGAGTATCTAAATTAGTGCCAAATTCTTGGATGATGGCAGGTTATCATCTAGGGATTTACCCAGGTTGAGTATCATGACAAACTAACAGAAAATTTCCTTGAACACTGATGAAACCAGTATAATTTGCTCCCCTTGGGCCCAAATAAGATCATATCAGCATCTCCATTGCATTTTTCCCAACTGAAGGCATTGAACAGTGTACTTCATGATTTGCCACCATTCCATCCCAGGCACAGTTTTTTTTTTTTTTTTAAGATAACATAGTTCTGTTCATACCGACTCTGCCTAAGGCCAGATGACTCAACTTTTTATTAAAGAAAAGAAGACTCACAACAATCAGAAACTTTAAAATCCTGTGAATAGTTAAAAAGGAAAGCCTTCAATTTGTGACCAAGTATGCAGGTGTGAATAAAAAATGACCATATCCTACCCAATCGGATTAATCCCAGCCCCCACTCCCCCAATATATTTATATAAGAAACTTTTTTTTTTAAAAAAAGAAAAGGACAAAAGGGCAATGAAAAGAATAGAAAGAGTACTGTAAATTGGTAAAACAACAATTTAAACTCATGCATGCCACATGATAAAACAGAAAGGTGTTACACTTGGATTGAATGTATGTTCGAAGTTCACTTACAGATCCACCCAGTGGATATGGGGCCAAAGATTTTAGACAAATGACTTACTGATCATGAAGTTCCAGCACAGTAAAGATCCAAACAAGCCGTGGATCGAAGAGTTACTCATCAAAATTCTTATCCCAAGAGACAATCCACGGCCCTGTTAGGTCAATATTCCATAAGAAATCCCAAGGGGTTGGCCCAAGTGGTGAAGGCCTTGGTCTTGGAGTATCACTTCCTTCAAGGTCCAAGGTTTAACACCTCATGGGTGCAAACAATCTTTTGGGGCCACACCTCCTAATAAAAAGCCAGTGATTTAACCAGTTCCGTGTAGGGAAACTTCCGAGGGTGCGGTGCACGGAATTAGGGTTTACTCTACAGGGATGGGTCCAAAGGGCCCTGCCCTTGGCTTGGAGAGGTTCCCCGACATCCAAAAAAAAAAACCGTAAGAAGACACTACTGGATCACATAATTAGCTTTTGCTCCAACTATCGACCTTCTACAGTTTCCCAATGCCATGGAAAGAACAAGATGTGGTCTTTTCTTATCAATTCTAATCCCAATAGATGAAAGTATATTTTCTAAATTCCCCAACCCAAAAAGTATTAGCTGAAAAGGATCCTCATACTCTGACCTCAGTTCAAGTATAATAAAAAGCCAGAACACTATCTTACATTCTAACCGCTATCTATCTTAAGTCCGATTACACACCCAAAGCTTAAAACCTGACACTAATGTGGAGAAAACAACAAGAAAAGAACCAGAGGATACCTCTTTATTGCAGTTTGATTGAATGCCATAAAATCTGAGAGATGAAAATTACTCACGTATTTGAAGCACTTTAGCAAGAAGATAAGTTTCGAGTTTTCAAAAATCAAACCACTGAATGTAAAATAACTTAAATAGCAGTCGACTTTAGAAGAAATATTTAATCCTTGCAACATAATATACCTCTTGAGAGCATCATCTCATAAAATAAAAAATTAAAAGGACGGTTGACAACCATGAAGACAACAGCCAATCAAGTATAATCACAAGAGTAAACTTACATAAGGCTGATGCCCATACGCTGCTAACATTCCCCCATGATATGGATCCTGATATGGATTTGATGCACATGCCTGCAAAAGAATTGAAACAAAGTTAGGAATCCGTTCAGCTCCAATATTGCACAAGTTTGAGCTGTCTAATTTTATAAGTTAAACAGGACCCTAAGCCCGAAAGGAATCTTTTTGGCGGGTGGGTTCAAAAGGAAACACGCTTACAATTGAGTGGCCAACAAGTTCAAGCTGCGCAGGTTGTGTGAGGCATTCATTACGCATAGATGGTGCAGTTGAAGCAACATGCTGCATATTTTGGTGGTGTTGTCCATAATTTCCGGCTAAAAATAGGAAATAAAGCTATTGTTTAGTATCTTGAAGAACTTGTATCCTCCATGGAGGGCAGGAATTGGAGATCTCAATAAGTGTCAAGCTCATACAAAAGCGAGAAAATCATTTTTGTTTACTATAACATTCGTGAATATAAATTCTGTCGTACAATATTAAACTTTCTTAGTGTCACCATTTGAAGCACCTGATCGTGAAGATGCAGTATTTTGTGATTCTTTGGTGGCATCGTCACCTTCCTCATTCAGTTCATTATTTGACAGTGATTGACCATCGTTAGAATCTGAACCAGCATCTGGGCATTCCAACGAAGACGAATTGGATACATTCCCCCCTGTCACAGCAGGGGAGATGGGATTGTACCCAATATTACGCCACCAAGGTTCAGTATAGACAGCTGGTGGCTGAATGGCATGTGAACGAGGGTCTAGTCGATTTGGCTTTTCAGACTTCTGCTGCATTCCTTCAAATTCCTTATAAAAGTGTAGGTGCCTTTATTCCTGGTACCACTGTAGATAGAAAATAGTCCCAAGTCAGTAAAATGGGTCCGGAGGGAGTTTTTACATCAACAAGCACACGAAACCAATATACAGAAAACAGAATCTTAATTAATCTAGCTCCATGGCCATCCAGCTAAAAAAGAAAACTCCTTTACGAAAGACCCTAAAAAAGTTTCCCTGTACCCTTTAAAAAAGACTTCTGATATATATATATATATATATATGTGTGTGTGTGTGTATAACTTTACCAAATACTATCAGCAACCAAACAGAGCATAAGACCAAATCCTAACACAAAAACAGCACCATGAATCAACCTCACACCATCAAGTTCAATTTCTTCGATTCCCAGTCACATGAACTCGTGTTGGTTCCCAGAAAATAATCACCCGTCAAATTCTCAAATCCCCCCATTTCCAAAAACAGAGCAAAGCCCAAAGTCCCACATGCAAACAACCTCTAGCTTTCAATTTGTTACTTCCATTCCAAATTCCTCAAAAGCCCATCATAAAATCCTCAAAAAGAAAGCAAATCAAATTAAAAAAATGAAAATTTTCAACTAAAATCTCAGATTCCTGAAAACCCTAAAAACCAAACCCCTAATCGAAGAATTCAATTGCATAAAAAAAGGAGTCAAGAAATTAAAACCCCCTAACTAGTTATTGGGAGAATTGGAGAACTTACTCAAACCCTAGAATTTTGGTCCGGGAGAGAATCTGAGAGAATCCGAAAGGGTCAATCTTATTTCTATGCACCCGGCCTCTCTAACACTGAAGCAGCGATACAAGGGCTCTGATTGCGTCACCAACACGGTCCCACGTCGGTTAAAACTGCTTATATTTCCGACACGTGGAGGAATAGTGACCCGGTACTTACCGATCCGGTTTTCCGTTTCGTATGCGGTTCTCGACTAGCGTGGGAATTGAGGAGAGACGGTGGGAGCTGGTTACCGGTTGAAAATCAAGGGCGCAGGTCCCAGCAGGATTCCAGTCCCGCGTGGGTGAAGTTAGCAGAGGCTTTTGGAAGCAGGAAGAAAACACTAGAGAGAGAAAATAAATAAAAATAATAAATACTAAATTTGAGACCCCACGTGACACGCACTTGACGGGCAAAGCCCGGTAAACGCGTGGCTCTACGGTGGGACCACTCCAGTAGGGACATGACAGCATGATAATCCACCTGTCGCATTGCATTTTTTTTTTTTTTGTCTTTTTTTTTTTTTAAAGTGATAGTTCAATGAGCACAACAGATGATGTAAAATACTGTTATCTGAGAAAAATGAAGAAACTTGTTTAAAAATGAGCTATAATGGATGTTGTATGGATTTTGCTATTCATTCTTTATCCTCTATATTTTATATTTTTTAATATTTTTTTAAATTTATTTTTTTAAATTATTTATAATTTTTTATTCACTATTTATATAAAAATATATTTGATATAAAAAAACTAAAAAAAATTAAAAAAAAAGTAGAGTGAAGTATTGAGTGTAGTGTAAATAGTAAAGATTGAATAGATTTTTTCTATTTGTTTGACGCAAGCTTTTCCTTTGCGTTGCTTTTGCGCCTGCAGAGCAAAGTTCATTACCGATCTTTGTTGGTCCTCGATTCGGCTGCTTCAATTAAGACGAAAAGCTCTCTCTTTACGGTTTCTACTTGGTGTTCTTTCTTGGCTAGAAGTCTCAAAACATTGAGAAAAGTTTAGGACGTTCGAGCCTCCGGATTTCATGGAGAAATAAAATCTGAGTTTGCTCTTTTTGGTTGTCAAATATGTGTTTTCTTTCTCTCTCTTTTTATTTTTTTATTTTTTTCTGAGTTATGTGATTAGAATAAATTGGTATATATTTGATTTCCTAGTCTTATTTATGCTTTGCTCGGTTGCTAAGAAAGTCTTGAAAATTTTCACTTGGGTGGAGATAAAAAACAAAAAGACAAGTGTTCTTTTTACTAAAACTATTTTCACAGTCCATTAATCACTTTTTAGGTGATGAAGATATTTAAGATTTGGAGATATTGTAAATATTAAAAGATATGAGAAAATTGTAACTTAGTTAGAGAGAATATTTTAAAAAAATATTTAAATGATATAAAAAAAATAGATAAATTGATTTGTAAAAGTCAGTATATAAAATAGAAAAAATAGATTTTGATATGCATTTTAAAAGATATGATAAAAAATCTATTGAAAATGCTCTGGTTAGAATTGTAAAACTAAATGGTAATTTATATCTTAACTATAGCAATATCTTACTTGCTAATATTAATGTTTGTAATTTTACAATATATTTTTCTTAATTTTATAAAATTTGAAATTTAATTAAAAAATTTTACTATGTTTTAAAAAAAAATGTTATTATCACATTAATGGGGAGTTTAGAATTTAATTCTTGAAGATGAATTACTGATTATTGTGGAAGCCATTTGTTCTTATCAATAGACTTTTTCATGTTATGGCCGTTTGGTACAAGAGATCAAATCTTTACTATCTTATTTCTGTCCCTTTGAGACTGTTCATGTTGATGGACAAGGCAACGAGGTTGCACATATTTTGACATGTCATGCACATACGGTGACGGATACTAGTTTACAATGGTGGCAGGATCCTCCGAAATTTCTTGTTAGCCAACCAAATTGTAGATAAGGTTGTAGTTTCCCGTGTTTAACATTTTCTTGTTTGTAAAGTTTGGTTTACATACAGACATTTTTAAATACTTTTTACTCACTCTATTGATATGAAATAACTGAACGTAGAGTTTTTTATACAACATGAATAACACTTTGTATTCTCCCAAAAAAATAGTATGAATGAATATTATTATTTTTTTTTTTATCCAATTCGAAATGACGAATAAGAAATATATACAACTATATATATGGCATTTATCTATTTTTTATTTATTTAATGAGATGAATTTTTTTCTATTCTACGTATTATTTGATAACTATTAATCACTCAAGAACTATATATTATCCATTATTAGAAGCAGTTAAGATCATGTACAAATTTAATCACTTAATTAATTGGCTTCCAACTAGAAGAAGGTCTCATTTTATGAATTGAAATTGGCTTATAAAGTGTAGATCATATTCTTTATTGGGGAGTATGTATAATTTAATTTATAATTATCTACTAAAGATATCAATTAGATATTTCGTGTAATCTATATTAACTTTTTCAGTAATTTGAATTTGTCAAAATTTACTCTTCATATCAAATTTTAAAAATACAGTAGCATCATAAATACTACTGTCAATAAATATTTCTTATTAAAAATTAGATATCTAATTCATTGTAATGCTTTATTTAATAACTTATAGTTGATAACTAACCGAGATACCCCTCTTTCTAATTTTACCTGTTTTTGAACATAAAAGACAGCATAACTCCATGACGACTTACTTTTCTTAATTAATCTTTTTGTAATCTATATTACCCATTAAGTGTGTTAGATGTGTAAAAAATAAAGTCTATAAATAGATTTTTTCCGTATTTTCATTCTTATGCAGATAAATTTACGAAAAGAGAAATTGATCTTATATATGGAAATAGACATCTTGATTAATGTCGACTCTTTTTTAACGATATATTGGATAACATATTTAATTAGCTAAAAGCGAATTAATTACTAAACAAATATTATTCTAAAGCAAACTTATCCAAATGCAACAATTAATAGAATTAGACTTAAATTTTCCAGAAGAATTTGCTACGTATACATACAACAGTTTTGGAATCTGAATGAACATTTCTAGTTGATATCTTAAAAAAAATGTTTTCATCTAGTTTAAATATTGATTTTTTTTTTAATTTAATAGGCATTTTGTCTTTCGTGAGAGTTATCATAATTTAATTTGTGGCTTAAAGAAATTTAAAGATACCTTGCAATTTTTTTGTAGTTTTGAAGTGATTGCCAACAATATTAATAAACTGCTTATTTGCGACCAATTATTTCTAATGAAATATATATTCAGTTAAAATGAATCTGTTTTCATCGTAAATAATCATTTTCATCACAAAAAAAAGATCACAAATGCTCATTTTTCTTGTAGATATAGTTTAATTAAGAGTTGATTATGTTATATATAATAGTTAAAAACGACCTTCGTTTTTTTGATAAAAATACTTTATCTTTTTTTAATTATATATATTTATCTCCTCTTTACAGCTTTTTAAATATATATACATATATATATACACTCACACACATAAACGAAATCAGCATTAATTTGTTAAAGATTTTGAATTGAAAATTATCATCTCTTATATATATATTTGCCATATTGAAAAAGCTGTTGATAATGATAAGCATAATATATAAGCTCCAATAATAGTTCTTCGATCAATATAGCAAATATTTTTCATCATACTTTTAGAGCGCGATGCTCACATGAGAGGTACTTTTGTATTTTTTTTTTTCCAATTTTTGCATAGATATGATTCCTTTAAAGGTGTACATGGGAGTACTCTGATTGGGAGGAGCATGAGTACTTAGATCAGATTGGCAAAAACATCCATTTCAAATCATGATTTTCTTAATTTAAAAGTTTTAAATGGGAGAAAAATAAACATATCAATCGAGTTAAACTACCTAGCTATAATTTACCCGAACTTAATTTAATGGGTTTTGCATTGGTCTAAATGGCCGATACACATTCCCATGAATCGTGCTAGCACGACAAATTCTCTCGAAAAGGCTAAATGTTTTTTTTTTATAAATTTTTTTTAATATCCTTAAACATTTTAAAAAATAAATAAATGTTAACATCATTCAAAAACATTTTCTTAATGATCACTGAATTAAAAAAAAAAAATGTATCGAGACCCATTGTCAGTAGGGATCCTCGGGATACAAAGCATTTCCCCTCCCATGTATGTATATATGCATGTTTCTATATATCACTAGCTTAGATTGATCAAACTCCAATCACGGAATGATCTTGCCATAAGATCACCCCTTTACCCTCAAATTAAGTAGTAATATCACACACTCAAAATAAATAATTAAATGATTAGTATTGTAGGTTATAAAACGTTTATTACATGTGTTGAGGACTTGTTCCACAGTTTCACACATGCGATCACCTGCAACCAAAAGGTAAAGAGGCTTGGGGGGTTCGTTGGGACACCTTTGATGTCTAAGTCAGTCAATAATAATATGATTTCTCCAGCCTAATATTCAAATGAGATCATAATCGTACCTGATCCCTATAAATAGAGTTTTGTGATTTTATCGGATCATATTCGATAATCGCCCTTCTTGTTATTTGAAATTCAAATTTTAGAGATTTAAGGTTTATCTTATCTCCAAATGAGCCGAGCATCCTCATCTTAAGATACTTGAGCAATTAGTGGTTTGGTTCTATTCAGATTAGACTCGCTTGGGGTTAGGCCTTATATATTCACTAACTTACTGGACCATGCCACAGCCCAAGCCCACAATAATACTCAGTGGGCCCTTAAGCCCCTTCCAACGTGAGTTGCAACAATGGCATGGATCGGGCCGGGTTTGATCTTGCTAATTTAAAACGTGCGTGCGTACGTTAGTTCCAAATTATTACTTAACTAGATGGAATGACTCCTCATATCTAGGAGTAGTCGTCATGAGTAACCACGTGATTATAATAATGTATCCATGCATGCATCATGAAACTGAAGAAACATTAAAGCAAAAGAGAAAAAACAATAATAATTGGCTGCACCATGCATAATCAATATACATGCATATATGGTGATCTAGAAAAACAATGCGATTAATATTTGAGAATTTTCATGCGAAGGATCGATCCATTCTTGAAAAAGTTCTGATCATCAAAGTACGATCTGGCCTATATATATATATAAATATATATAATATTGTTTAAATAATTCCTATCAATATGCATGCAGACAAATGCTAAAAATAAACAATATATATATATTTTTATATATATAAGCTAGCTAGCTACATATGCATAACGAAAATGTGTAAATAATACAGAATACATATTCTTGATTTCTATCCGTATGTTCAAGTATAATCGTAAATTCTTATTCAAAAAAACTCACCCAATTTTAAAAATGAATATTTTTGCTCATCTGGTCATGATCTTCATAAGCTAGCCCTCGTAGATCAAAGAGTTATATGATTATTCTTAGACATGATGCAAATATATATAACCGAATGAACATGATATACGTACGCCAGCGGCCTATATACGTATTTTCGCTGCATACTTTGTTCATATCTCTTATATATTTTTGTTGCAAATTTTCGTTGGGAAAGCTCAACTTTGTTGTAGTGATATTGATTGACGACATATTATATATACATAGGGAATGCATGAATTAGATAATTGTTTGGATGAGATCAGTTTCTTTGTATGGAGATTGGTAGACCGTAGGATCGATATAATGTATAGCTTTATTTATATTGAATTGAAACTTTAGAACAAAGAAGGTTAACACTATTTTGGTCTAAAGTAGGGCATGAAGCTGCCTATGCTAATTTGCTTTGTTTTGCTTTAATTGTACGTGAATTAATTGGCAAAGTTAAACTAATTAATATATATAGTACAAAAGCTGGCACACATTTTACCAATGATCTTTGGGTCTACTTCTGCATGGCTTTGCTTTCTTTTAAAAGAGACGGTACGAGGACACCTTTCCAAACAAGACTTAAAGAAAAAAATTTCTTTGTTAATTAAAAACATGAAAAAAATTACAATTTCTTTAATTTCCTTTCTCGGATGATCTATATAATTGAAATCTAATTTTATTTAAATTAGTGCCATCTTAGTCTAAAATAATTTCAATAATAATAATAATAATATATAATAATTTTTGTTGAGGATTTGAAAAAAATGGTCATATATATTCTTTGGGTACTGGCTCGACTCCCACCACTAGGAGCTTCCGTAGGGGCTCCCGCTAGTTGATTTTAGTTTTTTCTTTATTTTTTGTTTACATGTATTTTTTTAACATTTTTATCTTCTTTTTTTTAATTCACAATAGTATTAAAAACCACTTAGTTAATCATTAAGTAAAAAAATTAAAATAAATAAAATAAAATAAAAATCCAGCGGTAACCCTAGCGAGATGACCAGCCTTTTCCATATTCTTAAGATGAAAAATAAAATTTCCACTTTAAAAAGCAAAACAAAACGTTGAAGACAAAAGATAGAGCATGCCTTTTAAGACTAAAAGCCCAATAATTAGTAGTATGCTTTAGAGTCTTAGACCCCCAGCCTAAGGGAGATGCTTAGGAGTTAAGGTCTTTATAAAAATAGTAGAAGTTTTATAGTCACAAAGAGATTTTATAAAAATAAATTTATAAATTAACATAATTTTATATAATATGTTAAATCTATATTATAGTAAAAATAATTTTACAATCTGACGTATCACATCAAATCATGTCAATCTGTGAGTTTACTTTTGTAAAATATCTTTGTAGTTAAAGTATTTCTCTATAAAAATATATATTAATCATGAGATGACTACAAAACCTTAACCTCAATTTTATTAATAAACTCTCAATTATGGCAAATGATTAATACCTTATACAAAGAGGAGTAAGGGGTTACATAAGGAAATCGTAGAAACATGCTTATGCAATTTAATAAAAGCTAATCCAAACTAAAATATACAATCAAACCATGATTTAAAAATACTAAATGTGTTAATGAAGAAATGAGGAAATACTAATACAATCCATAGAGAAAAGATCAATCATATGCTTCAGGAGCTCAGAGAGAGAAGAAAAATTGACCGTATTACCCATAAAGCCAAAAGAAGCAAGGCTTTCGATCAAGACATTGTCTTCTCTATAGATATTAAAGATACTAAAAGACCAATCATATGGCTATAATTTTAGAGAAGTGCTACTATGCCGCTCAGGTTTGACCATTGGGTGTGCCCTAATGCAAATTGCACGGCCTTGTTTTTGTTTCTTCTTTCAAATATTTTTTAAACATCTTTAAACATTTTAAAAAAATTAATATACTAATAATCACTTTTTTAACCATTAAGTAACAAAATTTTAAAAAATAAAATATATAAGTGGTCAAATTGAGAGGACAAACTTAGACGACATAATATCATTTTCTATAATTTTAACCCGTAATATTATCAACAAACCCAATGTCTATAACCAAAAGGGACACAAATTGATATGTGTATATATATATATATTATATATGTACATATATTGTAGAAGCAAGAATTACTAAACCATGCCGTTCTTAAAAATAAAAGTATAAACCTTAAAAAAAAAAAAAAAAATTAAAGGCTGCATGCACCAAAATGACTGTGGGTGCACGTAGTTTGACCCAAAAACTAAACAAGTAGATGTACGTACCCATTGTGAAAGAAAATGACTGTGGGGCAACCTCGGATTCTAGAAAAGTTAGCACTGTTCATATTAATTTATCCACTTTATAAGCAAATAGACTTAAGTAAAGTCCGTGTTTGATCATAAGATATATGTTACATCAATATTGGAATTAAAAAACATTTAAAAAAAAAAAACCCTCTTTTACCTCATGAAGAGACACATCAATCCATATTATATATGCTATTAATTTATTATACTAAATATATATGGACATCATTTATTTTATCTACCTCGTTCCATGCATGCATGTTTCCTCCCCTACCATTCTTTTATTTGATCCTGATCTCTCACTCTCACACGTGTGTGTAAATATAAATATATTCACAAACTTCTAAAAACCTTCCTATTTTCAATTAAATTAATCACATATATAGACAAAAATCTTCATCTATTAGATCCCCATGCTAACTCCTTCTGCCATCCCAAATGAAGTTAATATTAAATAATTGCAATAATAGTTCTTTTTTCTTTAGAAAAATAAAGTTAAAATCAGTAATATTGACAGAGATAACTCTTTTTAATTTAAATGGATCAGAAGGTATTTTTATAATTAAAAGAATTAGTTGTAAAGTAGTTATTATAACATCAGTGTCATTATTTTATAAAAATGTCCCCATCAAGTTAAAACAAAGTTGTAAATATATTCTATTTATATCATTTTCCATATAGATTAGTTTTGATCACACCACAACTTATTGGACCTCTCGGGATAAAAACTTGACGAGTCATGCTTGTAATTTACTAATTTCTTGAATTTTAATAAAATCGGGTATCAACCTCTTAAAAAAATCGATATTTTTTTTAAATAACATTTTATATATAACTATGTTAATTATAATAAAAAGGGCACAATAATAATAAAAAACTAACAAGGTAGAATAAATCTGAAATAAAATACAAATAATTTGTTTGATAGTACTAATATAAGATTGTATTGATGATTCAAACGAGCAAGGCAGTCCTTAGTTTATATATAAGAGAAATGTTTTAGTTCATATAGTTCAATATAATATATTATTAAATTGTAAAATTATTTTTATTATAAAATAAATCTAACGTATCATATAAAATTATATTAATTTATAGATTTATTTTTATAGAATAACTTCTCTATATAACTTAGAAGAAATAATTTATCCATATTCTAAATAAATAATCTCCATACAAGTCTTCGTAAAAAAAAATAGACTTACACGTACAACTCCTCTATTTACACCTAACTTAGATATAATTGGTGGTATCCAATGGCCCAAAACTAGTCACAACAAAGGAGTGCCCAAATCAATATTTTCAGAAGAGGAAGTACAAAAGTGCCAAAGTCGGTATAAAAAAATTGAGGAGAAATTCCTCGAGATTCTCTAAGGTGAGAGAGAATGATCAGAAGCCGCACGGGAGTCCCTTCATTGGATTCTCTTGTAGATGCTCTACAAAGCTTGGTCACTCAGACACCCACACATCTGACAACATGATCTCACCTAGACCAATATAATATACTTAAAACAAACAAACAAAACACACTACGTACGTACAGTTCCCCTTTTGTGTTCCCTCCCACTCCAAAGTAAAAGTAAGGAGGCCGGGAACTACTCTCTCATGAACTAATTCACCTGCAATATCTTTGCTGTTAAACTCAAAGCCTTTGTCTCTTGGCCAAAATCCCAAGAAAAGTCTATCTGCAAAACTACTGCAAGTTGCCAGCCTCGAGATTACATTATTATGCTTGCACTCCAAACACAGGAAATGGAATGGTGGCAGACCTTTTCTGGAAGTCTTTTATGGAGTACTACAAGAGAACATATATGCATTTTCATTCCATTTCACATCATAATGTGGGGTTAGATGACAACTGTTTAAGGGTCCCTCGTTTTGACAAATCAATACAAGCTACTAAATTTGAGTGCTGTCATTAATTCCTGCTATGTGATTAGTGGGATTTTTACGGGTCACTTTCACATCATAAAATTGCCAAAAATTCAACTCGAGCATGAGATTATCATCCCTCATGCTCGCGAAAATGATGCATTAAACCACATACATGAGAAGGATATTTAAATTGTACAAACATTGAACCCTTGGTTCTGAAGGAATCATATAAGTACATGAGAATCATCAAGTACTCATGCAACTGAAGAAGAGAGAGTGAGATAAGAAGACAGAAGGGACGTTTATATGCCTTTACTATCTCAGGCTGATTGAGCAAACAAAAGCTGATATATATAATTGCAAGCTAAACGTACAGATTCACAAACCTCAAATCCAACCATTACATTGCACTCACCAAACTAGAGGTCAGCAAAAGGGATGAGTAAAAAAACTAAATGGGAAAGTAGGTATAAAGGCTAAATTTAGTGGGACGACACCACCTAAATTTAGTGATTAGTATACCCTACAAATTTGAAACCCGAGTAGAACAGTAGCGAAGGGGGAAACAAAGCTAACAACTGCTTTCCTAAGATCACCCAATCAAAATCCCAACTTCTCACACTATACTTTCATGATCAGATGAGAAAACACAAATTAAAACTAAAGGAACTTCATTCGGAAAGACCATTTTTGAAAATTAGTGAAATGATCCTTACATATTCTATGAAACCCTGATCGTCAAACCGAAATATCTCGAAGTGCAAAGAAGAAGAAGAGCTCCAAGTCTGGAGGAGCGAAGAAAGCAATCGGTGTTCTTTGTAAGGAGCAATTCGAAACTACTCTTTGCTTCTTGGGTGCTGGTGGGCATGTTGAAATCTCTGGTATCCGGAATCTCTGAGCTTTTGGAGTGGAGCAGCCGCTTGAGGGGACTTCAACAGCCTCGAAATCTATGTCTCTGATCTTTGGAAAATCACTGGAGCTTGTGGTGGAAGAGTTAGGAGGCAAACTTCTTGATGCTTCTTGATTCTTGGAGTGTACAATCCGCTTCTTGAAATGGTTTCTTCTTCTTGCCTTTCTGGTTGGCCTTGCTTTTGTTTGACCAGAAGGAGCCATTTGAAACAGAATGAGAAAAGCTTCTCTGCTAGATTTTCACAGTTGTAGAGAAGTGGATCAGAGATTATAATCACAGTGTACTGAATCCGGCCGGCAAGAGTAAGAAGGTATAAGAAGTTAAGAACCTTTTACTAAAGTTTAGAGAGAAGGAAGATTTCTAAAACAGAAAACCAACACTAGAAAACCCTATTGGAGAACGTTAATTAAAGCTACTAAATTTGACTGAAAAGTGGTAAAAAAGCGTAGTAACCTGCAACCATCCTTTAGAAAAGAACACTTTCAAGTTTCAACCATAACCCACTTCAGGAAACACCCACTATAAATATATATATATATATATAGAGAGAGAGAGAGAGAGAGAGAGAGAGACTGCACTTTCGAATTCCCAAAGCCCAAAATCAGGTTTTCTAGAAGGAGATTAACACAAAATTTTGTGAGCAAAACCACGGCAGATGAAGAACACGTGGTTTATTTATTTCTACCCTAACCAACAAGGAGAAGTACCAGGACCAGCAGCTAGCACTGTAACCTAGCTAAGATCATCAAAACCCTGCATAAACCTTGAGAAAATAATGACTAATGGCAGTCTCTAATTTCTGAAACCTAACAAAAAAATCCTAGATAGTTTAAAGAAAAGAACATAACTTTACCTATAACCTAAATAACCTATATATCATGAGGCAATGACCCACTTCAGCATATAAGGCCCCGGAAAAACCCTAATTCAATCCTATAATTAAGGAGAGAGAGAGAGACAGATTGATTTAACAGTTGAGCGCTTGTTATGCCTTTTATTAATGGGGATAATTAGGGCAGGTCTGCCCGCTGCCCTAAACAAGTAATTAAGCAATGCCCAGAGCCAGAGAGAGAAAGAGAGATGTCAGTTCAAACTATTATGGATCCTAGGGATTATAATTGGTTAGGAATAATTAGGCCATGGCGTTTGCCCGCTACCCGTTGAACAGCTAAAAGTAATTAAGATATATAATCTAAATTTCCCTTTCTTTTTAACAAAAAAATAAATAATGCTTCGGACTTTTGTAATAAAAAAATAATTATTTCGCTCTTTTGGGTTAAGACATTAATAAATCTTCCCAACCTCCCAACACTCCACGCTCCATATTTTTTAAAATTTTTTTTATTAAATAATTTTTATATGAATAGTGAATAAAAAATTTGAAATAGTTTAAAAAAAATAAATTCAAAATTTTTTTTTTAAAAAATATTAAAAAATGTGGAGTGTGGATGAATAGTAGGAAGTTGTGTAGCAAAACCCGTGATAATTGGAATAAGTACAATCTAAATCCCTTAACGAGAATCCATTAGACACTTACGTTAGCTTTTAATAGATGTGCCGCTCCAGTCAAACTCCCTAACTAACAATATCTTCTGCCCAGACCAGCCTGTCGAAACGTATAAAAATGTCAAACTAAAAAATAATAGATTTTTTAAACTTTTTCATGATGGATCTACTTTTTTATAAAAAAAATTATACATACAAGACTTATCTATTTAAAACTTATACAAATCATTACGCATTATAAGTATATATATATAAATATATTATAGGGTTAGGAATTAAGCAGAGCGGGAATATATGCCATGCAGTTGCCCGAGGAACGTCGGTTAATATTTAGTTAAGATTCTCATAAATTTATTTATAAAAAAATTCTTTGTAATTATCGGATTTAATTAAGAAGCTAAAAAAATGAAGAAGAGAGACAAAAGTCATGCATGCGAAGTCATGTGTCCTTGTGAAATTATTTATATATGATCTTAGGATAAAACAATATTAATTAATTAATTAATTTGATGGGTTTGGTCTGATCCCTGCCCGCGTTTTTCCCTTTCTTTTAACCTTTTGTTAGAAAACTGCAGACACTCTTCATGGGATTCCGAAAGTTTCACTATTCATGCACGTGGCTCTGTGATCCACAAGTTGACAAAAACGACACTCTTCGTCGGATAAATTTAAAATAGGTCAATCTAAGATCAGCTTCATCCAACATTTTTGTTCTGTACTTGCATCTTCTTCTTTTTTATTTTATTTTATTTTTATTTTGTCAATTGATTCAACAAGTATGACAGGATGGTCACCAACTTGTCAAAGCAGTCTGAATTTGCACTGAAAGTTTTGCACAAAGTTGACCCTTTAGATTGGAACGTTAGGTAATAGATGCAGTGTTAGTGTGTAATCTTGCATGGTCATTTTGAAAAAATCAAAAACAATTTATTGTTAAATCAATAATATTTTTATATAAATTATAATTTTTTTTTAAAATGATTATACGAGACGTGTACATCCTAACACTGTAAATATCATTTCTATAGAGGTATAAAGTGCTGCTAAACAGCTTGCCACAAGAAATTGCATTTTAAATGAACAAGATAACAAAAATAAAGACCTGCTCAACAGCTGGGCTTTACCAAAATGCATTTGAAATGAGGAATATACTTTAAAAAAATTATAAGCAGTTGTGCTAAACAGCCGAGTTCAACTAAACACATTTTAAACGAGGAATAATATAATATATCCATCCATCTATGAGGGCCCTTCCATGGATATGGAGCTAGAAGGACACCAATTGGAGCACTGGAAATTGGCTCTTGAGGTTCTCAAAACAGAATTTGAATTCAAAATTTTAAAAGCAACCATCAGAATTCTCTAAACAATATTATCAATTGATGAGGATTGTATCATAAATAGTAACAACCATGATGACATCAGGATTGTCCATACCTGTGATATCATAAGATAAACTATTAATAGACTACTCCTCGCAAGCCATGAAACTATAACTAAGCCCTCCAGGTTATGCATAATAAGAACGTATTAACAGTGCAAAAATGAATTATTAAACAAAAGATGCAAGCTTGGCCTTGAAGGAACAGAACTACGAATAGAAAAACATCTCATGCCTAAACCAACTGGTAGACATATATGCCAAGAAGGTATAGCCAAGTTGCCAAAACAAATGGTCCATGCAAAACACTCTGAAATGCTAGAACAATTTGAATATTTAAATATGATCATACCATACATCAGGGTTAATTCATCCATAAGCCCATTTCAAGCAATAATCCACCCATTTGTAAAGCCAAGGTCAAATACTAACTAACAAGCAAAATTGAAATATATAGCACAATAGCTTCTAATATTCAATTCCATACACAAATTGAAAATACTGTCATCAAAAAAGGATGTGAAGGTGTCTTCTGACCTCACAAGGTGATACTAATGCAATGTTAAAGTTCAGATCATAAAAACAGATACGTCCAGTAACAAGTTTTGAGAGGCTTCTCTCAAAATAGGAAATTAAAGAAAAGGTCCAATACAAAGTCACCTCCCTCTGGAAACTGCTTCCTCCAATTCCCCCTGCGAGGATGGGAACAATTCTATATATCGACTCCCAAGAGTCATCCTATCTTTAACCATTGCTGCTTTTGAATCTTCTGCATTTGCAAACTCCACAAATGCTTCCCCAGTAGGCCTTCCCTCCGAGTTCATTGTAATATGTATTGCTTCTTCTGACAAAACAAAATCTTTAAAGAACTCCATTATATCATCCTTACCAGCAGAAAATGGCAATCCCCGCAACCTCAGTACACCCGTGTGTTCAGCTGAGTCCTTCCCCTCATCATAAGATTTAGCCCTTTGGACCCTTCGATGTGGTGAACCACCCCGAGTATCTGAAACTTCCTTCGCTATTGCCTTATAGTATTCCTGCCTCTTACTCCTGAAAACCTCAACATACCTCCTGCCCAAGTTCTGCCTATTCCTTTGAAGCGCAAAATCAACTTGAAGAGGATACCCCAAGACACAAAAAGCTTCCCCGGTGAACTTGCCACTGTTGTGGACAAAAAGAATATCAACTATGTCCAAACCATGGAAGAACTCAGCCACATCAGTTTCTGTGCAATCAAATGGAAGACCGCGAATTCGGACAACAGGGAAGGGTGGAGATGGATTGACATAGGTATAAGGAGATGCATTGTACATAAAACTTGGACCAGGGGAAGTCCCATAGAATGAAGGTCCCTGATCAACTACCCGTTGACGTTTTGCACCCATTTCACGCCCGTCCCCACCATCAACAAATTTACTGCCAGTTACAATATCCATGTAGACAGCAGAAAAGAAAACTTGTCAAGGATTCATTCACAAACTACAAAGAAATCAAAATTACTTAGTTCTACTGTGTTGTCAATGAACTATGCTACAAATGGCACTTCCCTCCCTAAAATGGGGTTTTGAGTGAAAGGCTGTGGCGCCCAATCCCATGGGGGTGTGAGTTACAAGGTACAAATGCATATCAGGAATGTGAACTTCAAATAGGAATATTAGAAGATTCATTTGTTCTTACATACATTACAAGATACACCTATCAAAAAACATACATTACAAGATACAAATGTATCATCTGGAATGGGAACTTCAAAGAAAATTATATTGGACACCAGGATTGATGATCGATAAGTTCAAATTTAGGATTTCATAAAAAGCCACTATGTCATTTTTTCACAAGCATTTGTTTTAAGCCAATTCAATGACGATATAGCTAGATACATAAATTCAACATCATTGAAAATCTGAAAATCTTGTAAGAGAGCCCAAGTTGCACCCTGGAAAATGGGGTTAGTTTTGTGTGTAGGGAGGATGAAAATGAAAACACTCTTTTTTGATAAGTGAAAATGAAAACACTCACACAAGTATTCGATTATTTTTATGCTTTGCCCAATAAAATCCATCTTCAAGCATTTCCATTCTTTTGCCTCATCTTCTTGAGAACCAGACGATAATGTTTTAACCTTATCCATTCACATAACCATAAGCTGTTAATGTTGGGAATTTGGACTTTCCCGCGCATCAACCAATTACTGGCTCACCCTACATAGATTAAATGGCTCAACAAATTATTTGAGTGTTTGTGCAGGAATCTGCATGCTGAACTAGTTCTCGGATTAATTATCATCATTCTCTTTTAGGCAATTTAAGGTCTAAGCAACCATATGCTCGGGTTAGGTGCATGGTGTCCCAGGAGGATGCTTTTCAATTAACATTCTAAACCTTAACGGCTTACATTTCCAATAGCTAGGTTCAGTCCCTTGCTTATTTCTACTATATTTTGGTATCTTCCTTCACCATGAAAAGCAGTCCCAACATATTATTGCTGTCCAAAAGCTAATTAGGTTGAGAGGGGAGGACACTAAACATTATCAAAACCTGTTTTCATGCCTGAAAGTGCATTCCATGTAGCTATGATTAGTGTGCACTAGAAATAAAAGTTACAGTCGCTCACCAATGGTCAGTAAGGAAAATAATTGTTTTTCGTTACATGTATTTGAAATATTTGAAAACAGACATTGAAATGCTCCACCACATATTTCCAAGTCAAGTTTTTCTAGAATCCCACACTAGAATCCCACACAAATGGATGGATGCCAATTCACTACTCCTAAAGCATGGTGCTCCCCCGGGGGGGTGCGCAAACAGCTTGGTCCCTCATGCATTTAATGTCCTATTGCCCCCTTTTGACAAAGAAATTCGGGATACTATAATCCTATGAAGGATTATGACCTTAGATTAGCATATGGTACACCAAAGCCATTATTGAAAAATGTGCTGACATCTATGTTGTGGTAGATGAGAAATTCGCTCATTGCAGATTCATGATCAGTTTCACATGGCTTGTAGGGTTCTTTTCTCTCTTTTGGGTATAAGTATCATTATCTGAACTACAACCCAAAAAAGGAAAAAATGGAAGTATCAGCACCTATTTTGTAAGGCTGGCTATCACCAAAGAACACTGAGATAGCATGCAACCATTGCTTTCCTGAATCTAACTTTATTTTTTTTAATGGGATAATGATATGGCATCCTTAGAATAAATAACTCACTCACACCCTCACATTCCAAAGGAAGATCTGTCATTTGATTTAGAAACCATTGGCTTCCCCACTAAATTGTTTTAGAACATAAACACGGCATCAAAGGGGCAACTTCTGAAAATCTAGAAAAGAGAGATGACTGCATTCTATCTTGCTGAACTTCAAGTATTTAAAATAAATGCATTTATCTATGCTGAACTGCGAGCATAAGAACCATGGAGAACAATTACAAACATACAAATTATGCATACACTTGAACAATGTACCTCCTTCTGTCCAAATTTTTAAGTAAAAGAAAGTAAAGTTATTTTATAGAGCATATAAAACATTGACTTTTTAAACAATAAAAAAGCATCATCTTCGGCACAATGTTGGCTGTTAAACAGGATTTAAAAAAAAATTATTAAAAAAAAAATCCCTTTTTATCGTTTTCATCATTTCCATCTTAAGAATAAAATAGTAGTTGTCAATTCTACTACTACATGTTTATCATCTCAACCTATCACCTCGCACACACAAATTTTTCCGTATTTAAATAGTTAATCATAACACCTCACTCGAAATACATCATGGGCATGACGGAATATCTATATCCCAAATGAAGTTAGCGGCGGGGTATGCTGCAAAATTAGGTGAAAGCTGCAAAAAAAATAACCCACTTCTACAAGTTCTTCAGCTCAAAACGAATACCCCCAGAAAGGGAAAAAAAAACAATTCGAGCTATGGATATACATAATTAAGAAAGATAAATAGAAACACAATGATTAATTAAGAAGACTCGTTAAAAAACCCAACTCACATAGGAAATCAGAGTTTGTGTACACCAAAAATCTAAATCTAAAACTAATCGAAGAAGTGCCTTACCCTCTGTAGAACATGTTGTTCGATATGCGCCGGAGAGAAAGCCCAGTTGGATCTTTTTCCCCACTATTAGAACGCTCCAATTCTAATCCGTGTGTCGTTGAGTTTTGGAGATTCGGCAAAAATGGGGGCTGCGATTATACATATAGAGGAGGAGGAAGACCGCGTTGAAAGGCGCAGGGTAAAGGAGGAGCTAGACGATGTCGTTTAGTTATATCTCAGGGAAATTATATTTTACCCCAACCCACAATTCTTTTGCAAATTCAAATTTGACCTTCAGGCTTTCAAAAATATCATTGATGCTCTACTCCCAATCAAGACAGGCTCCGCACTTAAAAACATGGGCCGTCAGATTTTTTTGGGCTAAGAATGCACGTTGATTAAAGAGTCTGTTTTTTAACACATCATGTTTGCACATTGGGCCTCTTAAATAAGTGACATTCCATTTTGGATATTGAATAGCTCAAATGTTGGCTAAACATTTTACATTATTTTTTTTATATTATTGTAGTAAAAACATATTATATTATAGTACGTGGCTTCGTAATTGAACATCATTAAATATTATTCTAGGTTCTAACCGTTAGATTAAAGTCGTTATTAGATCAAAAGATGCTTAGATAAAAATTAACGTTAAAATAAATGATATTAAAGAAAAAGATGTTTAGATAAAGATAAAATTACAAATATGACTATTGGATTTTAAAAATATGACTGTTGGATATGCTAAATAAAGAAATAATAGTAAATTATTAAAATATTATTTTAATGACTTGGCCAAATGTGTAAATAATCTAATATATGCTGTGCATTACATAAACTAGCTAAGATGACATTTCTAGCTAAGTTTTATTTACAAATTTAGAAAGCAAAGCCAATACTCTAAAGCAAGTTTATAGCTTTTTTTTGCTCAAAATATTTAGATAACTGACAGCTGAATGGAGAACTCATGACACACTATATCGAGTCGACAAGGAGGTTGCGTATGCGAGGAAACAAATGAAGTTCTTATTTAAAACTATCTTATCTTACTTAACCAAGCCACAACAGCAAATACGTCAGGGGTGGCTCTTGTACAGCAATATGATCCACCACCCTAATCAATTTGGGATAATTTTGTGCTTGCATTTTAGCCATAATTACAGCTATGCGTATTATCAATTCAGAAAAACTCTTTTTAGCACGCACATCGTGGTCATCACGCTAAGTCTGGTGATCGTGGTCATCATCATGAAAAATTGTCTTGGTGAGAAATTACATATTAGGCCTATTAGATCAATGGCATTGGGTTATGCAAATTGTCTTGCATGGGATTACTCAAATGTTGGCCAACTTATTACATTGTTTTTGACATTACTATAGCTAAAACGTATTATATTGTAGTTTGTGGCTTCATAATTGTTTGTGAAAATACGTGACTTTATTCATGTCTATTCAATAATCGAACACCATTAGATATTAATCTAGATTTTAACCAAAATCGTTGTTACATAAGAAGATGATTATATAAAAGTTACCGTTAAAATAAAAGATATTAAATAAAAAAAAAATGTTTAGATAAAATTAAAAACAGGACTTTAAAACTATGACTATTGGATATGCTAAATAATGAAATAATAACAAATAAATAAAATATTATTTTAATGATTTTGCCAAACGAAATCTAATATGTGATGAATAGGAAGTGCATTAGATAAACAAGCTATGATGACATTTCTTGCTAAACTTTATTTATAAATTTAGAAAGCAATACCAATGCTCTAAAGTAAGCTGATAGCTTTTTCTGGTTCAAAATATTCAAATAACTGACAGTTGTATGGGACACTTACAGCCAAAACGACAGCACATGACGCATTATCCAGATTACTCAATTGTTGGCCAACATAGTACATTATTTTTTACATTACTGTAACTTAAACATGTTAGAGTTCTATACACCACACATTGGCTTTTTATTTTTTATCTTTTTATTTTTTTTTCTCTACATGTGTGTGGTGTAGACTGCTGAATAGAATTTATCAACATATTATATTGTATTATTTGGCTTTATAATTGATTCGAAAAATAGGTGATTTTATTCATATATATACAATAATTGAACACTATTAGATATTAATCTAGACTTTAACCGTCAGATTAAAATCGTTGTTAGATCAAATGATGACTAGATAAAAACTAATCATAAAAAAAATGATATTAAATAAAAAAAATGTTCATATAAGATTATGTTATATTGGATGTTAAAAAAATGTCTGTTGGATAGCTTAATAAGGAGATAATAACAAATTATTAAAATATTATTTTAATGACTTAGACAAACGTGTATATAATCTATAATATGTGACATATATGATACAAATTACATAAACTAGCTAAACAGTATATTAAACCAAACAATGTCCTTTTTTATTATTTTTGTTTTTAAAATATAAGTCACTAGGTTGTTTAACTCACTTAAGTCAAACGATATTTTATATTAGGATAAAATATTATATATATATATATATATATATATATATATATATATATATATATATGGTAGGTTCACTAGTTTGAACACGGTTCAAATCAGAACCAAACCAATCAGTATCGGTTTCTAAAGCAAAGCTCTTCGCATTGTAATGTCTATTGTATTGGCTTGACCTTTCATAAGTGGAGATAGAATAAAGTGTCCATAATATAGACGCTTACTTTAATTTTGACCGCCGGCTGATCGGGTTTCCACTGTTTTCGACTAGTTTTGATCGATTCCAGTGGTTCTTGTTATAAAAGTGCATATTGTGTACTACAAATTGTATTTCAAATTCCAGTTAAGTGATAACCTGGTAATTTGTGAATGATTTTGTAAAAGAAATGATAAAATGAGAATAAACCGTACTTTTTTCTTTAAGGGTGAATATTCTTTACAAATCATGCTAAAAAATTTAATTTTTAACAGATTTGATGGAAGGTGTGCTCACGTTTCACTATTGTTTACTGTTTATGTTGACATAATTATGTGTATACAACCAAAATATAATGTATAATTTCTAAAACTAGGATCAGAGTAATCATATATTGATTCATGTTTTAACTTTAAGAACTATCTACAATATTCTCTGACTTGAGGTTTCTATGATTGTGTTCAAACAAAAGAGTTACCATACATCAACGAGTTCAACCATTTAAGAAGTATTTACAAGTCAATGTATTAACCAAAATGGGATTTGATTGTTGGTTTCTCTTCTCATTATGGAATAGATTCAAACACAATAGTTGGAGAAGATGAGTTTAGATGTTGAACTAAATTAAGCTGAGTTGAGTTGAGATGATAAAATATTATTAGAATATTATTTTTTAATATTATTATTATTTTGAGATTTGAAAAAGTTGAATTGTTTATTATATTTTATGTTAAAATTTAAAAAAATTATAATGATGAATTGAGATGAGTTGAGTTTGATTTAATAACCAAACGTTAACTCAGTACGTGGCAAAATGCATTTAAGATGGAAGTGGAAACTGATTATCAACTTATTGTCAACTGGTGGCATAGGGCAAGAGAAGTGCATTGAGCAATAATCATAATTTGATTACCAAACAGTAAATAATTTTTTAATAATGAATTTATCATATAAGTTCTAAGTTCTAAGTCCTAAAACTATAAGTTATATTTCTTATTGCAATCCTAAACATGCACCAAGTCTGTATCAAATCATATTCTTATAAGTTCACCCTAATTTACCCTAATTTGAAACCTTTAATTAAGCAGATCAAACTAATTAGACCTTCTAGTTTCCTATTGGATTCATATCGAATGTCCAAATCATGTAAAAAGTTTTTGATCCCAATCCTAGTCTACTTTGTAAATTACTAGAAGTCTCCTAATACAAATCCATGGTTTCAACTCCATGCATGTAATGCAGTAAACGACACAATCAGAATCACCTTCTCTCTCGCAGGCAATATATCCTTCCACTACCGTTTTCGGTATAACCCCCCTTCCTCTGGCACGAGGGGGGGGGGGGGGTGGAGAGTTAGCTCCACCCTCCCTCCTCCAGTCTAGCCTTTATCGGGCTTGTCCAAAGTTTTTTTTTTTTTTGGGTTTTCTTTTAGTTTCCCGCCCATAGCACCGAAATGTGCCGATTTGTTGTCCATTGAACTCCTACGACTGCCATGTGCCCCACCATCAGATTCTCCAGCCACCAATCTGTTAGACGGTTGAAGAAAATTGACCAAAAGAATAGTGATATGTCTCACATGCAACTCACACTGTGCGTGAGTCTCACAAGTCGCAGCGCCAGGGAAAGTCTTTTGCCGCCACGTGCGACGCCATCGGGGTCAGCAACCTAGAATCTATTAGATCTGACCTTTATTTTACTACCAAGGGTGGCACATAAGCTACATGCGCCTCCACAACCAGTGGCGATCTTTCATCGGCAATTCAACTAATTTTTCAGTTGTTACTTTCTTATAATCTGCTTTCCCTAATCAAGAATCAAGATAAAGTGGTGGTGGAAGTCTACTTTAGCCAATCCAGCCTAGCAAAATGCAGAACACATCATTTCATTGCAACTTCTAGCTGTAATCTTAATGTTTGTTTATCATACTATATAAAAATCGCTTCAAGCAACTTCTTCATGTGAGAATTGAGTGGAAGCCAAACTTCTTACTCCAGATTCTTCTTTTTTATTATTTTGCTTGTGTTGTATTTGCTGATTTCGATATTGTTGGGGACTCCCACCCATTGAATCTTGTATCTTGTAATTCCTTAGTTTATCTATGATATGCTTGTTTGCTTAGATTAAAAAAAAAACAAAAAAACTCTATTCATGTATGTAACCCACCATCATCATAGTGCAAGGAAAAAAAATTCAATTGCATTCTACCTCAACTTTGAACTTCTCAACTATGGAATGTTTCACCCTCAAGATGGTGTGATAAAGGCATAAAATGGAACTTTATCTGGAAATTCATCAATAGGATAAACACATACCCACACACTACATATACATAAACATACATACATGCATACATATTATGACACAGACACTTGCTCAATAAACAGCAATACCATCCATCAAAGCAGAAAGGCTTTTCATCCACTCCAAAAAAGACCCAACAACTAGAGGAATTAGTGGGGTGGCATCATATCAGGTACTAGATACCTTAAAGCCCCCCATGGCCACAAAAGTAGGTTCCACATCACATCTCATCTTCATAGGATTATAAATTCCCCATCCTCACACCTGATCTTCTCGAAAAAGATTGGAAAGAATCCAAATAAAAATTATTTCCACCTCCCCAATCAAACATCCCAACCCAACATTGGGATCCACCTCATAGCAGATTCCCATGCTTTCAAATACAAAAACAAACAAACAAACAAAAAGAAGAGAAGAAAGGTAAAAGCAGTGGCAATCGAAGATGGCACAGAAAAGTAAAAGAAAAATACAATATTGAGAGTATTATTTTGACGATAATAAGTGATAATATAAGGTTACATCATCAAAGAACCAAATGCCCTACATCCTGTCACTATCTTCTCCCAAAATAATTCATCCATATACGGACCACATCAGCAACACTATTTTTGTTCTTCCTTGTATTTTTTTCCGTCTCCCAACAGACCTAGATACAGCATAAAAAATCTCATGCAAAGAAAAAAATACCTTCCCCCTCAAACCCATTACAAAATACAGTATGAAAAAAGGAATAAAAGAAAAGGAGGGACACCAATCCCAATGCTTCACTTACCAATGAAACAGGTAACCTTTTATAAAAACAAAATAATTTTAGGAAAATAAAAAGAAGACCTAGGTTATGATAAATATGGGGAGAGAATTACTTAACCAGGGCTTGGTCTTCGCAAAATAACCCAGATTAAGGATTCTCACCCTTCATGACTTCTGTAATCACAATAAATGGTGACCGAATAATATTTATCCTGACTTTGTCTTTCCTTTTCCTTCAATTGTTGCTATAACCTGCTTACCTCCCACGTTGCCAACCAACTAAAAGAATTAATGATCGAGTTTTAACTACCTCAAGCTCAGTAAAAATGATTTCATTTTCGCTAAGCAGCAATCTGATCAATTTGCAACTGCTCGAGCCATGGTCCTGAAACAGTCTGATCACTGGATTCAGTCTGGTGCTTAGAATCAGAACCCTCAACAGACAGTGCTGTGCCAGAAACCGGGGCGGCTACATTTTCTGTGATTTCAGATGGTAATTCTTTAACAAGAGATTGAACCCATGATACATCAGGCTCCTCTCTGTTACGTCCAATTGAACATGACTTGCGTAACCCTGCTAGTTCATCTCCTTGAACAGACCAATCTACTTTCCCATTGTGGGACTCCCATTTTGACCAAGAATGCCTGGGGGAGCCAACAAGGCTGTTAGATCCCAGATCACATGGTAGGTTGGATCCAAGATCCCGCGAGCTGAAGCTGCGCAATTGTAGCTGATGCTTCTCGAGATGAGAAAATGCAGTTACCCGAGAGCCCATTGGGGACAGAGGCTCAATGCTCCAAGGTGAAATCATCCCTGAAGAGGAAACACCAAATGAAGCCTGCAAGTGAGGATGATCAATATTCTGGGCAGGGAGCACATTAGTTTTAATTGGAGATAACACGCTGTTCTGCTGCTGAAATTGATTAAGTGCTGATTTATGTGATGGAGAGAAAACAGCTGACGCCACATGTTGATCAGAATATAGTGGAGATGAGACCTCCGCAGAGAAGAGCTCATCTAGATTTGAGGGGCTCAAGGTTTTTGAATGGCAAGAAAGATTCCTGGGAGAAATACTGAAATGAGCTTGAGAGGAACGGGAGAAATCATTCAGGAGCGGCTGTTGTTGCATTTCAAAATCCTGCGAAAACCTTAACTCAGCAGAGATGTCTCTTGCATTGAGAGAAGATCTCAGACGACTCATTTGCAGATTGCTGCCTGGAAGATGCAAGGTGGGGATGTTCTGCTGGGGCCAGGCCATGGACATTTGTGAAACACCATTACCAGAAGGAGACAAAGACGGAGAAAAAGGAGAAAGTGACATGGCAGACCCCACTGAGGGGGAGCTAGGAAACATGTTCAAGGCTGCTGCCATATCCATGACAGTGGCAGCAGAGGTAGCAGATCGAGGAGAAGGTAGTGCGGATCCAGAAGATCCATAGAGCAGTCGCAGTTCCTCATGCTTGTGGGCAAAGAAGCAAACCCTACGCATGCAGCTCATGCCATCCTTGCAAAGTCGAGTTCTATATTGTGCTGGGTGCAGCCAACACTCAAACACCCCATGAGCATATTCACACAAATCTCCTCGTCTACAAGTTCCCTTTCGAAACTCTGGACATGGCACACAACTGTAATGATACTTCTTCGGGTCTCTTCTCCTGGCATTCTCACCTGGATGAACAAAAGGACACTCGGTCCAATCATGGGAATAAGCTCGAGAACAAGGTCGGATTTTGAATGAGAACATTCGAAATTCATCAGTAGCATAAATGCTACTCTTGAGGTCAGGAAGAGATGGGTCAATCGGGTATTCTTTCTTCTCTGGCAAAGAACCGACATTTGCACTATTAGGCTTACAATTTACAGGAGACAATATGGAATTTGAGACAAAGGAACCCTTTTCTGGGGATGCCAGGAGGGGCGTAGAATTGGATCTCAAATCAACAGTAGAAACATGTGGATCCTGCTGACAAGCAGGATAATCATTTCTTAAAAGCTCTTCAAGGGCAACCTTCAAATTGGATAGATTCGGTGGAGCAACAATAACATCACATGGACGACGTCCATAGGCATCAGTAACATTAGGCTCAGCACCAGCACATAAAAGCAACTTCACAACAACCACAGCACCAACAGATCCACCAGAAGCAGCACAGTGAAGTGCAGTGCTTTTATCTGCACTGCTGGAGAGATTTACATCTGGTTTGGGAAGAGCAAGAATTAATTTCACAACATCAACGCTACCATATTTAGCAGCGACCATTAATGGGGTTCTACGCTCAAGAACCATGCTCTTTAAAAACTCCTGATGACCATACCATAGTCCAGTCTCGGTGATCACAGAATCATTACATATAGATTTCTTGAAACCCTCTACGTCATTATCTGCTGCAAGCTCAAGTAAAATGGAGAAAGAGAGCTCAGATTTAACTGTTCCGATTGGATTATTCATAGCTTTAGTCAAAGATCTGCTTTCTGAGGAAGGAGGCGGAGCCAGTTGGAGATTTAAATGCTCCGGACCAGCACACATGCTTTAATTAACAGCCAAAAAAATCCAAAAGACGCCCAATCTACAAAGAATCAAATTCTAATTTATCAGAATAAACGTAGGGAAAACAACTAAGAATCATATACTAATATAAACCACGATTCCTAGCATCAATCCTCCGGGGAAAAAACAAAGATAAGCTAAATTAAAAGATACCCACTTCAAACGATGAACTGTGTAGCCCAAGCCAGGCATATAGAGTAATAAATTGAAAACAAAGAAAAGCAAGGAAACAACCCAACCAACATTTGAAAGGACGTGAATAGAGAGACTTACCAAAACATTGGAAAGCGATGGGAATGGAATGAACGAAAGACAGGGGTCAAGGAAGATAATGGGCTTAGAGGGTATATATCCCTTAGATACGATAAAAAGGGGCAGATTACAAACATGGTAAAGAAAGATTATCCCAAAATCTTGATATATGGACATGGAAAGTGATAACCCGGATTCAGACTCCAAATGCATTTATCTTCCGGATCGGACCTCGAGAAAACCCTCATTGCGATATTAAATTTCACTTAAAATAAGGAGGACAAATATTAAAAAAATGCATAAAGTCTGGGTGAAAAGAAGTAAATACGAAATGAAACATTTCTTTTGAACCCTACAAAAGGAAATGCACATGGCATTTAAAAAACCTTGAAGGCGAAAATTGCAAAACTCTGCTCCTTTTGCTCGAGGAGAAAATATAGGAAAGGAAAGAGAAAGAAAGAAAATGGTATGTTGGACTTATTTTGTTTTAGTGGTATGTTCAATTAGTCAAACAAACTCAAAAATTCAAAACTTTTGAAAATCTTCTACTTTGCTCACACTTTCAAAGCAACCAAACGACAAAAACAATAATAACAACGAACCAGTTCAAACCAGAAACATAAACCAAAAGAGAAAAGCATGGAAAATCAACAAGAAACAGTATTAAAATGCTTGCATAATAAGCAAAAGAAACAAAGAGAAAACTTACAGATTTGAAGGTCATGAGTTGGGAATGAACTCAAAAGATCAAATGTCCTGAGCAAACAGTACGGAAATTCGTGAAACGCATTCGTTCATCGATGCGAGAAGAAGAAACGGAGAGCAGAGGCAAAGGCCAGTGACGCCTTCAAAAGTGGACGACGAGAAGCAGAGGAAGCATAAGAGAAACGCGCGACGACGAGGAGTGAAGTAGCTCGATCGCCATGGCCACTAAAGCGCAGAGAGAGAGAGAGAGGACCGAAAGCAATGTGAAAAAAAATTGTAAAATTGAACTTAATGGAGACGAAGCCACAGAGAGAGAGAGAGGTGAAAGAGTGTTGAACCTTGGCGTGGGGAACCGGCTGAGGGGAGAGAGTCTAGAGTGGGGTAGGTAAGGTGAAGTCGGTGTTTGGTGACCGGACGAAACGGTGGACCATGTGGGGTTTGAGCTCTCACCAGTATTTTCATTTCATTAGTAATTTCTTAAAAAAATATTGTATGAAAAATAAAATTATAAAAGTATGGGCTTTAACAGTATGATTGTTTGTTTAAAAAAAAAAAAAAAAAAAAAACAGTATGATTGTTTATAGACCAACGCAAGTCGTAACAATATGATTGTTTGGTTTCGAATCATTTAAATTTATATCGAGCTAATTGGGTTCGATCATCGAAATAATCAAGTTTTGTCACATATAAGTCGGTGTATTAATACATCATTTTTACAGTAGGAGTAATTATAATTTTAAAAAAAATCAAAAAATAATTTTTTTTGTATAGTTGATGTGGCAAAGCTTCCGTATCAACAATGTGTAAGATGCATAAAAATATAAGATCTGTAAATAGATGAAAATTCTAGATATAAGCTTGATATCCATGCACATCATTTAAAAATATGTGATTTTACTACTTGACTCTCATATTTCATATTGTATTGTAATAAATCTATTATAAAATATGATAATACGAAAATAAAATCATATTTTTAAGTAGTGTACATGGATGTTGAGCTTCTATGTAGCACATAGACATCCTCTTCATCATTATAATCACTATTAGGATGGCTCTCCCACGTTGTTTTCATGTAGGGAATGTATGGGATGAGCATCGACGTTGAACGCTCTAGCAAGGTGTTCACTACTTTGAGCCTCTTTTTTAGAGTATTGATATTGATTTCATCAAATTTATCTCTAAAATTTAATAAAAAGTATATATTTTCTATAAATATGAAATCTCTATAACTATAATTTCATATTAGATTAATCATTAGATTATTCAAAATAATAATATAATAATATTTTTAATTTATTTTTTTCATATTTTACAATTATATTAACAATATATTAATTAATAATTTAATTTTATATTTAAATTATTATTTCCTAACTTAAATATATCGTGACTCAAAATTGAGACACAATAATTTAAATAAATAAAATAATAATTATATGGTGTGAACAATTAATTTTCAAAGAGATAAATTTAAATATACAGTAGTTCAAAATTAAAAATTTTAATATATGTTAAATTCAATGTAATAATTTTAAATACAAATTTATCAAATTTTAAAGATAAACACTAATTTAAAGAGTCCAATACCAACGCTCTTCACGAATAGAGCCCTCATGAAAGAGAAACCTTGATTAGCTGTCTCCCTCCCTTGACTCTGTTGGAGTAGCTTCGATTCCTCCTTTCTTCCCACTTCGTCAGAAGTCAGTCCTTTTTCATTTCTTTTTTCCTGCATTTTTTGGTTTTACTCTTATTTGTAGGATATATGCTCCTCCTTAGCTTTCACTATGTTCCATGTGTCA
Source organism: Cyclocarya paliurus (assembly GCA_029856935.1). Classification (NCBI taxonomy): domain Eukaryota; kingdom Viridiplantae; phylum Streptophyta; class Magnoliopsida; order Fagales; family Juglandaceae; genus Cyclocarya; species Cyclocarya paliurus. The sequence goes on along the minus strand of CM056958.1, from coordinate 2,656,328 downwards.
CCCCACCTTATTATCCCCCTAATGGAGCTCAAGAAAAGTAGAAAACCCACCATTCACAGCCTCAAGCTCTCACACATCCAACTGGGTTTCCTCCATCTACTTCATTGATATTTTGTATAGGTGTTCGAGAATCCAATCTACTAGTACCTTTGAGCTCTCTCTCCTCCCTTTGTGAGTACATTAGTCCTAAATGAGAAACACTTTAGCCATAAAAGAATTATAAAAATAAACTTACAAATTATTGTGACTTGATATAGTATGTTTGTAAAATAGACTTGATGGATCATACGAAACTATGTTACTTTGTGAGTTTAATTTTAAATAATTATTTTATGGGTAGTGCTAATGTGTCGTCTAGTTTTGACAACTGGGCGCACCCACTAGTACAAATTTCATTTTTTTTCTTTTTTCTTTTTACATTTTTTTAACACATTTAAATATTTTTAAAAATAAAAAATGCACCAATACACTAAGGCCTCGTTTGGTTATATAGTTCAGATGAAATAAGATGAGATGTTTTGAATAATAATGAGATTTTTGAGTTAAGCTGAGATGAGATAATTTGTAAAAAAATGTATTTGGATAGTGAGATAAAATAAGATAGTTTTTATTTTTTGGGATTTGATAAAAACATGGGTCCCACCAATGGAAAGGCAAAAAAATTAAACTGATATTGAGAAACGACAAGTGGTGTGCACGAGGGAAAGAAAAAAAAATGGTAGGAAATGACAAGTGGTGTGCATGGAAAGGAAAAACAATTAAAATGGTATTAGATAGACAGAAAGTGGTGTGCACGTTCTATCCAACACATTCGCTCCAAAAAATTCTTGTATTCGAAGGAAGACTGCGGTCAATGAAGAAGACAATGATTTTGCATTATTAAGCCACTTTTTACTATGTATTGTCAAACTAATTGTCACTTTTTATTGTGTAATGTCAAATTAATTGTATTTGTTGAAAATCGATTGAGATAAGATACACTCGTGTATTTCACCGTTTGGATAGACAGAACAAACCAACCATACAGTTAAGATGAGTATTTCATCCCGTTATCCAAATCAGGTCTAATAGTCACTTCTTTAATCAGTAAATAAAATAAAATAAAAAAATTAAATATATAAATAGTCAAAATGAGAGGACAAAATGAGGGGATATGATATCATTATTCTTATTTTATATCTGTATCACTCTCATATAAAAATACAAAAGACGTTATTTCAAAAAAAAAATACAAAATACGTGAGATCAAAGATTTTCAACCATCACCCTGAAGCAGATAAATTTAATGCACATCTTCCTAGTGAGGATTCGTCCTGTAATAAATGTTTCAAAGCAAAATGAGCATTTAATTGATCCAACAACCATGTTTATGACAGCCATTTATAGGATCACACTATTCCTTTATTTAGTTCAATTCTCGATTTGTTGTTATTTTAATTGCTCTAGTTGAATATGTTACTTTGTAGTATTTGATGGAGACCTTCAACCTCTCTTGATAATTTCTCTTTATATAATTAGTTATTTTATTTTCCTAAAAAAAATAATGTGGAAATGAGTTTCATAATAATGTGGCAATGTACCAATTCCTTCCGACATTGCCTGTTCTTTTCTACTCGAAGTAATTACAATTCATTTCTCCCCTAGGGGTTAGCTCAAGTGGTAAAAGCTTTGGACTTGAGGGTACACTCTCCCAGGCCTAAAGTTCAAATTTCCTTAAGTGCAAACAATCTTGAGGGGCCATCGGATTAGAAGATTTTTCCTCTGAATTACCCAAGATACACTTGTGAAAAACTCTTTACCGAGAGCCTTTGCACTCCTGGAATTAGTCGGGATGCTATTCCTAGACACCCGGTGTCAATAAAAAAAAAATTCTCCCCCACTTACATTTGAACCTCAGGCAACTGGAAAGAAAAACTGACTACCTTATGCTAATCTGAGGAAAGAAAGTGTTTTTCCAGCATCTTCACACCTTAATTCCTTCACCAAAAATTGCAGCCTCGTCCAACAACCAGTGAAAACAAAATCAAATTGGTTAGAGTTCAACCAACATTATAATTTCTTCCAAGGATACAAATGCAGTCAAATGAATTAACTTAAAGTTGCAGCTGCATTCAATAGAGAGAAAAACCAGTTCATTTTCCTTCAAGCTCTCTAAATTGTGAGCTGGTATTTCATATATGCAATTCACCGAATGTGGCATTTTATTAGTTCCTTGTAAAATAATATACATGAGATTCATGGGACTTTGACAATAGAGAAATTACATCTAGGCTAGAGACAACAGAGGGAAGATAAGAAAAACCAAGGTATATGCAGTTGCAAGTTTTCAGCCAATCTTCTCTGTGCTTGTGTCGTCCGAGGGCCATATCACAGTCTCTATGAGACGTTCACGCATCAACTCCAAGTTTTCATCCGAGATCTCTTGGTATATTTCAGCATGATTACATTTCTACGTCACAATGAGAGAAAAGAAGAGTTGGTTTTCAGATTATTTAACTTTTTTGTAACTTGTAGGTACTTTGCAGGTTTAAGAACAAAAGTGAGAACAATTTCAAATTCCACACCTTGATCCATTTACCGTATAGGTGAAGCCGGGTTACCATGACTCTCTCGGCAAGCTCTTGCTTCTCCTGTCATTAGAAAACTTGTACACGATTTCAAACATATTTTAAATTTGGAAAAATATAAAGCAATGGATATAACATTAAAACTTGATAGTTTGCACAATAAATGTAGCAAATGAAAACTGAATTTGTTGTAGTTTTCAGAAGAATGACCTCAAAACAAGAAACGGTTTTCATATGTTACACAAAAGTGGATGATTTACTCTATCAAGTCCAATAGAACATATAAAATGAAATGTTTACTTTTCTGCATATTATAAACTATTGGACAAGTTTTCATTAAACTCTTTTGATAAGTTTTTTTCTACACATGATAAACTAAACAATAGAAGGGAAAAACCTACCTTTACAAGTGTGCGGATGAAAAGTTTTCCATCACCAGGGTTATTTGTTGCAACAAAACTGTCCAAGTGAAAAAAAAGAAGCAAGATTTTAAATCGAAGAATTACTACCATAACCTACATACATTTAAACACGTCTATTCAGATGTAGGTTGGAGAATCGAAACTCTAGAGCCATCTACAATGCATTGCTGCTGCTCTTACATATCAAGATAAATGAGAGTTTCTTGTTATTGATAACCTAGGTAGTTTAATCTGGGAGGACAGAGTTGACTTGACGGGAATTATGGTCCAGTTTGTGTTCCACAAACACGTCAGATCATGTAAAATCCCAGAACAGAAAAAGGGGTTCCCAAATTTCAGACACGCATGGTTTATATATCATGTTGGAGCATCAAAACCGAAAGCTTGAACTACTGGTTATATTCCTACAGAGACCAGCTAACTACAAAAACCCATTTCAGTTCTAGTTGATGCAAAAGTTCGATATGAAGACAAGGGCTAAAAACTTTCTCCAGCATCTAAGTAAGAAGCCACACCATATATCAATGCAGTTTGTTATAACCAACAGCAAGATGTAAAATGTAGGATAATGGTATAGAATGGAGTTGAAGATCCAACTTACTCGTAAAACCACCTATATTGCGTTGGATTCATCTCATACAGCTGGTTAAGAACAGTCCTCACAGCCTTGTATGTGAAATAGTTGAGGATTTGCTGCAGACAGACATTTTGTTAGCTGTAGTACATTACAGGGTCTGATTTTTATCATTAATGGATAAAAGTAATATGAAGGTTTTCAGAAGATAAATTAATTACAAGTTTAGATGCTTAGCAAGAATCAGTTGACACTTGTATTCTTCGGAAGGGACAGAGCACCTCCATAGTCTAAATTTGCTCGTTTTACTCTATCCTTAAAAAGGTTAAATAAAGACATCAGAAGTGCTAATTGGGAAAGGAATCTATTGCTATATTATCCATTTCCTTGATAGCTTCGGGTAGCAACTATGAAAATACTTGAATAGTTTAGATAATAGGCGTTCCAATGATTTGGGATGCATACAGTTGCCAGCATATTCCAAAAATGGCCAAGGCCCCGGCCCATAATCAAGGAAAGTCATCCAAACTAAAGATTGGAAAAAACTAGGGCAGGATGTAAAAACCTTCAGTTAGGAGGTGTTGATTTGCATGTTATCAAAGGATGATGAGAAATTTTAATCTAAAAAATCAGAATATAAGGTTAAAAGCATGATTAATATAGAATACTACATCAAATAAGCACCGGTATTGTGCTGTGCACAATATTCATGCTTATTGCATCCGAATGGCTAAAAATAAAGCAGAAGCTGCTCTTTTATTAAAAAGCTTAAAATACATTTCTTAGAACTATAAATGAACACATTTGTGTGAATATGGGATCCGTGGTAGCATGCCTCTGAACAAGTTAGCTTTAGGATTAAAGATATGTAGAGAAATGCCTCTCTCTCTCTCTCTCAAATTTTTAGATGACTAAATGGAGGAATCAAATTTCAATTGTTAGTGCACACACATGCCTGGCGGCCTCGTTTGTTTTCACAATTATTCTCAACTCATCTCATCTAATCATTACAACTTTCCCAGATTCCCAGACAAAATAAAATAAACAATTCAACTTTTTCAAATTTCAAAACAAAAATAATATTAAAAAAATATGTTATAACAATATTTTATTCAATTTTTAACTTTCATCTCATCTCGTCTACAAAAATAAACAAGAACTGAATTAGGTACCCTTTATTCAATTTGATACCCTTTTTATTCAAATTGAGAATGGCAGTGCACACACTCTCCAGCTCTATATACAGAGAAGGGAAAAATAAAAAGGACCAAAACAAAACGGAAGGTATACCATCCTCATCGGAAACACTTGAAGAATTAGGTACCCTTTATTCAACCATACATAGAAACAGAATGCACCATTCCACCAATTCCCTCTAAATGCCAATATGCCAACATTTAGCTAATTGTATTATATAAGTAAAAGATATGTCAAGAATATGAACAATGAGTACTACCACAATCTCTTGAACAAACTTCATAAAAAAAAGTTAAATCCAAACCAACTCTCTCACCGTTTTAACATCCTCAAAATTTTCTTCGTACTGGCCGGCGAACTCGTTGACGATCACCAATTTCCGATCCTTCCGGTGCTTCCTCGAATTCCGATTAACGATACTCGAAAGCGCTTTCCTCGAGACCCTCAACTCACGCCTGGAACCAATGAATGAACTGCTCATCTCCACGGACACCGGTTTCCGAAAATGTTTCCTGGTCATTGAATTTCTAAGACAAACCAAATCTCCACCACTCTTGACGTTCATATTAGCTGAAGGCAATGCATCCAAACACAAACAAGGGCTAGTATGCGAGTCAACCACAGACGAACCCACAATGGATAAAGCTCCCACCATCTTCTCTTTAACTCACACACAAACTAATCGTAAAAATTGAGCTTCCAAGAAATATACCCAGATCACAGCTATCCCAGAATTCAATCTTCTAAGTCGTGATTCAAGAAAATCGGAGATACCCACTAAGGAAAACCAAGAAAGCGCAGTTGGGTGTGCTACAAAGTTGGAGAATGTCGTATCTAGTGAGAGATTAATGGAGTCAAGGAACTGAATCTTAAGCAGGAACGTGTTCGGGAGAAGGAAAGATTTTGTGTGCAAGGAAAGTGCGGGGAAAACGTTGGATTCGGAAGGAACGTGAAGTTTGAACAACCTTAACCAGACAAAAATCTAAGGTCGAAAATTCTCCAACACAAAAGGCTCGGCAGGACAGAAAATCAAAACAGCTTCTTTTATTATCTTGCAGTATTCTCCACTCCACCCACCTGGACGGATTCCCAGTTTGGTGGGTGTCGTGCCACGTGGGGAAATCTGTCGGTGTTGTACGAAACGGTTTCACATGCGAAGATTGCGTGAGAATATCTATCATGATTCTCTTGAGTGTTTTCCCTGAAGACCTTTGCGGGTCAATTTTGGATTCCATGGATTCAACTTGCAAGGCACAAAGTCCAACATTATACTGGCAAACTGCAATTTGATCAGCCCATTTTGAGCAAACCATCAGCATGTCAGTTTATTGAGAATCTTTTACCATGCAGACCAATCAGAGCATTAGCATTGGCTTCATCAAAAGCTTAGCCAAATGCAAAATTTGATGAATCTCATTAAAAAAGAGCTGCATTGGATTAGCTAAAGACATAAATGTGAAGCTTTTAGCTACAGTAAATCTATAGGTTTCTTCAAATTTGAAGGGCTACTATTCACTCATCAAATCTATTTTTTATTCACTTTTAATCTCTAAAGGTCTTTTCTATTCACATTTAATCTCCAACCATCTTGTAATAATAATGTAAGAATCAAATTAAATTATTAATTAACATATGATTAGTGTGATTATAAAATATGAAAAAAAATAAAAATATTATTATTAAAAAAATAATATTATATTATTATTTTGATGAATCCAATAGCTAATCCAATGTGGGATTATAGATGTGAAGGTATTACATTTATGGAAAACATGTACTTTTCATCAAATTTTGAAGATGAATTTGATGAATCCAATGCTAGTGCTCTCATGTAAGGCTTTTGTTATTCATCTTCTTTACACTCTACACTCCATATTTTTTAATATTTTTTTAAATTTTTTTTTGAATTTATTTTTTTTAAACTATTTATAATTTTTTATTCACTATTCATATAAAAATATATTTGATAAAAAAAATTAAAAAAAAAATTAAAAAAATGATGGAGTGTGGAGTGTGGTGTAAATAGTAGGAGGTTGAGTATATTTTTTCATCATGTAATTAGGATAGGTTTAGAAGTTTTTTCTCACACAAAATTTTTATCTCATCTTATTATTATAATTTTTTTAAATTTTTATATAAAATATAATAAACAATTCAATTTTTTCAAATTTTAATACAACTTTTTTAAATCTCAATTTAACTTTTTCAAATTTCAAAACTAAAAAATAATATTTTAAACTTTAAAACAAAATACAAAATTATCATCTCATCCTCCAAATCTATCCTTAATCTTTTACAGTAATTAAGTAATTAATGAGTTTAAACGTAAGATAACAAGACATAATGATAATTTTAAATAAAAGTTAAAAATTAAATAAAATGTTATAAAAATATTATTTTTTAATAATATTATTATTTTAAAATTTACAAATATTTAATTGTTATTATATTTTTTATAAAAATTTTAAAAAATTATAATAATGAAATGAGATGAAATCGTTTCTATATCTAAACAGAATTAAGTGATCATATTAACCTTAATATTGCATTAAAAGAAAGTGCTTGTGACTTGCATAAGATCATTTTCATTTCATTAGAAGCTTAACATAAGCAACATCCTCATCAGAAGTAGGAATTTCTCCATAAAACTGCATGTTCACTAGTACTGCAGACGTATTATAAAAGACTCAAAAAGTATCCATAATGTTTAAATAATATATGTTTTTTTGTTGTTGTCACCATTTGTCGGATCTTGAATCCCAGTTTGCACAAAGCATCCATATGTAATGTATATTTTTTAATTATATATTTTTTTACAATTCTTCTACGTGAAAGTCGGTTGCAATACTTGATTTGTAAAAAAGTTTGATTTAATTTCTATATTGATTTGAGTAGCGAAAGTATTTGAGAATGTTTATGAATAATAGTAAAAAAGTAATAAAAAAGTAATAAAAAAATATTAAATAGTAATAAAAAGAAGGTAAAAAATAATGAATAATAGTAAAAATTAATGAAAAATAATAATAAAATAAAGACTAATAATGAGAGTGTTTGAGAGTGTTTTGTAATCTAAGAGTACCTTAAGTACTTTCAAACACTTTTACTATTATTTTTTATTTTATTATTATTTTTCACTAATTTTTTACAACTATTTATTATTTTTTACCTACTTTTTACTATTATTTAATATTTTATTATTATTTATAAATATTTTCAAACACTTTCACTATCCAAATTAAGTCTTATCTTGTCTTGTCAATTAAATAAAAAATATGCTTTGCCACCGACTTCCAAATATAATTTTTCTTTTTTTACCAGATGTTCGGAACAAAATTAGTACACAAATCTTTAATAATGAGTTTCTCCCGAATGCATTTTGAATAATTCAATGCAAAGCCACGACTACTGCTCCACTCCTTGGGATTGCATCTATAATATATATAATTTAAAATTAGAAACTTTATTTCTATTGAACCACATCATCTTTTTTTTGGGAAGTATAAAGATTTGTGACACTTCCTCTTCTTTCCTCTTTATTTTACTTATTACATGAATTCATAATCAAATTATAAATAGAATAGAAAAAAATAGAGAACAAAATTAAAAATATTAGTTTTTTCATGCATCCTATGGGTGCACAACTAGATAACTTTAGTAGTACTACTAGCGGTACGTATAGTTTTACTCATAACTTGACACGTACTAACCCCACATCATCAATATTGTCAAATTTGAGAATTAAATTTCTCATAATTTTGGTAATCAAATACAAAAGAACTTTTAGTTTCAAATTTTGACTTTTTTCATCTATCATACATCATCATTATTTAAACATAAAAATCAATAAAATTTATATATTAAAAGTTAAAAATTAAATAAAATATTATTAAAATATTATTTTTTAATATTTTTATTGTTTTGAAATTTCAAAAAATTGAATTGTATATTATATTTTGTGTGAAAATTTAAAAAAATTATAATGATGAGATGAAATGAAACCGTTTCTATATTCAAACAAGGCGAAGTGATCATTTCAACCTTAATTTTGCCTTAAAAGAAAGTCATGCTTGTGGCTTGCATAAGATCATTTTCATTTCATTAGGAGCTTAACATAAGCAACATCCTCAATAGAAGTAGGAATTTCTCCATAAAACTGCATCTTCACTCAGTACTGCAGACGTATTATCAAAGACTCAAAAAGTATCCATAATGTTTAAATAATATATGTTTTTTTTTTTGTTGGCACTATTTGTCCGGGGCTTGAATCCCAGTTTGCACAAAGCATCTGTACAATGTATTTTATTTTTTACAATTCTTCTGGATGGAAGTCGGTGTGCAATAATTGATTTGTAAAAAAATTTAATTTTAAAATTTTAAAGCTAATCAAGTCTTGCAATTAAATGGAAAGTGTGCTTTGCACACCAACTTCCAAATATAATTTTTCTTTTTTGTATCAGTGGCAATGTCTGAAATAAAGTACACAAATCTTTAATAATGAGTTTCTCACAAGTTCATTTTGAATAATTCAAACAGAAAATAGACCCAAGAGTGAGAATGCAAAGCCACGACTACTGCTCCACTCCTTGGGATTGCATCTATAATATGTATAATTTAAGATTAGAAACTTTATTTCTATTGAACCACATCATCTTTTTTTTGGGAAATATAAAGATATGTGACACTTCCTCTTCTTTCCTCATTATTTTACTTATTACAATTCATAATCGAAGAAACTTGTGTTAAACAACTTCATAATCAAATTATAAATAGAATAGAAAAAAATAGAGAACAAAATTAAAAATATTAGGTTTTTCATGCATCATATGGCTATGGCCCCATAATTTCGGGAATAAGTTCGAGCTCTTTCTAGGGAGCTGTTATTCAAAAAAAAAAAAAGTTCAATCTCCTTCGCATGTAGATAGCCCTATATATACAAAGCCATATTATATATATACATAAATATATATGTATATATATATATATATATATATATATATATATATTGTGGGGGGAGAAACCCCCAGAGGCCAGGTCCAAGACAGACACTGGGCCCGACCCCACACATGGGATGGGCCAGCGCAGCCTAGGAGGCCCAAGAGAAGGAATGCAAGATAGAGTACCCCGACAAGAGGACAGAAGATTGTGCAACCTACACCACGTCAGGCCGACTGATAGAGATGCCCGTGACCCTAACAGGATAGCCTGGCATCCCAAATTGGACGACCAGCAGGGACATACTTGTCCCTGACATAGCTGTCCAGATGGCGCAGGAGCACGAGCGAGCTTGTTCAGGGCCACACCGCATTTAATAAAGTGGGAACAGGTATGCCATGGCAGGGCCACACTGCACTTAATTAGTGCATATTGGGGTTGGCACACAACAACGTGCACTCTTGGGTGTCAGCGACAACCTTGGCCGACCTGGTTGATGGGAAGCAGGAGGCTGGCAGGGACACACAGTATTGCTACAGAGCCGCACACCTGTCACCATTGCCTCAGGGCCCACCCGGACCAAGTATAAATACCCCTCTCACTACTGAGAAGGGGGTTACTTTCACTCTTGAATACTTCACTATTTTATTGGTTCCTTACCTCACTTTCTCTCTTCATCTTCAACCTTGATCTAACTTGAGCGTCGGAAGTATCACAGCCCCCGAGCTCCCCCTCTCTCCTTCTTGCAAGGAAGAGACCAAGTGCAGCTAGCGTGGATCATGTTGCTCAGGCCCGCGAAACACGACATCAATATATGTATTTATATAGGTTGAAAATGTTGCGAAAACATGTGAATATGACATATTTGATTGATTTTCTAGGTTCTAACTTTTGGTGAAAAGCTTAGAAGATGTACGTGTCTAATAAACTTTTTAAAGGAATATGATCACGCAACTTTTCTGAGACATGATATTACAGTTCATGTCTACAAGAATACTATTAATACACTATTTCCAAATGATCAAGTATTGTTTATATCTTTTTTAGTTTTTTATTCTCTTATTTTTCTATGTGAATGGGAATAATAAATTCTTGTCATTTCAGCACTGAAACAACATATCATGCATCAACAACTCATCATATCCCTTCATATTCCTAATAATATATAGATTTGCCATGAAGTAAGATGAATGTAACGCAAAATCATATGCTCCGAAGTTGACGCCACAAAAACCAAAGGCAAGGAATTTATGGCCGCGGGTTGAGTAGCTAGCTGCATGCAACAAGCTGATATGGAGGAAAAAATGAGCACATGCATTCATTACATGCAATCAATCACTATTTTCAGAGGAGGATCATATACAATGTTAAATGTGAGAATGATGACCAAAATGTAACAAAAAACAAGAACAATCAATCATACGGTATAAAATTAACGTGGTTCAGTAACGTGCCCATGTCTACAGAATTGCAAAGAATTTTATTATGTTGAAAAATGACAAAATACACTTTTGGACAAAATTCTATTGTTTAGAATGACTATATTGTTTATTAAGTACATATTTATAGTGTTACATAGCGGAAGCCCTAATTTCACAATTTCTGGATTATTAGCTCGAGAGATTGAGTGTTGAGCTCGTATCGAGTGAACTCTTTGCAGTCCGATATTCACTCAAGCGACCGCTTGCGCAAATTTCGTGCAAACTTTTTGTCAAGCACTTCCCAAGTCAAAACAGTGCCAAAATTTTTCTCTAGAACGTTGTCTTTTGGCCCCCATGAGCCTCGTTGAAACTCTACCAAAAAACATGATAATAAAACCTTGGTGGGTCGAGTCATTAAATCAAACCGCCATAACAATAAACTAGGCTTGCAAAATCAACACCAAAATGGCTATAATAAGGGGTGGCCGAGAACATTAACATCCTTCGCAAACAATCGTGCTCCAAAACTGATCATGAGCTCCACTACAAGAATGATCAGACCAATTAAGCACACAATCCTAGCTAGCTGCATGTAGCACAAGTGCATATATCGCAGATTCTTAGCAGAATAATCATAATATTACTTATATAAAAAACAGAATATTATTCTGATAGATGACATAATACCATATTATCCACGAGGAAAAAAAACAATTGAAACCTGCAATAATTGAGATACTGCCTCTACAGTTAGCAGTATTGCCCCAAAAAGACTGGAAAACATTATCTGCAGTTCATCAAGTGCACAGGCCGATTGAAAAAGAACCTAAAACAATGAAATGATTAATCAATGTACTGGAGTCGATGCAACATAAAACTGTCTCAAAGAGGAACGTGGTAATAAAAAATATTATCTTTAGATGGTTTTAGGGATAAAAAGGCCGGATAATATTTGAGGTACTCCGTCATGAGTCATGACCAGTACTCTCCTTGTGGGAGTAGAGGATAACAACAGTACCATAGTTTTCTTAATTTCCAAGTAATTAAACCCGATATATGCTATTTTCTGCGTCAAAAAGCAGGTGAAGTTACAGTAGTACTAGTACTGGGACGTAAGCTTGTCTAGTTAAAAGAAGGCGACTAATTTGTCACCATACGTGAACTCATATTGTTGCAGAGCATCCTTGAGTCACTGCATGCAGCATGCCTAGAGATGGTTAATTTTTAGGGTGTAAGTCTACAGATCAACTCTGCTAAATATGATCAAATCATGAACAACTTGATGATGAGCTTTATGCATGGAAGAGTTTTACTATATATGGCATATATGCACACAAGATCATAAATATTTAATTAAATTGGAGATTAATTAACATTAATAGATTAATTAAATTAATATTGTTTCATGTATCTTTATCCATGGTTTCTTGAACCGTTCATGTAATATTATATATTCTTTGAGAAGATTATTACAGCTCCTTAAAATAATATCAATATTTTCAGTACTGTACGTAGATATGATCATGATCAATACTAAAGAAATTGTATCTAACCTGTCCAGAAACAACAAATTAACCCATGCATGCTGGCCATCAGCAAGAAGTGATATTAATTCATGTTGCCAGCCAAATTACCTGCAAGCAAACTGAAAATACAGCATTAATATTGGATGTTGATCCCTGTCCCGCGCGCTGCCATTTATAATCATGATAATATTGCAGCCAAAGTCATACATAATTAATGTCACCCTGCGCAAATATGACCATTATTAATCAATCAATAGAAGAAAGCTAGCCGGGAGTTAATTAATTAACTACAAAATAACAGAAGAGATCAAGACTAATTAGGTATATATATATATATAGATCAACATCAGTCATGATTTTCGAATCATGAGAAATGATATTTGTAATTATAAAATGCTTAAGCGTCGAGCAATCTTTTTGAAATTAAAAAGTTAATAAATACGAGATTCATATATAGTATTAAACCCCATTCTTTTTCAAAATGATTACGTGACGTTTGCGCACTCTACAACTGTATTTAGGAATACTCTTCATTAATAATATTGGTCAAATCTAAAAAAAAATAGACATTTTCATTTTTAATTGGTAGCTAGCTCATGTATATATATATATATATATATATATATATATATATATATATATATATATATATATATGAATTAGTCTACATACAGTCCCCATTTGAAGACTGCTCATGCAAACTCATATAGTTAAGTTAAAAAAAATTAAAATTAAACTAATATTCTTTTTAAAATGATGCATTTTCTCATTTTACCTTCATTCATTAATGTGACTGCACATGCAGTCCTCCACTCAGGATTGCAAATAGAATTTCTCTCTCTATATATATAAAGTTATCATGCAAGTAAATGATTGAGTAAATAGCTCTTGGTCCTAAACTTATATATAAAAAAAAGTCTAATTAAATTACTATTTTTTCTTTTCAAAACTTAATTTCTAATTATTAACTGAAAAAATATATTGAATTTAATTATTTTTATTGATATTTAAAAAATTAGTAGTATTTCGTTGATTAATTTTCCTAAAACACATGCTTTTTATTTTCTCAAATTATATATGTCCTTTTTAATTACTTTGACATTCTATATAAAATATAAATATATAGCTCTTGGTTATAAATTCCTCTCTTCTTTTGAGTACATTAGTTTGTGAGATTTCTCATTTCTAACATAGAAACAAATTAATTAGGAAACAAGGGTATAAACTCTGCGTATATATATATATATATATATATATATGATCAGTATTTTTCAAAACGGCATTATATAATTAGCTTGATCCATCGCCTCAACAGGCTGTACAAGTAATAACGAGCGTAATGAATGATGCAAATGTGCGCGCGCGCGTGTGAATGCCTACGCCGCCGACGTTTCCATGCATGTGTTAATGCGCTAGCGTCATGGGTTGGGACGTATATATGGTCTTTGGCTGCGGCATTCCCCCATCTATCAAACTAAACGTACGTCAAATTTAGAGCAGTAGTACCGTGGCCCTTTGAGGTACCAATTACTCTAATCTCTTTCTCTCTCTCTCTCTCTATTTATATATATATATATATATATTATATTATATATAAGCTAGCTTGCTTCTGGATCAAACAACTAGTACTATTGCATGCATTGCTCGGAGAAAAAACAAAAAACAATTGAAATGTCCAATCCAATACAGTACTTTACCAAATTAAATAACTAATGCTCCTCACACGATATATATATATATATTATATGTTGGTTATGGCACGTTAAAACTAGATCTAATGCTTATAAATGATTTAGAATGGCCACTTTTTTCTTCATCTGTCAATCGATCGAGTGAATTAAATGCATGGCCACCAATTGTCTTCTTCCGCCATAACTATATATAATATATATATTCTTCGATCGATCGATCGATCGAGGTCGTTTTCCAAGATTGCTTTCTATTCACTTCTTTGAATATACATATGGTTTTCATGAACATGGATAACTTTAATTTGCATTGATTGTTCTTCAAATAGAATAATTATAAAAAAAGTGTACATCTTTTGCCATCTTTACGCATAGCTAGCTAGCGATAAAAGGTGGTGAAAAAGTTGTAGTAGTTGCCTCCTAATTAAATATATATATCATGCACCCATTTAATTATTATATATAGATATATATATATATATATAGAGAGAGAGAGAGAGAGAGAGAGAGAGAGACTGACTAACTATTAGAATAATGGAATATTAGAATGAGATCAAGCTGACTAAATCCTCCTTAACGAAGACTTCATGAGTTCCAAGTGGACATCTCAACTAATTATGTGATTAAACCTCATTTGAAGAAAAATGTTCCACTAGCTTGCTTTGAGTACATAGGAGGGTAATTGGGTATAATGTGTGTTTGAGTTTAATTGCGCGTGATAGAGAGAGAGAGAGAGAGAGATCAGAAGAAGAAGAAGAAGAGATTCTCAAATTCATCAATGTTTACACAGCCAACTAATCTCCCACTAATAACAACTTTCAACTCAATACTGTTTAGTTTGTACATCTCATAATACTACCACTTATACATTTGCCCAAAAACTAGAAAAAGGCAACTTTTATATATTTGTATATATACATACATACATACATACATACATACATATCAACTAATCTGGTGTGTCTTCTCTATTTATATATTTATATATATATATAGCTATGATCTACTTGAAGGGAAGATTATTACAGATAGCCGGATGGTCAGAAAATGACCAAAATTTTCTCCCTATAATACACAATTTAAGGTATACATACATATAAGAATTTTATGGCCACCAATATATGTACTCCTTTAAGTTTGGCCTTTATTTTAGACCCCCCCCCCCCCCCCCCCCCCCACACACACACACACACTACAGAAGCAACTCATGATGAGTTGTAATGCATCGTCCCAAAAGCCATAGGGTAGTATTTGTTTTAGTTCTTCAGAACCTGGCCTATGACTATAGGATTATTTTGGTATAGAGTTCTATGGAAGGAGGAGTTTGACATTTAGAAATATCCTATATAAGATATCAAAAAGAGAGATGGGGAAATATTTGGAAGTTCATGAATCAATTACTGAACTGGAAATCAACTAAAGGAAAGGAGGGAACATCTTTCATCAACTCCTCCAAGTCCCATTCCCCCATTCTAAGCTCTTCTACCTCCCAACATGAATTTCCAACCCGAGCTAAGTTTTCTGCTCTGTTAATGTTGTTGTTGTTCGTGTTATGGAAGGTGTTATTATTCATAGCCCTATTATATGTATTTTCTGTTTCAACTTGCTCCTCGTGAATGCCTACGCTCTCTAAAGGAGGAACAAACATTTCCCCGTCAAACCCAATATCAACATCTCCAAGCTGGGCCCCATTTCCTCCAGCAGGAAGATCATCTCCACCTAGATCAATTTGAGCCATGTATTGTGGTGCATTAAAGTATCCACTTGCAACATTATTGGACATGTTTTGGTCATGCTGGAGCATATGAAATGGATCAACCATCTGGTTTAGGGCCATAGCCTGCATGGAAGATGATGATGATGATGAATCCATGAACATGGGCATGATGCCAGCTTGTTCTTGCATGGAAATGAGCCCTCCCATGACTTGATCTTTTGGCGATGATGAATCGCTTGTGTTTGGTGAAGGTGATCCTGACTGCAAGTTCCTTAGCCTCTTCTTTACAGTTGAATTCCAAAAGTTCTTAATTTCATTGTCAGTTCGTCCTGGCAAGCGTGCTGCAATTTGAGACCACCTAATTCAAATCAAAAGATCAAGAAACATAACAAGGAAAGTGTCAGATCCACTCAATTGCTAAAGTGTGTGATGCGTGCAGTTAGCAGTACTACTGTATTATTAATTTTTTTGCTGAATGCACGATTTCATGCATGCCGAATTAGAACACAAAAAGAAGAGGAGTGTCTTGAACTCAAAGGGTAGCTACAGACATGTACACCCTGGTACCGATTTTCCTTTTTAGTCAACTTTTGTCATCCACAAGAATCTGATCGAGCATATATATATTTAAAAGCAGTACTTTTAAATGTATTATATATATATGTGTGTGTGTGTGTGGAGTGTCTTCAACTCAAAGCTGAGCGCTCAGAAGAGACCAATGTACTTTTCAGCACAGAAAAATATCGCTCCTCGAATGCATGCATGTATGTATGCACGTACAGAGTAATTATATGATATATACATATATATATATAGATGGATGCAAATATATATATATATATATATATATATAAACTTTATACTTCATCAGGAGAATTAATCTACAATTTGCATATATATATATATATGGTCATATTTAAGTATATATATATGGCTAAGATTAACATCTCTGTCATGATCTTATTGAATGATGAAGATATATGCATGCATCTATTAATTTTTAGACTTTACTGGGAGAATGTACGAATGGTCATATTCGATCGAGTAGTACTACTAGCTAAGATCAACATCTCTGTCATGATCTAATTTGCAGGCTATTGATATCTGAAACTTAGGCTGATTATATAATTATTTTGTCTGTTTGCGCTTTCCTTTCCTAGGCTAGCTGGCTGCGATCAACTTCTCGTTCAAGCACATTTTTTTCAAAACAAGCATGATTAATTTAGATAAAGGTGGCTGTCATCATGTATCTACCCGTTTGTATTGCATAATTATTATATATATATATATGTAATAAAAAAATATAATGCCATATAAAACGGACCATATACGCTATAGCTTTCATAATTTTTTCCACCTAATGCATTGAAAAGGTTAGAAAAATGAGAAGAAAAATGCAAAGTAAACACCAACAAGGAATGAAGAATGATACATGATGAATGAGGGAAATTATATATTAAGGAATAATGAAGAACCTGTTGCCAAGAAGAGAGTGCAAATGGATGATGAGGGCTTCTTCTTGGGGAGAGAATGCGCCACGCTTAAGGTCAGGCCTCAAGTAATTAATCCAACGAAGGCGGCAGCTCTTCCCACACCTCTGCAAGCCAGCATTTCTGGCCACGTCACTCCAACAACCTTGGCCATTGTTCAGCATATAATTCATGAGCTTGTCATCCTCTTCCGGTGACCACAAGCCTTTCCTAAGTAATTTGTTGTTGGAGTTTTGGACGATAATTATGTCTTTCCCAGCTGAGGAGGAGGAGGAGGAGGAGCAGGAGGAGAGCTCTGGCTTCCTCATTTTCAGAGGCTGATCTGTAACCTGCATATATCCAAATGTACGAGGTAGTATATATTTTTTTCAATCCCAACTGGCTTGATGTAGGTTACTGAACTCTTTATAGAGAAAGAGAGGGAGAGAGAGAGGGAGAGGGAGAGAGGAGGCTTATGAAGTGGGAAAAATGACCATGATGATATTGATGGCTGTGGGGTTTGCTTAGAATATAGGGAAGAGAGAGAGAGAGAGAGAGGGTTGGTTGATGGGTCTGAGTAGAAAACGGTTTGGAGGGGGACCTGAAGAGAGAGAGAGAGAGAGAGAGAGAGAGAGAGATGATCGTCTTGTCTTTGACTCCATGACACCAAAAACTTGTCTTTTTTCTATTACCAATCTCATCACTCACACGGTATAGTCATGAAGAAAATATATATTGCGAAAGTTTGGTTTTATAACCAATT
The DNA here is from genome assembly GCA_029856935.1 of Cyclocarya paliurus. Lineage (NCBI taxonomy): Eukaryota > Viridiplantae > Streptophyta > Magnoliopsida > Fagales > Juglandaceae > Cyclocarya > Cyclocarya paliurus. Next base: position 2,638,052 of record CM056958.1, on the reverse strand, counting down.
GCCAATGTATTTGCTTCCACTTCACATAATCTCCCTTTCACCCATATATTCTCGATCGATCTGTCGACTCTGATCTCCCTAGCTCCCTCCGATCCCTTTGTGCACTAGCTAACACGTGCATCTTAAGACAACAAATAAAATATATATATATATATAGTACTATATAACATAACATATTGATAATATTCCACGTACGTATCGCATGCTGATCAATGGATCCAAATCATTAACACATAGCTTCCATCGGATTTATATATATTTTATATAATTAATTATTAGCTAATTTAGAAGTCCATATATATATATATAAAGGAAAATTATAGAAGAAAAAGTAGAAATCACTCCATTATATATAGATATATATGTGTGTGTGTGTGTAGAATATGTTTATGAACAGCTTAAAAAACTTTCCACATGAGAGACAAAATAGATATTATAGATTTCTATGTATCTTCCAAATTACAGAGATCACCCTATTCCGGGTGGTTGAAGTTACCCACCCCATGCATCAAGCACTAATGTTACATATATAATTGGGGATGGGGGTGTCACTGTATACATGCGAATGATCTTCTGAAGTACTAGGAAATTAAAAACATCCACATCAAAGGTCTTTAACGAACCAATGGCAATGGCAGATCAGACTCTTCCCGGCCCTCAGAAGCAGATCATCACTGTACGTAATTACCAGCTGCTAGCTAGATCTGTTGATGCTAATTCATAAAAGGTCGACAAAAAGAAAGTCCAAAAAGTTTGCAGGCAGTAGAGACATATAATATCGATCAAGAAAATGATCAGTGGAATGTCGGAAGAAGAGACCCCATAGTTGGAACAGTACTACGAGAATAATAATCAAAATTTAGTACTTACGAAACCTACACACACACAAGTATACCTATGTGGCAATATAGGATTTGTTTTGATCAAAGTCGGAGAAGAAATCTTGAAATTTCTAAATATGCAGTCATATCAATATGATCTCAGCAATATTCCAAGATTATATTACATATATATATATATATATCGTCGGTAACACGTCATATATTGCATTGGCCGCTAGCTTACTTCAAATACTCTCATGATTAATCACACTAAAAGCAAGTGCATGCGCAAAACGTAGAAGTAATATTAATATACATAAAATGCAAATATTTATAAAACTAACTAAACATCCTTAATCATTGTTGCGAGACCGGAACACCGATTAACGTTGTAGTACTACTTGCTTAAAGAGTCCAAAAAATACATAAAAAATTCTGTAAATATATAGTAAAATGATATATATATTTATTTATTTATATGACATGAGGAGACATGCATGCACATTAGAGAGGTACTGAAAAAAAGGATAGCTTCCAGTAATAGTACTACTTTTCGGTGGTCTGATTCCTTCGAGGATTCTGTCAAGACAGGAAAACTAGGTTTGTCCCCTTGGGCATTCAGCACGTTGATTACCCGTGTGATAAGCAAACGTACGTGCCTTTAATTGAGATTGAAAGGACTGGACCAACAAAATAAAGCCTGGCCATTTCCAAACCAAGTAAAAGGAAGAATTAGCAGCTGGACGTCATCGAAATAGCTAGGGTACGTGCGTATGTCGTGATCGATGCAGATGATGATCATCCAGGGCCATTGAATTAGGATACTGTCATTATTCGATTAAAACAGCCGCAAAAGAGCTGAGCTAAGCTAGCTAGCTAGCTAGCGTGTATTTGTAAAGGGTTGGATGGATTTTAGAAGGCATGCAGTGACCTAGCTAGCTGGTACACATCAGAATTGTCCCTTCTTAGTTGCTTTTGTTGAAGTTTTCTTCAATATGAAAAGAACAGTAAAGTGTAATTAAGAAGGGATGGATACATTATTATATGTTATTTAAATGGCTTTTCATATAAGTGATTGAACATGAAACACTTAAAAATATGATACATCAACAATATGATGCATCAGCCAACGTGACTAAAGATGATAAAAAAATCCAGAATAAACAGTAACATTGCTCTTAACCGAATAAGCAGAATTAAAGTAGACCCATCATTATATTCTCGTGAGGAAAAGAGGGATGCTACATACTCAAAAAAAAAAAAAAAAATTACACAAAAATAAATCTACAAATTGATATGATTTCATAGGATCCGTTAGATCTACTTTACAATAAAAATAACTTTACAATCTGACATACTATATCAAAGCCGGCACATCAATTTGTGGGCTTACTTTTATGTAATTCCTTTATGTTTAAAGTATTTCTCTTATTATATTGGTAATGTTTCACTAATCACATGGAGTTTGCAAGACTAAACATTGTAGCATGTTTAGCATTTCCCGCAGGAATAATAACCAGGATTAATTGATATATAGGTCAAGATTCTCTTGTTTCCTATTTTGATAATTCAAAGAAATTCGATCGAGAAATATTAAATCCATATTTAGGAGTCCTACTCCTCCTAATAGACACATGTTCTCGACTGGATATGCAAATAATTGGCATATTCCAGTATACATATTGCTCAAAACAGAGATTAATGCTTCGCAAATCAATTAATTCTCGAACATTTTCCTCATAGGCCGGCAACGTGGTAAACTACAGCTATAGATCATAGCAAAACAGATGATCATAAAGAGACAAATCCTTGAAACGAATAAGTATATAGCTAGGAATTAGATGCATGCGTCATGGTTGAGATATTCGACTTCTCCTTTGGCAACGTCTCATGAAAGTACTACTCATGCATGCATGCCTGACAAAATCGGTCCCATGTTTCATGTCTTTTGTATCATAACGAATTAGCTAGCTATTGCCATCGGATTTGATCTCTAAGCCACATATACATAATTACATGACGTATTGGCAGGCTAGCTAGCTAGCTTGTTTTGTTCTTGCTAGGTGCATGGAACATAGTACTCAACGGTCATGAATTAATCCTACTCTAAATTACCAAGAGAAATATTTCAATAATAAGAGAAGCAAAGTGATTACGACAACACATGAAAGAAGTTGCGGCATCTCCTTGAAGACAACATTTCCAACACTAAGAACTTAGACATGATCTTCTTGAACAATCAACCTTCGTGATCATCGATATATGTGTACGCATGCATTGATTCAGGTATCATAAAAGGCAGTCAGATGCAACCCAAGCCGAAGGAACTTTTTCCAAAGCAAAAAGAAAAACAGCCTTGGTAGATTTGGTTAACCATGCACAACACTACTCGCACTACCACACGTGAGATCATTGTATTTGGTAAAATTCTGCTCTTTAGCCTGATTTAAAAGTAGATCTGGCTAGCTACAATGTAACATAACAGGTCATACCAAATAGATTCACAAGCACATTCAAGATGGCATCACCCACCTGGCCTCATCACACTTCCAGTACACCAATCTAAAAAAGGATCAGCAGCTTCATCACGCGGTCCCAGAGCACCATAATAAGGATGGGCCGGGCCACCAGGGAGCCACCAATACATCTAGATGGCACCTTCATTGCATTAATCACACCAAGTCCACACATCTTGAATGTATTAATTAAAGTATCTTGAAACAGCTTACTAATCCTTGTTCCAACTTCTACCATATATGAATCGCTTCTTGCAAAGAATCATCAATATCTGATACCAAATTTGTCACGATCGAACCCAAGACTTTTGCGTGAAGGAAGGAATAATCTTATTGATTTTGTTCTAATGCCATGTACAAAGCTAATTCTTGTTTACAAAGGTTGATATGTGTACACTAGCCGGGCTGTTGGCCGATGAGGTAGAGGTTTTCATTAGAGAGATGCCAAGGAACGAGCAAGTGTTTCAATTAACCTTAAGGTTAATTCCGTTTTATCGGTCAAACAATATGTTGAACAGCAGCAAAATAATCTGCATTAACATTTAAGGGAAAGAAGAATTGGCTTCCTATAATATAGCTTATAATCCCAATCATAAAATGATTGTTCACTTATATATATCTTGCTCGTGTATGATGGACCATTTCATTGTTTCAAATGAAAAGGCGTAAATCAATTATTTTCCCAAAAGGCACAAAAGAGTAAAAATGAAATGGCGTAAATCACTAGTTTTTGCATTTTTTTTTGGAGATTCTTTAGTTTTTTGGAAATCCAAGAAACAAGTGATGGTGTCTCGGTCATCAGTAGAAGCAAATGCAGTTCAATGGCATCAACTTGTTGGGAACTATTATGGCTCTCAATTCTTTTCAAAGATTTATCAGTCGAGATCACATCTCCTTATTTGCTATTTTGTGACAACAAGGTTGCCCTTCACATTACTGCCAATCTAGTCTTCCATAAGCGTACGAAGCATATAAAAATTGACTGTCACTTGGTTTGAGACTTAGTTCAATTTGGCCGAGTCAAAACATTGCATGTTTCTTCATTCATTCTGTTGGTTGACATCCTTACAAAAGCCATTGGGTCTAACCAATTATCCACGCATCTTTGCAAGATGTGTGTCATTAACATATACACTCCATTTTAAGGGGGAGTATTATCAGAATTTACATATTTATTTTGCATTACTTAGCATTTTAGATATCCTTTTATACCCTTGCATGTGTATATAAACTCATTCTATTGTATTTTCTCTTTTACGGCAATAATATCATAAAACAGTTTTTTCCCTCAGCTTTACTCTCTTTTAGAAATTGGGGTGCTCACAAATCAAGATTGTCCGAGTATTAGGGTGAATTGAAGGTAGCCCCCTCACTTTAGTAGGAGCGCCAATTCGCTTGCCGAATTTGTTCCATGTAAGCCAAACTAGGAACAATTCGCTTTAGTACCTTACACATGCGGCCGAAAGCAGCAACCTTCTGACACTTGCACTGGTACAATGAGTTACCATACTTCAACAATTTTACATAGTCTTTAGCAAACTTACCAATAAGGTTCCTTGCCGTATTGATTTGACCAAGGGCTAGCTTGTAGTGATCCTTATTGTAGAGAACATGAAGAAGGTCCCCATAAAAAGTGTGGATATGATCCAATTGAGGAAACTGGTAGAGAGCTTCTTATGAAAGTTCTGTTGGGTATACTTCACTTTGTGCATGTAAAACTGACGGAGACGGGAAATAGCATACCCCTTGTGGACGATAGCGTTGGTGTTTGTTGTTGAGTGCGAGACATAATAATGTCAATGAAGCCCTTCCCATTTGGTACCACAGTGATCTTCTTGAAGTTATATTCCACCATCTTAAAGTTCAATCTTTACCCTATGCTATAGTGGTGACGCAAATTGAAGGTCATTCGTACTAATACATATCCAAAATTGTCACAACATCTAGTTAATAAAGCAAAACAAGCTATTATCTTTTTTATGTAAAGAGAAAACCAAGCACCTGTGTTCTTTACTAAAAGAAAATCACCGAATAAAGCATATTATTAATTTATCAGATCAGCAAGCTATCTCATTAGAGTCCTTGAAGAATATATGAAAGTAAACCCACATTACCTCCCCCCCCCCCCAATACCTGGGCAGGGTGCGCTAGGGAAAAAAGTTACATATTTCCACAAGAAAAATTTCAACTACAATTAATTTTCTTCAAACATTAATAGAGGTTAATTCAGAAGAAAATGGCTCAACACCTATTATAGATTCCCAAAAAATCACCCCCTTCCCCCAATAATTTCAAAATATTCAAAATTTGGTCCATCAAAGTTTGAAATAAAGAATCTGAATACCAAACTAGCCTAGAATTCGAATTGCATCGATTAATCTCCAAAATAAGCCAAAGAAATCGAGAAAATGAAAAGTATTGGAAATAAAATAAGCACAATACGCACACATAAGGGTTCAAGCTAGGGTTCAAAGGTACTTGCTGTGTGTGACGGCGAGGCTTAGCAAGGTTTAAGGAGAAACCTTGTCCGAAAGAGGAGAGTGACTTCGAAGCGATTGTATGGAATGATATATATAGTTTTTCACGATTTGCTTCCTGTTTTGGGTCGGGCTTCGATTATAATCTTGCCCACATAAAGGTCCAGGCTGGATTGATGCAAACTTGGCTTGGGTTTATAACACTTAATTGTTTTTTTTGTATCTACTAATTATTTCTTATTTACTAAAATTATATATAGAGAAATCCAAAATATCTGTTATTTTAGTTTTAACTAAAAATGTCCCTATTTTAAGATTATAAAAATGGGGTTGAATAAATTTATAAGTTTGTTTATTGACATATCCAATACACTGTTGTCAATATTAGGGATGCTACTCGCACTCTCCTGACAGAGGGTGCCCCTGTCCCACCCCTTCATGGGTGAGGGGATAGTTTGGGCTCCAGTACCCCTTGCACCTCTCCCGATAAGCGGGTGCTCCCGTCCGGACGAGGTGCGGAGGGGAGGGGGAATTGGCCCCACTACCATCCGTCCCACCCCACCCACCCACGATGAAGAATAATTGGAAAACACAAAAAAAGAAATAAAAAAAAAACCCAACAAATTCATAGCTAGTTGAAAAACAAAAAATACCTAAAACGACAACAAAGCAGAGTAAAGAACCACATAATGGTTGTGGGTCTCTTCACAAAACCACAACCATTTGTGAATGTTGTTCCATGACCATTCTTGCTTCAAGAAGGAGAAGAAAAAGTAGAGGAGGATGAGGAGAAGAAGCGGAGGAGGAGGAGAATAAAAGGGGAGGAGACTTAGGAGAGAATGAGGGCACCAACAAGAATGAGAGAGAGAGAGAGAGGGGGAGGATTAAGTTTTAAGTTAAACTTAATCATGAACGACGTCTTATTATCTTTTTAAAAAAAATTTAGGATAAAATGACGACACCAAAAAGAAGTCGTTTTATTAAAGAAAATTATTTTTTAAATATATGTATATATAGGGGCTGGCCGGGTGGACTTGAGCCCAGCCCGTGCCCCACCTCGACTCCCAACTATGTGCAAGCATTTGCTTACACACCCTCCCATCTGCAGACCAGGTGGGGCAAGATAGCAGTGCCCCGCCACCCTGCCCTAGGACTCAATATCAACTTACGTGGAAAAATTGATGTTTTAAACTTTTTGTTTTCAATGAATATAAGATATTTTATGATTAATAGTAGATTGCACTAACGGATAAATAAAATATATATTTTTAATAATGTGACTCTCTATCATATATTTTATTACTTTTAACTATATTTATTGATGAGATATATTTTAAGTAGTTCTATATGTTAAACGTACCACATTATTAATATAAATGAAAATGTCAAAATCCAGTTGAAAAAAAATAAGATTTCTCTTTTTCCTCAAAGTAAAACCTCTAAATTATTAATTTTGTGGCCTTTTCCAAAGGCTGAAGCCCACCCAGCAAACTCTTTTTTTGAATTATTTGCAGTGGACAATCCAAACTGAGCTGCGCAACCATTTTGTGGTGAAACAATGGGAAGAACAAGACTGGGACTGAGTTTGAGGCCCATGTCGTCGTCTCCGATTCTCTCTCACCTCCCCTTCTCCTCTCCCCCTCGCCTAACTCTTGTTAAACCCCAAGTCCTTCCCTCCCGGCACCTCACCACCACTAGGCTTCTCTTCTTCCTCCCTATATCGCCTAGACCCCTCTCTCCGTCCTCTTCCTTTTCCTCTTCCACTGTGGTGCCCCGAATCTCACTCTCTTCGAAGAGCTTCGATGTCGATCTCGAACCTTACCTCTCTTGCTCTATGCCCAATAGACGTCTCAGAGTCGCCGTCCTTCTCAGCGGCGGCGTCGATAGTAGCGTCGCCCTTCGCCTCCTCCACGCCGCTGGCCACGAATGCACTGCTTTCTACCTTAAAATCTGGTTCCAAGTACGCACGCTTTCTTATATGCCTTAAGGTTTTGCAAAACTGGTTGCCCTTTAATGCTGTATAAATTCGTGATTGTATGAGTGCTACTATGGTAGTATAAGATTTTCTTTTTAAGTGCTCGTAAGTACTCTCTGCTTCAACATGCTTTCGATTATTTCATTAAAAGTGCTACTACTAGTTTGTGGAAGTTAGTACCTTGCCCAGTTTTTTCAGAGAACGAATTCACCAGTTATGATATGTGGTTTTTTGTAGGAAGACTTCGAGAACTTTTGGTCAGAATGCCCATGGGAAGAAGATTTGAAGTATGCTCAAGCTGTTTGTAATCAGGTTACCTTCTTCTCTTATTTGTAATTTTGCCTCGAGTTAAAATTTTGAGATTTATCTGAAGGTGCATGTGGCGTGCGTCGGATGATATGTAACTTTTAAATTCCACCTCATAGTTTTTTTCCTCTGTTTTTGCAGTCATAAATATTATTGATAAATAATAAAATCTTAATTGATAAAAACAAAATGCGCAACCCAAGTATACACTATGCAGTCATAAATTGATACATCGTGAAGTGCATTTAATCTTCTGAAGTTATTGGAAAATTTTCTAATCCAACTATAACATTTTTTATCGGTCTAATCCAGCTATTACATTTATTTGAATGAATAGCAATCTCCTGCATGATTTCTGTGAAGTTCTCTTGCCCTTGTGTATAATAGATTCAATCTTCCCTTGATTTTCTTGTATGGGTTATGTCCAAGAGATGTCTCATAACTGAGATTAAATGATGTCTTTTCAGGTTGATATCCCTTTGGAAGTTGTGCACTTGACAGATGAGTATTGGAAGAATGTGGTGTGTATCGTCCCTCTGAATGTATTTTCATTGGATGATGTTCATTTAGCACTTGTTTTAAGCTATTACGTCAACTGAGATTCCTAATGCCTGCTTGTTATATTTGTTAACTTATAACTGTATGATGTTCCATCATATTTATGAATTGGAGCAAAAAACAGCTGGTTAGTCTTTTCACCATAATGTTATGAGAGATTTGTTTTGGGTTGTTACATAATGAAATTTAACGGTCAATGTTTCAGGTGTCTTACATTATTGAAGAGTATCGATGTGGTCGGACTCCTAACCCAGATGTTCTTTGCAATACAAGAATAAAGTTCGGTATGTGGTCAACCAAATTTATAAGATGAATTAGGTTTTCTTTTTACCAGTAAATAATAATCTTTTTGATGAATTTAAAAGATGGACTTTTCACCATTTCAAAGTTATCCGCACGCTATTCTTTTCACTCTTTAAGCACGCAATGTTTTCCAGGTGCATTCATGGATGCCATCAGCAGTATGCAGTTTGACTATGTTGCTTCTGGACATTATGCGAATATTGTTCATTCATCTACAGATCAAATCAATAGGCCTTCTGTTCTAGAATTGTCAAAAGACATGGTATCTTCATGAGATACACATCACCGTCTTTATGGTTTCTTTCTGTTCTGTCTATATTCTAGATGTGTCCAAATATTTTTTTCTTGTTAAGTTTGAGGTTTATTTATATTCCCCTAAGTAAGAAGGTTTTTAGATGGTTACTGATGTTTATTTTTAGAGAAATGTTTAGCCACAAAGAGATCCTACAAAAATAAACTCACAAACTGACATGGCTTGATGTAGTACATTAAATTGTAAAGTTACTTTTATTGTAAAGTAGATCTAACGTATCATATGAAATCATATCAGTTTGTGGGTTTATTTTTGTGGGATCTCTTTGTGTCTATAGCACTCATCGTATTTTTTACGTGGAGTTTTTTTGTTCTCAAATGGGTTGCTGCTGTTCCATAAATGACTACTTAGGAAAGAAAATACTAGAGTGATTCGTTGCATTTTTTTGGCAATATGTATATAGTTGCCACTTTTAAGAGGAGTTACCTTTGCAAAATGTTCTTTGGCTTTTTTCTTTTACTAGTAAAATATTATATTAATAAGAATAGGCATAGCCCAAGTACAAAAGGAGTATACAAGAGGTAACACCTAGTTAAGAGGAAGAAATAGAAACAAGAAAATCATGAAAATTTAGGCCATTGAAATCAACAGCTTTAGCCCATAGTAATAAAGTATTAACAGAGAACAATCTAATCTCCTCTAGTGAGCGCTCCCTATCTTCAAAATTTTGATCATTTCGCTCCCTATCTTCAAGTGTTCTCCAGAATTTTCTTGATAAGTAAAAAATGTTCTCCAGTATACTGTCTGATTTTAATGTCTTGTAACTTGGGATTTTTTAGGTCAAGGATCAAACGTACTTTCTTTCACATCTCTCTCAGGATCAGCTCAAGCGACTTATATTCCCACTCGGTTCTATTCCAAAGGTCAGTTGGGACTAGTTTTACTGCAAAGCAGAACTTTAAGGAGAAACAGTTAAATTTTATGTTTGTTTATTTTCGTTCTATTCCCAAGGTTACTATGGACTAGTTTTAAACTCATTTATGCATTGATGTTGTTTTGGTGGTCATTCGCTCTATGCAAAGGGTTTTTCAATGTTGATGGGCACTGAAACATGAAAATAAGCTTTTTTCTGGCTGTAATTTCTCAAATTGTTGTTGTATTCGTGTCCTCATATGCTGATTCCTCTCGCTTTCTATCACTGCCCAATCATCTGCAGGACAAGGTTCGAAAACTTGCCACAAAATTTGATCTGCCCAACAAAGATAGAAAGGATTCACAAGGAATATGCTTCCTTGGAAAGGTATGTCTATCAAGCAGCTGTTGTGACAAGTTTATACGTTTCCAGTATTTGTCCCCCCATCCAAAAAAAAATCTTTTCCAGTGCTGGCAAGTGTTATTGCTAAACATCAGGATAACATTTCATTATTCTTGTTATCATTGGACCTCATTCATAATTTTTTAAATATATATATATATATAAGCAATAAATGCCATAAAGAGGCTCTTGTATAAGTTATCTTCAATAAAATTCTTAGTTACTGATAAAATAAAATAAAATTTCATAAAGAGCACAAAAGGCATAACCTAGTACACATGAAGTATCTAACACCATTTCTTCACTTTGTTTCTTAAATCTTTTTATTTTTTTAATTGTGGTTGCTTATGGCTGGATTTATGACAAGGATCTTGAGTTGTGAATGCATTCATCTTGAAACCTTTTATTTATTTAATATTTCTTTTTTTTTTAGATAAAGTTTAGTGAATTTGTTGCTAGACACATAGGGGAGAAGGAAGGAGTCATATTGGAAGCTGAGACCGGAGATTTCCTCGGTAAACATCGAGGTTTTTGGTTCTACACAATTGGTCAACGTCAAGGTCTGCGTCTCCCTGGAGGACCCTGGTATGCTTTCTCATTGGGTATTGGTGGCATCCTTTTTTTGTTTTTTTGATAAGTCAGAGATAAATTTTATTGATACGAATAAAATCAGGAAGTATACAAAAGAACACCTAAATACATTCTAGGATCGATAGATTAAAGACAAGAAATCATGAGCATTGTTTCCATTAACACAATGGCTGAAAACCAAAGCAATAACGTGTGTACAAAAAAATTCTGAAACTCCGCCATTGTGCGTTCCCTATTTTCAAAGCACCACTCATTCATTTCTGACCAAATACACCACATAATGCACAACGGAATCATTTTCCACAATGCCGCCACTTGAGGACAGCCTTGAATTTCTTTCCAACAAGCCAGTAGATCTATCACCCTCAATGGTATTACCCACGCGACATCAACTCTTCTGAAGATCTCATCCCATAGCACCCTTGCCACCTCACAGTGCAATAATAAATAATCCACTAATTCTCCTTGCTTTTTACACAAATAGCACTAATCCATCACAATGAGCCCCCTCTTCCTCAAATTGTCCGTGGTCAAGATCCTCTCATGGGCAGCAGTCCATACGAAGAAAGCTACTTTAGAAGGTACATGGGACCTCCAAATATTCTTCCAAGGAAAGGGAACACTACCTTGTGATGCCAATATTTTGTAATATGCCCTGATTGTACACTTCTTGCTGCCATTGGATCTCCATTGCATCCTATCCCCCTATGCCGTAGTGTTTCCCGTGGAGTATATAAACCTGAAAAATTCTGAAACGGTGTGCAATTCCCAATCATGAATATCCCTATTAAATACGACATTCCATTGATGAGAACTATGGAAAAATACCGCAGATCCGCCACAGTAGCCTCCTTGGGAGCTGCAATATGGTAGAGAGCTGGAAATACCCTAGTCGCGATCTCCACTAAACATCATGCCAAAACCTGATTCTGGTACCCTCTTTAGCCACAAAACGGATATGATTTTTGAAACTCGGCCATCCCTTCCTAATGAATTTCCATAAGCCCACGCCATACCTCCCACCCAACCCCCACTTCATTAGAGCACTAGCCCCCCCCCCCCCCCCCCGGACTTCTATATCTAAAGTCAATAATTTCCTTCCACAGTGAATTCCCCTCCAAATGGTACCTCCACAACCATTTCCCCAACAAAGTTTTATTGAAGATCCTCAAGTTGCATACTCCTAGGCCGCCATTAGTAATAGGGAACAAACTTTATTCCACTTAATAGGATGAAATTTTGTTTCCTCCCCCCCCACACACACAACGCACATAAAAGCCCGAAATAATTTCTCAATCTTATTTGCCACCCCTGCAGGCAAAGGAAATAGAGATAAAAAATAGGTGGGGAGGTTAATTAACGTGCTCTTAATCAATGTGAATCGACCCCCTTTCGATAAATACAACTGTTCCAACCGGCCAACCTTTTCTCTACTTTCTCTACACAATCCCATCCCAAATAGCTCTAGCCTTGAAAGTCGTTCCCAACGGGAGGCCCAAATATTTGATAGGTAAATAAGACACTTTACAATCCAAAAGACTCGCCAGGCTGTTGATACTGGGCACCACGCCCACTACAACCATTTCGGACTTACCAAGGTTTACCTTAAGCCCCGACGCAACTTCGAAACATAACAAAAGTGAACTTAAAGTTTGAATCTAGCCATGATCTGCTTCGCAAAAATCTGCAAATAATAGATATGAGATTATGTTAGAGCCATTAGTACCATTATCCACCGAAAATCTAGATAGAAAACCTCCCCCAATAGTAGCCTTCAACAAACGCCCAAGTGCCTCCATAACAATAACAAAGAGAAGGGGAGACAATGGATCCCCTTGCCTCAATCCACAAGAGCTGTTAAAAAATTCAGTTGGGATGCCATTAACTAGCACTGAGAAGCGAGTGGTAGAGACACAATGTCGAATCCATGAAATCCACCTATCACCAAAGCCACACCTCCCAAGCAAGTATAAAAGAAATTCCCAATTTACATGATCATATGCTTTTTCTATGTCAAGTTTGCATAAAATACCTAGAGAGAGTTCCCTCCTGCAACCTATGATCCAAGCATTCATTGGCAACGAGAATAGAATCAAGTATTTGTCTCCCCTGAACAAATGCATTTTGAGGCTTAGAAATAATTTGTTCCAATACCGGGCTAAGCCAATTAGCAAGGACCTTTGAAATGATCTTGTATGCTATACTCACAAGGCTTATAGGGCGGAAGTCCTCAACTGTTGTAGCCCCCTGCTTCTTTTGTATGAGAGCAATGAATGTCGCAGTGAGGCATTTTTCAAACTTCCTAAAAGAGTAAGATTCAAGGAAAACCTGCATAGCTCGAGGGGCTTGCGGCAGGGAGGTTCGTTATCTCCTCTTCTATTTGTTATCATTATGGAGGCGTTGAGTAGGATGGTGCAGGCTGTTGTTGGTGGGGGTTATTTATCTGGTTTTCAAGTGGGAAATGGCTTTGGTGGCCCAATTATCATCTTACACCTTCTTTTTGCAGATGACACTCTGGTATTTTGTGAAGCGGATAGTAGTCAGGTCCAAACTCTACGAGCATTGTTACTTTGTTTTGAAGTAGTGTCAGGGCTCAAGGTGAACCTTGGCAAGTCTGAGATGGTTCCGGTGGGTGAGGTCCCTAATATCCTCAGTTTAGCAAGTCTTCTGGATTTCAGGGTGTCCTCTTTTCCAAGTTAGGAGCAACTTTCAAGAGTAGAGCTATATGAGATGAGGTAGTGGAGAAGATAGAGAAAATGTTGGCTGGATGTAAAATGGTGTATTTATCAAAAGGGGGTCGTCTCACTCTTATCAAAAGCACCCTCGCTAACCTCCTCACTTATTTCTTCTCTCTTTTTCCTATGCCTGCAGGGGTGGTGAATAGGCTTATGCAAAAATGGTCTTTTGGCCTAATCCGTCCGAGACACCCGATTTGTCCAACCCGAACAGACATGGGTTCATCGGATCAAAACTTAATACAGGGTTTTATACAATGCAACCCATCAAATCGAAAAATACTCTATCAAATTACATGAAAAACATCTCAGATTCTCTTCTCCCCACTGCTAATCAAGTTGTTTCTTACCTCGGCGAAGTAAGTACTCAATGTAGAGAAAACTTTTGCGATCTACTTTCTTAGAATTCTGACGAAACTCAACTGAAACGACGGATTCGATCTCGTGTCAATCTTTGGCAGATTTTGAACTAGCTACTCGCAAAAACCCTATGTATAGACTTAGTACTTGCTTCTGCATTCCATAAAGCTTCAGACCACCGGAGGCTCCCATGGCATCTTAACGCCAAGTTCGCAACTGGATGCACTTTTTGCGAGAGAGAGAGTGTGTGTGTGTGAGTGAATAGTTTGGAAATGGGTCCGATAAATGTCCTCCTGCTGCCCATTTTACTCCAAATCTTCACATAGTTTTGCCATTTCGGGTAAGCAGCAGTTCCGGAGGGTCCACCCAAAGCCTCTGCTTCCTCTCGAGGTGAAGGTCGTTGATGATTTCAAAGAAAATTAAATAGATCTTGAAATAGATCTCAAAGAAATGAAATACAGCACAAAGAAAATGAAATACATCATAAGCTTCATCTCCGATGAGGCATCCGCCAAGTTCCATAGGTAGATGCGACGATTAACGGTGATGATCTGCTGTGGGCCCTGACCACCCTCGGCTTTTTGAGGACTACGTGGAGCCCCTCAAGGTGTACCTGCAGAGGGAGGGTGGATTTGGGAGGGGAAAGGTTGATTTGCAGAGGAGAGGAAGAGGAAGAGGAAGAGGAGGAACGGACGATGTGGGAGAGGCTGAGTTTGTAAAGGAGCAAGAGAGGGGCGTGGGTATGCAAATGAAGTTATGAAGGTGAACTGGTGAAAGAAGATGAACGGGTTTGACCCAACCCGACATTTATGGGTTGGGCCAAGTTGAGTTGAAACAGTCATTCCTGCGGGTCAGTTCGGGTTGGTCCCAAATTCGATCGAACCGGGTCTCTGTGCAGCCCTAGCGGTGAATAGGATTAAGAAACTTTTTAGGGCGTTCTTATGGGGAGGCATAGGGGAGGAGAAGAAATTCCATCTGGTTAGTTGGAAGACAGTATGTGCCCCAGTTGTGAATGAAGGGTTGGGTGTGTGCAACTTGAGAACCTTTAATAAAGCGCTATTGGGGAAATGACTTTGGAGATATCACTTAGAGGGGGGATCATTGTGGGAGGAAACTATAAACGCTAGATATGGTGTTGCTTGGGGTGATGGTGTTTCAACGAAGTGAGAGGGGGGGTATGAAGTGAGTTTATGGAAGTTGATAAGGAAGGGGTGAACATGCTTTGAAAATCATATTAGCTTTGTAAATCATATTCGCTTTGTAGCCGTTGAGGGCAACTGAATCAGTTTTTGGAGGGACGTGTGGTGTGGAGATCATGCATTGGAAAGAGTTTTTCCGGCTTTATATCGTATTGCAGCTAATAGGGAGACTTCAGTGGCGGATGTGTGGTTATTTTCTCATGGTTCGTATCAGTGGAATATTCTATTTAATAGGGATTTTCATGATTGAGAATTATCTATAGTTTCAGACTTTCATCCTATTACATTCCTTAGGGACTACTATAGTACAACATGATAGCTTGAAGTGGAGGTCTAAGGATCACAAGAAATGTACAGTTAAGGCGTATTATCACCTTTTGACAACACAGGATCATACTCCATTCCCTTGGAAGAACATTTGGAGGTCTCGTGTGCCCTCTAAAGTTGCTTTATTTGTTTGGAATGTTGTTCTTAGGAAGATCTTGACTACGGACAACTTGAGGAAGAGAGGATGTGTAGTGATGGATTGGTGCTACATGTGTAAAAAGAATAGAGAATCGGTGGATCATCTCTTACTACATTATGACGTAACAAGAGTGTTGTGGGATGATATCTTTCGAAGGGTTGGTGTTGCTTGCGTAATGCCTATGAGGGTGGTGGATTTGATTGGTTATTGGAGGAAATTGCAGGGCTGTCATCAAGTGGCAGCAATTTGGAAGATGATTCCATTGTGTATCATGTGGTGTATTTGGACAGAAAGAAATGCGCGCTGTTTTGAAGACAATGAACGCGCAATGGTGGAGCTGAAGAATTTTTTTCTACATACTTTATTACTTTGCTTTTCCGCTATTGTATTAAACGGGGCTAATATTCATGATTTCTTGTCATTAGTTCATCGCTCTTAGAATGTATCTAGGTGTTCTTTTGTATACTTCCTATGTACATGGGCCATGCCTATTTCATTCATATCAATAAAATTTATCTCTTATAAAAAATAAAAAAAATCACATTTCACAATATCCCAACAAGCTTGAAAGAATCCCATTGAAAAGCCATCCATACCCGGTGCTTTATCTTTGGCCATACCACAAATGACCTTATAAATCTCGTCTTCCTCAAAAGGTCTTTTCAACCAACTCGCACTTTGCAAATCAATAGACTTAAACAACAAATCATCTAACTCGTAAAAATTCACAATATGATTTCCTAAATCAGAAGGGGAAGAGATCAGTTGAGTACCTGAGTAAAGTGTATCGGCACCTATGTGAAGAACTTCATACATTTATCACCTTCTTTTAGCCAAAGGGCCTTGAATTTTTGTTGCCACGAAGTCTCCTTCATCAACAACACCCTCTCCAATTCAGTCATGACCGAAGTCTTCCTTAGTAACTCCTCCTCCAAAGTGTCTCCCATCAATTCCCTCCCCTCTAACTCCTGTAACTCCTCCATAAGGGTCGTCTTCTAGTTGTCGATGCTGCCAAAAACTTCCAGGTTCCACTTCTTTAGATCTTGCTTTAAAGCCTTAAACTTACCTGCAAGAATGAAACTGGGAGTGCCTGAGAACTGGTAGGAAAACCACCAAGAGCGCACCTTCTCTACAAAACCATCAGCTGCTAACCACATATTTTCAAACTTGAAATACTGCCATCCCCCATGAATATCTCCACAGTCTAACAAAATAGGAAAATGATCCGGACAAACCCGAGACAGCCGCTTCTGACACAACTTCGGAAAATGGGCCTCCCACGAAGGAGAGACAAGGAACCTATCCAATCTCGACCAACCTTGGCTATTTGACCATGTGAACTCCCCCCCGACAAGGAGGAAATCCATAAGGTCCAACTCAAAGATGAACTCAGAGAACTCCTCCATGGCTGAGGAGTTGAGATAATTTCCCGATCGTTCACTGGAAAAGCGAGTAATATTGAAATCCCACCCATACGCCATGGTACATTGCATAAATAATATAAACCCGCCAACTCCTCCCATAGCGTTCTCCTATCTCTATCCATATTAGGCCCGTATGTGCCTACATAAGCTCATTCCCATCCATCGACAACATTTTCAAATAAACTAGCAATCGAGAAATTTTCAACACACTCCTCTACTGCCTCCACCACTCTTTTTATCCCACATTAAAAGAACGCTGCCCGAAGCTCCCAAAGAGGCCAATTAGGACCAACCCACATATGAACACCCCCACAAAGTATGGATAATTCTTCTATTGATGACCTGCAATTTTGTTTCTTAAAAACACACCACCACATCAACTTTCCATGTTCGCAATAAAGATTTTATGCAAAGGCGTTTATTGCGATTGTTAAGCCCCCGCACATTTCAAGAAAGGATCTTAGGTTTCATTAGTACAATGAGTGCCTCTCCCTTCCGCCACTCCCCTCCTTCAGTTCATAATTAATGGTACATGCGAGCCTTTTTTTTTATGTCGGGGAACCTCTTTAAGGCAGGACCCTTCAGACCCACTTTTGCAGAGTAAACCTCGGTCCCGTGCACCGCACCTTCGAAGTTTCTCTACACGGAACTGGTTAAATCGTTGGCTTTTCACCAGAGGGTGTGGCCCCAAATAATTGTTTGCACCCATGAGGTGTTGAACAGAAACCTATGCAACCGGCCTCCACCGACGGGAATAGACCAGCCGCGTCAAGAACAAGCTAGAACCTGTGGAGAACCGACAGGCATGTGGTGGAGATTTGAAGGAACCGACATTCAACAGTTTAGTTGCGGCTTGAAGCTGGACTGGACTGTCGAACCAACCGATGAAATAAAAGTATTTTTTAATATACCCTAATCAAAATGGCGTCGTTTAATTCAAAACGTATGAAAAAAAAATGTATGAAATGACACCATTCCACTTAAGTTTAAGTGGAACGGCGTCAATTCGAGATGGGGTCGTCTTCTTCCCCAGTCACCTTCTCCCCGATAATCACTCCTCTGCAACTCTCTCTCTCTCTCTCTCTATTATCTTAGAAGAATCTCGCCGCTAGGGAAACCAAACTCCGACCGAGAACCGCTGGAGTCGATACAGCCGGTTTTCCTCCTCCCCATCGATCGGTTACGGTCAGTTGCTCTTCCCTTTTTTTAGACGTCGGTTGGCATCGGTTTTGCCCAAAAATTGTGCTGAAGGTGTCGATTTTCACCCCTACTTTTGAGTTCCCTACCACAGTTTGTGGCTGACTTCGCTCGACCATCTTCAATGGCTACAAGAAGGGCCCTAAATTGTTCTAAGCCTACACAAGAAATCCCAATACAAGCTTGTGTCTCCTCTACCTTTTTGAACACCCACTTCGAGATAAAGCTTTTTGGGTTAGGACTAGGAAGGAGTGTGCATAAAGGGGTTGGTTCAGTAATCCCCCCCCCCCCCCCCCAAAAAAAAAAACCAACAGAGCACTCACTGTCACAAATATCCCATAATAGCTTTGGGTTTGACTCCCTCATATTCGAGTCTAAAGCATGGCCTTGAATGGATTCCTCCTTGGTCGAACCTGCCTCGTCAATCATCACCATCTCCACCAAATTGCCTTGAGAGCCCACTATATCATTTTCCCGTGTGTTTTCTAGGAACCCATCCATCACAGGTACCTCATCAACCAAGGAAATGGGAGAGGCTACAACTCTCAGGACCCCTCTGTTGGGATTGCGACCGCCGATGGTCTAGACGATAGTGTTGTTGCAGTCAAAGCACTAGCATCCTCCCTCGACCTGTTCTGTGCTAGATCCAGCACGTCAGAAGCAAACGGGGCTCTAGAAGTGGTAACTTCCATAGCTCGGCATGTCAGAGACTGCTCCCCTAGCACTTAGCCGGTGATGATGGCTGAAATCCATCCGTCGATGGGCCTGCGACGTTCAGGTTACGTTTCCTCCAAACAGGCCCCAACAGTTGTTAGTGCTACTTGCCCTAAGATTGAAGCCCAGCATATGGGCCCATTAGAATTTTTTCTTTTCCTTTACCACCCACAGATGGCCCATTCTGCTTACCCATTTGGCCCATTCTCCTATTGTTACTCCCGTTTTTCAGACCCAAGCCCATCCCAACCCCTTTTTCCTCCTCAACACACCGTATTAGCCAACTTACATTAAGTTGTAATTCATCGAGTTGGCTCTTCATCTCCTTCATCGCCCACATAATCATTTCCTTGTTTGGACCAAAATCTCCTTTGCCACCCTCCTCAAGTCTCCGGACCCCTACAGATCAGTGGCGCTTCCTAACCGTTGTAGCAGTGCAACCCCTCTCAATCGAGTTAGAGTGTCAGACCTGACATTCAGCCTAACAGGTTGACGAGATAGGTCCAAAGCCCTCGGTTGTTGGAGAGCCTCCATGTACGATCGGGAAGAAGAGTTAAGCGGAATTAATGTCGTCGCCGGCGGTACTAACCCAATGAAGCAACCTTCTCATCCAGCCTCCCTCAAAACCTTCAGCAGCTTCCTCCATCCCTGTCTTTAGGTATAAACGCATAGTTTTGGCAACCACCCCCTTTGTATTCCACCAGTACCATGAACGCACCTTGGAAGTTTGAGCACCTTTGTGCTATGTACCCCTTATCACCTTCCCGATGTGCTGTATAGAACTCCTTTCTCCCTCCCGTCACGCAATCCTTCAGAGCTTTGGTGAACAAGCTTGCCGTGGCTAACTCTATATTCATATTTTTCACAAACTTCCTCCCTCTTTCAGTAAGGAGCACCCTACGGCCATCACTTGACACCTCAAATAACTTTGATTCTATAACAATGGCTTTCGAACAACCCATTTTCCTCCCTGTACAAGCAACACGCACAATCAAACGCCCACGATTACCATTGGAACGAATTTACGGAGAGAAAAACATGTGCGGAAAGAAAGTGTATGGAGATAAAATAACTTATACTAAAGAAAGTGTATGGAGTCAAAAGGATATGCTTATACTTTGTTACGATTACCCATTCCTCCACTGTCTTTTGATTTTTTTGGATTTCATTGGTTCTTTTAAACTTCTTTGTTTTGTTTTTTCATTTGAGGCAATCTTCTCTTTGGTGGAACTCCCTTGGCATCTTTTTAATGAATTCTCTTATTGAGGAATAGTAATGGCTAACAATTTTCTGATATTGGCAGAAAATGTTTATTTCATTTGTTTTTTCATTCTGTATCATTAAAAACTGAAGTACTAACTAGCATGCCAATCAAAATAGAGTAAACACTTTTTCTTTCATTTGGTTGAACATGCTGATAATTTTTAACCATGAAATACTTTTCCATAACAGATTTTATTGTTCTAGTGTGATATATTCCTCTATAATGTGATGTTGTGAAAACTGGCTATAGTTGAGTTGTTATAAACTTATGGTATGCATTATACAGTTGAGCACACAATAATGTTGATTTCTACGATAGTTCAACTTTAGGTCATTCAAAATAGTTTATTCTAGCCTTGGTTTCCCTTTACCAAAGATTTCTTTGCCATGGCATATCTTTTGCAGGTATGTTGTTGAGAAGGATGTTAAAAACAATGTTGTGTTTGTGTCTAGAAATTACTTCTCAATTGACAAAAGAAGACGCATATTTCGTGTTGGCTCCTTAAAATGGCTTGGTGGGTTGCTTCCAAACCAGTTACATCAGCTCCAGTGCAAGGTAAGAACCTAACTTTTATTAGCATGATTCTTCCTTAATTTTGTTCTGAAATTAAGATATGGACTGCTAGGGAGAGGTGCAGCTTTTGGTCATCGTAATTTTAGGTGTTGAGCTTGATGATCTTCTAAAGAATGGCCATCATGTATTAGTAGGCATATTAGGGCCCTGCCATGCTGTTTAAGATACCCATGCAAAGTCCCTAGTCCCTGACACTAATAACTCGAAGCTCACATGTTTCAATAGTTTTTCAGGTGAGACATGGTCCTGGTTTTTACAACTGCAGTTTGACGATGGAACTTGGTCAAGATGGTTGTGAAGACATTGCAGTTGTCCAGTTATCTCTTGATGATCAGGGGCTGGCAGCTGGGCAATTTGCAGCTTTCTATGATGGAAGAGTCTGCTTGGGCTCTGGCATAATTTTAGAGTCTTGGGATGATCAGGGTTTTCCTGTATGCGCCAAGGCTCTTGAAATTGCAGGAATAAAAGATAAATCAAAGCTTGGGAAGCCAATTAAGATAAAAGATAAACCAGAAACTCCTCTAGCTGTGTTCGATCAAAAAGATGGTCCAAACATTTGTACATTACAAAATTCCTATGTTGCTGCCATTAAACAGAGAAGACACTCATCTAAGGAAGAACCAATCTCCAGATTCCCTGTAAATTGGCTGCAAAAGATTCGAGAGAAGTGGATGCGGATCTTTTAGCTTCTGTGATCTCAAGTGCAGGACCATTGACCACAGCTTGGGAGAAATCATCTGGGTTACAGTATGCATTTAATGGAAAATCCTCTTCAAGTGCGAAGAAATTATCCCATTTGCTCCACTTGGCGCTGCTAGTATCCAGGTATGGAAGTTAACGTGGAAGTTCATTAGATAGTTTGAAAATATCAGGCATTCTTTGAGATGAGTTGATTGCCCACTTTTCCTTTTTGCATGGTTGGGTTGAATCTGCACTAATTAGCTGCAGATATTCATGTGTCTATCACCTTTGTTGTATTTAAATAATTCCTTTAATTAATCCCATTGACTAGCTTAAATTTTATTGAGCTTTAAAGAAACTGGTGTACATATATATCCAGAAATGCAATTGTTTGTGTTCCAACCAGAAGAAAAAAAGAAAACAGAAAATACCATATTACTGGGTGTTCAATCCGCACCTCCACCATCCATCCGGATATGCGGCACGTTCAATCTATTAATTTAGTGACACTGGTTGTGATCTTGTTGATTAGATCTAATAATTTATTAGATTGGAGTGGATCAGGTTCTACAAGGTAGATCTGATATGTATCATTCGTCTTTATATGTTAACCCCAAAGTTGTTTGGTGTAGTCTAATTATCAGTGGCCCGAGTTTGGCTTCCACTTGCTGTAGAAATTAATGAAAATCCGACTAGCACGTTGGCTATCTACATCAACTCATATCAAGCTCTTCCTTTTCTTTTCACCTACATGTTTCACAAGCTATCATGGATTGGTTTTTGAGGATTTAGATTCCTTAGAGCTCTTGTCCAAACTCTAGGGCAAGCAGGAGAGATATTTGCAGCCAAGAAAATGAAGTGGCCGGGACCCCACGGCTTGATCTTGTGATCTTTCAGCTGAGAAAATGGGCGGCCCACTTGCTTCCCCTCATCTTGCTTGGTGTAATGGTTGCGGGTGAGCCCTCCAAATCATGTAGCTTGACATATTTTTCGGGCTTCATTATTTATTGACTTATTTCTGGGGATAAACACCGATTTTAGTATAGTAATCTGGGAAAATGATAGGTTTATAATCTTTTTTACAACCTTTTATACAATTATGTTTTAAATGAGGGACGTTTTGTAAAAGAATTTATAAAAGTAACATCACTTTACATAAATATTCTCATTTTAAAACATGCTTGTATAAATAATTATGAAAAGAATTTATTACCAATTTAATCAAGTTGGAGATGCAAATATTAAAACAAAGCTAGGTAGGGACAAAGTCATGATGGAACGGGGCAAGAGTGGGGAATAGATATTAGACTCCCAAGGTCCCAAATTTTAATTGGAAGGCCCAAAGAGTAAGGCGTAGCCCCACAATTTTTTAAGATATGTCTATTTTGACACCAACTATGAGTGAGAGTATTAAAGGGCATTGAAGTTTGGGTCATTTTAAAAAACTTCATCCCTAATTTCTTAGTAATATTCTCTATATTTGTAATAACAATTATTTTATTTTCAAGTCGTCGCGTAGAACACATCATTTACATTAATTAAATTGTAAAATTTGATTTGTAAGATTTAAATTTTAAAATTTATCTGCAAAATGAAATTATGTCATAAAAGCATTTTATTAGGTATGTTCTACACATTGGCTTGAGAATATAATTTTTCTGATAATAATCTGTAAGATTTTTTGAAGCAAATGTTTTGATATTGTTAAACCACGTCATCCAATCTTATATTAAATTATTATAAATTAAACAAATTAAGTCTAAAAGATTTTAAAATGTCATATGAATGAATATTAGATAATTTAAAATTCTAAAAGCTTTGAAACACTTTGTATTCTTTTACCAGTAATAGATACACAACTAGTGTAACGAACAACTCTTATCAATTTTGTTCTTGAAGAGTTTCATAACATAATATAGAGCACGCATTCGTAGTGTATTTAGAATTTAGAAATCATAGGTTGACAAAGAACATCACAAGAAACTAATTGATATGGTATGATTATATAGTACATTAGATTTATTTTATAATAAAAAAATTATAATCTAACGGTATTATATAAGAACATTCTTATTGGTTTTAGGAACCATTGGTGTCGTGACCCAACCAAGCCATTAAATACGTTAGAATTATGCCCTTAGGAAGTTAGGCCTATGGATTATTCCTTTCGGTTTCTTGTAGGGCCCGGTAGTGATGTACTTGTCGAACAACCCCATGGGGTGGCCCATAAATATTTAAGGAACCATTTGACGTTTTACTGATGCACGGGGGAATTGGGACAGTGTTAAGGTCACATTTGAATTCACAAAATATTTCATGTCACTTCATCTTTCATCTCGTTATTATAATTTTTTTAAAATTTTTTATATAAAATATAATAAATAATTTAACTTTTTCAAATCTAAAAATAATAATAATATTAAAAAATAATATTTTAATAATTTTTTTTTTTAACTTTATATTTTCTCTAAAACCATCACATCTCATCTCTAAATCCAAACCATTGGCACGATTCAAGGTCTTCTTCATCTTAAAATTCCTTTAACCGAAAGTATGTTAGAGAAAATGTGATAAATGAAATCCAGGGAAATGAAATTGTATTTGGTGAGAAAAAAACACAATAAAATATTAAAAATAATGATACTTTGCCTACTTAACTTGTCATTTCTTTTTGATCTCTCATGTATTTATTTATTTTTAATATTTTTTTTATTTATTGATTAAGAAAGTGATTATTAATGTATTAATATTTTTTAAAAATATTTAAAGATATTAAAAAAATATAAAAAATAAAATAAAAAGGATGGCACGCTAGCGGTAAGGGTTGGGCAGCATGCTAGCATTACCCAAATATTAAATGACTAAGTTACTGTAGTATATGCTGATCCACTGTAGCTAACAATCTAGATGGCCCCACTTTTACTTCAATTTAGCCATTCTATAGATTTCACTCACATATGGATAGTTCTAAATATTTTCATTGGTTTAGGTAAAATTTTAGACAAATTTAGCTAATATGTTACTTTTTAGCTTTTGACTAATTACTCAAAATTTGATTTTTATATTGGATTAGTCATCTCACTTTTTATAATAATAAAATAATATTATTTTTAAAATTTTTTATCTACTTATTTAATGCAGTATTTATTTCTTAAATACTTTTATTGTTATTTCCAAAATTTTCAAAATTCTATGTATTGAAATACATAAAAATCCATCTATCAATCTAAATTATTTTTATTTTCAAATACAAATTACTAAAATATATACAAAATATATTCACAAATGAGTGAGAAATAATATAAAATTCATTTGGCAAAATTACAGTAGCTCAACATAATTGTTAGGTGCTGTTCATGGTCTAACAAATATATTTTGTTAAAAATATTTATTTGGTAGTAATAGAATTATTCGAAAAAAAGAGTTCGGGGAACCACTTTTTTCTACCTGCCTGGAGCTTTCCTCAATCCCACACAAAAAGCCCTTTTCACGAATATTTTATTACACAAATATTTTATTCCACTAACAAATATTTTAATTTCTGATATTTTACAAATGGCTATATTATGCTTAGATTTTTGCAAGAAATTTCACTAACCACACGATCAGATATAATCTTATAAAAATTGGATTCGACAGTTTTGTGCATGTATTGGAAAAAATAACATTATATTATTAAAAAATATTCCGATTAAAAAATATTATTATTAAAAATAATATTATATTCTACTTTGGCTTATGGTTACCAAGTCCAATATGGAGTTTTTTTTTTTTTATAACAAACATTGTCATTAAAAAACTTGCAGAAAATGATTACATCATAGAATTAGACCAAATAATTTGGACAATATAAAGAGAAAAAGAGTCCCACCAAATTATCAAATCATCAATATTCTATGCATATCTAGCCAACCCATGGGTTGCACCATTGCCTAAACGGCTAGTGTGTTGAATAGAACACTTGGGAAACATTCTCATAAGTTCTTTGATCTGCTTGACCAGATTTCCATGAAGGGATCGAGGAGCTCTCTCAAGATTAATATCCTCCACCATGAGTAACGAATCACTTTCAATCACAAGGTGTGGAATCCCAAGTGGGATGCAGAGTTGGAGTCCACGCAAAATTCCTAGTAACTCAATTTCAAGGGGATCCACTTCATGTTCCTTTTTACTAGCAGAATAAATTACACCTCCCCTTTCATCTCTGAGCACAATTCCCACCCTTGCACTACATTGGTTTGCCAAAACAACCCCATCCACATTAAGTTTCAATATACAGTGGTCAGGAGGCCTCCAGTGATATACTCTTCTTGTTTCATGGGGAATGCAAGTTTGTAGGTGAGCTGAGTAGGCTATTAAGGCGTTATCTGCAGCTTGCATAGCTGGAATGATCACATTAGTATGCACCATCTGGTTCCTACGATACCACATACCCCATGCGATCAAGAACATTTTATCTGAGTAACTCGAATGGTTTTGGCTTTTAGGCAAAACATCTAGTTTTAGCCAAATTTTGCCTAAAATTAGATATTTTGCCTAAAGTCAAGGCCATTCAACATATAACCTCATATCGGATTATTCATATATTAGCCAAAATATTAATATAATATTATTATTTTTAATAATAATATTCTTTTAAAATTTTTTATTTATATTTTGTAACGTCTGAACTAATCATATGTTAATTAATAATTAGAGATAATAATATCAATAACCATGCACAAAATCAGTTAATTAATATTATTATTGACAATGTTAATTAATAATTGGAGATAGTAATATTTTGGAATAAAATATATGCTTTGGTTATAAATAGTATCTAAGCAAAAATGAAAAAATGTTTGAATTTACTATAACTCATACGTAGATCTCTCAATTTTGACAACTTCAATGCAAAGAATTTCACTGTAAGATAACTTTTATAATTGTCTTACAACTTCAATGTAAGATAATCTTTTATAATTGTCTTTATTTCTTTATCATATTAGGCTAGTCAAAGTCTTTTATTAGAAGACTGAAAAATCTTACTTCCAAAAAAATAAAAATAAAAAGACTGAAAAATCATTCAGGTGAGAGTAGTAGTCATTAATGCATTGATTCTCTTTCTTTTTTTGGTTTCGCTGCAGTTGGTAGTGATCTTACTGTCCATTTATTATTTATAGTGTATTTAAAATTTTTAATTATTTATTATTATTTTTTAAATATTTTTTTAACATCTTTAATCATTAAGAAAAAATTAAAAATTTTATAATTTTATTAATAATCACTTCCTTAACTATCAAGTAAAATAAAAAATTTTAAAAAAATCAAAAAAAAAAATAAATGAGTAGTAGGAACCTGTCATTATCCGCAGCAAATATATATGTTCATCAAGTGAAGTGTAGTTGTTGAGGGAGATATTCGTATGGATTAAGACAACCTGTGACAAGTGCAGAGTCCAGACGTATGTTGTGGACGTCTGACGTACTGCCAAAGGCAAAGGATATATAAATGAGGGTTTGCATGTGCTGATCCACTCGCACCTGCCTAAAATTCATGTGCAATTTACCGCTCCTTTTTTCATGCAAATAATATTGCTCATCAAAGAGTCATGTGGGTTATGGCAATTTTTATTTTATTTTATTTGGTACATATATTCGGGAACGAAGTGTCGACTAATATAAAAAATACACCGACTTTAGCAAGAAGTTTTTCACAAATACACTTTAAATAATTCAATAAGAAATTCCATCTCTTTCAGTTTCACCAGTATATTAAAACTCTAATAGATTGAAATCCACTTGGGTTTCACAAAAACTTCGTGTAGCTCAATTAAAATTTGATTAAAGTTTGACAAATATAACATTTGGCCATGCATGTATTAATGATGTTGAAACTGACACATACAACGAGCAGCTTCAATGAAGCGCAAGTAAGGTTAGTTGATCTTTATAGGATAAATAGTAGGATGGAGAGCTAAGATGGTGCACTTGTTTGTTTTCTTTCCCTAAACCATGGAGAGTGTGGGAGATTTGGAAAGAGATCTAGAGGGTATGAGGGAGTATTACAGGCAGGGAAAGACCAAGGAAGCATCTTGGAGGAAGTCACAGCTCAAAGGGTTGCTTACTCTCCTAAAGGAGAAAGAGGAAGATATCTTTAAGGCTCTTAAGCAGGACTTGGGAAAGCATCATATTGAGGCTTTCAGAGATGAGGTATCAAGTGTGGAGAATTCTCCTTGACTTATTAGTTACAACTTTTTGAGGGTTTATATCTTACGTACGTTTTTATCATCTGAGGATGTTTGTTGGACTTTTCTACTTCTTATCCTTCATTTTAGACGATTCTAGAGTGGTTTTTGTTTGTTGGTGCTTGGTTTGTTTATGTGGAAGTTGACAATATAATGTTGTATCTTTAGAATAAATATAATGTTTTTGTAGAAGGGTGATGTTCATTTTAGAGACGGGAGATCATAAGCATTTGACCTCTTGCTTTATTTATATGTACACCGTCCTGATTTGCAGATAGGAACCTTGACAAAGTCGCTGAATTATGCATTGGGGTCTTTAAAAGAATGGATGTCAGGTAGAAAGGTAATCTCATTCATTAGGCTTTACATGATATTTAAGGAGTCAATGCGTTTTCTTGGCTTTGGAAAAGATGAAGGAGAACAGCAATGATGCCCAAAACAAAATTTTCACTGGGATTCAAGAAGAAAAAGTACTTTCCGTGACAATGAATCCCAGAAGAATATACTTGAACCATGTCTGTTTAGTCAGATTTTCTGGGGATTTTTCAAGAAGCTCACAAAGGGCGGGAGATATATATACTACAAAAAATCTTCACAACCTCTTACTATTCACACAACCTCCACACACCACATTTTTTTTAATTTTTATTATTTTTTTCTTTTATCAAATTTTTATTATATGAATAATGAATAGAAAATTTGAAATAGTTTAAAAAGAATAAACTCAAAAAAAATTAAAAAAATATATATTAAAAAATTTTAAAAAGGTGGAGTGTAGTGGAGATTGTATAGCAAAACTATACTAAACGCCACGTTTGCTGAATTGACAGGCTATACTGCCAAAGATTGCTGTGCTTAGTACTGCTGAAATTGTTCCAGAGCCGCTTGGCCTTGTCCTCATTTTTTCATCTTGGAATTATCCCATTGGTGAGTAAATAACTTTATAGAAAAAAAAAATCAAACCCTTCTGAGAGCTCTACCAACTTTATATAAATATATATATTTTTAAAATACAAAATCAATAATTATTATATGATTTGTCACCTTTTTGATGCAAAACATAGGACTGTCCTTGGAACCACTTATAGGGGCAATAGCTGCTGGAAACACAGTGGTTCTAAAGCTGTCGGAGTTAGCTCCTGCCTCTGCTTCTCTTTTAGCAAATACCATCCCCAATTTTGTGGACAATAAGGCTGTCAAGGTTTTCCAAGGTGGACCAACTGTTGCTGAACAACTCCTGCAGCAGAAATGGGACAAAATCTTCTTTACAGGTAGAAATAGCATGAACTAAGCTCTCACCTCTCTTTGCCTTTTTATTTAT
Organism: Cyclocarya paliurus; assembly: GCA_029856935.1. Lineage (NCBI taxonomy): Eukaryota > Viridiplantae > Streptophyta > Magnoliopsida > Fagales > Juglandaceae > Cyclocarya > Cyclocarya paliurus. The sequence goes on along the minus strand of CM056958.1, from coordinate 2,608,777 downwards.
TTTTCAAAAACAAAATAAAATAGAAGTAAATGTCAAAACTAATGCTAGGAAATGCACGTATTGGACGGCTTGTTCTTTCTGCTGCTGCAAAGCATCTGACACCTGTTACTCTGGAGTTGGGTGGAAAATGCCCTGCTGTTGTTGATTCCCTTTCAAGTTCTTTTGCTAGGAAGGTAATGTATACATGTCTTGAAAAATACTATTCATCATCCCTGACGTGATATCAAATGATTGACAGATGATTGAAACTAACAAAAATTTTTTCAATCATTTCATACTGCATAAGGAGATAATGTAATGACAGATAATTAATAAAAGGATGAATCACACTTCTCATATATCTTGCAGTTTTTTTTCTGTCACAAGTTGGCTTCTTATTTTAAATATCCTTGGATTTCTATTTTCATATCCTCCTTGTGTCCCATAATTATTATGTAACTAATTTTTTAATAGTAGACCCTATTTTTTTCAAAAAGATTGTGCGACGCTTGCGCACTCTGCTATTCATGTATGTAGCATTACTCATACAAATATTATGAAATGACAATTTGCTTATAAAGATTTCTTCTGTGCTGTTAATCACAAGGCTGCTGTAAAGCGAATTGTTGTTGGGAAATACGGGGCCTGTGCTGGACAAGCGTGCATAGCAATAGATTATATCCTTGCAGAAAGGAAAAATATACCAAGTCTGGTATGAAAGTAGTAGAAAATACATATATGTGCATCTATGATTTCAAAGTTTTTTAGTTTCTAATGCAGAAAGAAATATGTGGAAATGATTATATATTATATATATTCTCCTTCAGGTAGAGATGATGAAGGTCATCATCAATGAAATGTTTGGAAGAAACCCAAAAGAATCACACAGTATTGCAAGGATAATAAACAAACAACATTTCTTGAGATTGAAGAATCTTCTGGAGGATCCAAATGTTAAGACTTCTATTGTTTATGGCGGTTCATTGGATGAAGATCACTTGTAAACAACATGATCTATGCTCTTTTTGCTTATGCTTGATATAATTTACGATCTTTGATTGATTCTACTGCTTTTTTGGAGGATAGGAAAACAGAATAAGTGTCTCATTTATGGGTAAAAAGCGAGTCCCTGTTCTTCAACACTTCATAACATTGGGGAGTCTCAGAAGTCTAAAAATGACTTATTCATAGCCACTTTGGTCCTCATTAGGATTTAGTGGGGGGCGGGCTAAACTCCTTTGACACCATTCTGATTTTAAGTTTGGTATATTGACAAGTAATTCTAATGCATGTTATGAAATTCCATGCAGGTTCATAGAGCCAACAATCTTGGTGGATCCCCCACTTGAAGCAGCAATCATGACAGAAGAAATCTTTGGTCCATTGCTTCCAATAATTTCAGTAAGATACATAGATACACACACATCTATATATTAATATTAGGTCTAAATGATAAAATGGTCCTTGGGTTTTGACCCCCTTTTTAAAAAGTTTTATCAGTTTGAAAATTTATAAAAGTCAAAACCACATTTGTATATGTTATCATAATGGTCCCTCTATTCATGTTTTAGGATGTAACAAAATCTTAAATGGCACCCCTCTTAATTAGAGGGAGTTACCAACTTAGGAAAACAGAGTAATATTTCAAAACCCAGTTATCATATATTCACATCAAGGCAGATTTTTGAAAAACTTGAAAATCCTGTAACTATTTTCATATTTAATCAAACTATGTGGATTAGCATTCAATTTCAACTAAAATCTGATGGTAGCTCAAGACGAGCCAAGTAAACTACGCAAGTTTTGCAGGCTAAAATATTCTTTTCTTGTTGGTTTCACAGTTGGAGAAGATTGAAGACAGTATACAATTCCTGAATTCAAGACCCAAACCGCTCGCTATATATTGTTTTACGAAAAATAAATCACTGGAGAGACGGATGATATCTGAAACATCATCCGGAGGCGTGGTGTTCAACGATGCAGTTATTCAAGTATGTAAGAGACTCTTCACTGTTTTTGCTACTTTAGTTTGTTAGATTAATCAGTAAATTTTAAATTGGTATCAATACAATTTTCACTCTCAAACCTCTGATAATTTGAGGATGCAAAGTCTACTTTGTGATCATCATCTTGTTAGAGCTTGCATTCTCATTGTATTGGGTATAATGTGCAGTATGCTGCCGATTCCCTCCCATTCGGAGGAGTTGGTGAAAGTGGGGTGGGCAGGTACCATGGAAAGTTCTCATTTGACACATTCAGCCATGAGAAGGCCATCACAAGAAGAAGTTTTCTCACTGATTTTTGGTTTAGATATCCTCCATGGAATGCTCACAAGTGGCAACTCCTTGAGTGCGCTTATAATTCAGATTATCTTGGATTACTCCTTGTCATACTGGGCTTGAAGAAGCCTAGAAGAGGATCCTACCACCCTGCATATTCCCACTGAAAGATCGATTGCAAGTATTCATCGAAAGATGTAAGGGGAAGAATAGAAACAAATTAAACATGTTTATTTGAAGAATCCTTTGATTTGGACCTGCTTTCCCTGTGTCTTGTGTGCTTAAGCAAAAGTTTTTTGCAAGGGGTGAAAGTCCGTGGCACTCGTGATGTCTCTTGAATTACATTTGGCATTGATTGATATGTTATTTACGTATAAAAAAAACCAACAAAGAATGATAATACCAAACGAAATCTGTTGACTGACTTGACTTCCTTTTCTTTCACGAGAAGAAGAGGTTTCTTCATTCTCAAGGCATTAAATAAAGGATCCCTTCTACTGTGCCGGCTTACCGCTAGGTGTGCTCCCTAGTGCAATCTCACTTTTTTTTTTTCAAAATTTTTTTAAACATTTTTAAATACTTTAAAAAAAAAATACACAAATTCACTACTAGTATCCAGGAGTAAACTAGCATTTTTCTAAATAAATGTCTGTCTTACAATCGAAATAGCAAACCTATTGCTTAGGCTTGTAAATATTGTGTGATAGTCTATTGACTAGAATCCCAAACTTCCAAACAAAAGACTAAATACAAAATATAATTTAATTTCTTTAAATTCTAAATTTAATATTATGACTGTATTTGGAATTGAACTGAGTAGAATTGAGTTGAGATGAAAATTGAACAAAATATTATTAAAATATTAATTTTTAATATTATTATTATTTTAGAATTTGAAATAGTTGAATTATTTATTATATTTTATATTAAAATTTAAAAAAATTATAATGATTATATAAGATGAGTTGAGATAAGTTTGAGATCCAAACTGGCTCATCTTAATAATATTTTAACTTTATAATATTTTTATTCAAATTTTTAACTCTTATTTTTTAAAATCCAATAAAACATCATAACTCAAACAATTTTACTATTATTCATAAATTTCTCATCTCATCTTCCAAGCATCCGCTTAAGTGTCTAATCGAGCACTAAGAGTAAAAGAAGCACAAGAAGGGAGACAGTTTCAGCCTTTTGGTTATTACATGGGAGAGAAGAAAGTTTGAAACTTTTGGTTTATTCTAGCTCAAAATAGTGACAGTACAACTCTATGCCTTTACCTTTGGCATATGGCGATGGCATATTAAATGCTAAAGATGCCAAAAAACATCGTAATGAAACAGTCTATGAGACCAGTAAACTCGGGTAGCGTTTGAGAAGAACTTTGCCCATGGGAGTCTTCCTGTATTGACATCCACATCGCAAAAGTGTTGAAAGAAAAAGAAAACAGAAATAAAAGGCTCAATTCCAAAAATCATGATATACTGAACTCAAGCACATCCTGACTGTTTCTACTCAAGATTGCAGCACCGTAGTCCAACTGTGGACATAGTGCACCTATGTGAAGCATATACTAAAAGTTTTTCTCAAGGGTGAAAATTTATCATGTCTACGAGTACGTACACCTCTATCTGCTAGAGCTCCAGAAAACATGGAATAAATTCGGAATGTGAAGCAGGTTATGCCAAAGATGTCTACCCTTGCTGCGACAGTGATGAGGTTTTCAGCCATAAAGGCCGCCCTAAAATGGCACTTCCATGAATAGAGAGGTACGCAGCATTTAACCTGGCAATCAACATCGAAATAGGATAAACAAGTTAATGTCTTTGTCATTTGTTTCCATCATTTATGTTGCAAAAAGAGAGAGGATTTACTTATCAACATCAGGCGTAGCCAATGGATCATATAACTCCTCTCTTTGTTCTACAGCAGGCACAGCACCTGCCATGGCGGCCATCTCTTGAACACCATCAACCTGAAAATGAACCATTTAGGAATAGTCATTTTCAACTTACTTGTGAATCCCCTAAGCTAAAGCAAATATGTTCCATATACGTACTCTCTCTCATGCACGAGTGTGGGAAGGGTAACAATAAGATGTGTCAGTTTACATACATTCCAAAACCGGATTCTCATATTTAGCAATGACAATAACATTACAGGAGTTCCCTCAAATTTTGGAGAAGTAATCACCAACCTTTTCAATTTTGAATTTTCTTCATCAAAATTCTCAAAATTATTGCGAGCTTAAGTTCTCGACATAGGTTGTACATGCAATTCACACAAACTTTTTCTAGGACCAACTTATTTGGTTTTAGAAACAATGGCTCACTAGGCCAAAGACAAAAAAATGTTTCTGTTGACTAAATTTACCACAGCCCAGCTGAAAAAAAAAAAGGAATAACATTTGTTGTTATAAGTAAAATAAGGTACGCAAAACTACTATAATTGTCCAGGAATAACATCGACGACGACAGGTGAAACTCATGTCAAAACAACTTACAGTCTGAGGGTATTGTGCATAACCAGCATATGAACCGTACGCATATAATGAAGGATCATTTGTAGCCCCATATGTATAGGCATCATAGCCTTGACCATAACCATAATAAGCACTCCATTGACTCGGATCTACTTGCTGACCCCAGCTACCGGGAATCTCCTACACAAATGGTAACCATATTAGAAGGCTAACCAGAGACAATATGTGCATCTATATCCATCAACCTGGCCGAATGTAAAAAAATAATGCAGAACATTTTTTTTATAGGTAAATAAATTTATTAAAAAAATAATAATGCAGAACATTACCCATTTTATCAACAAATATCTACAAAAGTCAATATGACTATTGGAAAATGGCCGTTAGCACTTAGCATTCCATTTGACAACCTTTTCCAACCGATCCAAATTTTTTATTTCAAATTTCTGAATTATATTAAATAAATTTTTTTATTGATTCAGTGAAAATGGATTGTTGAATGGTATGCCCCCTAGCACAACTCGTGACTATTAGTAAGCTCTTTGATTCAAGCTCACTCTCATGACTATTAGTGAGCTCCTTTGACACAAGCTCACTCTTTGTTCCTTCCTACTGCTAAGACAAGATATGGCTAATTTACCAGCATTCCACCAGCATTATGTAACATCCGGCTTAATTTGTACATTCAGGTGTTCCTGATAAAATGAATCACCTGTTTAGCAGTCGGACTCCTACCCCAAGAAATGCGGACAATTTGTTGACCAATCATCTTCCCCTGCATCTTTTGGATTGCATCTTCAGCAGATGCTCTATATAGACAAATGTGGAGAATCAGGAATCAATGGATAGCAGAAAAGACAATGCGGAGAAAATAATTGACAAAAGTATTAGAGTAAATAAAGAGTATCCCTTATCCCACCACAATTTTTTTTCTTGCATAAAAAAGGAACATTAAGGGGATGTTTGGAGGATGAGATGAGATGAGAAATCTGTGAATAGTAGTGAAATAGTTTGTGAATAGTAGTAAAATAGTTCGAGTTATGATGTTTTATGGGATTTTGAAAAATGAGAGAAAAAGTTGAATAAAAATATTATAAAGTTGACATATCGTAAGAATATAATTTTTTAATATTATATTTGTTTTGAAATTTGAAAAAGTTGATTTATTTTGTGTTTTTTGTTTGAAAGTTTGGGAAAGTTGTAATGATTAGTTTGAAAGTGTTTCTGTTTGAATGATGTTTGGGAAGTAAATGAGATGAGATAAGATGGGATGAGATGAAAAAAACATTACCAAACATCCCCTAAGAGTATCCTAAATTAACTCAACACCCACGCTCCTCTAAAGGAAGGTAAAAGTTGAAAAGAAAAAGGGATGGTCCTACATATGCTAGTAGCCACATGCAACATTGTAAGGGAAATTGGGTTTCACATGCACACAAGTAACAAACCTTGTCCCAAACTGTACAAATCCACATCCTTTGCCCACAGGTATCTTGACATAGACAATTTCCCCAAACTGCAAAAAGGTTTGCTTCAGCTCTTCTTCCGAGACATTGGGATCCAAGTTACCGACAAAAATCTGCATAGATAAAAATATTTAAATAAGAGAGGAGACATAAGATCCCAAATGAGTGTCGTATGTCTTACTTACTGTAGTATTATTAGCATCATAATCTGCTGGAAGCATGGGCACTGGTGTTGTATATACTGGCACTGGATATGCTGCTGCTAGAAAAGTCAATAGGTAAGAGAATAAGGCCAAAATAGCATCAGAAAATTTATTAAGCATGCTACAGGCCTGCCAGGGCCCATCTCGAAAGACATTAATCCAGCAGTACTCGATAAGTTAACAATAATCAAAAGCAGAAAAAGATAACTTGTCCAAGCATCATTGTTAATGTACTTGGGCTACGCTTATGCTTTCTTATCAATAAAATTTTCGATACCCTTAAAAAATAGTTTTTATATATATCACCTTTAGCTGCAGTATATGGTTGAACAGTCGTGGTCTTCTTCGGTGTAGCTGCACTAATGCGCATCGGCCTAGTTGAGCAATACACACCATTCATTTCAGTCATAGCACGATTCCTTTCAGCCTCATCAGAAAACTTAACAAATCCATATCCCTTTGAGCGTCCAGTATTTGGATCAGTCACAACCTTGGCACCTCTAACAGATGGATATTGAACTCGAAAGGTCTCTTGCAACAGATAATCAGTAACATCCGGTGCTAAATCTCCCACAAAAATAGAATGTTCAGGCCCAGCATCAGGACGCTTTTCCCCAATACCAAAAGAAGCCCAATTTAACCTGAAAGTTTGTTCAGTTCCAGGCATTTGAGTCCCATTGTAAGCCTGTAGAATCCTTTCAGCTGCTGCATGGGAAACAAACTCAACAAACCCATAACCCTCGGGCTGGCCAGTGATCTTGTTACGTATAATCTTTATTGATACTACCTGAGAAGGGTAGAGTTATCCATTTAAAAAATTAATAACATATCTTTCGAGGCCAGGCCACAGACCAACAAGCTTGCATGAGAAAATAACCACGTGCACCCCATAACATCTAGCAGTTACCGACTTATGGCTCCAAGGAAATATTATGTCTCATCACTTGACAGACTGGTCTTTAAGAAGTGTTTACAATAATAAATAGTCCATGTTCATATCTCACTAGTCACTACGCTCTATCAAGCCATTCTTCACCCAAATGGAGCTAATATACATTAAACACTGTAAAACTTAGTCTCAAATTCATTGTGGTCATCTTATTTTATTGTAAGTTAGCTTTTTAGATTTCTCTCTCCTCTCTTTTTTTTTCTCTCCGTACACAATATCTTTTTCTGCAAACTTCGTTGACGATGGAGGTGGTTAAGGGCGTTTGACGGTGGTTCTAGAGGGTGCTCTTGGAAGGAAAATGCCTTCTGTGAGATCCTTAGCAATTGAGTCTAAGGTTTTTGAGGTTCGGGTAGATGGGAGTGGAGTGTTGATCACTGAGAGGGGCTGGAAAGGAGTTCAAAACTTGAGGCTGGGTTTGGACACTGCGCATTGGGCTTCAAGATCGTTGGAGGAATGTCAAAAGTATGGTAAGGGTTATTACTCTGCTCATAGAGAAGGAAACAGAGTGTTTGTTGCGCAGCAAGGTTCAAACTCTCGTGGCAGTTATATGTCTCTGGTGGTTTACAATGGGGGTGGGAGTGGGAGTTTCATCTTCATCCCTGGGGGCAGAGACGGGATGGGATGGAGAAAACTCGCGGTGGCGTTGAGGGAGGTTGGCAGCAAAGGTGGACAGGTGAGAGTTCTTCCGTCTTCATCGGCAGTAGCTCTCACGTCGGCTCGGTCGTATAGGGAGACTTTGCAGTCACCTCAAGACGTGCAAAAGTCAGACCAGGCAGGTCTGCCACGGGTAGGTAATCCTACTATTTTGGGTGTTAATCAGAGACAAGAGAGTGGGGGTAGGTGGTCTGGGCATGAAGAGGTAAAGATTTTGAAAGAATTACGAGATATGCAGGCCTCGTTGGAGGAGATGAGTTTTAAAATTAAGGGGCTAACACGCTGCGTTTTGGGAAAAGAGATAGAGGGGCCGGGCTTGGGGAGTGGGCTGGAGACACGAAATGAAAACAAGAAGGGAGTGGGCCAGGATGGTGGGCCCAAAGGAAAAGCCCCAGTTAGGGTAGGAGTTGGGCCTGTTTTGCGGCCCGAGCCCATGAACCAGTCTCGTTCTCTCTGGATGAAGAAATCGCAGGAGGCAGGAGGTCCATCGGGGGGTGGGTCAGCAACGTCGGGGACGGCGAAACCTCAGACGGCGTCGTCGAAGGTAGTGGTGGTTTCGACGGCGTCGTCAAAGGTGATATCGACGGAAGCATTGCAACCGGCAGTGATGTCGCAGCCTCTGAGCAATTCTATCACTAATTCAGCCCCCGATATTTCGGTCTCACAGACGAAGGTGGATGATGGAGCTACGATGGGGAAGAAAGATATCGGACCGAAATTCCAGATTTCGGATTCTCTGGAGGATCCCGAAATTCGTATATTGAGACCGATTCTTCAGTCGAATCCAGCACAGAAAGGAACGATGGGCTGCGGTGATTTAGAAGATGGTTCGGCAGTGGCTTTACTTTCGCCAGTGGTGGAGGTGGGGGAGATCGACGAAGATGGTTTGTCTTCTTCAGGGCTAGAACTGTGTATCTATGACGAAGCTTGCTTGTCTTCATCTGGGCTGCCACAGAACCTCACGGTGAGTCTTGGAGTGCCTTTGAATATGTTGTCTCCCATAGGACAGCCACAGATAAGGGCGTGGGGGGAAGTCCTGGCCCACAGTGAGTTCTTTGAGGGAGCTCGACCAGACTCTGTGGATGTTTGGAAAAGTGGGGGTACACCAGAAAAGGAAGAGATGGAAGGGAAAGGTTCATTGATGTTGTTTGATCCAAGTAAGGGGGAGGAGTCTGCAGGAGTGGATCCTACACCAATAAGGATGGTTCTTCCCACTGATTCCTCTGATTGGGTATTGAGAAAGGTAGAGGAACTTCAAAGTTGCTTGGGGATTTCGTGTAAGGGCTTCGAAGACCAGTTTAAGGCACTGATTATAGCCATAGAGGCAAGACAGCAACGTGCAGGGTCAAAAACAGATAGGGAGCTGAAGAGGTTGATGTCGTCCATTAATTATGACGGAAAGGAAGGGAGCGCAAGTCGAGGAAGAAACAAGGGGAGGGCTGGAAAAGTTGTTAAATGAAGCCCAGAATTTTGTGTTGGAATGTTAGGGGGCTGAACGAGATTAATAAGCGCCTTCAAATAAGAGCTTTATTAAGGCAATAGAAAATGGACATCATTTGTCTACAAGAAACAAAGTTGAAACTTATCACTAGAAGAATTATTCGGAGCCTATGGAGCTGTCATTATGTAGGCTGGTCATATTTACCCTCAAAAGGGGCTTCGGGTGGTGTATTGGTTATGTGGGATAAGAGAGTGGTGGAGAATATTGAGGAGTTTGTGGGAGAATACTCGGTGGGGTGTTATTTTAAAAATTCTGAAGATGATTTTTTATGGGCGTTTGCGGGGGTATATGGCCCTAATATGGACAGTGAGAGGAGGCTGCTATGGGATGAGCTTGCTGGCCTATGTTCTTGGTGGGAGGTCCCATGGTGCATAGGTGGGGATTTTAATGTGACAAGATTTTCCAGCGAAAGATCAGGGGAGGGACGACAAAATCAAGCTATATTGGATTTTTCGGACTTCATATTCGAGGTAGGTCTTATGGACTTACCATTAAAGGGAGGGGAATACACTTGGTCTAATAATCAAATCTGGTCAAGGCTGGACAGATTTCTCATTTCTCCCTCGTGGGAGCAACAATATCCAGATGTAAGTCAAACAAGGCTCCCAAGAATCTGCTCTGATCACTTTCCTATAATGTTAGGATGCGATGGTATTCAAGGGGGTAGAAGGCCGTTCAAGTTTGAGAATATGTGGTTAAAAATGGATGGTTTTATGGACTTGGTCAGACAATGGTGGAATTCATACCTTATTGAGGGTAATCCGAGTTATGTATTGGCTGGAAAGTTGAAAGCTTTGAAGAAGGACTTGAAGATTTGGAATGAACAAGTAGTTGGTGATGTAACCTCTCAAAAGAAGACTTTGTTTCTTGAGTTACAAAGATTGGAGGGTGTAGGGAATGAAAACAATAGAAAAGATCAAGTAATTTCTGAATTAGAAAGATTGACTCTAATGGAGGAGATTTCGTGGAGGCAAAAGTCAAGGGCATTGTGGCTTCGGGAGGGGGATAAGAGCACAAAGTTTTTTCACCGTATTGCCAATGCACATAGGAGGTTTAATTCTATTGAGTCCTTGAACATAGATGGAGAGGCATCCTCAGATCATGTTGCAATAAAGGAGCATGTGGCAGGGCATTTTGAACTTTTGTTGTCAGAACCCCATGCATGGAGGCCTACAGTAGATGGATTAGCATTTAAGGTCATTGATCAAAATAGTATGGGTTGGGTGGAGAGACCTTTTGAAGAGGAAGAGATACACCAAGTAATCAGGAAAATGAATAAAGATAAAGCTCTAGGCCCGGATGGATTCACTATGGCTTTTTTTCAAACTTGCTGGGAGGTGGTGCGAGAGGATGTAATGCTGGTTTTTCAGGAATTCTTCACTTATGGCAGTTTTGAAAAAAGCTTAAATGCTACTTTTATTGCATTAGTCCCTAAAAAGGCTGGTGCAAGAGAGGTACAAGATTTTAGGCCAATTAGTCTTGTGGGCAGCGTTTACAAGATAATTGCCAAAGTTCTTGCTAACCGGATGAGCACGGTCATGGAGAAGATTATCTCTAAGTCTCAAAATGCCTTTGTGAGAGGGAGGCAAATTTTGGACTCGGTTCTTATAGCTAATGAATGCTTGGATAGTAGAATCAAGTCGGGAGTTCGAGGTATTTTATGCAAACTTGATATGGAGAAGGCATATGATCACGTTAACTGGGATTTTCTGATATATATGTTGAGCAGATGTGGGTTTAGGGAAAAATGGAGGAAGTGGATGAGGCATTGTGTGTCAACAGTTCGATTCTCGGTGCTGGTAAATGGTGATCCCGTGGGTTTCTTTAATAGCTCGAGAGGTCTACGACAAGGCGACCCATTATCACCTCTTTTATTTGTCCTAGTAATGGAGGCTCTAAGTCGAATGGTGTCTACGGCAGTAGAGGGAGGATTTTTTTCAGGCTTTTTGATGGGAGATATCCATGGCTCTACCATTATTTCTCACCTTTTGTTTGCAGATGACACTTTGCTATTATGCGAGGCAAATGAAGGGCATATCCAATCTTTGAAGGCCATCTTACTTTGTTTTGAAGTGGTATCCGGGTTGAAGATTAATCTTGTCAAGACGGAGATGGTTGCGGTTGGTGATGTAAGCAATATTAGAGGGTTGGCAACTATTTTGGGATGCGGGGTTTCTTCGTTGCCATTGAAGTACCTTGGTCTTCCATTGGGGGCTTCTTACAAAGCTAAGCCAATTTGGGACGTGGAAAAATTTGAGCGTAGGTTGGCCGGGTGGAAAAGGTTGTATCTTTCTAAAGGAGGGCGAATCACACTTATCAAGAGTACTTTATCCAACCTCCCCACATATTATTTATCTTTATTCCCCCTCCCCGCCAGTGTTGCTTCTAGAATAGAGAAGCTCCAACGTGATTTTTTGTGGAGTGGGTTGGGAGAGGAGTTTAAATTTCACTTAGTAGGGTGGGACAAGGTATGTTCTCCTTTGAGGGATGGTGGATTGGGGGTCCGGAATGTGAGGACCTTCAATAAGGCATTGTTAGGAAAATGGTTGTGGCGTTATATTCATGAGAGGGAAGCTTTATGGAAATGGGTGATTGACTTGAAATATGGAAGCGAAAGGGGGGGTTGGTGTTCTAAAGAAGGTAGGGGGACATATGGAGTGGGGTTATGGAAGCATATACGAAAAGGTTGGTGCTCTTTCGTTAATAATATTCGGCTGCGTTTGGGGGATGGTAGTAGGATCAGCTTTTGGCAAGATGTGTGGGTGGGAGACACGGCTTTGAAGGATGCTTATCCCATGATTTTCAGAATTGCACGAGACAAAGAAGCTATGGTGGCTGACTTGCGGGGAATTAATCAAGGTTTACAAGAGTGGAATATTAGCCTTACTCAGGATGCACATGATTGGGAAGTGCCTGTTCTGGTGGAATTTCTGAACTTGCTGTACAACACTCCTGCTGCTGCCACAAGAGAAGATATGATGGAATGGCGACCCTCTAGGAAAGGGAAATTTTCAGTACGCTCTTTTTATGACTCTATCACTATGTATCAAAGGCATATTTTCCCTTGGAAGAACATATAGAGGACTAAAGCACCTTTAAAGGCTGCTTTTTTTGTATGGACAGCAGCTCTAGGGAAGATTATGACTATTGATAATCTTAGAAAACGTGGCCTTATTATTATGGACTGGTGCTGTTTGTGTAGAAACAGTGGTGAAACAGTGGATCATCTACTTTTACATTGTGAGTATGCTCGAGATATTTGGACTCACTTCCTCAGCAAAATGGGTATAGCATGGGTGATGCCGGGTAGGGTGGTTGAACTATTAGCAAGCTGGAGAGGGATCACAGGAACACCACAGATTGCAGCCGTGTGGAAGATGGTCCCTATATGTATCCTCAGGTGTATTTGGAATGAAAGAAACGAGAGAATGTTTGAGGATCAGGAACGCTCCTTGGAAGAGTTTAGGAGTTTTTTCTGGAAGACTTTGTTTTTGTGGGCCATTGCTATTGATTTGAATGGCCTCAGCTTCCATGATTTCCTTGTATCTGTTTCTAGTTCTTAAATAGGTGTACTCACATGTATACTTCTAGTGTACCTGGGCTATGCCTACTTTTATTTCAATAAAATAACTTATTACTTATAAAAAAAAACTTAGTCTCAAACAATGCCAGTTGTTTGAAATTAAACAAGCACGGCAGAAAAAGTGGTGGTCTGTGACTGTTCAGAAAAGATCCATAAGAGGAACAGAGTTCTCTGAAGTTTGGGTTAAGTACACTCAGATTGAACTCAACACCCAATACATTTGATTCTTACACCAAAAGGGCCATGTTGATATTGTGTAGGTGATATTATAACTAAACCACATATCAGGGCAACTCCAAGACCATTTTAGGTAGCATGCCATATATGCGAAACTAGGTAGCACCAGTGACTATAAAACATTTTTGTTTGATAAGTAAGGAGATAATAATAGACCAAATATAAAATCTGCTGTTATTCATGAATCTTCACGTCGTAAAGGGAAATTAGAACAAATAACGAAAATTCAACTTCCACTATCTCAAATCTGGTAAAGCTTGTGTGAAGCTAATATTTAGACATCGACTCCCTATCTTAGTCCTATGATATCCAAATGTGGAGCTTCATCACCTTTTTTATAAAGCTCAATATACATGATCATGCGATTGATCTTAATATAAGTACCCATTTTTCTGTATTAAGAACTGAAACTCTGATATCCCCCTCACTGTAGACCAAAAAGTGTAGGGGGAGAGGGGTAACTCGGGAGACAGCTCATATAGAGCATGCTCAAAGAAAATGCACTTGAAAAATCAAAAGAAAATTTGGTAACTCGTTTTATTTAAGAGTACTGATAAAAATAAATAAATGAGTAACTAACAACTAGCTTATAGATGTTCTTTGCCTGAACCTATAGAGGAAGCAACCTTCTTTCCGCCCTCTGGGCATCGTCATCATTATATATAAGCTAAAAAAAGACATTTTATTTTTTTCCTGGAGGGGAAGGTGTTATATGAAGTTTCAGTGTTATTGTAATACTACATTTGTAATCTGAATTGTTAGAACTGAAAAAGCTCCCATCTTACAAACCTAAAAGGCAGTTTTCGCAACAGAGGTATTTTGTTTGGTGGCCAGGAAAATGTAAAATTGCGTTTACTACATATGACATAAATATACAAAAGTCCACACTAGTGAGTAGTGAAAATATTTGGCTCAAGTGAAGACTAATTTTCTTCCTCATCGTCTTCTGACTCAAAAACAACTTAAAAGTCAAGACCTTTACTTTTTGTTGATCAACTAAGCTCTTAAAGATCAGACAAAGTACAAATATAGAATATATTACAGAGCAAATCCGGCTTCCCACACACCACAACTCCACCCATAATTCGCAAGAACTCACAAGTAATTATGAACTTGTAGACTAGCCCTAATCACTTGGTTTGACATTAAAGAAACAATCAAATTTTATTCTCCCAAACAAATTACCTTACAGTAACCCACAAATCGAAAAGCCCGATCACCCCAACAACGCCGTTCCATTCTCACCGTGTAATAACCAAAGAAGTCTCAATAAATCCGACCTCTCAACCACACATAAACATTACAAACTCAAAAACAGCACCAGAAACCCCAAAAATCCCGCATCAAGGAAACGATTCATAACCAGCCGAGACATTTACACTTCCACCGAGTGTCTGGACTGGACTTGAAGACAATTAACTAATTTTAGTTACACACACAAATATATATATATATATATATAGAGAGAGAGAGAGAGAGAGAGAGAGAGAGAGAGAGATGGGACCTCGCCAGTGTGAGCAAAGCAGGTATGCAGGTAGGACTCGTCGACCCAGTACTGCAAATCACCTATCCAGAGAGTTCTAACTTCCTCCACCGTAGTTGGCTGATAGTAACCCTGAGACGACATCGTTGCCATCGTTGCCGTTGTATTTGCTTCCGCTCAAAACCCACTCCTACTAATCGCTTGTTTTCTCAAATAATTTCACCGGTCCAGAGTCTCCAGACTCCAGACTATATTTTAATAAATAAAATTTCAACATCTTTTAAGATTAATTTGTTTTCAGAAAATTCTTCATCTCATCTTATTCAATTATTATAAATTTTAATATAAAATAAAATAAATAATTTAATTTTTTCAAACATCAAAACAAAAATAATATTAAAAAATATATTCTAACAATATTTTATTCAACTTTTTTACTTTAATATCAACTCATCTCATTTTATCTCATTTACAAAAACAAATAAGACCTAATAAATTATTTTTCACTTGTTTCACTAAATTAAAAAAAAAAAAATTTTTTGATCATTTTTAATCATTATCTCCTAATTTTCAATATATATTTATCATATTTGACATTTCATTTACCTGAAGATCTTGAACAAAACTACAAACATTATGAATTGCATAACAATCTTCAAGCATGGTCTCTAAACTTGGATTATCTCATCATTAAATTATACTAGGGGTGATACCGCATATTCAAGGGCGGGGGCAAACATCTCATCTGCCCCGCCCCTTCCCACTTCAATGGTACCAATGGCCTATTGGGTCTAAAAATTATTTTTAAGTCTAAAAATATTTTTTCGACCCAAACTATTATATAATTTAAATTATAAATTAAATTTATAAATATCACCATAGTTTAAAAACTAATAAAATTTTTTAGATTTGTATTCACAATCCGATCAACAATTGTGCTAGGCAGTTTCCAACCTTTTGCAATGTTTAACCACACCTGTTCATTAATAGATTTAAGAAAAACTCTCATTCAAACTTTTCAATAGGTATAATTATTGCCATTAGGGCTGCACACGGTCCGGTCCGGCGATGGACTGAAGGTTTTCGGTCCATCAATTGGATCGGACCGGTAGCTATTGGTCCGGTTCGGTCCATTCGGTCCGGCCTTTTTTTTTTTAAATCAATTAATAAAAAAAATTATTTACAATACTAAATTAAACTAAGTGACTTATTAATGTGGATTATGTAACAAACTCAATAAAAAAATATTTTATATGGTCAATGATAATAAATTAGATAAAAATTACATTATTGATAATGTTAATTATTACTTTATTACTAATTTAAAGTATGTTAATGCATAATGAGCCATATACAACTTTTAACATTTTGTATATGAAGCAATAAGTATAAATAATTTAATTATCCATACATATTATATCTATAATTGAGAAAGATACATACTTAACATATTATTATAAATAAGAATAAAAAATTTAAATATACATACTATTATAAATTTATAAATTATACATATATTATCATTTATATTATAACTCTTAATACTTAATAGTATTAGTAATACATTAAAGAATATATTAATACATTGATACTAAATATATATAGTGATAGACTTATAATGATTAGTTATTATGAATCATGATTAGTATAATTATATAATAGTATTAGTATAAAGTATTAAACTATTAGTAATATAGTGTAGCTATATATTAGTAATATTAGTATAAGTATGACTGTATAACTATAGTCTATACTTAATTATAATATAGTATAATTATATATTAGTTAGTGATAGGATTAGGTTAGATGAAAATAATATAATTTGTTACTAACTTAGAGTATGTAAATGACTCAAATTCAATGTATTATAAATATTATAATTTATGATTCTAATACTATAATGACAATTATAGTATAACTATATAATAGTATTAGTATAAAGTATTAGACTATTAGTAATATAGTATATGCTATAGCTATATATTAGTAATATTAGTATAAGTATAATTGTATAACTATAACTATAGTCTATAGTCTATAGTTAATAGTTATAACTATACTAAATCATTATAACTTATACTAATATATAATATAGTTATAATAAATCACTATAATATAGTATAACTAAACTAATATAACAATTAATATAACTATTAGTATAACTATATAATAGTATTAGTATAAAGTATTAGACTATTAGTAATATAGTATATGCTATAGTTATATATTAGTAATATTAGTAAAAGTATAATTGTATAAGTATAACTATAGTCTATAGTTAATAGTTATAACTATACTAAATCGTTATAACTTATACTAATATATAATATAGTTATAATAAATCACTATAATATAATATAACTAAACTAATATAACTATTAGTATAACTATATAATAGTATTAGTATAAAGTATTAGACTATTAGTAATATAGTATAGGCTATAGGCTATAGCTATATATTAGTAATTTAGTATAAGTATAATTGTATAAGTATAACTATAGTCTATAGTCTATACTTATAACTATACTAAATCATTATAAGTTATACTAATATATAATATAGTTATAATTTCTTATAAACTTATAACTTATAATAAATCACTATAATATAGTATAACTAAACTAATATAATAACTAATATAGCCATTAGTATAACTATATAACTATATAATAGTATTAATATAGTTATATAGTATAATTATATATATAAAATATATATAAATACATTCAGTCCGGTTCAGTCCGGTCCGAAAAACAACCGGACCGAATGTATTCGGTCCAAAAAAAATTGGACTGGACCGGACCGGACCAATTTCGGTCCGGTCTGGTTCAGTCCAAAATGACTGGTCCGGTCCGGTTTTCTCGGTCCGGACCGACCGATGCTCACCCCTAATTGCCATACAAGTAAGGTAGTGATGAAAGTGATTGGGATCTATAAATTTAAACCACCTAATGGATCACACTTAGTAACTAAATCCCAATGAGATGAACCCCACTCTGATAGCAACTTAAAAATTAGTAGTTCAGATCCCAAATACACGTAAAGAGGGGTGAATAGGTATTTTCTAATTTTTTTTTACTATTTAGATTTATAATCGATCAATCAGCAAATCAATCAATCAGATCACTGGAAGTAATCAACAAAATAATTTTGGTAGTGAAGTAAAAACTCATTTGAAGAACGTATTCAAAATCTAAAACATTCTAAGTGTAAGTCACCACTTAAAACCTACTATAGAAATTGAGTTCGTTAAAATCAATTTAGAAACACTTACAAGACTCTTGAAGAAAATAAATAGAACGAGTATCACATTTGATCTCTACACCCCGACAACTCCAGACCAATAATTTTTCTATGGTTTCACCATGAGCACCAACTTAATCTCTGCACCCATACAGTTCTATAAATCCTTCTGGCCAAAGAACATGTCCATACCAATAAATTCAACAGTACTTGAACACAAGCACGGTATGATAGAGCTCTGATTATCAAGAGAAAATTAATCTTCAATACGCAACATGTAACGTCCCAATGAAATAGAAAATGTGAGTATTCCAGTTCATTTACTATCCGTTATACACGTTCCTAAAGCATTTATAGACGATGTCAATAAAAGTTTCAGCACTTTCTTTTGGGGTATAGAAAATGGAAGACCACAAAAAATGGATTGCTTGGGAAAAAATTTGTAGACCGACAAAGGAAGGTGGAGTTGGGTTATGAAAGCTTCAAGAAGTCCAAAAAGTTTTGCATATGAAATTTGCATGGAAATTTATTGCGAAAAATTCCTTGTGGGCTTCCTTCTTTCGTGCTAAGTATATTAAAAATTCTCATATATCCTTGTTGGATCCGAGAAAAGGAACAAGGTTTTGGCTAATGGTGATGAACTGCATGCCAGTGGTTTTAAAGCACTCAAGATGGAAGGTAAAAGATGGGAAGGTTCCCTTTCGGTGGGACAAATGGTCTGAATTGGAGCCATTGGGGTTGAATGGAGACAACATTGCCTCTCCAAAGTTAACCTTACAGGAGGTTAAATCATAAACTGGTTGGAATGAAGAGTTGCTAATTTCTCTTAGTAGACGTGAGGCAACTTTGGAAGTCTTAGCCAAGCTCGGCAACTGTAAGCAGGGTCTTGACAAAATTTTATGGGAAGGGACAAAAAAATGTTCCTTCTCAGTGAGTAGCGCTTGGGAGTGTCTCAGGGAAAAGGCCCCGGAGGTACTTTGGATGAAGTGGGTTTGGCATCTAGCTCTTCCAAAGAAAATCTCTACTACTATGTGGTAAGCCATGCATAAGGGATTATTGGTTGATGACAAGCTTCGCAATATTGGTGTGCCTGGTGTTTCCAAATGTGTGTGTGTAACACTCACTTCCCGTAAGTTAAGAGTATCACGTGTTTTTCATAAAATAAACTCTGCTCATTTTGGATTCATTTTGTAGAAAATGTCTAATAAAATGTCTTCCAAAAATATTAAATGAATAAACTAAATAAAATTTATGTCATAAAAGCCATTTTATTCTAAAATGTCTGAAGCTAAACCAACTGCTCATTCTAATCTTGGTCTACTTGCTCGTAATCATCATCCTCACCTGGGTGGTTAAAAATATGAAAACAAACTAAAATGAGTCGAAAATTCAGTAAGAAATCCATCACAACGTTAACATAATAAACACAAGATTTTCATAAAAGTTTTCATGCTGAGAGCTTAAAATTCATGATTTTTCATACTGATATTTATGCTATGCATGACTGATTTAACTGACTGATCTGATTGGCCAACACACTTAATCTTGTGTGCGAGGTTATGTACCAGCTCCATGTCCCGCAGTAGTAAGGGGAGCCGCTGATAATATTCTAGCATATTATGGTGGACCACGCTTGAGTCCGTGGTTTACACATCTACCTTGAAATTGAATTGCATTGGTACCATGCATCTGAATGGTCATCTGATTAATTAATCTTATCTTATCTTATACTTGAATTTTAAGATAGCTTACGTGTCTTATGCTCATGAGATACATGACATAATACATACATAATTATAATTTCTGAATCTGAAGATGATGCGGAATGACATGATCGTGTGCTATGTTAGATGATATGTTTGCATATGACATGAGTGGTACATAAAAAATGGTTGTCAAGGAACTGGCGCTAATAATAACATATATAAGCTGAACTGTGATGATTCTAATTTGTAATCAAATTACTTATCTCGCCGTGCTTCTTCTTTAATCTTATTTCGTAGCTCGTCGCCTATATATATTATAAAATATCACTAAATTTGTCTAGAAACAACATGTACTGATATCCTATTTAATTAAATTTATAATCAAACACCGTAAACAATAAATCTTAATATTTTAAATATATTATAATTTAGTAAAATACTTGGGCTATTTTAAATAAGTCATAAAAACTCAAATTTCTAAAATAAGTTTCCTTTCTTAATATAATTATTCAATCTTATAAGAAATCTAATAAATATTAATATCATTCAAATATTCTTAATATATTTCTTAATTTTTCTATTTAAAGTATAACATAATAATTTTGTTAAAATTCTATTAAATAGACAAAAGAAATATTAACTAAAATACTATGACTAATATATTTAATTAATAAAATTAAACTCAACTTGAAATATTAAACCTAACTTAACTTCAATTAAAATGACGTAATAATATTCATAATTAACATATACTAATTAAGTAAAATGTAATTATTCTTTAAAATAATTCTTCAAGATATTAGGTTAAAAAGGGCATAAAAGTAATCTCCTTTAACACATGCACTTAGTAAATTAAAACCTAATAGCAACTAATGTATTATGTAGAGAAACGGAGGGCAACGGGAGAGGCGTGCGAAGCAGGGGACTCACCGAGTGGAGGAGGAGCACACGGCTGAGCTGGGTGAGACGACGGTAGCTCTGGGTGGCTAGGGAAAGACCAGCGACGCAACTGGTTCTTTGGGCAGTGGTGGTAAGGAGCCGAGAGAAGGAGAGCGGGAGCTCTGTTACGCCGAAAACAATTGAGAGTGGCAACAATTGTGGCTTACTGGGGTGGTGCGAGGTCTTCTAAGGTGGCCGGTGGTGGCATCAACATGTTCTGGGCAGCGTGGAGTTGCTGCACTGGTGCTATGGTTTTGTGTGGCTGGGCAACTGCTTTCTCTTGGTCCGAACTTCACGGTGCAACGGCAGTAAATTTTGGGCTGTCTGAAATAGTGCTTCGATGTCTTTTGTGATGGCTGGAGACATAACCTGATGACTCCCTATGGTGGCTTTTGGTGTGAGAGAGATGTGTTCTGTTTCTTGGTGCAAGAACAGAGGACTATTGTGAGGTTGAGGGTGGGATGGCTTTCGCCTTGGTGGTTCATGGTGTAGCTGCACGGCCGTGGTTTGGAGGACGTCAGATGTGAGGGAGATAGGGATGGTTTCCGGCGTGCTTAGTGACCTGGTCGTGGCTTGGAGGGGAAAGGCGTGGGTCTGGTTTATGTGGTAGTTCACGGCAGGGGCAATGATTGCTAGTGCAAAACCATGGAGCTGCTATGGCAACCCTAGCTCTAGGTTGAAGATATTTACATCTATCATGTACGAGTTCTATATATATAGAGAAGGTTGTCGTGAATATAGAATGGAGACGTGCGTGAACTGTGAAGTTAACGTGTAAATATGTGTTTGGAACAAAATAAAAACAAAACCCTAAAACTGAGGAGAAGAGAGGCGTTCGTGCATGTGCATGTGAATGTGAGTGGAACAGTGGTATAGGTCTAGGAAGCTTAATGTTGATAGAACTCTAAAATAATAATCCTATAAAATTTGATGATAATAAAAATAAAAAAATAATAAATAATAAAAATTATTATTATAATAAAAATCTGATAAGTTATATATATATATATATATATATATATATATATATAACATAACAGTACTTATCTTATAGCTTAATCTTAGGATCGAGTTGTTACAGCGTGCTATTCAAGAGGAGCATATGAAGACCAGAACCATGTGTTGGCAGAAGGTGAAATGGCCTCTGCAATCTGGAAAAGAATTTTTGGATGGTTGGGAATGCAGTCTGATCGAAACGGAAGTTGGAGGCAAAAAATTGAGCTTTGGTTTAGAAGGGCCAGGAGATCCAAGATAAGAGGTATGTTGTTTGGCTTAATTCCTTTTATTATTACTTGGCAATTATGGCTATGGTGCTGCATAGTTCACATGGAGGGAAAGGTTGAAAATCTAGAGTCGGGGTGGAGGAAAATCCGTTATTGGATTTAGTGGATGGGTTTTAAAATAAAGGTTGAGAAGGAATGTCATGCTAATGATAAAAGTATTATGGAAGATTTAGGCTTGACCATAAAATATAATATTAAGAGGAAGACGAGATTGGTTGTTTGGCAGAAACCAAATCTTGGGTGGTGTAAGCTTAACTCAGATGGATGTAGTAAAGGTAATCCTAGTCTTTAATGTGCAAGAGGTATAATAAGGAACAGTAGGGGGAACTCATTCTTGCTTTTGCTAAAAGACTAGAGCCTGGTACGAATAACAATGCTAAATTAATGGCACTGTTATATGGATTATGACATTCTGCTCAATTGGGATTGAGGTGTGTAGAAATTGAATTTTATTATGCTATTCTGATTAAATGGCTACATAATGGTAGCTATGACATTTGGAAATTACAAGAGTTTTGGGAGGAGATTGTTGTATTGCTTGCTGGTTTTTCTTACAGGATAAAACATGTTATCAAAGAAGGGAATGTTGTGGCAGATGGTTTGGCAAAGTTATGGGCTGATGGTTTTTCATGCTTGTGGATGGATTCATCTGTTATTCCATATCACAGATTAGGGGCCTCTTCCTAGATTTTCAGGTGGTTCTTTTTTTCACACGTGATGGCTTTTCTCTCTAGGCTCCAGAAATAGGAATGTTGATGAGTTTCGTTCGAGTCCCAGTTTTTTCTTCCGGCTTGGTTGTTCTGTTCATGGAAGTGTAATTAAAAGTAATATATAGTACCTTGTAACCACGGTTTTCCTCCGCCACAAGTGAAGTTTCCTTTTATCAATAAAGTTTCGGAGGTGCTGTCCTCCTTCATAAAATAATAATAATAATAATAATAATAATATAGTAACGTCCTAATGGGAGACTCTAACCACATAACCTATATTCCAAAAGGATTAGTCAATATTACAATTGAAACTATATAAAAAGCAAGAACTTTTCCTTCCCAAGTAATATGGGATCTCATTCACCACTTACCCTTATTCTAATCATATGGGGTATCACACAACAGATCTTCTTAGGATTTTCTTAAGAACATAGTGAATACGATAGCTCTGGCTATCTCCCCACCCAACAAGTCATGCATATTATTCTATATATACTTACGATGACTTGATTAGACTACTTAAAGAGTCCAAACCCTTGACCAAAGCTGTTTCTCAGGTCTTTCACTTGAGCTAAGTGTCGCCCCTGTATTGAGCAAACAATCTGAAATTTTCTCTTGAGCCAATGTTGCTCTGTGTTAAGCGAATTCTTTGTCTGATTCTAACTATTAAGCGCATGTCGAACAAACTTTCCGTTTGAAACTCGCTTGAGTGCATATCAAACGAACTTTCTATTTGGCATTCACTTGAGTCATTGACGAGCAAATGTCCTTTTCTTGTCTCTTGTTCAAATTTCTTCTAGCAATCCATCACGTGCGTTAACCCTAAAAAATTATTATTCACATGAATCAAGTTTGTCCTATGTATATGCCAACATACTGATTTTACGTTAACATTCCAGTCATTATATTTCTAATAATATAGATGCTAAAAGAATATAAATTTCCCAAACCAATTATAGCCATCCCCACCAAACTGATAAAGATGTATCCTTTAATTGTCTTTATTCTTAAATTCTACAACTAACTCAGGCTTTTCCCCACCAAACTTTTTTATTTTTATTTTATGGAAACAGACTTATTTCATTAATGAACTGAAATTACAAATGTAACTTATCAATATATGAAAAATCTAGACTATAAGTCAACTACGCATCAACTCTAGGGCTTCCCCACGCACAAATTGCTATGTGGCAGACATTGTCTTAACTTCTAAAAACTTTCTCATAAACAAAGAAAGCGCTCTGTAAAAATAAAACTAAAATGCCCCTTAGTCCTCCATGGGAGAATGAGTATGGGACACTGCTATAGATATCAAATATAATAGCCTATTTCTATTTTATTACTAACTAAAAACAAAACTACACCTAAATACACAAAACAACTTCAGGACCCCAAGCACTGGTGTGACCTCAGACGTCACGCCCACCGCAAGTATCGGCATCTCGAATCCGGACTGGACGGGCACCCAGCTCACGCACGGACCACAAAGCCCGGCCGTACGACCACCATCGTAGCATCTCCCAACACTCTCGAACAGCTCTTGCCACGGAGTACGTTCAATCCAAAGGCCCAACACCACACTCGGGTAAATAATTACAAAATACTGAAAATTACATAACAGAAAAATAAACAACAAAGAAAAAACAAAAAATAAAAAATGGATGAATAGTGCACAGAGGTTCGGCATTGGCACGTGCAGGGCACTGTTTCTCAGGGAGAAAAACCGACGATCAATCTTGGAAGCTCTGGAGTTAGAAAGCCCAGAGAAGCCGAGCGTGGTGTCTGCAGAGGGCTCCTTGGTGGTGCGTGGTGGCCACGCACAGACGGGTTTTGGAAGTTTCGTCCCGCGCGTGCGAGCTATGGGCCACTCCGATGGACACCGGATTTGGAGGTCTTGAAGATCGGCACCTGGGCATCCTCCCAGTGAGGCGCGTGTAAAGAGACGGCGGTTGGAAAGACCCGAACGACAATCCTCCCGTATATAACCTGAAAAAATACTAAAAAAACCAAAAAAACACTACAAACAGAAAGGAAAAATAAACACGGGAGATGAAGGGCCGACGAGGAGAGTGAGGAAAGGAAGAGGAAGAAGGAGCCGAGGCTCCCCTTCCCCCAACTAGATTCGGACGAGAAGATGTTTAGAGAGAGAGGGTCTGGTTTTTAGAGAGAGAGGGGGTTTGGTCCTTCCTTTTCCCCCACCAAACTGATAAAGATGTATCCTTTAATTGTCTTTATTCTTAAATTCTACAACTTGGGCTTTTCTATGTCATGTAATTAATTGAGAGCACTACATTTGGCAAAGAATTTTTTCTCGGTATATTGGTTAAAGCAACTACTCGCAATGTATTTATATTTTTTTTCCCAGTTTGACTTTTTTCAATAAATTTCCTCCTATTCAAGGGGATGTTTGTAAACAATTTCTATCTTATCTTGTTCCACTCCAAATATTATTTAAGTAAAAACTCTTTCAAACTAATTATTATAATTTTTTTAAAATTTTAAACAAAAAACAAAATACAATTCAACTAAATCTCAAAACAAAATAATATTCTAACAATATATTATCTATATAATATTTTTATTCAATATTTTCTCTCTTATTTCCTAAAATCTCATAAAACATCATAGCTTAAACTATTTTACTACTATTTATAAATTTCTCATATCATCTCATTCCCAAACATCCCTAAGTTTAGAGTATGAACGCATCCCTACCTACTGTCTACAACATTAAAAAAAGGAATGCTGAACTTCACTTATGACCAAACAAATTAAGGGCATGTATAGAGTTGCGTTAAGAGTTTTAAAATGTGCTTAAATAGTCTTATAAAATGCTCTTTAATAAATAAATAAATAAAAGATTATTTTAGTGTTATATATTAACGTACTTTTTAATTTCGAATAAGCAAAGTACGTTTGAAGAAACATATCTTTTTCTCAAACATGCTTTTCAAGATCATAATCCGAAATATAGTTTAAATTTTAAAAATATCGTCAATAGATAAAAATATCCATCTAATTAACTTTTAGATAATTATAATTTTCAAACTTTTAAAGATATGATCATTATTTTTAAAAACTCAATGATCTTTATTTCTACCTCATAAATATTTTTTTCAATTTATTTTCAAACAAATGTAGCATATTTAAAAACGTTTTAAATATATGATTATCAAAAAATAAATACCTTTTTAATAATATAATTTATTATTTAAGTTATAAGTCTGGGTTGGGAAATCTTCGGGAGTCGTCAATCCGCCGTATCCTGCGGACGAAGGCATGCACTTGAGAGGTAAGTCTGTACGTATATTCACTTCATTATTAATTAGGCGGCCGTTAGATTACTTTTTTAAAAAAATGAATTATTTATTGGTTTCATAATGACCCTATATTGAAGGTCATGACTTTAGCAAATTCATGGACTTTTTTTTTTTTTTTAATAAACTAAGCAACTTTAGCAAATTAAACGTCTCACTCAGCCACATCATGTATTGAACATGTGGAACGACCTTTTATATTTATTATTTTATCTAAACTGAATTCTTTTTATTTATGATAATTTATTTTAACAATAATTTTTAAATAATTATAATATTTATTTCGGTCATTGCAATTATGAGATATCACTATACTATATCTAACAAAATTCGTTTTTAAATTAATTGTACGTTTGCTCGCATGAAATAATCAAATAATCATTACTTGACAAATAAAAAATACACAATTTACATGAACTATATATAATCATACTTTTGCGATATAATATACTACAAGATTACAAACTGATAAATAAGACAGTGTAAAATTCTAGCAAAACAAGACTTGGAAAAGGTCATGACTTATGAATGGATCATGTTTGATAGCGTTTGATTAATGAAACCCATGATCTAAATGGTTCAAAATTAGTTGAAGCTTGGCCGGGGCAATACCTGCCATACATAGGTGGCTTATAATCACCACATTCGGTTTCTATCCTCGTGTAATACCCTATATGATAAGGATAAGGGTAGAGATATCCCATATGATAAGAATAAGAATAAGTAGTGAATGCGATCTCATATTGCTTAGGAAAGAAAAGTTCTTACTCTTTATAAGGTTTTAATAGGACTCTAATTGTATAATTGACTAATCCTTTTGGAGTATAGATCATGTGGTTTGGATCTTTTATTGAGGCGTTATATCCCGACTCAAGTAATGGTGTATTTTCAGCCTGCCGATAAGGAAGAAGAAGAGGAGGACAATAAGATGAAGGCGACAAAGGAGAAATAGAAGAAGGTAGAGAAGGAGAAGAGGATGAGAAGAAAGAGAAAGGGGAGTTAGGAAAAGAGATCAAGATTTTGAAAGAGAGAAAAAGATGAGAAAAGAAGAACAAACAAACATATCAACAATGAGGATCATGAAAAATAGAGTGGAGAAGAGAAGTAGAATGGATAAAAGAAGTGGATCATGATCTCACCATGCATGCATGGTGAGATGATCTTCAATCGTTCTATTCCGTCGAGCATACTTGACATAATTGGTAAATTTATATATTATAGGTCTATCTCATTCGTTTCATCTCTTCGAAACTCAATGCATAATTAAATATTGAACACAAAATTTTCGAAAATTTTAATTCTTTGATATATACATGATGAATTTTGAACTAATTAATTAATGAATCTAGTTTCCAAAATCTCAAAACTATTCTATTTGATGAGCATACTCATTACGTATACTATAAGGCTCAGTTTGGATTGAGAAACACTCTCAATACATTTCATCATTACAACTTTTACAAATTCTCACATAAAATATAATAAACAATATTTTAATTTTTTCAAATTTCAAAACAATAATAATATTAATAAATAATATTCTAATAATTTTATTCAACTTTTAACTATTTTCTCAACTCATCTTATCTCAAATTACTGTTTAAACCTAACCAAAATAAAATGAAAAATTCTAAATAGCATGCAAAAAAAAGGTAGCTAGGTTAGCTAGCTAACACAGTAAATGCCGGTTAGCTAGATAGCTGGTCCTCTCCTATGTTGCATTACTCCTATTCCAAGGCATTTACGTAGTCCTACTTCAGATGGTATGGTCACATGAATCAGCTTCTTGAATTCTTGGAAATGAATTATTTATTCTCTTAAAAAACAATTGGTCTTGAATTTGGATATAAACTAACTACATTATTTATCTATAATTAATAAAAAAATGTGCTAATTAAAATACAATTTAATAGAAATATAAATATCATATATACAAAAAGATTACACAAAAATAAATTTATAAACTGACGTAACTTGATTATAATGTATCTGGTACGTTAGATTATAAAATTATTTTTATTATAAAATAGATCTAACGTACATATCATATAAAGTCATATTAATTTATGTGTTTACTTTTATCACCCGGAGAGACCATATATACAGCCAATCGATGATTAATTAACAATATTAATCATTCTATAAACCAATTGCCCTTAATTAAAGTGCATATATATGATATATATTAACCAGATTTAGGGGCTCATTTTATCAGGAAAATTAATTATTAAAAAGAATAGGGTAGTTAGTTGCTTTTAAATTAGCTAGCTAGATCAAGCCCAAGCTGACTTTATATATACATGCGACTAATATTCTTGAAGGTTAGAACTTTTGGCAGTATGTATACAGTACTTGATCGTGTGTTCAGAAGTCGTAATTTAATTAATATCGACAGTTAAGTTGTGACCGGATTAATGCTGCAGCGTGCTTAATTGGTAACTCATGAAGATCATGAGTAGTATAAATATTTTTACAGCAGATTGATCTCCATTATCTATATATATGTGAATGACTGTGATCAGCAAGGCCATATATCCATGCATGCATGGAACCCACAAAAACAGCCCGTTGCCTTCCATTTGGCATCGCATTCATCTGCACAGGCATCCTCGTTAATCTTATCCAAGTATATATATATATTTACTTACACAAAATATACAGTTTTTTATTTTATTTTATTTATTTATTTGCTTGCCTATCATGTAGTACGTACTACTCATGTTCTTTGTTTAATTTTAGCTAATTGTTTTCCATTTTTATTACATACGTATGTTTTTTCTTTTTCTCTTTTACATGAGATGATAATTTATTGAGATTACAAGGCTCGATTGAAGTTGGTTTTAGGGCCGTCAATCGATCGAGGTCATTTCTCGACTGAATTATAATTTAATATCTATGCTAAAATGCTTGTTCTTGTGAAACATTAATATATGAAGAAAAAATTAAGGTCATAATTAATTGGATTTCTTGTTTCTTTTGATTTTTCTCTCATTCTGTTTGCTTATGTCTCAATATCGATCGATCTTTGTAATAATCGCAAATGTGTACTCAGTTCATAAAATAAAAAAATAAAAAATAAAGGATCAATCGATCAAGCTGGAGTTTTCTTGTTATAATATTACTGATCATCATGTTATATATATATATACATATATATAACTGTGTGTGTATATTAATTGTTGTACGTTGCGTCATAAATATATATTAAATTTTCAGGCCACTTGCTTTCTGATTGTTCGACCTCTATCGAAGACTTTGTTCAGAAGGATCAATGGAGCTGTTACAGAAATTTTGTGGTTGCAAGTCATTTGGCTCATGGACTGGTGGTCAGGACTCAAGGTACATATATATAAGGCTAGGTAATCGAATAGGCTTTTATATAATATATATATATATTTATAGATATTATAAATAATGATCATGCGAGGAGTACATGCATGTTTTTTTAATGAATGGAGGATACATGACAATTTTTTAAGTCCTTAAAATTATTAAAAAAATATATGCCTGTCACATGCTCGTGAACGAACACTTGTCATTTTTATAAATGGTTTGGATCACGAAGTTTCATCCAATCCAATTTAGAGGGAAAACTCTATGCATATCATATATATATATATATGAATACTTGGGTTCTCATGTTATTAGATTTTTAATTCAATTTTGCAGTTTTTGACCCTTAGTTATAACTTCGATTTGCAGGTTCGATTATATACAGATCATATGGATACTTATCGATTAATGGGTGAGGCATGCAACATTTGCATATATACGATCCTTTAATCAAATGATATAGTTGTAAACTTACTATATCTACAGAAATAGACCAGAATCTCTAGATCTCTGCTCTGACATCATATAAAATTATCACTTATTTTAAAAATTTATTATAATAGAAAGATGTAGATTTGATTATTTGTATTATATATATGTTATTAATAGAGCAGAATTACATGTTTTCCAAAACATATAGTGTAAGCATGTAGATGAAGGTAAGAATCAATACATGAATCTTAATCCCTTTTTTGAAAAAAAATGCTATTAATTCTTTGGTTTGGGTAATTTCAGGTAAAGAACATGCAATTCTCATGCCAAATCACATGTGTGATGCCGATATACTATTGGTTTGGCTTCTAGCTCAGGTATACATGTGCAATTCTCATGCCAAATCATCGATATTGCATGTTTGTAAGTTTTAACAGGATCGGAAAAGAAACGAAAAAGAGTGGAATTAGAGCTAATCTTGTACGTACGTCTTCGATCGAATGGTATTATAATATAAATATATATATATAATATTTGTTCTAACATATATATAATATGTAAGCTTAAATATTATTGTACATGATAATCATGTAATTAATATATATGAGTAATGTCAGATACAGTTTTAGGGTGTGTAAGTCTCACGCATGAATTTACTTTGAGAAATGGTGGGGTCTACAGTTAAAATAATTTTTTGATCAAGTAGGTCTTATATTTATACACTTTTTTAAAATGACGTGCGTGAAACTTGTATATTTTAGAACTGTAAATATTATTAATTAATATATATCCCTCCCCCTTGAATCTTCTTGGATTTAATTTCCCTTATTTAACTCTACATTAATCTACATTAATATATGTCCCTTATTGCTCTGAATATTACAGCGCTTCGATTGCCTTCGTAGTGCACTAATGGTTGTGAAGAAATCTTCAAAATATCTTCCGGTAAGTTTCCAAACATACCTACATATAATACTAGTAATAATGAAACGTCCAATGGACGATTGTCCGACGGAGAGAAAATATCCAGAACATCACAACTCAGAGTGTACAAATTCATAGAAAAACCCAATTACAAACTTATGTAAAATTCACAAACTAATGGCACAAAAAAATAAATAAATCAAACTGTAGAAAACAAACTCCATGAAATACCCAGAGAGCACAAAACACTAAGAGAAGAAATCCAAAAAGAGAATGTGAAAAAGCCTATGTAAAAAATCTATTTTTTCACAAAACAAAAACTACAAAAAAAAAAAAAATTACAAAAAAACTCACAACATACACAAACCCATGTAAAATCTGAAGAAATTATGTAAAATTCTCAAACGAATGGCACCAAAAAAAAAAAAAAAACCAACAAACTCATATAAAATTCTCAAACTAAAGGCACCTAAAAAGAATAAAAAAAAGATCAAATCGCAAAAATAAGCATAAACCCATATAAAATCTGAAGAAATCTATGTAAAATTCAACGGCACCCAAAAAAAATCCAACAAACTCATATAAAATTTCCAAACTAACAACAACCAAAAAAGAAGGACCAAATCCCAGCAAGTTTTGTATGAATTTTTCTACCAATTAAAGTCTCATGATACAGCCGTAGTCTAACTGTGTTGCAACTTGCAGGTCAATTAATTAATGTACTAGCCCACAAACGCCAAGTGGCTTTGCCAATTAAGAAGATGCTAGAGATCCATAATTCTGGAAATAGTGTTACAATGCAAAGAGAGAAGTAGTACAAGTAGTCCACTCTCTGATTCGGTTTTTAGATAATACAATTAAGAAATGACGATAAAAGGACACAAAATACCAAAATAAAAAGACACAAAACACAAAAATAAAAAGCAAAAAAGGGACACATACACGGAGTACAACAAAAACAATATTCACACGTTATATGCACTTATTATATATAGTATAGATATATATTATATTATGACCAAAATTTCTTAAAAATCTTGTAATAATAAAGACTCATTCTATATATTCTCAAATCCGTCATTGATTTATCCACGATGATTTATAACGACTTGATAATAGAATTTTTCAATAATAAATATTTATCACGTCTAAAGTACTACTACGTACGGAGTACCGGAGCTAAATCTATGTGCAGATCTATGGCTGGGCAAGCTGGTTCTTTGAGTTTATTTTTCTGGATCGAAGCTGGGAAAAAGATGAACACCACTTGAAGGTGTGACATGCGTTATCATTATTAATAAATTAACATGCAGTACTACAGAAATTTAATTTATATATATATATATATATATTGGATGGATGGTGGATGCAGTCAAGTCTGAAGGGGCTGAAGGATTTTCCCAGGCCATTTTGGCTAACCATGTTTGTTGAGGGAACTCGAATGACAGAAGATAAGCTTTTGGCAGCTCAAGAGTTTGCTGCTTCAAGAGGGTTGCCTGTACCTAGAAATGTCCTGGTCCCTCGCACCAAGGTAATTCATTAATTTCATGATCGTATGTTTGATCAGATCGATCAGAGTCGTCCATTCATTTTCATGTGAATTAATATTTGATTATATTAAGGAATATTATTATTAATAACTAATTTCATGCAAACTCATACATATAAAATTTTTAGATGTTTTTTGTTATTTTTATCAGGGTTTTGTTGCTGCAGTAAAACATATGCGCTCCTTTGTTCCAGCTGTTTATGATGTTACCTTTGCTGTTTCCAAAGGTCATCCTTTTCCTTCCTTGTTGAGAATATTTGAACAGCAACCTTCTGAGGTAATAACTTATATAACTTGTCTTGATACGAGATATTGTTGGATTATGAAATTCTTTTTTATTATAAAGTATTTCACATCAAATCACGTCAGTTTATAAGTTCGTTTATTTATGTATAATCTCTGTGTAGATCCAGCACTTTTCAAATGCAAAATATATGAAAAGAAATGTTTAATCTGCAAAGAAATCATATCAAAATAAACTTACAATTAGTTACAAACTAACGTGGCTAGCTTGATAATACGCTAGATTGTAAATTAGTTTGTTTTATTATAAAGTTTATATCTTATGGCTAATGTTGAGTCACATTAGCTTATAAATGTACTTTTATAATTAAAAAAGTAAAAAAAAAAGCATATAGATATAGTACTTGTCACCTTTGACTTACTATCAGGTACTATTTCACATCTTAATTTGTAGGTTAAAATTTACATTAAACGATATTCGATGAAAGAATTGCCAGAATCTGACGGTGACATTGCCCAATGGTGCAGAGATAGATTTGTTGAAAAGGTATGAAATAGTACCATTTGGACTAAGAGTAGTGTTATTTGAATTATGTCTTTATTATATTATACGTACATGCGTTATTTATATGACATAATTTGATCATTTATAAATTTCAAATAGTCTCATCTGCTCATCAGGGAATCGAATCATATTTATAATATTTCAAATCAAAATATTATATCATATAAATGATGTGTGGTGTAAACACTTTTAAATAAGTTAAAACACAAAGGTAAGTTATAATGGTTCGTTGAAGTGTTGAATAGGGTTCAAATTCAAATTTTAATTTTGAAAATGGGTTAAAATCTATCTATTTCACCGAGGGTTTAAAGCCCTATATATAATATACATGTCTACCTGGACCAAATAACATGATAAATTATCACTTATCCTAATAATTTAAGATTATGAGAAGAGTTAAATTATTTAATTATTTATATTATATTTTTAACTGTCAATTTTTACAATGGAGGGAATTTACTTTTCCACATGAACCTGAAATAAAGACTCAGCAATTGTGAAATGATCTCAAAAAGGAAAAAGAAACACCAAAAAACTATGTTGAGTGGGGTAAAGCTCAGTTGGTTTTTGGTGGATGGACAAAGAGTTCAACCATAAGGCTCCGTTTGGATCCTTGAATACATTCAGATCATCTTAGTTGGGCTCAAATTTAGATCTACTCGAGCATCCAAACACGCGAAAGTGCATCAACTGAACATAACTCTGTCTGGGTTTATACAGTTCCATGATTGAACAACTAGCTGACATAAAAATGAATTTGTCACTCTCTCTCTCTCTCTCTCTCGATTCCACACAGTATTTTCTTCTTCTTCCCCAAACCTAATTTGTAACGACAGGTGGGTGAGTTTTTTTTTTTCTTGCACAACAATTTTTGTACTACTTATTGAATAATATGTACACAAATAATGGAATAAAATGTGGGCATGATACTGATGTTTTTTTTTATTATTGATAATTATTTTTTTTATTTTTAATAAATTTCAAATAAGAAAAAATTGCATACAAAAAGTAGTGAAAAATTATTTTTTACATGCATTGAGAGAATTTATGTTATTTATTAGTAAAAAATTTAATAAACTAATTATTCAATCATTACAACAACTTTCCAATCATTGGTGAGACTCATACCTTTTTTAACTTCACATAAACAAACCTAAACTCATCTTAACATCCAAGCATATATAAATTCATTTTAGGTGGGTTTCACAAAATTCACTCTACCATCTCAACTCACTACTATTCATAAAGAATTTAACTCATCTCAACTTAACTAAACATCCAAATGCAGTCGAAGTAGAACGTGTAGGTGGTTGTCGTCAGCATGCACTAAGGTAGATATGATGTTTATAACCAAACTAGGAAAAAGGAGTAGGAAAGAGAAAAAAAAAAAATAGGTATTTTACAAGGGGTAGTACAATGGAGAAAGACGGAGGAGAGGAGGTGGAGGAGAGTACTATGGGAAAGTTACAACGATTCAATTTGAATTTAAGACTTGGTTTAATATCATATGAAATTACCACTTGGCCTAACAATAAAGCAATAACACAAGTCATGGCGATTCAATTTAAATTAATAAAATTCAAATTTAATTATTTAGATTAGATTCCTAACAATAACACGCAATAGCCAGTAACAGAATTTGGTAACTTTCTTAAATATCATGATCATGCTTTATTGTTCAAGAAATCTTAACTTATAATTTCCCCGGCCATGATCTTGTAACCATGTTGAAATGATACCAGGATGCAATGCTGGAAGAGTTCCGAGCTGAGGGTACATTTGGGGGGAAGGAAATTCCAGATGGAGGCCGTTCCTTAAAGTCACTACTTGTAAGATACAAAATTTAAGCTGCCTTATTACTCATAAAGCAAAAGAAAAATATTACTGTTCCACATGATATGCCACAACAAATTATTTGATTTTGAAACGTTTGAATGAGTTTTTATTACAAGAAAACTGCTTATTTGTATACAGTTATTTTCTGTTAAAATAATTATTTACTGTCAAAATGAATATATTTTCGTCAGAAATACTTATTTTTCTTATAGTGAATTTGCCCAATAAAAATTATTCAAAATTTCATTCTTTTGCTTATTTTTTTTCCCGGCTAATCTATATATAATTCTGTGTGTTTTTCTTTTGTTGATCTATGTTAATAATTATTATACAGGTCTACATTACTTGTTTGTGTCTGTGTTGTGTGGGGATCTACAAATTCTGCCAAGCATTTTCCCTATTATCCACATGGAAAGGAAATGCAATTTTAGCTGGTGGATTGGCCATGGTGGTTGTCATTGGCCATATCTTCATTGAATACACAAAGCTGCCACAAAGAGCTCTCATTGCTGCTGCTGCTAAAGCAAATATGAATTAATTAATTGAACTAATAATAATCTTTGCTACCACACTACATGCATGCATGCTCCTAAACCATATGATGATGATGATGATATATATATATATATATAGATGGGGGCATGCATGCATGCATGCTACATAATGATCTAGTGTATACTTTTTCCCTACATCTTGTTGAAATAATATGGATTTCCTTAATTTATGCATGCTTTGAACAATTAATTATGTATTTGATATATATATATATATATATATATATATATATACAATATGAGTTGGATCATTAATTTGTTATCTAATTGATAGATGTAAATTCAATCTTTTAATGTATATCCTAAAGTTTTTCTTAATTTGTGTTTCCAAAAATGGAGGATTGAGTTGCTTTCGTTCTGAAACACCATCATTTTCCAACATAAATATGACATTTATGTGTCTTATTTTGAATAAAATGACAGACATGACATTTATGTGTCATATTTTTAGAATTATTTTATATTTTGAATAAGATGGTGATCTCAAACATAAAAAGGCACTAATTAAAATAAATAATTTTTTTAAGAAAAGCTGATTTTATTAACAAAATTGAAAATTTGTTATTAGCAAACATGTCTTTTTTTTTTCTCATATAAGTAATAGTCAATGGATGGATAAAATGATGTCACAAAACTCCCTCAAAAATATTTGAAAAAAAAATCACTTTCTCGAAAGTACAAAAAACTATATATATACTTTAAGGTTTCGTTTGTTTCTTAAATCTATCTCAACTCATTATTATAATTTTTTAAAATTTTAATATAAAATATAATAAACAATTCAACTTTTTCAAATCTCAAAATAATAATAATATTAAAAAATAATATTCTAACAATATTTTATTATCTCAACTCAGTTCAACATCCAAACGCAATCTAATGGAGCACTTTCGTGAATCTAAAATTTTCATTATATATTTCTTGATCACAAAATGCAACTCATGAATGCAAAACAGATATCTTGGAAGACTTGAAATCGCACTCTAAGACCATTGGTAATGGCTTATACATCTTCATGTTTGCATTATATCTCTTTAAATTGGTCTTCATTGAATTATGAATCTTCAAAATTTTAAATAGTTATGAACAATGTTTCTTCAAAATAAATAATGTTCACTCTCCAAATATTATTTTATTATTATTTTTTCTCGCCTATCCTTTGATCTCTCTCTCGACAAAAACACAAATAAAGAAACCAAAGAAGACCGAACGAGAGATTGATAATTGCTTATTTGAAGTATATCAAGAAAAAATAATTTTAGGAAAAAAAGATATTTTATTATTATTTAGTTCAAAGATGCATGATCTAATGTGGAAGTTTTTATTGATATACAAAATCAATCTCCAAAAGATGTTATTTTGCAAAGGAAAACATTATAAATATAAAGGGATCTCACATTGATGTGGCACACTGTCTTCCCCCCTCATTTTCCCCCCTCTCTCTCGTGCCTCTCCCCTCACCTCCTCCCCCTTTTCCTTTCTGTCTTCGTTGTCTCCGTCCTCCCCGTACCTGCCATGGTGGTTGAGAACCACCTTAGGGCCGGCATAAGCCACCGACGGTCCAAGCGGCACCTCCCATGCCTTGAGATAGAGAGGGATGGGGGGGAAGAGGAGAGAAAAAAAAAAAAAGAAAAAAAAAAGAGAGAGGGGGAGACATGACACACTCACAGTGTGCCATATCAATGTGTGAAATTTATTTGTGTTTTTAGCAACTCCTTTTTCATATGCATATAGAGAAATCAATGTTTTAAAAACAAAAAAAATATAGAGAAACCTCTAATCACAAATTAGAGCAGAGAAAACTCGAAAATGACATGTCGAGCCGGTTGGTGACGCTTGCGTATGGGTTTGGGTCCATTGCGCAGCCCAATTGCAAGAAACCTAATCCCTTCTGGATAACTAGCCTAGCCACACGTGGATCAAACATTGTTTTTTTAAAATTTTAAAAAATACAGGAATACAGGGATGGGTCGCCGAAATATAGGCAGAACATTAACACTTTATTTAGATGTTAAGATGGACTCAGATAATTTGAATTGATCTATAAATAATAATATTTATGTAATATTTATATTTTTAATTATTTAAGAGGTTACTTGCCATATTTTGATTGGTTAAATTTGGCATCAATGCCGTTTGCCAACATTTTCTTGAGGGAACTTCAAGGAAGATAGGCAGAGAGAGTAATTACAAAAAGTCTGTAAATTTCATAAGATAATTACTAAAATTAGAAACATGTGGAACATTGTAGACATCATTAAAAATCCAAAAACTGATTTTGTAATTAATTATGGGTAATGCTACAGAAACCGATGATGAACCGATGAAATTTGACTGATAAGTGCAAATGCACTTTTTATTTTTTTCTTTTATTTCAATCATTTTTTATATGTCTTTAAATAATTTTTAAAAATAAAAAATATAAATTTACTAATAACCACTTCTAGAAATTTAATCAGAAAGTTTTATCGGTTCCAGTAGCATTTTCCATTAATTACATTTGACAAAACATGCTCTTTTAATCAAATTCTATTCTCGGCAACTCCTTTAAGAGAAGCAAGATGTTGTCTAATTAGGCTTCGTGGTTGAAAAAGATTTCTTGCTATTTCATGATGCATAAGCTGCCTACAGAATCACGGCCTACCCCACAAAACCTTTTTTAAAAAAATAATTATATTGCTTTTGTCTAACATGAATACATATATATTTCTTTTAAATTGGAGATTATGTTTAGATGCTGCAATCATTATCTGTAAATAATAAAAAAATAAAATTAAATAATATTAAAAAAAAAAATAATTTAATAATAATGAACTACTTATAAATAATAATAAATAGTATTGAAGTAGTCTAGACTACTTCACCTACTAGATACAGTCTCAATGGTTTAGAGTATAATTTATAAAATGTTTTTACAGGTACATATGTTACCTATAAAAAATTATATTTGCAATTTTATGTATATAAATTTTGTGTACTTTATGTTCACATAAAAAAAAAAGAATTTTTAATGATGGACTCTATTTTCTTTTAAAGAGTATGAAAGGCTTCACGATTCTATATAATATGAAAAATGTTATTTTGTTCATTCCATTTGTCTCTCATTTTGACACATTATATATTTTAATTTTTTTTATTTAATAGTTAAGTAAGTGACAATTAGTGTATTGATATTTTTTTTTATATTTTTTTAAAATATTTTAAAATGATAAAAAAAAATATAAATAAAATTTTGAACTAGGGTCCAAAATGAGCTGTGGCTACTCTGGCGGCTCTATATATAGAGGTCTTCTATACGTCTGCCCACACAACACACCTTAGGTAGAATTTGTTTTTTTTTCCTAATTACCAAAATGCACGTTTTGGTGAGATTGTAAAAGCCAAAGAGCTCTCCAGCACCCCCATTAGAAATCTTCTGCATCCCCGCCAATCGAAATCATCTCCAACCCCCCTCCCCTTTCCGACGTGCCAACATTGGCCTTCGTGTGTGCTCCACCTCGCCGGCATACTCCTATGCCATTCTCTCTTAACTACCAACGAAAGCTTCATCGTTGCACCTGTTCAAAGATTTCATTTTTTACAGATTGAGCCTCAGATTATGTTGCCCAGCTCTCTCTCAAGATAAATCTCTTTTCATTAGCTTTTGTTTCAAATATTTGTTCTTTTTCTAAAAACTATGCCCCCAAAGACAATGTCTTTGCTTTAACCTCTCTTTCAATGGCTTCCTGATCTACATCTGTAATGGTGCTCAATGGGTAAAGCTGAGATCTTTCATGTCTTATTCCGGATTCCCAGCAAGTCATTGTGAAATGATATATATTTTTTAGCAAGAGGATAGAAAATAAATATGTAAAACTTATATAATAAATTTTAAGAAATAAAGTTTGAATAACAATTTGTTTAACAAAACTGTGTTTTTACACTTATTTATATAAATAGTCCTACATTTGGATTAACTCATTCTACAAAAATGCAGGCAATGATGATTTTGTTATATATCTAGAACTCAAAAAAAAAAAAAAGACAAATTTAATGTTTTTCATCTTAAATTTTTGTTCTTATTTTGTATCCATATATCTCACATG
Organism: Cyclocarya paliurus; assembly: GCA_029856935.1. Lineage (NCBI taxonomy): Eukaryota > Viridiplantae > Streptophyta > Magnoliopsida > Fagales > Juglandaceae > Cyclocarya > Cyclocarya paliurus. The sequence goes on along the minus strand of CM056958.1, from coordinate 2,569,241 downwards.
CTCCTTACACTTAAGAGATCTTGAATGTGTATGTGTCATTCTTAGTTGTAATAGCCTGATGGGTAAAGAGGAAGATGATAGGTCATCCAAGCCTTCTACATCGATTTTACCGACCCAAGTATGGTACACATTGTTCATTTCAAGTTCTCAGAATGTCTGGTATTTCTATTTAATTAACGTATATTTTATTGTTGTATTATAGGGCCATGGTCCCATAAATCCATACTACCCGACATTTTTTATGACACAAAATACATATTCAAATCCATATCTATATCATTGGGGTAGTCAGGTAGATGCCTTATTTTATTTTGTTTTTTAAACATTCGTATGTGAATTTGATGCTTTCTAACACAAGGCCTAATTGCAGCATCCATTGATGCCACCTGTTGGACCAACTATGCCATACCCTTCGTTGAATAATCCGGAGGAGTTGAGAAGATTTCAAGAGACTGGCCAGGTAGATGTCTTTTTTATTTTATTTTTTCAATTTTTCGTATGTTCATTTGAGGCTTTCTAACACAAGGTCTAATTACAGCATCCCACGATGCCATACACTCATTGAGTAATCCAGAGGAGTTAAGAAGATTTCAAGAGACTAGCCAGGTACATATCCTTTTTAATTTTTTTAAAATTTTTCGTATGTGCATTTGAGGCATTCTAACACTGTCAAAACTTGTAGCATCCATATATGCCAACTATTGGACTGACTACGTCATATCTTTCGTCGAGTAATGCTGAGGAGTTGAGAAGATTTCAAGAGAGCAGTCAAGTACATGTCCTTTTTATTTATTTTTAAAAAATTTTAAGGCTTTCTAACAATGTGCCTAATGCCAGCATCCATCGATACAACTTGTTTGACCGAGTATGCCATACCCTCCCTCGAGTAATCTAGAGGAATTGAGAAGATTTTAAGAAACTGGCCAGGTTGATATATTTTATTTTTAAAAATATTCCATTTTTGTGTTTCTAACACCGTGCCTACTTGCAGCATTCGACTGAAAATACTCCCAACGCGCAAGTGAGTCATCAACTATGCCTACTAGTGTTGACTTTGAAATGACTAATGGTATGACATTTTGATTAGTGTGCGTTAACATTAACTTCTTGTTTGTATTGTATAAAAATCATATTTTTTCATTTTCAGAACTTTCATCCGAGGTAATTAAAGAGACAGAGGCTGAGGGGACTAAGAAAGTCTCTGATGATGATGAAAGAGTTAAAGTACTGAGATGTGGTATGGAGTTTGCCAATGAGAAAGAGCTTATGGCATATTACAAACAATATGCCAAGCAAGCGGGTTTTGGTGTGAAGACATTTAAGACGAAGAAAGACGTAGATGAGAATGCAACATATGTGACAATTGAGTGTGCGCGTGCTGGCAAGTACGTGCCTAGCCACATTAATGTCTCTAGGCCACGATCCACAACTAAAACAAGTTGTAATGCAAAGGTAAATGCTAAACTTGCGAATCGGGTATGGATTTTGACAACTATTGAGAATACTCACAATCATAGTACAGTCAGCCCGAAGAAGTCTAGATTTTTTAGATCTCACAAGTGTTTGGACGAATACAGCCAAAGGATGCTCGATTTGAATGATAGGGCAGGTATTCGAATGAATAAGAATTTCGGGGCACTAGTTCAAGACGCGGGGGGATTTGAGAATCTTGATTTTCAAGAGAAAGATTGTCGCAATTTTATTGATAAAGCTAGACACTTACGATTAGGTAAAGGGGGTGGCCAAGCACTTGGTGAATAATTTGAGAGAATGGAGAGATGAATGATAATGGCATATACCTCTATGAATGATAATGGTTTTGAGTTATGGGTGCATCACTGGGCTAGCCAGAAAATCATAAACATGGATATTGTGAAGGATTTGAGGTTATTATTTTAAATTGTTGGAATTTCCACTTTGCGACAATCTGAGCAAGACAATACCATTAAAAAGTTCAAGAAAAGGGATATAGTGATATATTAGAGCAAGATTATAGTGATATAGGAATTTCCAGTTTTCTACAATCTGAGTAAGATTATGTCTTACAAGATAGGTCTGCATGATATAGTGAACAGAGCAGCCCAAAAGAAATTGCACTTATTATCATTGGTGACATACAAAGTCTATGGAGTAATTGCTCCACTTATAAGAAATAAATCATATGTTATTTTAGTGACTTGATTTAATATGGATATATTAGCTGGAGCAAACAACCAGTGACAAGATGAAGAACTTTACGTTGAAAAGTACAAGCAATGAATTTTTTTCAGACATTGAAAATATATAGCTTAGTCACTTATAGTTCCCCACTAAGATTCATGTAAGTTTGAGGCTTCGCAATAAAAAATAGGGACTTCATCAACAAAACCTGATAGAGATTGCATCCATGCATTTGACCAAGATAGACAAATCATTTAGGTAAAAACTGTAGAGCATATACAAAGAGGGTAAGCTGAACAAAAAGTGAGCATGCCTTGCCCAAAGATAGCTTTGCAATGAACTATGTTCATGGATCCATTGTGATTTAGCAAATGCATCAATTAGCTCAAACCCAACCTGGTTTAAACTATGTTTCGAATGTATTATAAAGTTTAACAAAAATATAAGAATTATGAAGTGTAAATCTTCTACCTTAATATAAGTTTAATCAAAAGCAGGGACAATAAATAAAAATATAAAACATGCAACTAATCAATTCTATAATCAACTACAAATCTTCTACCTTAATTTCAAAATCATCACAAGGGCTAGATATGTAGCTAGAAAGTTTTAATATATCATCACTAACGTTCAATTCATGAAGAGAGTCAGGAACTTCAGCTCAGTAATTCCATCAAACAGTTGATGGGCACAAAAAAATACTAAAATTTTCAAGCAAAAGTTCACACAAAACATCCTCCATACAAAAAATTACATAAACCGCTGGTTAAATCAAGCCTAACCAACTAAAATCAGTGTACTGGGGAACCATATAGTTTGATTACGCCGGAAGGAAGCTTACCGTGATGTTTCTCCATCTCTAGAATCAAGTGTGCGTGCTTTAAGCTCTTTGACAGATCTAGAATCATGGAGGCTTACCGTGATGTTTTTCTGTGTCTGGAATCAAGTATGCGTACATATCCAAGGGAGAAATGATCAACTTCAGTGGGGAAGAGAAGAACTCAGTGGGACGAATTCTGAGAGAGATAGACGACTTCAGTGGGGAAGAGAAGAACTCAATGGGACGAAATCTGAGAGAGAGAAATGTCGAATGGAAGAGAGGAAATGGGAGAACGACTTCAGTGGGGAGGAGAACTCAGTGGGACGAATTCTGTGAGAGAGAGACGTCGAATGGAAGAGAGGAAACGGGAGAGAGGGACTGAGTTAGTTGAACCGTGACTAGGATTAAATCGGATTTTACACGTCAGGTGTGCTGTATAGGTCACATAAACGGGCTGTTGAGTAGCTTTTTTCCTATATAATATGAAAAATTCTTGGGAGAAGCCACTGTTGACAGCAGCCACTTTTGCACACAATATGTGGTTTCATCCAGACTGTCCATCTCTTAAAGTTAAAATTATCGGATTGAGAGAGAGTGATGAGAGAGAGACGAATGAGAGAGAGAAGATGAGAGAGAGCAGGCGAGAGAGAGACGATGAGAGAGAGAGCGTCGAATGATGAGAGAGAGAGCGAAGATGAGAGAGAGATGAGATCCGGAAGAGAGAGCAGACGAGAGAGAGAGAGATGAGAGTTGGATGACGAGAGAGAAAGCGGACGAAAGAGAGAGTGATGAGAGAGAGATGCGAGAGAGAGAAAGTGATGAGAGAGAGAGAGTGGAGAGAGTGAAGAGAGTTGTGAGAGAGAGAGAGAGAGTTGTGACAGAGAGAACGAGAGAGCATATGAGAGAAGAAAAAAAAATAAGAAGAGGAGAAGAAGCCACATAGTAAATGTAAAGTGTGCACTACTAGTAACTTCTCTTTAGAATTACTCATATAAAATATAACACGTGACATGAGTGATGGACACAATTCAGACATCGATGATGTTCTGATTATTATTGACATTTTGACCGACATGAAATCCTACGGAGACGCAGAATGGTACACAGAATTCCTTTTTCCATCTTTAGCCATTAAAGATCTGTCGTCTCTAGTACTCGCAAAAACAGTTGAAATTCTGTAGAAAAGCAGGAATCTTTTGATCGTTATCAACTCAGAATCAGTTCAGGATTCCGTTTCCCAAAAGAAAAGCTCGAAGGTCCCCCTGTTGAAGATTCTTAGCGTCCTATCAGTTAGATTTTGTTTTCTTGAAAAGTGAAAACCCACCCCAAAGCAAAAGAGAAATTGAAAAAAATTGTTATTTCCTTATCAAACACTGCGAACTGCGTATATAGAAATACTAACCATTCCGTCTGATCGGATTGGGATACTAAGAAAATGGGGTCGTTGAAGAACCAGGAGGATGAGCTGGAACAGGCGGGAGAGAAGGCGATACTGTACGTTAATGGAGTTCGTAAAGCTTTGCCTGATGGATTGGCCCACATGACTCTGCTCGAGTATCTCAGAGGTACAACTTGGTCTCTCAATATCGATTCTTTTGTGATTTTTAGTTTTGTTTAGTTTTTTTGTTTCCTTGGAAATCAGCGGAAAAGTGAAGAAAAAAAGATTTTTTTTTTTTGAATTGGGATTTTTGAAGCTTCTTTATTTGGCTGGCTTGAAAAATGTTGGAAAAGATATATGAGAAAGAGACACGAAGGTTGGCCAGTGGCGGAGCCGCATTATTTTGGGGAACCATAGTTAAACTTAATCGTTCCCACGCCGTTATGTATTGGATTCCATTCCTCTTCATTTGAAAATGGGGAAAATATCGCCCTAATCGTTCCCATAGAATTGTTAGTTTGGGATTAAGATATTTTCCATTTATGATTTGAATCCTATTCGTCAACCACAACACTACTGACTACGTAATATGTGTTGCCAATGTAAAGTTTCTTTCGCATGATGTATTCTATGATATTGCTTTGCATATATATATATATATATATATATGGTGCATATGCTTGTTCATTGCATAAACGCTTGTGCTTGATAATTAATATAAAGAAATTTTGTTTATTCTTTTAGGAAAAGTGTATATATTATCACTTTACTTGGCATACATTTTCGGGTTTATGACCTAATTTGTTCGGTTACTATGCATAAATACCCTTAGGCAAAGTATTATTGGATTATTAGGTGGTATTTTTATTTTTTTCCAGAAACTTTGCGGCATTGCGCCCTCCTCACCCCAGTTTAAATGTGGCACCACCACTGAGCTTGACCCCCCTCAAATTAGCTTAATATTGTTGTTGATTGATTGATGTTATCACTTTTTTTTTTTAATGTAATTCCCTATTTGTTTGCTTGGAAATTTGAGCAAAGGAATTTTGATTTGTACTTTTTGTGGATTTGTCTGCCTCTGGTGATAAATAAGGGAGTTAAACAGAAAACGAACTTCAAATAAAAGCTCATCAGGATGAAGATTTTTTTTTTCCGAGCTTGAGGTTGTACACTGTTCTTTTCTCACAATTACTCTACAATAGAAGAGCAGTTTATTAATTGAAGATAGTGAAAATATTATTAACAACTTTTCCTTGATGTTCTGCTCATATTTTCTGATGGTCTTATGTTGTGGTTAGATTATAATTTCAACATATTGTAGTTCTTTGACTTTAATTGCTACACGATTGAGGTAAAAATCTTGGATATAGACAGTTGAGATTCCAGGACCACAAGATTTTTTCTTGATGAAGCTCATCATGTCAAATGCTTTTCCTGGACATTTTGATCTCTTATTGTTTGCTTTCAACAAAAGACAAAAAATTATGATCTTGGATTTTTTTGTTTGCTCTCTTTTTCCTTGATTGCTCGTACCTTTTCCTCTCTTATCCCTTGATTGATTCTCGCTCTTATAAATTTAGTGACGATACAATGTTTTGTTGTTGACCAAATATTCTTCACCTTCATTCCGTCTTCTTGTTCTTCTTCTTTTATGTGATTGGGTTGAGCTCCTGTTATTTGTTTTCTCTCAAATATTTGTTTTCTACTATCTCTTACTGTTGGAATATGTGGTGCTCCATGTTGCAAATTTAACTATAAACATTTTGGTAATGAAGATATCTGTCTGACGGGGACCAAGCTTGGTTGTGGGGAAGGTGGTTGTGGAGCGTGCACTGTTATGGTTTCTCATTATGATAAAATTTTTAACAAATGCATGTGAGTCTCTCTCTCTCTCTCTCTCTCTCTGCCCTTGTGCATGTCATTTCTCCACCCTCTACGATATTTGGTGTAATATGTCTGAGATTGAAAATCTTGCTCTGATAATCCTCTTGCAGGCACTATGCTATTAATGCATGCTTGACTCCTCTTTATTCTGTGGAAGGGATGCATGTAATTACCGTGGAGGGAGTGGGGAACCGCAAACATGGTTTGCACCCAATTCAAGTAATATTTTCTGCTTTCATAATATATTTTTTCTTGGTTGGATTTGTTGTTTTTGTTGTTTTCATTATTATTCTTATTGCTTTTTCTGAGCATATGATTATTTTTTTTTTTTTGGTGAGTATGAAAGACAGCCCATGTACACAGGATGTATACAAAAGAAAGCACTCAATTACATTCTAAAAGCAGAATACGAAAACAAAAAATCATTAGCAGACCCTCCATTAAGCACAATAGCAGAAAACCATTGAAGTAAAGAGAACACAAAAAATTTCCAGATTTCCTCCAAGGTGCGCTCCTTATTATTAAAGCACCACTCGTTCCTTTCCCACCAAATACACCACATAAGACACAAAGGAACCATCTTCCATGCAGCAGCCACTTGAAGACAACTATGAAGCCCATTCCAACGTGCAAGTAAATCCACTGCTTTCATAGGCATCACCCAAGCCAGCCCAGCTCTACTAAAAACACCATCCTACAAAGCCTTAGCCACCTCGCACTGCAGAAGTAAATGATCCATAGATTCCCCATGTTTCTTACACATGAACCACCACTCCAAAACAACAAATTCACGCTTCCTCAAATTATTGATCGTCAAAATGTTCCCGAGCGATGCTGTCCATATAAAAAAAGCAACTTTGGAAGGCTCGTGAGACCTCCAAACACGCTTCCAAGGAAAAGGAGGGCTATGCTGAACGGTCAATACCTTATAATATGACCGAACTGAACACTTTTTACACCCCGTAGGCTTCCATAACATTCTGTCCCTCTCATTGCCCAATACCCGGGGAGTATAAGAAGCTGAAAAAATCAGAAACCTTGTTGAGTTTCCAATCCTGTACAACTCTAATAAAACAAACATCGCACTGCACGATTCTATTAGACCGGACTAACAAATCTGAAACGGATGTGTGCTGATGAGCTACCATATGAAAAATAGCTGGAAACACTCTATAAAAGGCCCGCTCACCACACCAAACATCAAACCAAAAACGGATCATTGAATCCTCTCCAACAGCAAAATTAACATGTTTAACAAGCTCTCTCACCCATTTCTAATAAATTTCCAACGACTCACACTGTAAGCCCCCCTAGCCTCCTTAGAAACACCAACCCCCCAATCACTCCCATATTTCTAATCTATAACCTCCCTCCACAAGGATTCCCTTTCCAATTGATACCTTCATAATCACTTCCCAACAAAGCTTGGTTGAAACTACTCAAATTGCGAACCCCCAAACCTTCGTTTGCAATAGGAGAACAAACTCTATTCCAACTAACAATATGGAATTTAGTCCCCTCTCCCATTCCACCCCACATAAATGAACAAAATATCTTCTCAATCTGGATTGCCATTCCTGCAGGCAATGAAAATAAAGAAAGATAATAAGTTAGGAGGTTGGAAAGAGTACTTTTAATAAGAGTAATTTTACGCCATTTTGATAAGTATAGCCGCTTCCAACCTGCCAATCTTTTCTCAATCTTCTCAACCACCCCATCCCAAATATTCTTAGCTTTGAAAGATGCCCCCAGTGGAAGACCAAGATATTTCATAGGTAAAGAAGCAACTTTACAGCCCAAAAGATCCGCCAACAGTTAATGTTCCGCACCTCCCCCACCGGAACCATCTCCGACTTACCCAAATTCACCTTAAGGCCTGAACAACTTTAAAACATAATAACACAGCTCTTAAGGCTTTAATCTGCCCACAATCAGCATCAGAAAAAAAGTAAGTATCATCTGCAAAAAGAAGATGAGAAAATGTGATAGATCCATTATTAGCGTTTCCCACTGAAAAACCGGAGAGAAACACCCCCCCCCCCAAAAAAAAAGCAGCCTCCACCATATGACTCAATGCCTCCATGATAATAACAAAAAGGAAAGGGGATAGCAGTTCCTCCCTGTCTCAAACCATGAGAGCTATGGAAAAAACCACAAGGATTTCCATTGACTACCATTAAAAATTGAGCAGTAGAGACACAATGTCTAATCCACCCACATCACCTCTCCCTGAAACCACATCTCTCAAGCATATAGAAAAGGAAATCCCAATTCACATGATTATACACCTTTTCCATATCAAGCTTACAAAGAATACCAGGAACACCTCCCCAAAATGACCATCTAAATATTCATTAGCAATCAGAATAGAATCAAGTATTTGTCTACCCAGAACAAAAGCATTATGGGGCTTAGAAATAATCTTATCCATCACCGTACTCATACGGTTCGCAAGTGCCTTTGAAATTATCTTATAAATCCCACTTACAAGGCTGAAAGGACGAAAATCCTTCAACCCTGAGGCCCCATATATCTTATTCTTATGTACATTTATCTTCAATCATGGGAGTTAGAACTTGGTCTTTATTATCAGCAGTAGCTAGATAACACCTGTTGTTAAGATGAATCGTTTGCTTATCTAGAATTATTAGTTAAAGATATTCTTAACATGTGTTGATGTGGGTTTATGGAGCTTGTTCTTCACGGTTCAGCGAGGACCTTGATCTTATTGGTTTCGGAAAGTATTAGTTATTTTGAAAGAAAAAGGTTGTGATTATTAAAAGACATGTATGTAATCAGCTTTGTTAAGAAATTTTACTATTCTTGTGGAATTAATGGAGACATGTGTAATAGCTAAAAATATGTGTATAATTTATATTGCAAAGGAACGATAATTTAATCATAAATGTTTTTTCTCGAAGATGAAAGTGAAAGATAATATGATAGTGGATTGATAATTGCAACACCAATTTTTGTAAAGCATGAGAAAACTCTTCTTCTCTGGGTACAGTTATTCAGATTTTGTAAATTAGTAGCTAGTAGTTTAGTCAATCAATTTGTTTAGCTCTGGAGATTGCAAATAGTATAGTTATGCTTATTCTGAAACTAATGTATTTCAGTTATTTTCTTTGTTGCTGAGATTCTGTTTGTCCAAAATGTTCTGCAGGAAGCATTGGCACAGTCACATGGTTCACAATGTGGATTTTGTACTCCTGGTTTTATCATGTCCTTGTATGCGTTTCTTAGGTCATGTCAGATACCACCTAGTGAGGAGCAGATTGAAGAATGCCTTGCAGGAAATTTGTGTCGATGCACAGGATATAGACCAATTGCTGATGCATTTCAAGTCTTTGCCAAAACAAATGATATGCTGTATACAGAAAGGTCTTCTCTAACCCTCCAAGGAGGTGATTCTGTTTGTCCTTCTACCGGTAAGCCTTGTTCATGTAAATCCAAAGCTCAGAGTGGTACAGACTCCACCAAACAATGCATGCCATTTAGTGATAGGTGCCAACCTATCTTTTTCAGTGAGATAGATGGAAGCAGATATGTTGAAAAAGAACTTATCTTTCCCCCTGAGCTATTATTGAGGAAATCAGTTTTTTTAGATTTGTGTGGTTTTGGTGGGCTTAAGTGGTATCGGCCCTTAAGACTTCAGCAAGTGCTAGAGTTAAAAGCAAAATATCCAGATGCAAAGTTATTGGTGGGTAATACTGAGGTGGGAATTGAAATGAGGCTGAAGAGAATGCAATATCAGGTTTTGATTTCTATTACACATGTGCCTGAACTTAATGTCTTGAGTGTGAAGGAGGATGGCATGGAGATAGGTGCTGCGGTAAGGCTCTCTGAAGTCTTGCATGCTTTTAGAAAGGTTGTAAGGGATCGTGATGCTTGTGAAACATCTTCTTGTAAGGCTTTCATCGAACAGTTGAAATGGTTCGCTGGAACGCAGATTAAAAATGTTGCATCTATTGGTGGGAATATATGTACAGCCAGTCCAATATCAGACTTGAACCCTCTCTGGATGGCGTCCAATGCAAGGTTTCAAGTTATTGATTGCAAAGGAAACATCAGAACAGTCCTGGCTGAAAAGTTCTTCCTGGGTTACCGTAAGGTGGATCTGGCAAGAGATGAAATACTACTCTCAGTATTCTTACCATGGACAAGGCCCTTTGAGTATGTGAAAGAGTTTAAGCAGGCTCACCGTCGAGATGATGATATTGCAATCGTAAATGCTGGAATGCGTGTTTATCTTCAGGAAAAAAGTGAAAACTGGGTCATATCTGATGCAAGCATTGTTTATGGCGGGGTTGCTCCACTCTCTCTTTCTGCGGTGGAAACAAAAGAGTTCCTTGTTGGGAAGTATTGGAACCAGGAGCTATTGCAGGATGCTTTGAAAATCTTACAAAGGGATGTCTTTCTAAAGGAAGATGCTCCTGGTGGGATGGTGGAATTTCGGAAATCTTTGACACTTGGTTTCTTCTTCAAATTTTTCCTTTGGGTTTCTCATCAAATGGACAGGAAGAATTCTATTGAGATTGTTCCAATATCTCATCTATCTGCCATACAATCATTCCACCGCCCGCCTGTTATGGGAAGTCAGGACTACGAAGTCAGAAGACATGGGACTGCTGTGGGTTCTCCTGAGGTTCATCTTTCATCGAGACTTCAGGTATAAGCATAGGAAAAAACAGCAGTGTCCAAAGAGTTGTATTGTTGCTGATCTATTGAATGTTGATACAAACTATTTTCTTTTGTTTGCATTTGATCATAGAAATTTACAGCTGCAAAGAATGACTTCTACTCTGCTATCTCCCCATACTTGTCATGAGTGGATGCTTTTACAAGTCTCCCATTTGTGGAGTATGAGTATATTATCTTCTCATATGTTGATTGGCTTAAATTGGACTCACCTTTATCTTATATCATCTGAAAATGCTGAATTGTTAATTAGTATTTATCATGTGCTTAGTTCTTAGTTTATGGAGAGTATCATAACAACATTGTTGTCGATATAACGACTATTGCTAGGTTACAGGAGAGGCAGAATACACTGATGACACACGGTTGCCTCCTAATGGTTTGCATGCATCATTAGTATTGAGCAGAAAACCTCATGCCCGTATACTTTCCGTAGACGACTCTGGAGCCAAGTCTTCACCGGGGTTTGCAGGCATGTTTCTGGCTAAAGATGTGCCCGGTAATAATAAGATTGGAGCAGTTATATATGATGAGGAACTTTTTGCTACAGAATTTGTAACTTGTGTCGGTCAGGTACGACGCTTACTGAATAAAAGTTTTGAGGGGAAATTTCATTTTACACCCTCAAACTGCACCCTTTTCTCCAATCCCACTCTAAACTACCAAAATCCTCAATTTGCACCTCATATTTCTTAAAATGTCCTCTTTGAGAATTTAAAAATAATAGGAAAGCAAGAAAATTAAAGTTAATAATAAAAAGATAATAAAATAAAGGCATCAAAGGTACCTCTTGGGTCACCCTGTTTTTTGTTTCTTCTCTCTTGGTTATTTATTTAATTATTTGCTTCATTTTTTTGTTATTTATTATTTTTATTTTCACTAATTGTTGTTACTTATAAAAAAAATTATTTTTTTTGTTTTCTACTTTTTATTCTTAATTTTATATTTGTTTTTATACTTTTAATCTGTGGAACTGTGCATTTATATTTTATACAGGCTATAGGAGTGGTGGTTGCTGATACACATGAAAATGCAAAAATAGCAGCAAGAAAAGTTCATATTGAGTATGAAGAGCTCCCCTCTATCTTAACAATACAGGATGCCATTAATGCTGAAAGTTTCCATCCTAACACAGAGAAATGTTTGAGAAAAGGGAATGTGGACCTTTGTTTTCAATCCGGTCAGTGTGACAGGATCATAGAAGGGGATGTTCAAGTGGGAGGTCAGGAACATTTTTACTTGGAGCCACAGTGCAGTATGATATGGACTGTGGATGGTGGCAACGAAGTTCATATGATCTCATCCACTCAAGTAAGCAAGCTTGTCACCCCTATTTCATATAATGTGGACCATTTAATTATCAATTTAGATTTAGTTGTAGTTTTAATGTAAATTGAAATATCGTATGAATTCCACCCCGGTTGGCGGTATTTAGCTGCTTTACTATGAATTATGTATTCATTCAGCCTTTTAAATATGCAGGTTATGTGTGGGAATACATACAGCATTAGGTGTACAGAATGACTTAAAAAATTAAATCTGGCTTTACCGAATTCATAATGCTCTAATTGGGCATGGTAATATTTTCCTTGAAATATGCTTACAGAGTCATTATTGGCGCACTTCAATGGAGTAGAAGTTATGGGACTCACTGGTCCCTTCTCATATTCGTCCATATCATATCTATACGTATAAAAAAAAATATCTTCCAACTCCATACTGCTCCTAGTTATCAGTTTTAAGTCAAATGCATCTTCCGTGGTTAATTCCAGTTTCTGTTGTATCATTCATATCTCTACTACTGTATTCGTTAACCATACGTAGGGGCTGAAGATTAACTTGTCTGTATGTTACCAATTCTCCTTCATCTGTTTGTTAGGATGTGCAAGCCACAAAAGTGACCGAATTTTTCTAAATATTTTCCTTTGAAAATTATTGCTTTCCACCTTTTGTGAAGCCTTTCAAAAGTCCCAATTTACTAAAGCAGGATACTTACACCATAGATTTTTCATGACCAGTGAACATAGTAGCCACACTATGTGATATCACCGAGTATTAGTCACTATTGGGGCTCCCCTAAAATCATTTATATAGCAGTCTAGTCCCACCTAGTACACACCCAATGCAGGACTTGGTATATGTACACACAATTCCTTGCATTATACTCCAATTTACTTCTTGATTGTAGCACAATCCCATCCTACTCAAATCACAATGTTTTATTGGGGCTTTATGCTGCAATGCACTGGTCATGTGTTGCTGCACCATTTGTTAGGATGCAAGGAATGCCAAACTATATTTGCTTGATATAATAAAAGGATTAGTAACCATTGGGGCTCCCCTAGAATCTTTCCTCTAGCACAGTTCTGAATTATTATACACCCAGTGTGGGACTAAAAAAATGCCCATGTAATGGCTTTTACATCACTCCAACCCAATCTGGGGTACCACAATAAATTTATGGTATGTTCTGTGCTGATCACTGGTCTGCATGCGTTTCTTATTTATACAATATATTGCAAATTTCATTGTCTAGAACTTACTAATTGTCAATGTCAACTCATATCTGTATACTATTTTAATTTATAAAATCTTTCATTACTTATTAAAAAGAATTAAACTCGTATCTAAAAGATGGTTCTCTCATGGCTTAACATTTTTCTGTTTTTATTTCACCACACAATATTTTGTGCAGGCCCCTCGGAAACATCAGGGCTATGTTTCTCGTGTTCTTGGTCTTCCACTTTCAAAAGTGGTTTGCAAAACTAAGCGAATTGGCGGTGGATTTGGTGGGAAGGAGACAAGATCAGCTTTCATTGCTGCGGCGGCGTCTGTTCCGTCGTATCTGTTGAATCGTCCTGTAAAACTAACTTTGGACAGGGATATAGATATGATGATAACTGGGCAGAGGCATAGCTTTCTTGGAAAGTACAAGGTATTCTATTCATTACTCTAATTGGAATATGCCATAGGGTCAGTACACATAGTTCAAACGTTTTTTTTTTTTTTTTTCTAGTGTTACAATACTACATGACAATGTTTACGGTGGCTTTTGAGCGGGATATGGGTTCAAATTTTTTATTTTATTTTAGTTTGTGAGTCTTTTCAATTTTTGTTGACAGGGAAGAAATGAGGATAGATTGGTAGAGAAGAGTTTTCATCAAGCACCTTGTTTTATGATATAACCCAAATCTTTTATTCTGGTTTTACTCCTGCCTCTGTTCAAAGTGAAAAAAGGCTTGTGCCACATATTGATTCTCGCATCTGTCCTATGACATGCTTTTGCTTAAAACGTGACCTGATCTTCTCTATCCCTCCATTTCGAATTTTTAATCCCATTAGGTCTTGCTTCATTTTGAAGTTTCTTTCTCTTGCCCAATATTGATTAGAAGATTTTGCTTGTATGAATATCAGTTGATTCAATAGCAATAATGACATTCGTTTTGGTGTAATGAAGTCAAATCCATTTTTACTATATTCCGTTATATAGTGAGCATATGAAGTAGGTATAGCATTTCTATTCTACATAGTTTTGTAAAATGTAAATATCTCAGAAGATAGATGTAAGAACTTTGGATGAACTGCACTCTTTTGTATTTGTCAGGAGTCCTAGTGTACTAATTTTTGAGCAAATGGGTGATGCTGGGTAACCAAGTGGGGAGCGGATAATTAAAGCATTTAAGTAGTAAGTTGCCCAAAGATGGGTGTTTTTCTGACTTCAAAATAGGGCATTGGTGCTTGTAAGATTGGTTTTTTTTTCCCCTTTTTCTGTGTGTTTGGAGGAAGAAAATGTAAAAGAAGTGGGATGTGATGAATGGCTACACATTTTTCAATTCATACATGCTGGTGCTCCACTCCATTTCCTTCCCAGTTTTTTTTCCTTTCTGCTACATGGTCTTTTTGTTTTTGTATTTTCTATCTCCCATTTTTAAGCTTTTTAATTGAAATGCTGTATTCAACTTAACTAATTTTTTTTTTATCCCAACTAAACTCAAAAGGATCTACACCATTAAGCAAATTAATTCAGTTTTTATTACATCATTTCTAATATTTACGTGCTAAGGTGATGTGGTACCCCCTGATGCACTTATCCCCTTTTCATTAAAACTTCAATGTGATGGAACAAGATAATGATGAAATGGTATGACTTAGGTTGGGTTCACAAATGAGGGGAAAGTACTTGCACTGGATCTTGAAATATACAATAATGCTGGAAACTCGCTGGATCTTTCTCTTTCTGTTCTCGAACGTGCTATGTTTCACTCGGACAATGTCTACGAGATACCAAACATGAGGATTGTTGGAAGGGTTTGTTTCACTAATATTCCCAGTAACACTGCCTTTCGAGGGTTTGGCGGTCCTCAAGGTATGCTTATTACTGAAAACTGGATTCAAAGAATTGCAGTAGAACTGAAGAAAAGCCCAGAAGAAATAAGGGTAAGTTATAAATCCTTCTTGGTTGTTTTTCTTTTATGTGGCCGCAGTTTATAGTAACTATTCTGGTTGTTGTCGTTGTTTTTCCTCATAAGTCTACCATCTGGATTTTTATTAGGAAATTAATTTTCAAGGGGAAGGTTCAATAATGCATTATGGCCAACAACTTCAACACTGCACCTTGTCCCAGCTCTGGAGTGAGCTTAAGTTATCTTGTGACTATTCAAATGCTCGTGAAGAAGTTAACAAATTTAATGCTAATAACCGATGGAGGAAGCGTGGTATTGCCATAGTTCCGACCAAATTCGGCATATCATTTACAGCAAAGTTTATGAACCAGGTAACATGTAAGACAGTATAATTTACTTATTTCTGCAACCGTGGTTATATTTTTTTGGCCAAATAAAGGAGCACCATATGAACTTAAGTGTCATCTTTGAGGATCAGTTTGCTCTGAAGAAGTATTGTTACTTGGGAAATTATGATATTGCTGATGGGAGCTGGAGGAGAGGCTATCAGGGACAAAAATACCTTACCATTTTTTCATTAAATAAATAACTATAAAGTACCATGTGCTTTCTCTCCTCCTCCATTTATTTCTTTTTCTTATTTTATTTACAATAATTTTATCAATAAATCTGAAAAACGACTAATTATTTTGCTCTTTTTTTTTTCCTATTATTTTAAATTTCTTAAACTATAACCTAATTTCCTTAATTATAGATACTTTTCTTTTATTCTTGTATCTCAAAGGTTCTTTTGTTTTTCTTTAAATGAACACTATTGTACAAAATTGTAAATATGATTGATGTAGACTAAACGTTCTGCAGGGTATGTAGTTTGTCTATGTTGGTTCTTAAAGTGATCTCACTATGTTCTGTTTTTTCATGACAAAATTTGATGAGTGGCTGGATGCTAGTAGATATATTTTTTTTGCCAGAAATTTCTAGTATTATTTTCGCTCGCAGAATTTGTGTTATTGGGTTTTCTCCTAATTTGGATAAGTACTTGTAATGTAATTTACACAATCATTAGTTTTGCCTCCAAATAGAAACAATCTCTTGATAACTCTATTTTCATCCTCCCGATCTTAATATTTTGTTATCTTTAGAAAACATTTATATGAAACCTGTATTAGTTCTGTTCTGAGTTTATGTTTTCTTTGTTTGTGAACTTTTTCCTTTTTTATTTATTTTCAACAATTCGAATGGCTTGGTGCAGTGGAATGTGAGGTTCATTAGAGCTGTTCAGGATTGGG
Source organism: Cyclocarya paliurus (assembly GCA_029856935.1). NCBI lineage: Eukaryota > Viridiplantae > Streptophyta > Magnoliopsida > Fagales > Juglandaceae > Cyclocarya > Cyclocarya paliurus. The sequence goes on along the minus strand of CM056958.1, from coordinate 2,552,606 downwards.
AAGTGGGGGGACATTTCTGATTTTTACTGTACCTTGCCACCTTGTATGCATTGAACTTGGAGTGTGGTGGGGAGGATAAATTTCTGTGGATTCATCCCGGAAATAAGAAATTCTCAATCAGATCCCTGTACAAAATATGTCGACCCATTCATCTACTGTTTTCCCTTGGAAGTGCATTTGGAAAAATAAAGTGACTCTAAAGGTTTCTTTTTTCAGTTGTTGACCTCTCATGGGAAAATCTTGACTATTGATTAGTAGAGGAAGTGTGGTATTTTTATCATGGCTTGGTGCTTTATGTGTAAAAGGAACGGGGAATCGGTGGATCATCTTCTTCTCCATTGTGATGTGGTGAAAGCTTTGTGGGATGAGATCTTCGTTAGGCTGGATATTGCATGGGTGATGCCCAGGAAGGTGGTGGGTCTTTTGGATTGTTGGAGTGGAATTCGGGGCAATTGTCAAATAGTGGCTGTTTGGAAGATGGTGCCATTATTTCGTATGTGGTGCTTATGGAATGAGAGGAATGGACGTTGTTTTGAAAATAGAGAACGCTTTTTGGGGGGGGGGATTAGAGATTTATTTTTCCATTCTTTGTTACTTTGGGCGAAGGCTATTGTATTGAAGGGGGTTAACTTTAATGATTTTAATGCTGCTTTTTCTAGCTCGTAGATTGTAATTTGGTGTTTCTCTCTTGTACACTACCTATGTACTTGGGCTATGCCTAATTATGAGGATCAATAAATTTTCTTACTTATATAAAAAAAATTATTTTCAACTTTTATTTTGGAAGCTATATAGGTAAATCTGGGAGAGGAGCTATCACTTGGCTGCAAAAGCCTTTGGTAATTCATTTGGATATTTTAGGCTATAAGTTAGAAGGTTTAGGATTGAGCTTTCCATTTTTGCCGTATTATGAACGAACAACTTCAGAAAGGGGTAGTACTATTTTGCTTTGATCTGTATGACCATCTCTTTCACTCTCTCTGTGATTTGAATCCCTAGTTGTGGCCTATATCTAAATTTAATGAGTTTTCTTTCCAGATCTTTGCTTGCCTGAATATTTCTTTCTTAAAATTCAAATCCCTTATTTTTGAGGGTATTTCAACTGATCCATTATGCATTAAATTCACCTTTTAGCTGGTTTCAAGTGAGGCATTTGATCCCTTTTTATCACCTGCTTTAATTTTATCTTTTTTCCTAAAACACACGTAGTAATCTCTTTTGAAAATTTGTAGGTTTTTTAACCATTTCATTGCTGGTATAATTTGCTATTATGTTTAAGCTTTTGGGATATGAATTTTACATTCAATATTTATTAATCATGTTATCAGAATCTTGATTATGTGAAGCTTCCTAATGACTGTAGGCTGGTGCTCTTGTACATGTTTATACTGATGGAACTGTTTTAGTTACGCATGGAGGTGTTGAGATGGGCCAAGGTTTACACACAAAAGTTGCTCAGGTTGCTGCTTCTGCGTTCAATATCTCTCTCAGTTCTGTCTTTATATCAGAGACAAGTACTGACAAGGTAATAGCAGACACTTTTGTTAAAGGTTTCATATATTCTTTCTTGGAAAGGAATAGGAATTTACCTAGACCATATTTGGTGGAAAAGCTGTGTTTGTGTCACAGACTCACGTGTGAGACTTTGCATGGGTATGTCCTGTTATCTCATCATTAGAAAAGCTGAATACAATGGTAGGGGTGTTAAAGATTTGTCCTTATATCCCTTTGCTAGTGTGGTATAACAAGGAAGCCAAACATATGGCACTAACATACACTTGTCTCAGCATCATTAAGAAGTATTGTTATATTTACTTGCAGTCCATATTGAGAGAGAATTTGCACCTTCCACTTGCTTTTTTTTTTTTTTGAAATTTTTTTATAATAATTAAAAAGTTGTTGGCCCTTTCTAATAGATTCTAAAGCTCTCTGCATTGGCAATTGTGTGACTAGGTATCTTTCCTCTCACCAATCACCCTTAGAACCATGTAATAATACTTTTAAATTAAAGAGGAAAGAATTAGGCCCCGTTTGGATAGTGAGATAAGATGGGATGGCTTTAGATGAAAGTTGAATAAAATATTGTTAGGATATTATTTTTTAATATTATTATTGTTTTGGGATGTGAAAAAGTTGAATTGTTTATTATATTTTGTGTGGGAATTTGGAAAATTTGTAATGATGTGATGTGATGAGATGAGATGAGGTGAAACCGTTTCTGTATCCAACAGGGCCTTAATCCTTCATAAGTTCTATGTGGAACTTGGAAAGAGATCATGGATTGCTTTTGAAACTGTCTGCATGTAGGCATAAATGCATAGATACTATCTGCATACAAACTTATATTATGTTGTTTTTGTTGCTCTGCCAAATCAGGTTCCAAACTCATCACCAACAGCAGCTTCTGCAAGTTCTGATATATATGGAGCTGCAGTTTTGGATGCATGTGAGCAAATAAAGGCACGAATGGAGCCCATCGCTTCACAAAACAATTTCAGCTCATTTGCTGAGGTACCTCCATTTGCTTAGTTTTGGATAAAAATTCCTTCATCATGTTCCTTAGATGATCTGATAAACAAGTGTAGGGTCTCTTATTTTGGATAAGTTCTTTCTTCTTGGGGCTATTAGGTGAAAAAACCTCCTATGTACGTAGGATAAGCTTTAGTGTTTGTACTGCTTACTTTTATCAGTAGCTTGTGTTAAATCCAGGTAGGGTTTTACATTGGAATCCATTGTTTTCATGGGAAATTTTCCAATGATAAGTAAATGGTTGTGTTTTCAAATATTCACAGCTGGCAAATGCATGCTACATGGAGCGAATAGACCTTTCAGCACATGGATTCTACATTACACCTGATATTGACTTTGACTGGAGGACTGGTCAAGGAAACCCATTCAGGTACTTCACATATGGTGCTGCCTTTGCTGAGGTTGAAATTGACACATTGACTGGAGATTTTCACACAAGGGCAGCAAACATTTTCATGGATCTTGGATATTCTATCAATCCAGCAATTGATGTTGGACAGGTACTTTTCTTTTAAACCTTCTTTTTCTTCTTTCTGAAAGATTAAACTCCTCTTATCATTTTGTCCATTTTATTTGAAGTTGTCAAGTTATTGTAATGACTTTATTCGTATCTGCTAATTATAGCTATTCTTTTTTCTACTTTGGATCCCTTTGACCTTTGTCCTTTTTACTTTGGCCCTTCATCTGAATTTAAAATCAGAAAATCATGAACTAAGTACTGAAACCCTGCTGTTCTGGACTTTCATGTGAATGCTAATCCTGCCTCATATATTTGGTGAACTTGGAAAAACCATGTTTGAACTCCTGTGTTATCTGTTTCAGAGTTGGTGAGATTAGTTGTAGGGTATGTGTTCTGTTATGTGTCATCAACATTCATAATCATACTAATTGAATTTGGAACCTCTCATTGGTTGTAGCTTTTTGCACCTGAAACCAGTATGGTGTGTTTCGTCTTCTAACAGAGTAAAGGAGCCTTTATACAAGGTTGTAGAATGTGTTCTGTTAGGTGTCATCAACGTTAATGATCATATTAATTGCATTTTGAACCTGTCCTTGGTTGTAGCTTTTTACACCCGAAACCAATATGGTGAGTTTAATTTTCTTACAGATTGAAGGAGCCTTTATACAAGGTTTAGGTTGGGTAGCCCTTGAAGAACTAAAGTGGGGAGATACAGCTCATAAATGGATCCCACCTGGCTGGCTTTACACTTGTGGACCTGGAAGTTACAAAATTCCTTCTATGAACGATGTCCCCTTCCATTTCAATGTTTCACTTCTTAAGGTACACTTCAGGAATTGCTTTTCAATTACCTTTGGCAAGAAAATGCGGAACTGGGAAGGGGGTAGGGTTGCATTTGAATTTCCCAAATAAATGAAAGTCTACCTTTACAGTATAATAGTTATTGTTTGAGGGAATCATCTCTATTATCATAAAAAATGGAAAACATAATTATCAATCTTTTTTTCAATAAAAAATAGATGTAAGGAGTGCCCACCCTTATTTAAATGATTTTTTTTGTGGTTTTTCTTTATGAAAGAGAACTCATAATTTTTATCAATTAACCCTCACTTCGGTGAAGGGATACATGAATTATCGACACTATGGTGGGAGGTACAGATTATTATTTGAAGAATAATATGTAGTCTGTGTTATATATATATGATTGGTATGATAAAATCGTTCCAAATATGCTGAAAATTGACCTCTGTAATCACGTGTTCATCATGCGGGTATCTAAAAAATATAAATTTAGTATATCATATATATATATTTTTTATATAAGAGAAAGACATTGTTGGTAAGCTAAAAGTATGCAGCTTGTCTAATTTATTTATTTTTCAGATATGTTATTGCATTCAAAGTGACTGCACTAAGATGGCACTGCACATATTCTTGCTAGAGAGGCTGTTTCTCTTGCAAGAAAATTGATTGATATTTATTCTACTCCTACATGTATTTCTGCTCGTACTGGCTGAATGCCAACATTGTACCTGATTATATGAATGTCATTCTATCTTCAAAAAAAGAAAAAGTGACTGCACTAAGCTGGCAGAGCCCCCAACACACACACCAGCCCCCTTGCATAACCATCCAAACCTTAAACCATTTGAACATAGCATCCCAAAATTCTTAACTAAGTTTGACAAAGTTCAGCATTATAGCTCCCTGGCAGCATTCTTGCATGGCAGCAATCACTCTAATATATTTGTAGAGTCCCAAATAGGAGATCAAGAAGGAACATTTTTCATTGGCATTTATACATCTCCATACACAGCACATATCTGCTGCAGAATTCTTCCAACTCAACTCTATAGCAGGAATCAGAACAACACAAAAGAGGCACTGGACAGAACAGTTCAAAGCCTACTGAGAAATAGTGTAGAACACTCTTTTCAATATTAGCATGTATACACTCAGGGATGGTGGTAGAAAGCAGAAGGAAAAGACTGTAAGTTAAAAAAAAACATTAGTTTGCAGCAAGATGGAACACCCAATTTTGGCAAATTACTTGGTGTCAGTCTAGTGTAACTTAGCTATATATACAAAATATTACATCGATTTTAGTCAAAGCTTTATAAATCATTCCAAGGAATCTCAATTGTCACTTTAACTAGTCTTTGTAAGATTTAACATAAATGCAGCTAGTGTTTCCCTTGGACGTGACAAATGGTATCTAAGTTAACCTTGTAATGCCATGTGGTATGGAGACACTACGCAATGCAGGCCTTGACAAGAACTTCAAGAATTTAAGTGGAAATGATTATGATGGTGCAGATGTGATTAGTGTTATGCCTGGGTTGTGACAATATTGGCATAGGAAAGGAATTTTCATTGTCTTATTAAGATGATATCAGGGTTTCATTTTAACTTTGGTTGTAAGAATTGTTTAATTTACTCTGCTTGTTTCTACATTAACTTCATTTCTACACATGCATTTCATGAGTTAGTGTATGTTTGAATCTACATTTTTGCTTCTCTGACTCACTGTTTCTGTGCTAATTGACAGGGTCATCCGAATGTGAAGGCCATCCATTCATCTAAAGCTGTTGGGGAGCCTCCATTTTTCCTGGCTTCGTCTGTCTTTTTTGCCATCAAAGATGCCATTATAGCTGCAAGAGCAGAAGTGGGTTCTAACGACTGGTTTCCTCTGGATAATCCGGCAACACCTGAACGCATCCGGATGGCTTGTTTGGATGAGTTCATCACACCATTTATTAGCTCCGACTTCCGCCCCAAGCTCAGCGTTTGATGCACTACTCCCGTTTCATATGCAATTATAGTTTCCTTGGCGACATATCCTGAAAATTTCCCTACACACAGTTACTGTGGTTTTAGTATATTCATCACAATGTAGCTCATCTCTGAAGATCCGAAATAACATCATCCTTTTATTTATTTTTCAAAGACGGGGACGATATCCAATAAGTGAGAGCTGTTCAGAATAATGTCACATACTTGACCCTTTCGCTTGAGATGTGATAATGTAATTAGTTTTATGCATAATGCAAAGCCCCTGTGCTAAAATCTGCTCAGTCGGCAATTGAAAGGGACAGCCCAAGTGACTCCTGACTTCGAATTTTCCATAGTTAAAACTATTTTATTGGCAATTTGAAGGAATTTTGTTTTCTTGGTGACCTATAAGAAATGGTTAAGGTTATCAAAATCATGTGTTGCAACTTGGATTATACAATTAAAGGGACAGCAGAGGCACAATTTGATATCAGATAGAAATTACAAGTCTTGATGCTTATTTTCCCCATTAATAAAAATCAAATTGTCAAACTTTAACTTTTGTTGGAAGTCTGATTTTTATGTGGATGAGCGGCTCTCAAGTCATAAAACTGGTAGTCTTGAAACTTTCAGAGGGTTTTAATCTCTATTGTGTGACTTTTCATCATTACCAAAAGCTAGCTAGACGCTGTTTCCGGACAACCGATGTCAATAAAAAAAATTATTACCAAAAACTTAAACGTGGTAAATTACCATTTTGGAGAATTTTTCAAAGAAAATTTCAGGCTGTGAAAAAGGTGACAAATAATGATTATTAAATAGATCAGAGCTAATGTTATATTCTTCATTTCAATCATATTTGCCGATTTAACGTATCAGTACTATCACTAGGAAGGATACAATCTAGAAACGAAGAATAGCATTTTTCTAAGCAAAAATTTCCATATAACATGGACCAAGCAATTGATAATGCTAGGTAGATTTTATTTTTTCGTTTAAAGAAAATGAATGTCCGATCTGGAAAAATGATCCATGTAGGACCAATTTTTCATTAATTTCAAGGCACGAGTACACAGTTCCCATGGACGTTAATGGGATCCCATTATCCTCATATTTCAATTAAAGAAAGCAAAGATTGGAAAATTCCAAATATTGTTTAGGTAAATGTTGAAAACTTCAGATAGTGTTAAAAAATCTTCTACTCATTAGTCTGGATGCATGGCTATATAAATGGAGAACCTCTCCTCAGTACTCACTCAACAGAGAGTATACCAAATCTTCTCTACATAAAAGTCACAGAATTGTGGGAGTTTAGTTTTGCACAAAAATGACCAATCTGTGGCCAAATCTAGTCTGTGCATTGGCAGTAGTCTTATTAGCCATCAATGTAGCAGCTGATGATCACAAGCCTTACGTTTATGCATCTCCACCTCCACCAAATTACATGTACAAATCCCCTCCACCACCACATTACCGCCACAAATCACCACCTCCATACCATAAGAAGTCTCCTCCACCACCGCATTACCGTTATAAGTCCCCACCACCACCATCTCCGTCACCACCTCCTCCTCCTTACATCTACAAATCCCCACCTCCACCATCTCCATCACCTCCTCCACCCTACATCTATAAATCTCCACCACCTCCCTCACCATCTCCTCCACCTCCTTACATTTACAAATCACCACCACCACCATCTCGATCACCTCCTCCTCCCTACATCTATAAATCTCGACCACCACCCTCACCATCCCCTCCACCTCCTTATATTTACAAGTCACCTCCACCACCTTCTCCTTCACCTCCTCCTCCATATGTATACAAGTCACCACCACCACAACCACCCTCACCATCTCCTCTGCCTCCTTATATTTATAAGTCACCTCCTCCACCCTCTCCCTCACCTCCTCCTCCATATGTCTACAAGTCACCACCTCCTCCATCTCCATCACCTCCTCCTCCTTATGTATATAAGTCTCCACCACCACCCTCACCATCTCCTCCACCTCCTTATATTTATAAGTCTCCTCCTCCATATGTTTACAAATCTCCACCACCTCCCTCACCATCTCCTCCACCTCCTTACATCTACAAATCCCCACCACCACCATCTCCATCACCTCCTCCTCCCTATGTATACAAATCCCCACCTCCCCAATCTCCATCACCTCCTCCACCCTACATCTATAAATCTCCACCACCTCCCTCACTGTCTCCTCCACCTCCTTACATTCACAAATCACCACCACCACCATCTCTATCACCTCCTCATCCATACGTTTACAAGTCACCACCTCCCCCATCACCATCACGTCCTCCTCGCTACATCTATAAATCTCCACCACCACCCTCACCATCCCCTCCACCTCCTTATATTTACAAGTCACCTCCGCCACCTTCTCCTTCACCTCCTCCTCCATATGTCTATAAGTCACCACCTCCTCCATCTCCATCACCTCCTCCTCCCTACATATATAAGTCTCCTCCTCCACCCTCTCCCTCACCTCCTTCTCCATATGTCTACAAGTCACCACCTCCTCCATCTCCCTCACCTCCTCCTCCTTACATCTATAAATCACCACCCCCTCCATCTCCATCACCGCCTCCTCCATATGTCTACAAGTCACCCCCTCCTCCATCTCCATCACCTCCTCCTCCATATATTTACAAATCACCACCACCCCCATCTCCGTCACCACCTCCACCCTATGTCTACAAGTCACCTCCTCCTCCATCCCCTTCACCCCCTCCACCTTATGTTTATAAATCTCCACCACCACCATCCCTACCACCGCCATCCCCATACTACTATAAATCACCACCACCTCCGAAATACAAAAACTAATTATTATGTAGTACTAATAATCACGTAAGTATTTTTATATGCGCATTCTCGAATCTGCTTAACATTTCCTTTCTTCGTTTACTTTTATTTCTTGTACTTAATTTCCCCATCGATCGTAACCTTCTCATGAATTATACTACTCTGTTTTTGTAGCTTATTAATTAGGTGATAAGAGGAATAATTTCTGTTCATCATGAAGTAATCAAATACTCTCGTGACTCGTGAGGGTTGGTTTATTAGCATCGTCCGCTAGGGTCAATTAAGGCAGTCCGACGTTTGAGACAAGCTGTGGACGCGCGACAATAACTTTTTTTTAATCTGCAGCCACTTGATATATTAATTATATGTATTTGTGGTTTATTTAGTTAATGGATCAAATAAAGTATGCTTATTTGTTTTCTTTAATGGGATCGATCATGTTCGTCCGATATTCCATTTGCGGTAATGGCATTGACTCCATCATGTATAGCTCTCTCTCTCTCTCTCTCTCTCTCATAATGATAAGTTTACTATATATTTCTACGTGACAATCATGAACAAAATAAAAAAATAGTAATTGTTTCAAGACTAGCAAACCAAGAAACAATTCAAAAGACATTTACATTATACGCATTTGGTCAGATCATGAGTACTCATGATCATCATTTGGTCATAAAATATTATAAATACGTATGGATGGCCTGCATGCATGCTTTTGCACCATTAATTAATATTTTATGACTTGTATATACGTACCTGCAATAATCTGAGATAGATCAGATCCACAAAATGGAATACTACGCGAATCAACAAAAAAAATTATTATGCAGAAAGGGGAACAAAACCATAAATCGTTTATTTTATAATCAATTCTGTCTGTAATATTTGCATTAATTGCATGGAGATCAAACGCTTAATTAACATGGTGTTAATTTTTCCACACTAACTAGCTAGAACAACTGCATGCACATATGCGTGCATACATACATATATACACGAGCGTCTAGTTTTTCTTTTCTCCCGGTCTGTTCTGCAATAATTAGTTTTTTCATATCCAAATTAAAAGGCCATGCATGCAGCATGCATGCTGCAGGCACGTGTATGCGTCACTAATTAGTTTCCATGATTTTAATTGATCAACAAACTGATGGGATGAGATTTCCAATGAATTGAAGGGCCAGTTTGATATCTACATATATATATATATATATATATATATATATATATATATTTGGTGCAATGAATAATAATTTCTTCTAGCTTTTATTAAACTTATCACCCTAGTACTAGTACTAGTACTACTGATCTCTATATATCCACAAACTCATCATGAATATTTTATTGAAAAATGAATTATTTTATTCAACAATCATGATATATGTATATATATATATATATATATATATATATATATATATAATATGAAATACAGCAAATTAAACCCTTTTTATTTTTATAGAATAGATCACCCAAAAAGACAGTTAATAATCTAGTGATCAATATTGTAACTACGCTTAATTTCTACCTTAAAGCATCATCCGGTTTTTAGGACGGAAGATTCATTAGGCACCTTCAATGGTGTATACGTTTATATGTTGATCATAGATTCATATTTATCAGGTTGCTGATGTAGAGTATTATATATATTACTAGTTAATTATAGATAAATTTATTTTCCAAGCAAAAAGCTAGAATTAATTAAGAATATTGTATCAGATCAGTGATCATTTGCTTGTCATACACTGGAAATCCAATTGTGCTTGTAATTATGAAGGCCCCCATCTTGAATTTATGTTGATCAAAAGGCAATTGCAAAGGACATGATCATTAATATTCTTAGGATTTTTTCCCCTTTCCCCTTTTCCTCCACATTAGTTAAGATATATTATAAACATAACAATCTACCTCTTTTCATCAGTTTAAACTTTTAGGATAATTAATAGTTCACAATAAGGTATATTAAAGTAGAGGTCTCGAACTAAAATCTTGATTCTACACTTCACCCAATTTAATTAATATTCTATTTATTAAGCTCGACTATTAAGGACGAGTACTAAGATATATTATAAGAGAACCGATATATATATATATATATATATATATATATATATATATGTAGTTACATAGAGATCCTACATAAACAAATTTACAAATTAATGATATTGTTTGATGTGATATGTTATATTTACTTTATAACAAAATGTGCTTTATAATCTAGTGTACCACATCAAAACATGTTAGTTTGTGAATTTTATTTTATAAAATCTTGTGTAGACCAAGCGCACATTGCTTTTATATTTTGTAAAATATAAAAATCTATGTACTTTTGTCTATGAGTTTAAACTTTTAGGACAAGTAGCGATTGCATAATATATCATATTAATTATTTTCTTTGACACCTAGTATGATAACAAATTGTACTTGGTACTAATTTGATTTGTACCAAAAAATAATACTAAACATTGATTAATTAATTAATTCATGCCGACTCGGAACTAAACATGCTTGCAAATTATAAGGTAGAAAATAGAAGTCAATTAAATTACAAATAATATTGTCATTGAAGATCAATATCGTGTCTCTGAAATTTCTTGCTTGAATACGTGCGTGATCTCCAAAAGCTTCTACATGATATATATAATATCACTACAACACAATTTGTCTTTTGTGACAAAGGAAACCGTCACAAAAAATAACCAAAACGTCATTAAAGACATTTGGTGACGGTTTGAAACCATCATCACGACCGTCACCTAATGTGCGTCACAGAAAATAATTGCTGATGGTTTACTTTTGAACCATCACTAAAAGTATTTTTAGTTATGGTTGGAGGTTCCGTTTGGTGTAACATTCGAACATTCCCTTTTTTTGTGACGGTTGAGATTTGTCATATAAAGTAACGTTTAGACGTCCAATCTAACGTTCGAATGTCAGTCCGACCAATTGGCATTTGAATGACAGAAGTTGACTTTCGTTGATGATAGTTTGAATGTATCATATTTACGTTCGAACGTTTATATGTCCAAACGTTAAATGCAATAAATGTTCTAATTTCCGTTCGAACGTTAATGGACCAATGTTCGGACGTAACGGGTATAACGTTCGGACATTATGTTAACAAAGAAGCGTTCAAACTCAAGTGGTACGTTCAGAGGTTTGTTCGAACATTAATTGTTTAAACATTCAAACATTTTGTTTGTTTGAGGGTGAGTACGTTCAAACATTGAGTTGTACATTCGAACGTTATGTTATAATTTTGTGTAATTACGTTCAAATGTTGGTTTGAATGTGAACTAATGTTTGAATGTCTTTTATTTACATTCGAACATACAGATCAGAAATACTAATTTTATAAAATTAAAAAACATACCAATTGTATTGTATTACATATCATCATTTAACAACTAACAATGTCTTATAAAGTTTCAAAATTAGATACTAAAAGTTATATACACTGGTAAAATTGATAAAATTCATTTCTTCTTTCATTGCCCACCGTGATTCTGTTGCAATGACATAACTCGCTCCATATGCACCATCATCTCCCGCTGCACTTGCTCTTGGACTTCACTGCGTATTCTTTCCTTCTGGTCTCTCTGTTGGTCTTGCAAACGCGTCTCTAAATGAGATTGTCACTCTAAGAGGGACTCCAACTCTTGTTATCTCGACCTCATATACTCATTCTCGCGCCATGCAGCTTCTAAATCTTTGGTAAGATTATTAATTTTTGAAATCGATGAGGTTGAGAAGGATGAACCGGAATGCTTGAAAGATCGTTCCAAACCTCTTGCCATACTAGACTTGGGCCTGAGCACTTGCGTGAATATGTCTATGTCACTCGGAGAGGATTCCCCAAAAGTTGACTGCATCTCCATCATTTTTTCCTGCAATTTGAAAGAAAACACACAATAAGTAACGTATTAAAAGAAATACAAATAAAAAATAAATGATTCGCACGTTGTATAATTTATTTAACAAAATTAACACCGCTTACATAATAATCTGCAGCGGCAGAATCCTTCCACTCACTACGCTTATTAGTGTGAGCAGCAACATAGACATAATGAGAAAAAAGTTTTCAGGATCATTACGTTTCTAACAAAGCGACATTAGTAATTTTTAAAAGATAATGTTAGTACTTAAATAAAAGAATATCAGAAAAATACATAAATTCTATAATTTATTAATTACCATTTTATTAGCAAGACGGTAGAATGACCTTCAACTGGCATGATGGTGGATTGTCAGAGCGAATCTATTCTGTGCATTCATAGAACTTAAGTGCTACAAAATTAATTAAGAATGTTAATTGTAATATATATACATATAATATATAGCCCAAATATAAATGTAAATAATTAAAGGATATAAATCTAGAATATCTAATAATCTGGAGTTACGTAAAGATCATAACACTTTCTCTAATGGAAAGGGGACTGCACAACCCCTTCCAACGTCTCAAACTTCTTGAAGTGGTCATGACATCATCCCTTGTGACGTCGGAATAGTGTAACCATCAACTTATTCACAGTTCTCGAATCCTCGCTACTGCCAACTGCAAGGTCAAATTCATCCTAATAAGTGAATTACGTCAAAAATATGATATACTAATCTAGGTGAAAAAAATGTACTCTCAAAGTAAACTCATTAGCACAAGACTCTGAATGTACTCCTTAATCTTATTTGGAACATCTCGCCACGATCGCACATAATGCAAAGCCCCTGTACTAAAATCTGCTTAGTCGGCAATTGAAAGGGACAGCCCAAGTGACTCCTGACTTCGAATTTTCCATAGTTAAACAATTTTATTGGCAATTTGAAGGATTTTTATGACATGAGTTTCAAAGCTTCTTAAACTTAAATCACCCCACTTGTACTAATTACAAGTCTTGATGCTTATTGTCCCCATTAATAAAAGTCAAATTGTCAAACTTCAACTTTTGTTGGAAGTCTGATTTTTATGTGGATGAGCGGCTCTCAAGTCATCATTACCAAAAGCTAGACGCTGTTTTCGGACATCCAATGTCAATAAAAAAAAATTATTATCACAAAGCTTAAACGTGGTAAAACTGCATGCTTGCAATGGAGAATTTTTCAAAGAAAATTTCAGGCTGTCAAAAAGGTGACAAATAATGATTATTAAATAGATCAGAGCTAATGTTATATTCTTCATTTCAATCATATTTGCCAATTTAACGTATTTGAAATGATTTCATATGTTAGTCACTTAAATGAACCACTACTTAAAATGTACGATATCAGTACTTTTACTAGGAATGATACAATCTAGAAACGAAGAAAAGTATTTTTTTCATTTAAAACAAAATGAATGTTCGATCTTGAAAAATGATCCCTCTTACAAAACGGAAAATGTTCCATAACGCGTTTTTTCATTAATTTCAACAAGAGCCAAAGACTTGGTATTAAATAACAGTGGATAGTTTCTGCAGACACACACATCAAACATGTCCTCATTCTCAAATTTAAATAAGAGTTGTTGCTGAATTGTTCTTGGCGTCAAGCCTTTATTAATATTGGTGCTTATAATTTCAAGGCACGAGTAGTACACAGTTCCCATGGAGGTTAATGGGATCGCATTATCCTCATATTTCAATTAAAGAAAGCAAAAGATTGGAAAATTCCAAACTTGTATTAATATTGGTTAGGTAAAGGTTGAAAACTTCAGATGGTGTCTACACATTAGTGTGGATGCATGGCTATATAAATGGAGAGCCTCTCCTCAGTACTCATTCAACAGAGAGTATACCAAATCTTCTTTGCATAAAAGTTACAGAATTGTGGGAGTTTAGTTTTGCACAAAAATGGCCAATCTGTGGCCAAATCTAATCTGTGCATTGGCACTAGTCTTATTAGCCATCAATGTAGCAGCTGATGATCACAAGCCTTACGTTTATGCATCTCCACCTCCACCGCATTACATGTACAAATCCCCTCCACCACCACATTACCGCCACAAATCACCACCTCCATACCACAAGAAGTCTCCTCCACCACCGCATTACCGTTATAAGTCCCCACCACCACCATCTCCGTCACCACGGCCTCCTCCTTACATCTACAAATCCCCACCTCCTCCATCTCCATCACCACCCCCTCCCTATGTCTACAAATCCCCACCTCCCCCATCTCCATCACCTCCTCCACCCTACATCTATAAATCTCCACCACCTCCCTCACCATCTCCTCCACCTCCTTACATTTACAGGTCACCTCCACCACCTCCTCCATATGTCTACAAGTCACCACCTCCTCCATCTCCATCGCCACCACCTCCATATGTCTACAAGTCACCACCTCCTCCATCTCCATCACCGCCTCCTCCCTACATATATAAGTCTCCACCACCACCCTCAACATCTCCTCCACCTCCTTATATTTATAAGTCACCTCCTCCACCCTCTCCCTCACCTCCTCCTCCATATGTCTACAAATCACCACCTCCTCCATCTCCATCACCGCCTCCTCCATATGTGTACAAGTCACCCTCTCCTCCATCTCCATCACCTCCTCCTCCATATATTTACAAATCACCACCAACCCCATCTCCGTCAGCACTGTTGGGTTTGCTCTTTTGGAGTCCCACATTGGTGGGAAGTGAGGAAGAGGCAAGGCCTCAAGGGTTATAAATAGAGGGGTTTGCCTCTTGGTTAAATACACCAATTACAAGTTATCAAGTAATAACTTGTGACTAAAATCCTCTGTTGGCCTTTTCTTGTAAAAGGGAAAGAGGTGAGAGTTAAAGTTTTCTTCGTGAGAAAATTTTGTTGGTGTCATTTGTGGTGAGGAGAAAAATTGTGTGATTGTAACAATTTTTCACATAGTGTATTTTCTTCTCTGGGTCTGCTAGTTTTTCCTCCTGTTTTGGGAGTTTCCAGGTAAATTCTTGTGTTGTTATTATTTCTCTATTTTTCTTCATATTCCTGCATTTTGTGGATCCTGGGGGGTGAATTTGAGAGGTCCAAATTCTCAACAACCACCTCCACCCTATGTCTACAAGTCACCTCCTCCTCCATCCCCTTCACCCCCTCCACCTTATGTTTATAAATCTCCACCACCACCATCCCCACCACCGCCATCCCCATACTACTATAAATCACCACCACCTCCGAAATACTAAAACTAATCATTATGTAGTACTACTAATCACGTAAGTAATTTTATATGCGCATTCTCGAATATGCTTAACATTTTCTTTATTCGTTTACTTTTATTTCTTGTACTTAATTTCCCCATCGATCGTAACCTTCTCATTAATTCTACTACTCTGTTTTTGCAGCTTATTATGTGATAAAAAGAATAATTGCTGCTCATCCTGAAGTAATCACATACTCTCGTGAGGGTTGGTTTATTAGCATCGTCCACTAAGGTCAATTTAGGCAGTCCGACGTTCTAGACATGAAGCTGTGGACGGGTGCTCTGCATCTTTTAAAAAATAAGCTTTTTTTTTTTTTTTTCCTTTCTTTTTAATGGATCAAATAAAGTATGCTTATTTGTTTTCTTTAATGGGATCGATCATGTTCGTCCAATATTCCTTTGAGGTAATGGCATTGACTCCATCATGTATATATAGCTCTCTCTCTGTCTCTCTCTCTCATAAAATTGATAATTTTACTATATATTTCTACGTGACAGTCATGAACAAAAAAAAAAAAAAATAGTAATTGTTTCAAGACTAGCAAACCAAAAAATAATTCAAAAGACATACACATTATACGCATTTGGTCAGATTATGATCATAATTTGGTTATAAAATATTATAAATACGTATGGATGGCCTGCCTGCATGCTTTTGCACCATTAATTAATATTTTATGAATTGTACCTGCAGCAATAATCTGAGATAGATCAATTATATATTAAGCAAAAAGGGGAACAAAACCATATATCATTTATTTTATAATCAATTCTATCTGTAATATTTGCATTAATTGCATGGAGATCAAACGCTTAATTAAGAATATTGTATCAGATCAGTGAGCATTTGCATGTCATACACTGGAAATCCAATTGTGCTTGTAATTATGAAGGCCCCGGCCATCTTGAATTTATGTTGATCAAAAGGCAATTGCAAAGGACATGATTAAAATTCTTAGGATTTTTTCCCCTTTCCCCTTTTCGTCCACATAAGTAGAGGTCTCGAACTAAAATCTTGATTCTACACTTCACCCAATTTAATTAAATATTCTATTTATTAAGCTCACCTATTAAAAACGAGTACTAGGATATATTATAAGAGAACCGATATATATATATATATATATATATATATATATATATATATATATATATTTACTTAGAGATCCTACATAAACAAATTTTCAAATTAATGATATTGTTTGATGTGATATCATGTTATATTTATTTTATAATAAAATGTATTTTACAATCTAATGTACCATATTAAAATATGTTAGTTTGTAAATTTTATTTTATAAAATCTCTGTGTAGACCAAGCGCGTATTGCTTTTATATATTGTAAGAAATAAAAATCTATGTACCTTTGTCTATGAGTTTAAACTTTTAGGACAAGTAGAGATTGCATATTATATTATATTAATTATTTTCTTTGACATCTAGTATGATGACAAACTGTACGTGGTACTAATTTGATCTGTATCAAACAATAATACTGAACATGGATTAATTAATTAATTCATGCCGACTCGGAACTAAACATGCTTGCAAATTAAAAGGTCGAAAATAGAAGTCAATTAAATTACAAATAATATTATCATTGAAGATCAATCACTACAAGAAATACTGGCTATTGCGGTGATTTTTTAATCGCTGGGAAGAAAATCGCCGCAATAGATTATTTTTCGTGACGATTTAACAAGTCGACGCGGCTTCCCACCAGCTACTTTTTAGTTTCTCCTTTTGCAGCGATTTTAGTTCTATTGCGGCGCAAAAAAATCGATGGAAATATTTTTTGCTTTTGCAGCGATTTTAAGTTTAATTTCAGCATAAGAAATCGCCGTAAAAGGTAAAAACCTTTTTTGCGGTGGAAAATTTTGCTGCAATTGCCCTTTTAATGTGCACGGCGCCAAAACCCACAAAATTGAGATTTCCCTCCCTCACTTGTAACATTTCTCCCCTGCACTCCCGAATCCCGAGTACTTCACCTTCTTCCCCCAATTTCTTCTTCTCCATTTTCTCAACACCTGCACATTATGTGAAACCCACTCAAAAACTGCTCTTACTCGGCTGTCTCTTCCATCGAAATCCACCACTAACAGCGGAGACTCCACCGATTTGGCCTCAGTGGAAGCAAAACCCACTCATCGTCATGCATGACTCGCGAGTTAGTGGTTCCAGTTCAAAAAGTGGGGTTTTTGGAGATGTTCTAAACTGCCTTTCTACAACAACCAAGACCTTCTTGCCTAGTAGTAATCCAACTCGCCATTGCTGCCCGTCCTCTCCTCCACTCGGTTGGAGTTGATTACTGTTGGTAAGAAACTCTGTTTCTTAAGTTTAAGTTCATTTTATTCGTTTATTTTCGTTTTAATTTTGGTTTCTGACTTAATTACAGACGGCTAATTAAAATGACCAACGATTACCTAGTCAGATTTTTGCCTTGTTTTGCAACAAGTAGGCTCATGGTTTTGATGTGATTTACGCATCGATTGCAAGTGGAAGGGCATGAAATTATTACAAAATATTTAGGGGTTTTGAAATGATATAAACCCTAAATAAAGTATCTCCATAGTTCAAAATTTAAAGTAACAAGTTTTTGACTTGTATCGCAAGGCTAAAAACTTAATGATTTGTTGAACAATCCTCTCTCAAACCAAGAGTGCTCTATGAATCGCTGAAGTAGAGAAGCGAATTTAGGTTTGGTAGGTTTGGCTTGACAGGGATGGCTCGGCTTGGATCAAGCAAACAATAGAGTACTTAGGATTGCTTATTAGTTGTCTGTCTTATGACTTTTATAGTTGCCATTTCTGAAATGTATACCTAAATCCACATCTAAATATAGTAGTTATCTGAGTAAATAATGTGAACTTGGGGGACAGTGAGTTGGTGAATTTAGTTTGCAGCAGTCATTAGCTTCTATGAGAAGTAACGTGTAACTTATAGCTAGGGTTAATAATTAGCATAAAACTAATTTCTGACTTCATTTTCTGGCAAATGAAATGCATGCATATATCTATAATATGTATATATATATATATGCATGCATATATATCTCAGAGGATCCTTTGAGGTTTAAGGTATGTGTTGTAGTCAACATTGTTGTGTAATCATGTCTTCAGAGGCAGCAGTTTCTTATGTCATGTTACTAAATGACATAAGAAATCAGAGCCCAAATTCTTTGAGTCAATGTGGGTGATTGGATAAATGTCTAGGTCTCTATCAACCATTTGTTTTTTGCTCATGTATATCTAGCTGTTGGAAAGCAGAAATGATTTTCAACCAAAAATCAGCTCATGTATTTCAAAAAGAAAACGATATGAATCATTACACTTGACGTTGACGTCACAATGAGAAAACCTGCAGTGTTTTCCATTGTGACAATCTGGTTATTTTGTGGAGTTTTTGTTCTTTTTGTGAAACTAAGCTCCACATGCATATTGTTTTCAAAAACAGCAAAAATCTAAAACTGTTATTCATCACTGTCTAATTTGTCCTCATTGGATATAATCAATAAGTGGTTTCTCTACCATGAAGGGTCTTTCAGCTTTTCCTTCCCAACACTCCCCAGGCATAAGGTACAGGGAAATCTTTGTAACAATGTCACCCACAGTAAAACCCTATACGCATTCACAGTTCCACACACGCATTCATATACTTTTCTGTGCATGTGTTTATCTTTTTCTGTGTATATTATCTTGATCAGTATTATATTTATAAATGCATGCATGAATCAAGATATTGATAGTCCACCACAAAAGGGGAATAAATAAATAAAACCTAAAGGTTATTACTGGTTTCAAAACAGTGAGCTAAAACAAGTGTAAGGCCGGTTTCTTTTTTCTTTTTTGGATAAATAGGGTTGGGGTTTCATGCATATTACAACTCTAAAAATAGTTAGTGAATGATCAGTAGCATATTCTCTCTTTTCTCTAAGGGAAAAAGGTGGCTACCACACCTCTGAAAGCTGTCATTCTATCTCTAAGCTTTAAGATATAGACAAGTATATATGTGATTAGATTGAGCTTGAGAGAGAGAGAGAGGGAGAGATTATCATTATTTTCCACGACTGTCTGTTTTGGTTTTGGAAGAGTTATTTTCTACAACTGTCATATTGACAATTTCATTCTCTCACTCTCTTATTCATTTATCATAACAATCTGTAGCAGTACAAAGCTTTCATCATCATTAAGCATAGACCAACCCTTCGGTTTCTCCCCTCACTTTGGTCAGTCTCTCTTTCTCTCTCAGTCGACACACAACTTGCACACGTTCAACAACATATAATTAAAATCCCACTTTCTGCAACTGTCCTGTTTCTTTTTCACTCACAACTGTCCTGTTTCTTTTTTCACTCACAACATGCCATGACATGGTTTGCCAAACTTATAAAATTTGGATCACCAAGCTCGGTGATAATTATATATGCATATTTAAGTGCTAAAAAGTTTCAATTAAAGGTTGATGAAAAGGAGCTAGCATGTTTGATGAGGGCACGAGAATATAGGGATTTGGGCTGAAGACTAGGTCATATTGTGAGCCATTATATATGTAGGCCGGTTGTATGAGTGTGATGGAAATTAATGGAAAATTAATGTGCATATATTATATGGTTTATATATGTGGCCTGCATGGAAAGAAAGTGACCCATGCCAATTTTGTGGATGAGAACTGAACCCATGCAAAAGGGGGACAGGAAATTAATGAAGATGATGTTCTCCCAATATCCACAATATTTTATATCATGAAATGCATCGCACATCCGAATTAACAATGCCCGGCCATCTATATATATATATATATATATATATATAAAGTAGTACTACAGCTTGCCTTAGTATAGTAAACAATGATGATGTTGATCGAACAAGTGATGCAATAATTAGCAATTTCTGGGTAGTTTAATCCAGAAACATTTTGAGGGTCAAAATGCAAGTCATGTAAAGTTCAAGGACACTTCCAAATTAGTAGTTAAGAGTCCATTTCCATGCATGCTATGACTAGATCATTATCAGGACTATCTATGCAATCAATGCCGCGCATTTTCCTTCACCTGTTGGCGCCATGCCCTAGCCTCCAATCAATTCTTAGTGCAATATGGATGCTTGCTAAGGGTGTCTTAGCTAGTTTCTCCATCGTATATATGCATGCAGGTCATTGTACAACGTACATTAGGTTAAAATACTTCTTGATTTTTGTTCCCTAGTCCTAGCCATCAAAACTTTCCCTTATATATATATATATATATATATATATATATATATATATATATATATATCTTGATCTGTTTAGAATGGGAAATTTCTTTTGCCTTCCAAATATATACCGAAAGAATATGATGCAATGGAGGAGACTCGATCGGAAGATCAACAGTACAAGTTTGAAAATAAATAGTTGGTCGATCTCTAATTCAGTGGAGAGCTCGGATAAATAATTATAATATACGAAATCAATTAATATTTAAAATAAGAAATTAAAGCACCTAATTAAAATTTGTGATAAAACATTGATTAAGCAAGAACTATATATATAATTGATATATGCGATTTCAACGTTACTTAGCCGCAAGCCAGCTTTGATGCATATAATATTTGATCAGATTCATACATATAACGAAGAGCGAGCTAAGCTTGCAATATTTTTCGTATATATACACGAAACCGTATATATAAGAGATGGAATATATATAGAATATATAACATGCATGAATCTTGAGTTTTCATGAAGTAGTAGTACTGGCTTTGGCCTTACTTTTGGAAAACTCGCAACACATGCAGAAAAGTAAGCATCCAAGAATGCACGTAGAAACTTGGAGGAAATGAGGCAGTAGTACTTATTAGGAACCAACTTTAAGAATAATTTAATTTAATACATATATATCTATATAGAATTAGTAACTACTTGATAAATGTGAATTTCATGTCTCTAGCAGCTTGAAACCAAAGCTTTTTTACCAGAGAATATTTATACCAAATTAAGATACAGTCCATTTTCTTTATTCAAGGTTCTCTATTCTATATTCGCTTTCTTGGTAAAAATCAGGACTTCATGTTGATTCAATGTTCTTATATAAATATATATATATTCATTTAATTTTTTTATAATTTTGTAGTGTTTTTTTCACGTTTAGGCTGGTCAATTTCTTGATTTAGTTAAACCCAACAACTCGTTTATCTAATTAATTGCCTAATGCTCTTAACAACTTCAAGCATGCCTTATAATATAACACACACACACACACACACACACACACATATATATATATCAGATCAAAGAAGATGCGCCTAGACCCTTTACCACGACAGAGTTAGGGAATTAATATACGGAATTGAAATCAAGAGAAATTTAAAATATTTCTAGGTTTTTTGCGACCATGCGAGCTGTAAGTCATAAATTGCTCATAAATCACGTGGAGTATAGCTTGAAATCTTCTTGATCAAACGAAACGACTGTGGAACGGCTACAGCAAATTCATAGCTCAGTTTGACCCATGGGAAATTGCCTAAGTCGCTTCATGCATGACCAACATGGCAGCGTCTAGATTTTTAGTCAATATATATAATATCAAACTTCACATACGTACTACAAGAAATGACCTACATGCATGCATATAATATAAATGCATGTATGTTTGCTTTTTTTTAACTAATTACGTACACTCTTAGTTTGCTTGATCTGCTTAGTGTAAAATGAAGTTTCGAAGTTAAAAAACCTGTGATCGGTTAATACCAATATTCTTGCTCTAAATTACCAATATATACCAAGTGTTTTAAATTTGAGTGGACCTGAATGTGTTTAATTTCACGATCATCCACCTAGCTAGCTACTACTTTTTCTTCATTACTGCTGCTGTTGGCATCTCTAATATTACTGTTACTATACATCATCTGCTTCAATTTTGGGCGTCTGAATTCATAGCTGAAGACTAGGTTCAGTTTAGTTTAAAACTCCATCATTTTTCCCTCTCTTATCTCATGTTTAGCACCTAAAAAGATAGCAGCAAACACACTTCCAAGTTCTGAAATTTTCTGCAACAGATTCTATCATGGTGTCTTCCAACCTCATCTATATTATATTTTTCCCCTAATACTTGTTTAGCTGGGTGTGTAACCAAGTGGAGGGAAGGTAGAAACATGCATAATTCGTGCAATCTATTGCTTGAATAGGTGAGATGATTTTCTGCCTTGTTTTGTTCCATGCTGTACAGTTTAAGCAAAAAGGTTCTGTTATAGTTTTAACTATTCTTCTTCCTCTATTTCATTAGCTTTTCAATTATGTATAGGCATCCATTTTTATGTGTTAAACTAGTAGAAATCAGTATGTATTTTTTTACCTTCTACTCAAGCTAATAACTAAGTAAGCAACTAAGGATTTCTTTAGAATTTTTTGGTTTATCAAGAACTATCTCTTGCTGTAATTGCTGTAATTTTCGAGTTTATATTCCTTGAATATCATGATGGTCAATCACATGCTTGAATATGAGACCTAGATGGAGCTTATTGGTGAAATGATATTAGTTCATACAACCCCAAGCTTGAATTGGATGAATGTATTTATCGATGTTTTATATTTCCAAGGTTATGGCATTTCTTTATGCAATAGACTTCTTTTTTCAGCTGGGTACTTTAAATAAGCTATGCAGTTCATAGATTCCTGTATGAACTCCCTATTTCTCTTTTTGTAAACTTGTATCATTTTTAATGTATGCCATGCTCTAATCTCTTGCAGACTATAGCAGTACAAATTTGTTGAGAGGAAAATCATAGACTAGATTGCTCGAGAAGGAAGAAACACGGCAGATGTGAGTCATTCGATTCAACCCTCATATGGGATTGTTATTCATTAAAAAAAATTTGAATTTCAGTAAATTCTTTGTATGTTGTAGACAAATCTAAGAGGTCAACTACATTTACGTAATAATAATGTAAACTAAATGAGACTAATGGCTTATCATGAGGAGAGATTAGTTTTCATAAATGTTCTCGTAGCAGCTGGTTTAAAATTAGATTGATTTTTCCCGGCGATTTTAAACTCGCCGCAAATAATGAATATGACCAAAAACTCTATGGCAGTGATTTCATAATCGCTGCTATACTATTTTTACCGGCGATTTTACACTCGCCGCAACTGAGTCACAGAACCATAAACTCTATGGCAGCGAGTGTAAAATCGCTGGTAAAAATAGTATAGCAGCGATTTCATAATCGCTGCCATAGAGTAAACAATTGAAACCTCTATGGCAGCGAGTCTGAAATCGCTGGGAAAAAGTGGTATTCCCGGCGATTTTGTACTCGTTGGAAAAGAGGATAATTCAATTGCAGCGATTTTTTTTAATCACTGTAAAGGATATTTCCGGCGATTTTTTATCTTTTAGCAACGGACTCAAATCGCTGGGAATACTCTTTCGCAACGATTACCAGCGAATCAGATATAGCAAATGCGGCGATATATTGATTAACTGCAGCGAACATAAATCGCCGGTAAAGAAGGCCTATCTCGGCGATTTTTGGTTTGCGTTGCCGTAGATTATAAGCAGAAGGTTAATACCGGCGATTGTCCAGCGATTTTTTAATCGCTGCTAAAAGTTATAGGCGGCGAAAGTGCCTTTTTTCCCAGCGAAATTAATCTCCAAGAAAGGGGAATCCCCTTGTAGTGAATATCGTGTCTTTGAAATTTCTTGCCGGAATACGTGCATGGTCTCCAAAAGCTTCTACATGATATATATAATATGTTGCCGGCAATGAATCGATCTGCCTTTTCCTAAACAAGAAATTAAGAGACAGATAGGATTGACCTTTTATTGGCCGTTTGATTATTTGAGTTTCACGAAAACATGGTCGCCAGCTCTGTTTATACAACTGAATATAATTAAATATAGAGAACGTGCGGATCAGACATTGTTAGAAAATGAATGCAGGCACTGATCATTCAGTAGTTGACAAATTGATGTTCATGTCAAGATCATGGACAAATTGATCATGATCATCATGCAGTCAAAGTTTCTCTCTTAAACGTTAATGGAATTTGGAAGTGTGAGCTATATATTTCTTGGTGGACTTCTGTAAATCTTGAAATGGTGATAGCTAGGTTTATTAACCTAATTAATATTTTATACTCATAAGGATAATTTCTTCCTTCTAGATAATTTGATATTTTTGTGAAATCGCACAACAGGTTCTTATTTCAAAAGCTTAAGCTGATGAGAAGAGGTATATTTTATTATTTATTTTATATCTTAACACATTGATTATTTGATTATCTAGTTGGGAACAACCAGAGCTTTGTAGAAAGAGAAGGTAGGAGAAGCTCTGCCTTCTCTCTAGAAATCCAAACCGAAAACCACCTTAGAAAGGGGGGGGGGGGTGGGAGTTTCGGCTCCTCCCTCCCTCCTTCCTCCTAGATGTAGTTTTCTCCAAGTGTTTAATTTTGCAGTCGGTGTTTTGGTTTTGTTTTGTTTTTTCCAATCAAAGCATGGAGAAGTGGTGTTTGATGTTTTTCGTTGGCCAGCGACCACCATGCGCCCCACCGCAGGGTTCCTAAGCCATCGATTTTTCAGACTGCTGAAGATTTCGCCAAAAGGAGCAACGTGTGATCCACATGCTTGGGTCAAAGTACACGTGTGGCCTCCAATCTCCACCACAAAGAGGGCTCTACTGTCTCCACGCGCGGTGTTTTTGGGGTTAGCGATCTCGATAGCTTCAGGATCAACGGTCCAGCACACTCCTAGCATGGCGCATGTCCTTCACGTGCCATTACAGCCTCCTTGCTGAGTGTTTTTTTTGGTTTTCAGTGTATTTCAAATTTCTGTTTTGTTATATTTCTGTTTTTTCAGTTTTTCCTATATTTTTCTGTTCTATTGCTTGTGTTAGATAAAAATAAAAATAAATAGGCTATTGAACTTGTCGTTCATAGCAGGAGAACCCTATTTTCCTTTGGAGGATGGATGATGGTTTTCCCCCTCCTCCTTTGAAGGATGAGAGTGATTTTCCCTCTCCTCATTTGGATTAGGATGGAGGGTTGTTATCTTGTTTTTACATAGTGTTATATTCTCAGACAAACTAGGATTGAAATCTCTGTTCTTACAGAGTCTCATATCTCAGAAGATTTTGTCATTAGAGAGCTTATAGAAGTTAAGACAATGCTCGTCACAAAAATGAGTAGTTTGACTTGTAATTTAGATTTTTTCCTGTATTTATCAATCACAACTGTAACTTCAGTTTCATTGAATAAAATGAAGTCTATTTTTCATAAAAAAAAAAAAACCACATTGATCATCATATAATTTTATCTCTCATTTACTCAAAATGAGATATTACAATCTCTCTCTTTTAATTAAATCCCTGATTAATGTCCTCATCAAGCCATTCTATCGCAAATGAGTTGACGCATGCAGATCATATATTTCTCTCCTATACTCAATTTGAGGTGTTACAATCTCTCTTTAAGGTAATTAAGATACATTAATGTATATGAGGGTACGTACGTACTACATGATCAGAGACATGTAATGATAGGTGCTAGGTCTTATATATATATATATGTATATATATATATATTATATATCTCAATGATCGATCGAGATTAATTATAAGTTTTATAGATTAATTTAACTACAAAAGATTAATATTAATTAACCCCTTACTTTTCAGACATTGCATGCATTAATTCATGATCATGTGCTAGCTGATCAATACCGATAATTAATTACGTGCATATAACATGTGTAATATTATTGATATATATATATATATATATATATATATATTAATATATTATGTTAATTTTCACACTTCAAGTAATCTTACGCGTACGTATAGTACCGCGTTGTCTCATGAGGGTCAGCCACACATATGACATGACTTGACACACACATATGTATACATATGAACGAGTCTAAAATGGATTGGAGGGGATATATAGGAGTCCCAACAGCTAGCTGGAAAGCATTCACTTCAATAATAATTGGTCATGTCACGCGTACCCGCCTGCCCTCTTGAAATTAGGCAGATTAACGCAAAATCAACAATTATATATAGATATGAGTTTTCCTTCAACGGCAAAAGTGTTGGATGACAAGATCAATAATAACATTAAAATTAAAGAATATATATAAGATCAAAGCTTATTATAGATTGATATAATTCAAAGTGTATAGACTAAACACGTGGATGTTTTTTATTGGTTTACATTAGAGTTAGTTGCATTTGACTTTCTATAAATACAAAGCATTTACTTGTAACTCGATAAGATGAATGAATACATTAGTTTTCATAGAATTTCTCTTTTCTTAGTTTGCTCTCTGTTTCATTTCTTGATACTTTGTTACATGGTATCAGAAGTAAACTAGTTACGCTTCCGTTTTTCTGATTCAAGCATGGATGATATTCCAAGCTACTATTATCTACAGAATGGTGATTCACCAGGAACAGTTCTGGTGTCCAATATCCTCACTGGGAATAACTATCATACATGGAGCAGGTCCATGGTCATGACGTTCAAAGCAAAAAACAAGATTGGATTTGTGGATGGATCGATTTGTCAACCAAGTCTCACAGATGATTCATACGAATTATGGTGTCTTCTTGGTTGATCAACTCTGTCTCAAAGGAGATTGGTTGCAGCATAATATGTGCGAAATCAGCAAGAGATATGTGGCAAGATTTAAAGAATCATTTTACTCAAGGTAATGGTCCAAGAATCTACCAATTGCAAAAAGATTTGTCAAGATTGACAGCATGTGATGTAGTTTCTAATGGGTTTAAATGACAGGTTTTCCCATATCAGAGGGCAAATTCTAATGCTAGATCCTTTACTAGATATAAACAAAGTTTTTTCTTTGGTAGTTCAAGAAGAAAAGCAAAGAGAAGTTGGCAAGAATGGTATTGTGGATACTGTTGCTTTTATGAGCAAAATGCAAGATTCAAACACAGAAATGAGAAAATTCAATTCTGGAAAACAGCAGACAAGAAGAGAAAAATTGTATTGCACTCATTGTGGTATGAATAATCATACAGTGGACAAATGCTATAAGATTCATGGCTATCCTCCCAGTAATCACGCAAAATTCCATAAATAGTCGATAGAAAGGAAAGTTTCAAGCATCTGCTAATCAAGTTTCGGGTCAACCTTTGAGTAATCCCTTTGAGAATTTTAATCAATTGCCTTTCTCTCAAGAAGATTATCAAAAGTTGTTATCCTTAATTCACTCACAACCTGATGATAATACCAATCATCAAGCAGCAAATGTCCTTTATAAATCTGCTGCTAATTCCACTCAAGGTATATCATCTAATCCAAGTATCTCTTTAAGTGCATCGGCTTACAATTTATTATCCCATAATACTTGGATTGTAGACACTGGAGCTACAGATCATATTGTACATTCAATCAATTTCTTTACTTCCATTACAAAGATTCTAAACACCTTAGTAAAATTACCAAATGGTGACAATGTGCCTGTTACACATTCTGGTATAGTTCAAATATTAGAAACTTTAATCCTTAAAGATGTATTTTGTGTACCATCTTTTTCATACAACTTACTTTCTGTGAGTAAACTTACTTCAACACAGAAATGCTTATTCATTTTTTCATCTGATTATTGCTTTATTCTGGAGTATACCCCATGGAAGATGATTGAGATAGCTAGAAGAAAAGTTGGTCTATACATATTGAAGAAATCAAGTGCTAGTGATGATGAGATTCAACCCAAACCAAATTTTATCAATTCTGTGATAAATTCCAAAGTCTGGCATAGCAGACTAGGACATCCTTCCATGTCTAGATTGTCTTTCCTTTCCAAAAATGTATCTGATATCAGTTTTACAGATAAAATTTCTGATCATTGTACGGTTTGCCCATTGGCAGAACAGAAAAGACTTCCTTTCTAAGTTCATACATATAATGAAAGTCTTCCTTTTCATATTGTTCATTGTGATATATGGGGACCCTTCTCTATTCCAACCCATAATAGATCCAGATTTTTTCTTACTATAGTTGATGATCAGTCAAGATTTACTTGGGTTTATTTGATGAAAAACAAGTCTAAAGTCAGAAACATATTAACTAATTTTTACAATCTAGTTGAAACACAATTTGGGAGAAAAATACAATGTATAAGAAGTGACAAAGGTTCATAATTCAAAATGGATGAATTTTATGCTTCAAAAGGAATTGTACATCAAAAGTCATGCATAGAAACACCTCAACAGAATTCAATAGTTGAGAGAAAATATCAACACTTGCTAAATATAGCAAGGGCTTTAAGATTTCAATCAAATGTTCTTTTAATTTTTTGGGGGGAATGTATATTGATTGCATGCTATCTTATGAATCGAATTCCTTCTTTGGTTTTAAATAACAAATCTTCACATGAAGTTCTTTATAATTCAGTCCCATCATATATTCATTTGAGAAGTTTTGGTTATTTGTGCTATGCATCAACTATTACTCAAAACAAAAATAAATTTTCTCTAAGGGCTCAAAGATGCATTTTTTTAGGCAATCCTTTTGGCATAAAAGGATATAAGTTGTATGACCTGGAACTTAAAATTTTTTTGGTTTCCAGAGATGTAATTTTTCATGAATCAATATTCCCATTTATTTTACAAAATGATTCATCAACTCATAATTCAAGTCTGGACATTAGTTCTCAATTTTCTCATTCGAAGTCAGATAATAATGTTCTTCCAAAATCAGTTCCTGATTACATTGAAAATACCATATCCTCTTCATCTGGTAACAATTCAAATCAGTCCAATAATGCTACCATTGATACTAACATAGAGATACCTTCTCTCAGTGATGAAAATCACTTTCCTTCTCTTAGAAGATCAACCAGACAACACAAAGCACCTGATTACTTGCAAAGCTATCACTGTAATCTGGCTACTTCTGTTTCTCAATCATCTCCTATAGCTCCTGCCATCAATTCAGGTAATAAATATAGCATTTCTGATGTGATCTCTTATTCCAAATTATCTCAATCTCATAAAGCTTTCTCTGTTGCAATTTCTTCTGAAATCGAACAACTTTCTATCACCAAGCTGTTAGGCATACTCATTGGAGAGATGCTATGTCTGCAGAATTATCTGCATTAGAGTCGAATAACACTTGGGTTTTAACACCACTTCCTCCAAATAAAAAACCTATAGGTTGTAAGTGGGTATATAAAATAAAATACAACTCAGATGGTTCTATTGAGAGACATAAGGCAAGGCTTGTAGTCAAAGGGTACACTCAAAAGGAGGGCCTAGATTTTTTTGAAACTTTCTCACCTGTTGCAAAAATGGTGACTGTTCGATGTGTTTTGTCATTGGCTGTTATACATAATTGGCATATTTTTCATTTAGATGTCAATAATTCTTTTTTATATGGAGACTTAGATGAAGAAGTTTTCATGAAAGCACCTCCTGGTTATCTACCTAAGGGGGACACAAGGGTATGTAAATTGCAAATATCCCTTTATGGTTTGAAACAAGCATCAAGGCAATGGAATTCTAAATTCAAATCTGTCTTGTTTGATATTGGATTCTCCTAGTCAAAAGCAGATTATTCTTTGTTTACCAAGAAGGAAGGAACTTCATTTGTGGCATTACTACCTTATGTGGATGATATTTTACTTGCTAGCAGTGATCTAGAAGCCATTGAAGCTGTCAAAACAACTTAAACAGTGAAGTTCAAGCTGAAAGATTTGGGTCCAGCCAAATTTTTTCTTGGAATGGAAATTGCAAGATCAAAAAAGGGTATTTCTTTATTTCAAAGAAAATATACTCTAGAATTGTTAGCAGATTTTGGTTTACTTGCTGCCGAACCTGCATTATTTCCTATGGATACTCATGCAAAATTGTCAAAGGATGAGGGTGAAGCAGTAGATGACATTTCTGGTTATAGAAGATTAATTGGAAGGTTAATCTATCTTACTCATACCAGACCAGACATCACATTTGCAGTTCACCATTTGAGTCAATTTTTGGACAATCCTCGTATACCACACCTCCAAGCAGCAATGAGAATTTCGAGGTATTTGAAATCCAATCCTAGGCAAGGCTTGTTATTTCCCAACTCTTCAGATATTCATATAAAAGCATTCTCAAATTCAGATTGGGCAAGTTGTCCGGATATCAGAAGATTTGTTAGTGGATATTGTGTTTTCATTGGTGATTCATTAATATCTTAGAAATCAAAGAAGTAATACATGGTTTCAAGATCATCAGCAGAGGCAGAGTATAGATCAATGGCCTTTACTGTTTGTGAGATAACATGGATTTGAGCATTGCTTAATGATTTGCATTAGTCACACAATCAACCTGCATTGCTGTTTTGTGATAATCAAGCGGCACTTCAAATAGCAGCCAACCCAATTTACCATGAACACACCACACATATTGAATTGGACTGTCACTTAGTCCGAGAGAAAATTCAAGAGGGATCATTAACTGTTCTTCATGTTAAGTCTGTTCGTCAAGTTGCAGACTTGATGACTAAACCTCTTGGTTCTAAGCCATTTGATCTCTTATTGTCCAAGATGAATGTGCATAATATATACACATCATCTTGAGGGAGACTATTATAGATTGATATAATTCAAAGTGTATAGACTAAACACGTGGATGTTTTTCATTGGTTTACATTAGAGTTAGTAAGAGTTAGTTACATTTGACTTTCTATAAATACAGAGCATTTACTTGTAACTCGATAAGATGAATGAATACATTAGTTTTCATAGAATTTCTCTTTTCTTAGTTTGCTCTCTGTTTCATTTATTGATACTTAATTTGTTACAGCTAGTGCAGAAATCATCAAATTAGATATAATATCCAAGTAAAAAATGTACGTACATATATACGTATATGTACGTATAGAGAAATTAGAGAGACAATAACAAGACATCATACACAAAAACTTGATGATCATGATCAGCCTGCTACTAATAATTACATGATCTCGTGATCCATGATGAACAGGGCAAGTATTCCCGCTAGCTGCTTAATATATATATATATGTTTATATATATTTATTTATTTATATATATAAGAAGGGCAGATCTGGAAACGTCCCTGTTTGGTGTACGTTTCTTGGCAAGACAACGCAAGGCCAAGGAGTATGTATTATTCCGGCTCGTCGTTTCACAAGACATGTCTGGCATTTTCTTAATTTTTCTTTCTTACGAGCGTGATAGATATCACGTACTCCTCCGCCTTGATGAAACGCGTAAGCTTTGAAAGAACAACCGAATATTAATTTCGACGTGCTCGATCGGTAACAACAATATAAGCAATAATTAGATTTGGTGATGCATGCAAAATAGCAATGAGATCGATACATTATATAAGAATTGTCGATCCTTTCAGTACTTGACCATATTCCGTGCTTTCTTTCTTTCTTCTTCTTCTTCTTCTTTTTTTTTTTTTTTTTTTTTTTTTTTTTTTTTTTTTAATAAAGAGCCGAAAATCACCTGTTTAATAGTAATTCCGTCCTAATTTTATTAAAAAACTTACTTATAGTGGAGAAAAATCGTAGTTACATAATGATACCTAGAGTTACAAGATATGCAATAAAGACCCAAAACCAAGTGTCAAAAGTACCTAGAAGCCTCTAACCAAAAACCAAACTTACAACAAACACTCAACCAAACCCAAAGCCAAGAACCAAACAATGCATATCCGAAACAAACAATACGTACATAGCCCAAAAAAAGACAAAAACTAAATCCTGAGATTGGGGAAACCCAACTTATCTAGACGAATAATTCCTTTCAAGAGCCGAGGCAAATTATGGCTTCCCTCGTAGCAAATATTCCCTCATAGCAAATATTCCTTTCGTGCAAGAAAATCTGCCGCTTGGTTACCTTTCAGATATTGGTGAACCACCAAAAAAAGACCACATTCCACACTTTACATTGCTTATAGTGGAAGAAGAAACCCAACTTATGGCTTCCCTCATAGCAAATATTCCTCCCCATCTCGCCTCTCGTGCAAGAAAATCTGCCGTTTGGTTACCTGACCGATATTGGTGAACCACCAAAAAAAAGACCACATTCCGCGCTTACATTGCTTATAACGGAAGAAAATTACACTGGTTCTTCATGCTTATATATGGATCACAGAGGATATCGCTTCAGGCCCTTATTGCACATAAGGACTCTTGTTCAATAAAAACAACAAACAAAAAATTACAAAGCTGAATATACCATAAATAAAATCCAAGCTGGAAAGTGATTATTCGTGTAACAATTCAAATTCATTCAGGGGTTTGATTGAAATTTAATAGCCCTTTGGCGGTGGTGGTGATTTGTAATAATATGGGATTGGGGAAGACTTGGATGGTGGAGGAGGTGATTTACGGAGGTATGGCGGATGTGGCCAGTGAGATGCGGGAGGAGGAGACTTGGACGGTGGATAAGGAAACTTATAGTCGGTGATCGGTAGAAGAACAAAAATCAGCCGAGAGATGGACATCAGACCAGATCACATAAGATACAGATCTAGAGAGAGAGAGATAATAAAAAGATATCACATACAAAAATTAACTTGATGATGATCAGCCCGCCTGCTTCTTAATTACATGATCTCATGATCCATGATGAACAGGACAAGTATTCCAGCTAGCTGCTTAATGCGTATACATATATATAAGAAGGGCAGAAACGTCCCTGTTTGGTGTAAGTTTATTGGCAAGACAACGCAAGGAGTATGTATTATTCATGACTCAATTATTTAATCTTAGATTACGTGTGTTCGTCTGCGTACGTTGACGTGATACCATATTATTTTCATGCACATACATATAATACAGATCACGGCTCGTCGTTTCACAAGACGTGTCTGGCCTTTTCTTAATTTTTCTTTCTTACGAGCGTGATAGATATCATGTACTCCTCCGCCTTGATGAAAATAACAAATGGCCTACTTCTAAATATATATCATTTTTAGGATGGTCAGTAATATTAATGTGCATGGTACTGGCCGATTCGACCCACGTACGTACACAAGCGCGTAAGCTTTGAAAGGAAAACCGAATATTAATTTCGACGTGCTCGATCGGTAACAACAATATAAGGAATAATTAGATTTAGTGATGCATGCAAAATAGCAATGAGATCGATACATTATATAGAATTGTCGATCCTTTCAGTACTTGACCACATTCCGCGCTTACATTGCTTATAATGGAAGAAAATTACACTGGTTCTTCATGCTTATATATGGATAACTCAGACCGGCCTGCTACTTAATTACATGATCTCATGATCCATGATGAACAGGACAAGTATTCCAGCTAGCTGCTTAATATATATATAAATGTAAGGAGGTGGAGGAGACGATGAGGGAGGTGGTGGCCATTTGTAAATGTAGGGAGGTGGAGGTGATGGTGATAGAGGGGGTGGCGATTTGTAAATGTAAGGTGGTGGAGGAGACAGTGAGGGTGGTGGTGGAGATTTATAGACATATGGAGGAGGAGGTGAAGGTGATGGTGGTGGTGGAGAGTTATATACATATGGAGGAGGAGGTGATGGTGATGGAGGGGGTGGCGATTTGTAAATGTAAGGGGGTGGAGGAGATGGTGAGGGTGGTGGTGGAGATTTATAGACGTAGGGCGGAGGAGGTGATGGTGAGGGAGGTGGAGGCGATTTATAAATATAAGGAGGTGGAGGACACGGTGAGGGTGGTGGTGGAGATTTATAGACGTAGGGCGGAGGAGGTGATGGTGAGGGAGGTGGAGGCGATTTATAAATATGAGGAGGTGGAGGAGACGGTGAGGGTGGTGGTGGAGATTTATAGACGTAGGGTGGAGGAGGTGATGGCCGTGATTTGTACGGTGGTGGATGAAATGGTGAAGGACGAGGAGGTGACTTATAGACATAAGGAGGACTCCATAGGGAACTTCTCCAAGGAGGCCGCGATGTGTAGTAAAACGGCCGGAGGCCTCCATTCTTTGGTGGCATAAACGGCAAGTGTAGTAGAACGGCCGGAGAAGCATAAACGTGACGCTCATGAGGGGCTATGAGGCAAAAAACCAGAGCAGAAAGCAGTCGAGGCCAATGCCCCGGGTAGTGGTTTGAGATACCCATTGCACTAGCAGTTGATCACCTCTATGGAGAACAGAGAAGACAGAGGAATTTGAATATGTTCTTCATTGAGTAAAAGACTGAGTACAAGTGTGTATATATATATACAAGGCAATCCTAACAAACTTTCCTTGGTATTCTCGAACACCTGTTGTG
Source organism: Cyclocarya paliurus (assembly GCA_029856935.1). Classification (NCBI taxonomy): domain Eukaryota; kingdom Viridiplantae; phylum Streptophyta; class Magnoliopsida; order Fagales; family Juglandaceae; genus Cyclocarya; species Cyclocarya paliurus. The sequence continues at coordinate 2,517,640 of CM056958.1, read as the reverse complement.
CACTACACAAATGAATACAATATTTAAATATATTATCTATCAATACTGTTATATACATCGCATATTTCTGTAACTGGGGAAATTTAAACTAATTTGGTACATTAATGGGTTTCTTTTGGAAATGGTTGAATTTTGATTGGGATTATATAATTTGTTTCTGCTCGATCGTTTGCAGCTATTTGGTTGTTTAATATTTCTTGTGATCTATGACTGCATCAGCATGACATTCGTGAAACTGACTTTAATATATAGGATTTTTGCTTTTAATTATCCTAATATCCCATGCATCAACCCTTATAACCAAAAGCATGATTCTGTGTTGCATAGGACTTTCGTGGAAAGATGTTTAAGATGCGGCTGCAGTTGTTTTTCTACTGTTAAGTTATAACTGTTCTCCCTTTCCCCTATTTACTCATTAAAAGAAGGAAACAAAAGGCTATAAATCAGAGAGAAAATCCATGAGAAGTGAGAACCTCTCTGGTTTTTTTGTCTGGACTTTAGCTTGGACCTCATGTCATCACTCCACTTAATAGTTTTGAACAGTTGCAGAAGAAGTCAAGAGGTCGGGCTCTATATATATCCTGTCCTTATCTTCTTTATGCATTATCTAGTAATTACAACAATACAGGATGCCATTTAATGCTGAAAGTTTCCATCCTAACACGGAGAAATGTTTGAAAAAAGGGAATGTGGACCTTTGTTTTCAATCTGGTCAGTGTGACAAGATCATAGAAGGGGATGTTCAAGTGGCCGGGAGGTCAGGAACATTTTTACTTGGAGCCACAGGGCAGTATGATATGGACTGTGGATGGTGGCAACGAAGTTCATATGATCTCATCCACTCAAGTAAGCAAGCAAGCAAGCTTGTCACTCAAGATCAGCTTTCATTGCTGCGGCGGCGTCTGTTCCGTCATATCTGTTGAATCGTCCTGTAAAACTGACTTTGGACAGGGATATAGATATGATGATAACTGGGCAGATTGGTAGAGAAGTGTTTTCATGAAGCACCCTGTTTTATGATATAACCCAAATCTTTTAATCTGGTTTTACTCCTGCCTCTGTTCAAAGTGCAAAAAATATAAGCATATTAGAAGATGCATAGCTCTTGTTAAACACAATCTTTTATATATGTAATTGGATCAACATTTCAGCAAATACTTTTGAATCCATGCAATATCCATATATTCTATCCATTATCGAAGCATTAGACTAAGATGCATGCTTGCCCTAATTGTCTTCTGTTTTGACATGTTATGTCTTCAACTTAATTCTTAAATCTGGTTATTAATTCGATGATAAAAAGAGAAATGGACAAAAGCGTGACTGCCAAGTTCTTTTTGGATGAATGGCCAGCGTGTCCAAATATATGAATCCCTTTATATTCTCTTAGTTCGCAATAAAATTTCAAGATAGCAGGCTAGCAGCCAAAAAATCATTGAGGACTAGTTTCTTGAAATTCTGATTATTTAAAAGTTGGATAACCCTAAGTTAAATATCTAGAAAAACAAGAATTCCACATATTGATATTCGCACATGTTGTAATGGACCCAATTTATGAACTAAACTTGTGGAGGAAAGAAGTAAGAAGATGAAGAAGATGATGTAAAGATTAAAGAAGAACGAGAGAGACTGAGGGAAAGAGAGAAGATCGAAAGAGAGTTTTCTGCATGAATATCATTCTGTGTTTCCTTCTGGATTGAATATGTTTTTATAGTTACAGAATGTATAGCACGACATCGTTTTACAATTGTATCAAAACGCACGTTTCACTTATTCACTTATCAACAAAATGACCATGTCGTACTTACTACTTTTATTTACATACAAATAACATTGGCAATAGACTGCTAACAGAATTAACTAACTACTTTGTCCATCACCAATTGCCTTCTTGCTTCAGTCTCTTCCATCATAACTTTTACCACACTTTGATAACGAAAAAGATCTCTTCTGTACCAAATCTATGCACACTCACTTATACTTTTAGATATCCTCTCTCATTCTCAACTACAATCAAAAGCCATTAAGTACACACTTATGTTTGATGACCACACACTAATACACACGACATTCTTACCATCTTTTTGTTTTGGAGTGATCCGAGAATGCAGAAATCCATACGCCAAATCAAAACACTAACTTGAGCTGCCAACAAAAGTTTTATTAGGTTGGACCACTTGACTTACCCAAAAATGAAAAAAAAGAAGTATATTGGCAAAAATATATATAAAATACATACATATATATATATAAAATAAAATAAAAATGAATTCCAAAATCTCAAATATTACAGTCTACAAATGTCAAACCTGACTTATGATCAAACTTATATACACCTTCAAAATTTAAACCTTAAATCTTATCAAAATCATTTCCTACAGTCTACAAAATAAGCTTACGGGATCAAAAATTCTAATCTCATGAAAAATCATTTCTTAAGTATTGAAAAGTCTAAAACTTCAAATCTCATCCATATCATTTTTAAAGTATGCAGAACCTCTAAACCTCAGATTTTGTAAGCCACGTTCCATGAGTATGCAAACGTGAAAGCCTTAAAAATCCTCAAAATCATATCTTGGACCTACAAAATTTTTAAAACCTTTGTCCTCATCAAAATCTCTCTCTCTCTCTCTCTCTTCCAAAAACTCTAAACTTCATATTCTAAGACTAAACCAATAAAGTCTGTAGGATCTCAAACCTTAGATATCCACATCATTATCCTTATAGTCCTTAAATCTCTACACCTCAAATATGAACGTTATTCCCTAAAACTCATAGATATCCAAATCTCATATGCTTATAGTCTACAGAACCTCAAACCTTAAATTTCATCAAACTTATTATTATACTATGCAGAATCTCAAACCTTAAATTTCATCAAACTCTTTGTTATAGTATGCAGAATCTCAAACTTGTCTCTGATACCAACTGTAACGCCTCTGTCTCGCAGGGGTTGGAGAGTTACTTTTTATAACTTAAACTCACATTTCAACAATATAATAATAGACTCCAAATTCCCAATATCATATAGAAATTTTGATTCAAACTAATTTCTTCAATATAACCAATTTTTCAAAATGTCAAGTCATCATAACACAATAAAATTTCTCAATAAAAATCGTCAATACTCATAAAAACTTTCTATACTTAATCCTCTATACTTAAATCATCTCACCTAATGCTTCATAATCTTGATCCTCAGCTGAACTATCAAAATATCTTAAAAATATTGTGAAAATAAGGGGTGAGTTATCTACAACTCAGTAAGCAGAGAACTTATACTAGCATGTAAATATGAGCATTTATAAAGTTTGGTATGCAGAACAAAATATTTACTTTCAAAATGCAGAACTAACATATTTACTTACAGAATGTATAAACAAAACTTGTTACAAAACATCAGAGCAAAACTTTCAGAAAAAGTTTCTTATTCAAAAATCTTTCGGCATATCATGAACTGAAACATCATCTTCATATCATATCGGATTATTGCATTGAGACAAATACCATATTTAACCCCCGTGGAAGGGTTATAAACCATCATTATACCCGTGGCTGGGCCGTATACCATATTTCACTCTTGTGGTAGGGTTATAAATCACCATTATATCCGTGGCTAGGCCTTAACGAAAACATAACAGAACAACATTGGAACCAGATCATATTTAGATTTAAAATCAGAAATTCATGCCAAAGTTTTCAGATGCCACATCATAAGAAAACCGCATATTGAACAGCTTCCGATCATTTCACATGTTCGAAATAATAGAATCAAAACATCTTCATTTATTCATAGCAAAAATTTTTATATTTCCATATTCGCTCTTTTTGCAGAGTTCAGAAAACATAACGCACAAAATTAGTTCATGTCTATACCAGTCATAACAGAAAATACTTTCTCTTATATAGAATTTATGCATATACAGAATAAACATCTGAGGTTGTTTTTAGATTTCTTTTCGAAAACAAACATGCTTATTTTCAAAATCAACCTCATTTCATTTCTTCTATGCAAAACTAAAATATGAACCCCACTTATCTGGACTTTCTAGCCTTTCAGCAATTTTTCTCAATAATGCCGAACAAGAATTACTCGTCACCTATAAAATAATCACGTAATTTTCCTAAATTTTCAGTCGAACATATATTTCAATATTTAAGCCTAAGATACTAAACTAACTTATTTTAATTCCTTAAAACCTATAACCCTAAAATACCATCACTTCTCCAAATCCAACAATAACCACTTAAAATGCTCTGACCAAGCTATTAAAATTCAAACTCAATTACTAATGAGGTATAACTATAAAATATAAAACTAAATAATATAATTATATCAAAATCATTATAAGTAGAATCATAATTTTGGTTAAATCAAAAATATTTTGTACTTACTGTTCACTTCAAAAATTTATATTTTAAAAAAAAAAAAATATATATATATATATTATACTCTCATAAATTGAGCACACTAGACTTATAAATATAAAACTCACCTAAAGGATGTTTTAGGAAATAAAATGCGAAGTACTTAAAAAAAATTCATAGACAAAGTTTCTGAAACAGAAAAGAATCGGCAGAACATATGTAAAAACAAAGCTCACCGAGAGAGAGAGATGGATCAACTGCGACAGGGAATCGGAGCTGGACGTCGACGGAGATGAACAGCTGAGATGAATTCGCCGGCGAGCTTGGAGGCGGAGCACTGAGAGAGAGAGGGTGATGAGAGAGAAACCATGTGATGAGAGAGAGAGAGGTAACGGGATGAGCAAGCCAAGCGTGAGAGAGAGAGATGCAGCTCACCGTGAGACTGAGGTGGCGTGCGGCGGACAGGGGGTGACGGGAAGTTATCACTGGCGTTTTCTGTGAGGTCTCAACGTGATGGAGTTCTCGGGTGGGGGTGGTTGCAGTGTCATACAGTGAGGAAATACCTCCCCTGTTTCGGCGTTGTGCAACAGGGCACACTAGTCCAAGGTTTCGGTGGCTGGCTCGGTGGTGAATAGAGAGAGGAGGTTGCGACGCGGTGGCTTAAAGCTGTTGAACGTGCGTGGGGGTGGCTGATTCACGGGAAACGTCGGAGGAGGAGTTCTACTTTGGGGTGGCTTACGGTGGTTGCATGTGCGACTCTTGTGAGGAGTGCAACGGGGCTGCTTCCGACAGCGGAGATTTATTTTTCCATTCTATGTTACTTAATTTGGGCGAAGGCTATTGTGTTGAAGGGGGTTAACTTTAATGATTTTTATGCTGCTTTTTCTATCTCGTAGATTGTGATTTGGTGTCTCTCTCTTGTACACTACCTATGTACTTGGGCTATGCCTAATTAAGAGGATCAATAAATTTTCTATAAAAAAAATTATTTTCAACTTCTATTTTGGAAGCTATATAGGTAAATCTGGGAGAGAAGAGCTATCACTTGGCTGCAAAAGCCTTTGGCAATTCATTTGGATATTTTAGGCTATAAGTTAGAAGGTTTAGGATTGAGCTTTCTATTTTTGCCGTATTATGAACGAACAACTTCAGAAAGGGGTAGTACTATTTTGCTTTGATCTGTATGACCATCTCTTTCTCTCTCTCTCAGATTTGAATCCCTAGTTGTGGCCTAAATCTAAATTTAATGAGTTTTCTTTCCAGATCTTTGCTTGCCTGAATATTTCGTTCTCTAAATTCAAGTCCCTTATTTTTGAGGGTATTTCAACTGATCCATTGTGCATTAAATTCACCTTTTAGCTGGTTTCAAGTGAGGCATTTGATCCCTTTTTATCACCTGCTTTAGCTTTCACTTTTTTCCTAGAGCACACATAGTAATCTCTTTTGAAAATTTATAGTTTTCTTAACCATTTCATTGCTGGTATAATTTGCTATTATGTTTAAGCTTTTGGGATATGAATTTTACATTCAATATTTATTAATCATGTTATCAGAATCTTGATTATGTGAAGCTTCCTAATGACTGTAGGCTGGTGCTCTTGTACATGTTTATACTGATGGAACTGTTTTAGTTACGCATGGAGGTGTTGAGATGGGCCAAGGTTTACACACAAAAGTTGCTCAGGTTGCTGCTTCTGCGTTCAATGTCTCTCTCAGTTCTGTCTTTATATCAGAGACAAGTACTGACAAGGTAATAGCAGACACTTTTGTTAAAGGTTTCATATATTCTTTCTTGGAAAGGAATAGGAATTTTCTCTAGACCATATTTGGTGGAAAAGCTGTGTTTGTGTCACAGACTCACCTGTGAGACTTTGCATGGGTATGTCCTGTTATCTCAGCATTAGAAAAGCTGAATACAATGGTAGGGGTGTTAAAGATTTGTCCTTATATCCCTTTGCTAGTGTGGTATAACAAGGAAGCCACACATATGGCACTAACATACACTTGTCTGACATAGAGAGCAGCATCATTAAGAAGTATTGTTATATTTACTTGCAGTCCATATTGAGAGAGAATTTGCACCTTCCACTTGTTTTTATTTTTTTATTTTATTTTTATAATAATTAAAAAGTTGTTGGCCCTTTTTAATAGATTCTAAAGCTCTCTGCATTGGCAATTGTGTGACTAGGTATCTTTCCTCTCACCAATCACCCTTAGAACCATGTAATAATACTTTTAAATTAAAGAGGAAAGAATTATGCCCTGTTTGGATAGTGAGATGGGATGGGATGACTTTAGATTAAAGTTGAATAAAATATTGTTAGGATATTATTTTTTTATATTATTATTATTTAGAATTTGTAAAAATTGAATTGTTTATTATATTGTGTGTGGGAATTTGAAAAAGTTATAATGATAAGATGAGATGAGATGAGATGAGATGAGATGAAACCGTTTCTTTATCCAACGGGGCCTTAATCCTTCACAAGTTCTATGTGCAACTTGGAAAGAGATCATGGATTGCTTTTGAAACAGTCTGCATGTAGGCATAAGTGCATAGATACTCTCTGCATACAAACTTATATTATGTAGTTTTCATTGCTCTACCAAATCAGGTTCCGAACTCATCACCAACAGCAGCTTCTGCAAGTTCTGATATATATGGAGCCGCAGTTTTGGATGCATGTGAGCAAATAAAGGCACGTATGGAGCCCATCGCTTCAAAAAACAATTTCAGCTCATTTGCTGAGGTACCTCCATTTGCTTAGTTTTGGATAAAAATTCCTTCATCATGTTCCTTGGATGATCTGATAAACCAGTGTAGGGTCTCTTATTTTGGATAAGTTCTTTCTTCTGGGGGCCATTAGGTGAAAAAACCTCCTATGTACATAGGATAAGCTTTAGTGTTTGTACTTCTTACTTTTATCAGTAGCTTGTGTTAAATCCAGGTAGGGTTTTACGTTGGAATCCATTCGGTGAAGGGATACATGAATTATCGACACTAGGGTGGGAGGTACAGATTATTATTTGAAAAATATAAATTTAGTAAATCATATATATATTTTTTATATAAGAGAAAGACATTGTAGGTAAGCTAAAAGTATGCAGCTTGTCTAATTTATTTATTTTTCAGATATGTTTATTGACTTAGTAAACATATCTGCGAGTTGATCAGTAGACTTCACAAAAGGTGTAGAAATGTCACCACTTAGTATCTTATTGTGAATGAAGTGATAGTCAATCTCTATATATTTAGTCCTCTCATGAAACATAGGATTAGAAGCAATATGCACTGCAGCTTGATTATCACAAAATAGTTGAAGAGGAACAAGAGCTGGAAACCCAATCTCTTGGAGGAAGTGTTGCAGCCATGTCAGTTCACTAGTAGTGTAGCCATTGCCCTGTATTGGCTTCTGCACTAGACCGAGCTACTATTGCTTGTTTTTTACTCTTCCATATAACCAAGTTACCTCCCACAAATGTACAATATCCAGTAGTAGATCTTCTGTCTGAAGGAGATCCTGCCCAATCAACATTTGAAAATGCTTCAACTCTATGATGTCCATTTGGTCAATACAACAGTCCAAGGCTAGGGGCTCGCTTAAAATAACGAAGAATATGAGTTATAGCATCCCAATGTGAGACCTGTGGTGCTTGTAAGAATTGACTCAGTACACTCACTGCATAAGAGATGTTCGGTCTAGTGATAGTGAGATAATTTAATTTCCCAACAAGTCTTTGATGCCTACCTGGATCTCCAAACAAATCTCCTTCCTCCTTCAAGAATGTACGATTTGGGTCCATAGGAGTATCAATAGGTCGTGCACCTAACATACCAGTTTCTTCCAGAAGGTCAAGTACATATTTCCTCTGAGATAGGTTGATACCCTTTTTAGATCTACTGACTTCAATTCCAAGGAAATATCTAAGCTTGCCCAAGTCTTTTGTCTGAAACTGATTATATAGAAATTGTTTTAATCTAGCAATTCTAGCAGAGTCACTCCCAGTAACTACAATGTCATCCACATATACAACCAACAAAATGTGACCTGTATCACTATATAAGTGAAATACCGAATGGTCTGTTTGGCATCTATAAAGACCAAATGCCAATACAGTATCAGAGAACCTCCCAAACCATGTTCGAGGAGATTGTTTCAAACCATATAATGCCTTCTTTAACTTGCATACAGTACCTGTATACTCCCCCTGAGCAACAAACTCAGGTGGTTGCTCTATATAAACTTCCTCATGCAAGTCGCCATGTAGAAATGTAGTTTTAACTTCCAACTAAAATAAGTGCCAGTCTAAATTAGCCGCAAGAGAGATCAACACTCGAACAGATGAGATTTTGGCAACTGGGGAGAAGGTCTCCTCGTAATCAATGCCATAGGTTTGAGTGTAGCCCTTTGTAACCAAGCGGGCTTTCAGACGTTCCACAGAACCATTAGGATGAAATTTGATTGTATATACTCATTTACGGCCAACAAGTTGTTTATCAGGTGGTAGTGGAACAAGATCCCATGTCCCGTTATGGTGAAGGGTATCCATTTTATTTTTCATAGCTGTCCTCCATCCCGGATTAGATAAAGCATCCTAAAGTGTCTTAGGAACAGAAAGTTTTGAAAGTTGAGATGTAAAACATGTGAATGATGGAGACAAAGCATGATATGAAACAAATTGGCTAATTGGGTGTTGGGTAACACAAGACGCTTACCTTTGCGAAGAGCAATAGGTAGAAAGTCTAAAGTACTAGGTAACTCAGGATCCGAAGTTGGAGACATGGTTGGTGGGGGCATGGGAGTCGGCGGCCACAAGCGACACGAGTAAACCTACGAAGGAACTGGGGAAGGGACTGAGGAGGGTTGGATAATGTTCGGTGAGTGTGAAGGAGATAGTGTAATGGTAGTTAGTGGTGCAGGATCACACTCAACACTTGAGGATGTGTTTGAAAAATAGGATACGGATTCAAAGAAGGTAACATCAGCACTCGTGAAGTAGCGCCTAAGAATAGGACTATAACAGTGATATCCTTTTTGAGTTCGGGAATAACCAATGAAGAGACACTTGGTAGAACGGGGATCGAGTTTATCAAAGCCTGGACCAAGGTTATGAACATAGCAAACACACTCAAAAATTTTTGGTGGAAGAGGAAATGGCGAAGATGAAGGAAACAAGATGGAGAAGGCATACGAACCGTCAAGAACTAATGAAGGCATACGGTTAATAAGATAACAAGCAATAAGAACACCATCACTCCAAAAACGTTTAGGAACATGCATGTGTAGCAAAAGTGCTCGGGTTACATCTAATAAATGACGATTTTTTCGTTCAGCCACCCCATTCTATTGGGGTGTATATAAGTATGATGTTTGATGAATAATTCCTTTATTACTTAAGTAAGTAGCAAAGTCACTAGATTGATATTCTCTAGCATTATCAGAACGCAAAACTTGAACCTTTTTGTTAAATTGAGTTTTAATTTCTTTCTAGAACACTTTGAAGATGGAAAGAGGTTTAGATCTTGTCTTCATAAAAAACAACAATGTCACACGAGAGTAGTCATCGACAAATGTAACAAAATACTGAAACTTGTTCGATTCAATGTTGATTGGTCCCCATATATCAGAGTGAACCAATTCAAAAGGACTCGATGCTTGTTTATCAATTTGAAGTACAAAAGACACACGATGATATTTACTAAGTTGACATGTTTCACAAGAGAAAGGAGACACATTTTCCAAATTTCTAAGTTGACACTTCAAAAGAGAAAGAGGGGGGTAACCACGGCGATAATGCCATTCATAAGCAGATGATGCGGTGGATGTGAGAGCTCGAGTGGGTGACGGTTGAACATCAAGATAATATAGGCCACCAACTTCATGTCCCGAACCAATCTTGTTCCCTGTCTTGAGATCCTGAAAAATACAGAAAGAGGGCTAGAAGGTCACTGAACATTGAAGATTTTGAGTAATCTTACTATTAGACAACAAACTAAAGGGAAAGCTAGGAGCATATAGTACAGATGACAATGATATAGAGTCAGTGAGTTTAGTGGATCCAATGCCTGTAACTTTAGTAAGAGAACCATTAGCAAGAGTGATACTTTTTTGGGATGTTATAGTATTTAACTTAGATAGTGCAAAAGACAAACCGGTCAAATGTTCATTAGCTCCTGAATCAATGATCCATGGACCTTGAGTGGATGAGACAAGACATGCGGATGCTATACCTGCGTGGATAAGAGTAGCCGTGGAACATCATATATATACACTACATGCTCTAATACCATGTAGATGCACATGGGACCACAATCACACTTTATTCATTGTGATAACATCATATATATACACTTCATACAATTGACATTTATACCCTCATAGGTTACACTAATTACAACCATATCCTCTAACAAATGTCATTCTATCTTTAAAAAAAAAAAGTGACTGCACTAAGCTGGCAGAGCCCACAACACACACACCAGCCCCTTTGCATAACCATCCAAACCTTAAACCATTTGAACATAGCATTCCAAAATTCTAAACTAAGTTTGACAAAGTTCAGCATTATAGCTCCCTGGCAGCATTCTTGCACGGCATCGATCACTCTAAATATATTTGTAGGGTCCCAAATAGGAGATCAAGAAGGAACATTTCTCATCGGCCTTTATACATCTCCACACACCACACTGAAATGAAATCAGCATACAGCAACACAATACAGCAGTACCATTAAAAACTGAACACTCTAACATGCTCTGAAAGCAATGCACCAGAATCTCCCACATATCTGCTGCAGAATTCTTCCAACTCAACTCTATAGCAGGAATCAGAACAACGCAAAAAGAGGTGCTGGACAGAACAGTTCAAAGCCTACTGAGAAACAGTGTAGGACACTCTTTTCAATATTAGCATGTATACACTCAGGGATGGTGGTAAAACTACGATTTTGTGGCCATAGAAAGCAGAAGGAAAAGACTATAAGGAAAAATAAAAACATTAGGTTGCAATAAGATGGAACACCCAATTTTGGCAAATTTCTTGTTGTCAGTCTAGTATAACTTAGCTATATATACAAAATATTACATCGATTTTAGTCGAAGCTTTATAAATCATTCCAAGGAATCTCAATTGTCACTTTAACTAGTCTTTGTAAGATTTAACATAAATGCAGCTAGTGTTTCCCTTGGACGTGACAAATGGTATCTAAGCTAACCTTGTAATGCCATGTGGTGCGGAGACACCACGCAATGCAGGCCTCGACAAGAACTTCAAGTATTTAAGTGGAAACGATTATGATGGTGCAGATGTGATTAGTGTTATGCCTGGGTTGTGACAATATTGGCATAGGAAAGGAACTTTCGTTGTCTTATTAAGATGATATCAGGGTTTCATTTTAACTTTGGTTTTAAGAATTGTTTAATTTAACTCTGCTTGTTTCTACATTAACTTTATTTCTACACATTCATTTCATGAGTTAGTGTATGTTTGAGTGTACATTTTTGCTTCTCTGACTCGGTGTTTCTGTGCTAATTGACAGGGTCATCCGAATGTGAAGGCCATCCATTCATCTAAAGCTGTTGGGGAGCCTCCATTTTTCCTGGCTTCGTCTGTCTTTTTTGCCATGAAAGATGCCATTACAGCTGCAAGAGCAGAAGTGGGTTCTAACGACTGGTTTCCTCTGGATAATCCGGCAACTCCTGAACGCATCCGGATGGCTTGTTTGGATGAGTTCATCACACCATTTATTAGCTCCGACTTCCGCCCCAAGCTCAGCGTTTGATGCGCTACTCCTGTTTCATATGCAATTATAGTTTCCTTGTCGACATATTCTGAAAATTTCCCTACACACAGTTACTGTGGTTTTAGTATATTCATCACAATGTAGCTCATCTCTGAAGATCCGAAGCAAGATCATTTTTTTTTTCAAAGAAGGGGACGATATCCAATAAGTGAGAGCGGTTCAGAATAATGTCACATACTTGACCATATCGCTTGAGATGTGATAATGTAATTAGTTTTATGCAGAATGCAGAGCCCCTGTGCTAAAATCTGCTCAGTCGGCAATTGAAGGGGACAGCCCAAGTGACTCCTGGCTTCGAATTTTCCATATTTTATTGGCAATTTGATGGATTTTTGTTTTCTTGGTGACCTATAAGAAATGGTTAAGGTTATCAAAATAATGTGTTGCAACTTGGATTATACAATTAAAGGGACAGCAGAGGCACAATTTGATATCAGATAGAAATTACAAGTCAGATTTGGAATAATGTATACTCATATAGAAATTACAAGTCAAATTACAAGTCATATGACATGAGTTTCAAAGCTTCTTAAACTTAAATCACCCCACTTGTACTAATTACAAGTCTTGATGCTTATGTGGATGAACGGCTCTCAAGTCATGAAACTGGTAGTCTTGAAACTTTCAGAGGTTTTAATCTCTATTGTGTGACTTTTCATCATTACCAAAGGCTTGACGCTGTTTCCGGACACCCGATGTCAATAAAAAAAATTATTACCAAAAGCTTAAACGTGGTAAAACTGCATACTTGCAATGGAGAATTTTTCAAAGAAAATTTCAGGCTGTAAAAAAGGTGACAACTAATGATTATTAAATAGGTCAGAGCTAATGTTATATTCTTCATTTCAATCATATTTGCCGATTTAACGTATTTGAAATGATTTCATATGTTAGTCACTTAAATGAACAACCACTTAAAATGTACCATATCAGTACTATGACTAGGAATGATACAATCTAGAAACGAAGAATAGTATTTTTCTAAACAAAAATTTCCATATACTAACTAACATGGACCAAGCAATTGATAATGCTAGGTAGATTTTATTTTTTCATTTAAAGAAAGTGAATGTCCGATCTGGAAAAATGATCCATGTAGGACCATTTTTTCATTAATTTCAAGGCACGAGTACACAGTTCCCATGGAGGTTAATGGGATCCTATTATCCTCATATTTCAATTAAAGAAAGCAAAAGATTGGAAAATTCCAAACTTGGTTAGGTAAAGGTTGAAAGCTTCAGATAGTGTTAAAAAATCTTCTACTCATTAGTCTGGATGCGTGGCTATATAAATGGAGAGCCTCTCCTCAGTACTCATTCAACAGAGAGTATACCAAATCTTCTCTGCATAAAAGTCACAGAATTGTGGGAGTTTAGTTTTGCACAAAAATGGCCAATCTGTGGCCAAATCTAATCTGTGCGTTGGCACTAGTCTTATTAGCCATCAATGTAGCAGCTGATGATCACAAGCCTTACGTTTATGCATCTCCACCTCCACCACATTACATGTACAAATCCCCTCCACCACCACATTACCGCCACAAATCACCACCTCCATACCACAAGAAGTCTCCTCCACCACCACATTACCGTTATAAGTCCCCACCACCACCATCTCCGTCACCATCTCCTCCTTACATCTACAAATCCCCACCTCCTCCATCTCCATCACCTCCCCCTCCCTATGTCTACAAATCCCCACCTCCCCCATCTCCATCACCTCCTCCACCCTACATCTATAAATCTCCACCACCTCCCTCACCATCTCCTCCACCTCCTTACATTTACAAATCACCACCACCACCATCTCCATCACCTCCTCCTCCCTACGTCTATAAATCTCCACCACCACCACCACCCTCACCGTCCCCTCCACCTCCTTATATTTACAAGTCACCTCCACCACCTTCTCCTTCACCTCCTCCTCCATATGTCTACGAGTCACCACCTCCTCCATCTCCATCACCACCACCTCCATATGTCTACAAGTCACCACTTCCTCCATCTCCATCACCGCCTCCTCCCTATGTATATAAGTCTCCACCACCACCCTCACCATCTCCTCCACCTCCTTATATTTATAAGTCACCTCATCCGCCCTCTCTCTCACCTCCTCCACCATATGTCTACAAGTCACCACCTCCCCCATCACCATCACCTCCTCCTCACTACATCTATAAATCTCCACCACCACCACCACCCTCACCATCCCCTCCACCTCCTTACATTTACAAATCACCACCACCACCATCTCCATCACCTCCTCCTCCATACGTCTACAAGTCACCACCTCCACCTCCACCATCTCCATTACCTCCTCCTCCCTACATCTATAAATCTCCACCACCACCCACACCGTCCCCTCTACCTCCTTATATTTACAAGTCACCTCCACCACCTTCTCCTTCACCTCCTCCTCCATATGTCTACAAGTCACCATCTCCTCCATCTCCATCGCCACAACCTCCATATGTCTACAAGTCACCACCTCCTCCATCTCCATCATCGCCTCCTCCCTATGTATATAAGTCTCCACCACCACCCTCACCATCTCCTCCACCTCCTTACATTTATAAGTCACCTCCTCCACCATATGTCTACAAGTCACCACCTCCCCCATCACCATCACCTCCTCCTCCCTACATCTATAAATCTCCACCACCACCCTCACCATCCCCTCCACCTCCTTATATTTACAAATCACCACCACCACCATCTCCATCACCTCCTCCTCCATACGTCTACAAGTCACCACCTCCACCTCCACCATCTCCATTACCTCCTCCTCCCTACATCTATAAATCTCCACCACCACCCACACCGTCCCCTCTACCTCCTTATATTTACAAGTCACCTCCACCACCTTCTCCTTCACCTCCTCCTCCATATGTCTACAAGTCACCATCTCCTCCATCTCCATCGCCACAACCTCCATATGTCTACAAGTCACCACCTCCTCCATCTCCATCATCGCCTTCTCCCTATGTATATAAGTCTCCACCACCACCCTCACCATCTCCTCCACCTCCTTACATTTATAAGTCACCTCCTCCAACCTCTCCCTCACCTCCTCCACCATATGTCTACAAGTCACCACCTCCCCCATCACCATCACCTCCTCCTCCCTACATCTATAAATCTCCACCACCACCCTCACCATCCCCTCCACCTCCTTATATTTACAAGTCACCTCCACCACCTTCTCCTTCAACTCCTCCTCCATCTCCATCGCCACCACCTCCATATGTTTACAAGTCACCACCTCCTCCATCTCCATCACCTCCTCCTCCCTACGTATATAAGTCTCCACCACCACCCTCACCATCTCCTCCACCTCCTTATATTTATAAGTCACCTCCTCCACCCTCTCCCTCACCTCCTCCACCATATGTCTACAAGTCACCACCTCCTCCCTACCTATATAAGTCACCTCCTCCTCCATATGTCTACAAATCACCACCTCCTCCATCTCCATCACCTCCTCCTCCCTACGTATATAAGTCTCCACCACCACCCTCACCATCTCCTCCGCCTCCTTATATTTATAAGTCACCTCCTCCACCCTCTCCCTCACCTCCTCCTCCATATGTCTACAAGTCACCCCCCTCCATATATTTACAAATCACCACCACCACCTCCACCCTATGTCTACAAGTCACCTCCTCCTCCATCCCCTCCACCCCCTCCACCTTATGTTTATAAATCTCCACCACCACCACAATCCCTACCACCGCCATCCCCTTACTACTATAAATCACCACCACCTCCGAAATACTAAAACTAATCATTATGTAGTACTAATAATCACGTAAGTATTTTTAAATGCGCATTCTCGAATCTGCTTAACATTTCCTTTCTTTGTTTACTTTTATTTCTTGTACTTAATTTCCCCATCGATCGAAACCTTCTCATGATCAATTCTACTACTCTGTTTTTGCAGCTTATTAGGTGATAAAAGGAATAATTGCTGCTCATCATTAAGTAATCAGATACTCTCGTGAGGGTTGGTTTATTAGCATCGTCCACAAAGGTCAATTAAGGCAGTCCGACGTTCTAGACATGAAGCTGTGGACGCGCGCTTTGCATACTTTAAAAAATAAGCTTTTTTTTTTTCCCTGCAGCCACTTGATATATTAATTAAATATATGTATTTGTGATTTATTTAGTTAATGGATCAAATAAAGTATGCTTATTTTTTTTTTCTTTAATGGGATCGATCATGTTTTTCCAATATTCCTTTGCGGTAATGGCATTGACTCCATCATGTATATATAGCTCTCTCTCTCTCTCTGTCTCTCTCTCTCATAAAATTGGTAAGTTTACTATATATTTCTACGTGACAATCATGAACAAAATAAAAAAATAGTAATTGTTTCAAGACTAGCAAACCAAAAAACAATTCAAAAGACATACACATTATAAAATATTATACTACGTATGGATGGCCTGCATGCATGCTTTTGCACCATTAATTAATATTAATCTGAGATAGATCGTGCAGATCAACAAAATGGAATACTACACGAATCAACAAAAAAAATTATTAAGCAAAAAGGGGAACAAAACCATATATGGTTTATTTTATAATCAATTCTGTCTGTAATATTTGCACTAATTAGTTTTTTCATATCCAAATTAAAAGGCCATGCATGCATGCTGCAGGCACATGTATGCGTCACTTTTACACTAGTGGAAGGGCAACGTGCGATGCACATTTGCCTAGTTGGGTTCTTTGGTTATTTCACAGAAATTTGTTCAAAGGAATGTTAGATAAAGTTAAACAACAAATGATTTTGAATGGACTAGGCCAATTTAAGGAAGGTGAAGACCTGCTGGTTTGGACCCCAAATGAAAATAGTAGGTTCTCCTCAAAGAGCGCATGGGAATGTGTTAGAGTTAAAGCACCAAAAATGAAATGGGCGGAATGGGTTTGGAATGTAGCTATTCCAAAAAAATATTCGGTAACTATGTGGAAGGCGATGAATGCTTGCCTTAGTGTTGATGAAAGAATACGCAAATTGGGCATACCCATGGTATCAAAATGTGAATGCTGTGGAGAGGGGTGTTCGGAGGACCAGGATCGTGTGTTGGCCACGGGTAAAATAGCTTAGGAAATATGGCGTAGAGTGTCACTTCAAGTGGGCATGCCTTTTGATCCAAAAAAAACATGGAAGGAAAAAATAGAACTTTGGTTCAGGCGTGCAACCAATTCATCTCAAAAAGGGTGTTTGCTTGGATTCATGCCTGTTATCTTAACTTGGGCGCTATGGATATGGCGATGCAAAGCAAGAATGGAAGGCCAAGTGAATTCTGTAGAGTCCCTATGGCGTTCGATCAAGTCTGCAGTTGCCTGGGTGGGGATTCGACTAAAATCTGGAAATAAAATGCTAAGTGGGGATGAGAAGGTACTAAATGCATTTGACATTCCTTTTAAGCCTCCTAAGGGGAAAAGGGTGTGTATAGTGAAATGGCAAAAACCGGCAAAGGGTTGGTCCAAGTTGAACGTCGATGGCAGTAGTCTCGGAAACCCAGGCAGGATGGGGGCGGGAGGGGTTATAAGGGATGATGAGGGGAGGTTGCAGCTGGCATTTTCCATAGGTTTGGGACATGGCACAAATAACTCGGCAGAGCTTATAGCTCTGCTTCATGGCTTGAGATACTGCAGAGAACTCGGACTGGTGAAGGTTGAAGTGGAATTAGATGCTCTGTTAGTGGTGCAATGGCTGGACAAAAAGTAGTGTGGGATATGGTATTTAGAGGAATACTGGGACGAAATTCAAGGGCATCTTTCTTATATGCAGGTTGTGGTAAGGCACGTTTACAGAGAGTGCAATGCAGGAGCATATTTTTTGGCCCGTATGCCTACCAGTCTAAGTCCCAGGAAGTGGCGTCATTTCGGGGATCTTCCTCACCTCCTCAAAGGAATTTTAAAGTTAGATAGACTCGGCCTACCAGTTTTGCGATGTTAGTTCTCTCATTGTTTTGGGTCTGTGATGTTAGCTCTTACTGTCATATCTTACGGTGATGGTAGTTGTTTTTTTTGTGATGTTCAGTTTCTTTGCACTGTATGTGGGTTCCTCCCCTTTTCTGAGGTCCTTCAATAAGATAAGATGAGTTTCCTTTAAAAAAAAAAAGTTAAACAACAAGACAAGTTATAAATCTGTTTTTTTTTTTTTTTTTCCATCGTCATTTTAGTTCTGGCCCATATTGGACAGGACCAATTGAGAGAACATTGAAGTTTTTGTGTTGTTGTTGGCTGAATGTGTCTAAATCTGCAGCAAGTTGAATCATCCACTGTTTTTCTGAAGCTTCTAATGCCATGTTTTATATAAATGGTAAATGTTCCTATATGTTAAGTATTTAATGAGATTAAATGATGAATAAAGATATAAATAATTTATATATAGAAAAAAATTTGTGAACTGAAAAATGACATGTACAGTTTTTTATAAGCAATTTAATTATATTATTAGAATTTTTAAGTTTAGGGATTGAAGTTGTTATTTATGGTTGGTATGTTTTAATGTTACAATATAAAGATAAATTAAAGAATATGTTCTGTAGAATTTTGTTTAAGAATCTTTTTGGTTGTTGTAGTATATGGTTGAATTGTTTTATAGATAAGATAAGAGATATCTTAAAGTATAACTAAGTATTTTTTCTTGAAAATGAAAAAACAGTGAAAATGAAGAAAGTTACCTCTCCAGTATGATTCATAAAATCAATTATTGAACAACCTAATGCCTCATCTGCAAGTTCGCCAAACATAACGGCAGCTAATTTTCCTGTCCCATCATCAAGCTCAACATATGCTCGACAACTACAAATGATGAGACTACTGTTTTTTGTTAGGATTGGTAAAAATCACATGTGAGAAATTTTTGGAATGAATAATTAATTCATGAAATTTGAAGAATATATACCGTGGTTGAGCAACGCTTTGATGTTTGCCGTGATAACAAAGAAAGCTTTCATTTTGGTCATGCTTGGTTCCCTTGTTACAATTTATGTATGACATGTAAAAGAATATTTGGCGCAAGTTGATGATGTTTATCTTTGCCTTGATCTAGAATTTTGCTTTATATATAGAGGTGCACCAAACATTAACCACATGCTATTCGCAAATGAAAGTGTTATTTTTTGCAAGCAGATGTGGAGGAAAACAGGCGCGTACAAGCTGTGCTGGACAAGTATAAAAGGGTATCGAGGTAGAGAATTAATAAAGAAAAGACAGCCATGGTTTTCAGTGGTAATGTGAGAAAGGAAACCAGAGAAGAGATTGTCCAACTGTGGGGCAATAGTGAAATCCAACAATATGAGCAATACCTGGGACTTCCTCCAATAGTGGCAGATCAAAGAATAGAGCTTTTCAAGCAATCAAACAGAAAGTGTGGCAAAAACTACAATGCTAGAAAGGAAAGCTTCTGTCACAAGGGGGTAAGGAGATCTTATTAAAAGTTGTTGCCCTTTCCATTGCAACATATTCTATGCAATGTTTTCTACTTCCCAAAAATTTTTGTACAGAACTTGAGAGCTTGATGACAAATTTCTGGTGGGGCCAAAAAAATAATGAACGAAGAATTCACTGGATAAGTTGGAAAAAAAAATGCGTGAGAGGAAATCAAGAGGAGGAATGGGCTTCAAAAAATTGCGGAATTTCAACCTTACTCTTCTAGCAAAACAAGGATGGAGAATTTTGCAAAATGAGAACTCACTACTGCATAGACTCCTCAAAGTAAAATATTTCTCAAACTCCTCTTTTTTTGAAGCTAATTTGGGTCACAACCCTTCATACACTTGGAGGGGTATTTGGGAAGCAAAAAAATGGTTGAAAGAAAGATGTAGATGGTGGATTGGAGATGAGAAATCAGCTCTTTTATGGTCTGAGAAGTGGGTTCTAGGTCACAAATCTCTAGAAGAGGAAGGAGCTTCAATAAGGATGGATAATTGAGAATCCCTAGTTGCATCCATCATGGATGAAAACACAAGATGGTGGGATGTGAATAAGATTAGAACTCTATTCAATCCACAGGTGGCAGCAGATATCCTAAAAGTTGTGATACTCCCAGGAGCCAGTGCAGATAAATGGAGTTGGATGCATGAAAGAAATGACAGATTTACAGTGAGGAGCTGCTATAGATCCATATTAGATCAGAGGTCAATCTCAATGGCAGAACCCTCAAATGCAACAAGACAATAAGCTTTATGGAAATCGTTATGGAAATTAAAAATTCCTAATAAAATAAGAGTGTTTGCATGGCGAGCATGTAAAGAATGCCTCCCTACAAAAGAGAATCTGATGAAAAAGCACACCATTTCAGAAGGGAAGTGCAGTTTCTGTTCCCATCCAGTTGAGGACCTTCATCATGCCCTTATTTCTTGCAAATATCTGGTAGAGGTATGGCAACAACATTTTCCTTCTCTAATTTGAACTGAGATTTCTCTAGGTGAAATGGCATTACACATTGTTGAGGGGAGGCATAAGGAAAATTTAGGACTATTCTTCTCACTAGCTTGGGGATTCTGGTACAGAAGAAATAAGATTTAGTTTGAAAAGGTGCAAGTGAGTCCAAGATAGGCAGCAGAAATTGCTTTGACTCTTATGAGTAGGCATAAGGAAGTACAATCAATTCCAAAGGCAGCTCTTAAACAATTTTTACACTGGAAACCACCTCCTATGAAGTTTTTAAAACTTAATGTAGATGGAGCTACTTTTGGTGGACTGCACAAGGCGGGTATAGGAGTTATCCTAAGAGATGAGAAGGACCAAGTGGTTATGGCAGCCAGTATGGCGGAGCAGGCAGTGGAAGAACCCGAAACTATCGAGCTACTAGCTATTTTCTGTGGGCTTCAATTTTGCACTAGTATGGGGAGCTCACAGCTAATAGTTGAAAGTGACTGTTTAAGAATTGCTGAAACTTTACAGCAAAACACTATGACAGATTCTATCCTTGGTGTGTTATTTGGAGAAATTGCAAAGATTTCAAGTTGGTTTAGTTCTTTCTCCTTCACTCATATCTATAGATAAGGTAATACGGTGGCTCATTGTTTAGCTCGTTATGCTTGGAATGTTGCAAATGTTGAAATGTGGTGGATTGTATACTAGATTTTCTTTCTCAAGCCATTTGGTTTGAAAAATGTCTGTAATCCCTCTTTATTAATGATATTGTTGTTTTCCTATTAAAAAAAAAATTGCTTTATATATTATATTAGGAACAATGCTTTACACAGTGAGAATGGACAAAAATTTAAACATGGTATTAAGAAAAGTATTTTACCTACATTGGTTGTAAACTTTTCAGCAATGCAACAACATCAGAATTTTGTATTATTTCTCGAACACCAACCGATGATAAAGATGTAGATGGATATTTCAAGGATTTTGCAATAATACTTTCAAGCATTGAATAATTAATTGCCGCCCTTAAAAATTAAAAATAAAACGTAATTTTAGAACATGGTAAAAAAAGTTTGGGTCTTCAACATATGTAGATAAGAAATTTAAGGTTAATTAATATTAATATGATTGTGCTATTTTTATCATATTAATAATAGGGGAATATAGATTTGTAGCTTTCAATAGAGATATACTAATTAAGAATTGCTTAAATATAAATATACTTGTTGGCTGCAATGAAAGAGATAATCCTGTGTTACAAATGCAGATAATTATTAGTTATCAAATATATGATTTAAAAGAGGATTTAAGAATATTGATTATTAAAAGTACCATTATAAGAACGAACTCTTAGCTTTGTTGCAAGTATAATTGGTTTTGCTTCAATTATCTTTAAAATTTTTTGGCATTCATCTTGAACAAAGCGACTCCACATGGTTAAACATATGAGATTTAAGCTATGACATATAAAGTAAAAGAATCAATAGAAAATTTAAAAAATAGAGATTGCAAAGTAATTTTAAAACAATAAAGAGAAGCAATTTTTTAACCTCTGATCTATAATATAGATTTCTTGAATTGCAGTTGGTCCACTTGTTGATGTTATCTCTCTACATGGCTTCATATGAATGGAAATTGCTAAGAGGTCTGATCGATAAGATTTTGAATTATTAGTTTGTCGGTTACAAAAAATTTTAAAATAAAATAATAAATTACCTATTTCTACAATTGAGTCTTTATAAGGATCTAACTCATCTATAGGAATAAGGTTGTATTTTGGTATTCCTTCTTGTCCTTCATTTTCTGGTACTTCTTCAATGATTGCTTTGGAATTTAGGATCCATTGATATTCATGAGTCTCAATCCTATACCTAGGATCTAGTGGCTTAACATATGCATTTGTAATATAATATGATCGAAAAATCTATAAAGAGTCATCTCGTGAATCAATATATTTACCGAACAATGCTGCTTGGACACGATTTCCCTACATCATAAGAGAAAATGTGAGTGATTTTTTTTTTTTTTATAATAATCCTATTACATGACTTCTGAAGAAATTTTGTTTTATGAAAAAAAGCAAATTTCAAAAATATGTTTTAAAAAAGAAGTTATTTTTTTTTTATGATAGAATATAACTATGTAGAAGGCAAAAGATATATAATAAAAAATATGATGATTTTTTTAGTTGTAGAAAAAAGGATAACCATAGGAATAAATGTTGTACCTCTTGATCGACCAATGTCAAGTTTTGGTATTTTATTGGTGAGTGTTGCCCAGTTCGTTTGAGGGACTTTTCAGCCACAAACATTTTTATTTTCTAGTTCCTCATGCTTGGAGAAATATCTTTAACTGATGTATAAATGGTCTGCATCTTGAGAACTAACAAGCCAGAAACAAATTAAACATATAAGTATAGGACATAAGAAATGCAATTAATTAAAGCGCAAAATAAAAAGGAAGAGAGAGAATTTAGTTTGATTGATTGACAAAAATAAATCACCAAAATATTTAGGATACAAAAAATAAGACTGTAGTGAACATCTAATTTATTTGGTTACCTGTATAATATCAACCAGAAGATGCTAATGTTAGTAATTCTGTATATACCATATTTTTTGTTGCAATTGTTGAGATTAGTCGTATTAAAATTTTGATTGCAGAAATAGTCTTAGCTCTTGATAAAGCCACATATAATTGTCCATGTGAGAAAACTAGATGAGGCAAATATATTTTAACAAAATCCAATATCTGCCCTCGTGATTTGTTTATACTCATTGCAAAGCTTAATTTAAAATTTTAATAGGGAATTGAGTTCAATTGAATGGAAAACCACTATTTTCATCAGAGTTTGGTAAGAATGAGATTCTTATAATAAAAACCTTTTTTCCACTGTGATGACCAACTGCAATTTCTACATGAATGACATTACCATCAAAATTGTGACAGATAAGTCATGTTTCATTACATAGTCCTTCTGAAGGGTTAATCTTTCTAAGCAATATGATTGAACAATTTTGTTTTAGCAAAAATTCATGAAGAGGAAGTCCATTTGGTGTTAGAGTATTCAAGAAATCTTCCATAACTGTCTGTTCAGATGCACCAATCGATTCATCAAAGCTGTAATATCGTTTTAACTCTTCGAAAAATCTCTGAATTAACAAAGTGTTTATTTCATCAACATAACTGTTCTTTGGTGTCAATATAGCTCACTTCATCATACTTGAAATATTTACTGAATAATCACAAATATCATGAAAAACAACATCCACCAAATGATCTAAAAAAGTAGCATTATTTTCATATGGGATTAACATAGTTGTAGAGATTTTGACATGTTCATCAATTGTAATTGGTGGGATCTCATTGCTTAATTCCAATATGTATTTGAAAAGTTTGGATCTAATCTTGCACGCATATTTTTAGTCAAATGAAACTTTGTTAATATTGGCCATAGGTAGGAAGAAACCAAGCTAGCATCAATTTGTTGCTGTCTTGTGCCTTTTTGAACCACAGGCAGAATTTGGCAAAAATCTCCACCAAACACAGCAACCTTTCCACCAAAAGATAGTTCTGAATCATTAATGTCTTTCAGCATTTATCCAATGCTTCTATGGCTTCTTTTCTTGACATAGGAGCTTCATCCCATATAATTAACTTTGCTTTTTGTAGTAGTCTTGCAAGCCCACTTTGTTTGCTAACACTATATATTTCATTTTTGTTAATATTTAACGGTATTTTAAACCCTGAATGTGTAGTTCGATATCCAGGTAAGATCGATGCAGCAACACCAGA
This sequence comes from Cyclocarya paliurus, assembly GCA_029856935.1. Lineage (NCBI taxonomy): Eukaryota > Viridiplantae > Streptophyta > Magnoliopsida > Fagales > Juglandaceae > Cyclocarya > Cyclocarya paliurus. The sequence goes on along the minus strand of CM056958.1, from coordinate 2,493,277 downwards.
TGAAACAGTTGCAAGAGCTACTAATTGTCTTGACCTTACTGTGGCAAGAAGTGCCTTATATAGGAATATTTTCCCTGTTCCACCAGGTTCATCAATAAAGAATGTAGCGGTTTCATTTGAAATTTTTTTTTCCAAGATAGAATTGTAAACATTTTGTTGTTTGCCATTAAGCAGTGCTGATGCAAGAATATCTTCTTCTGGGATTGGAATAGCCAATTCATCATCGATTTCTCTAGACAGGAATTAATCTTCATCAAAATGGATGTTGTGGTCAACAAGATGGAACAAATTAATGTCTCTACCCATTGATTCAAGCATTGTGGAGATGGAGCACAAAACTTCTGTTCTGACATTTCATGAAGAATGATCAATTAACTGAAAATCAGCTGACCTGTTTTGTTCAAAATGTTCCCAAAGATCCTGTGGATTGGTAAGATTACAGTAAACCAAAATTGTTGCAAACAACCTTCTCAAATTGAAGGGCATATGATAAAGAGAAGCTTCATACACGCATTCTTCTAAGCTATTATCTCTTTGTAACAAACCATGCATGGTAGCTGCTTCACGAAATGTAGGGGCCAAAATGCATTTACTGTCTTCAGATCATCAAATAATGAAAGACTTCTTATATGATTTAGTAATATCTGTTGATAATACCTTTTCTCCTTTAAAATGATTTGCTGTAACAATTCAACCTATCACAATTTGTTTCTTTCAAATAGTCCATATCTTGTATTGTTGGTTTCAAACGTAGAACTCGGGGAATTCTCTATACAACAGCTTTCTAGCATTCTTATCAACTTGATTTGTTACAAAGAATTCTATTAATATCGATTTTACAGAAAGGTCAGAGTTCACCACATTGGTTAAGTTTTCATGAGCTCAAAAATCCACTTAGTGTTGATTTTCAAGATGTAAATACAACCTATAAACTGCTGGATATAGTTCATTGACAATAAACCCAAATATGCTCCACATAGAATCTGGTGGAGCAATCCATCGAGCTGATTGAAATCGTTCAATTTCAACAATTTGCTGATTGGTTCCTTTAGAAACCAAATTGAAGGCAACACGGTCATGGTCTTTGTAAATATATTTATAAAGATACTTAACTGCTTTTATTGTAGAACATATTTTGACGTTAATATGGCAGTCAAACATTGCAAGCAAATAAGGATTATATGGAACAACCCAACGATTATTCAAATCATGTCCTCTGATTTTGACTGCTGTTCTATTGTCAAAGCGTCTGTATATTGGGAAGCAATCATTTCCAACAACTGTGTTCAGCACAAAGTGCTTTGGGTAATTATTTTTGCAGCAACCATTTTTTTTCGTGCATACATTTGTTGGATTTAGAATTCCACGCAGTCCATTCACCATATGTTTAACAACAACTCTATGTAGATGTAAATTCTTGACTTTATTAGGCAATTTAGCAGAGACAATCTCATCAAAAGATTCTGATGCATATAACTTCCAATCCTAATGTAATATAATAAAAAAATGTGCATGTGGAAGCCCTCTTTTTTAGTGTTCAATAACATAAACATATGCTAAAATTTTTCGAATATCTCTTGTTTGAATAGTTGATACTTTAGCTCCTTTAATTTTGCTCAAAAGATTCGAGCAATGAAGTCAAGCCAATTTTGAGTTTCTTCATGTGGTTGCAATTCATTTGAGATCTCTTTCCAATTTGGGTTGCATGTGATTGTCAAAAAAATATCTGGTTTGCCATACCGTTAAAGCAAAGTCATTACTTTTATGTATCTTTTTTGCATGTCCCTTGGACCCCCAATAAAAGATGAAGGCAAAATTACACGCTTTCCAATCCTAGAAGCATTCGTCTCTCCAAGATTAACGCTATCAACAATGCCTTGATATAATTCAGATCGAATGTGTTGTTGATTGCTACGAAAATAATCTAACCTTGATATTTCAATCTTAATGTACATATCAACAACAAACTCTTGAAGAAGTCGACCAGACAGTGGGGGGATAGATTTGACATTTTCTCTAATTTGTAATTTGTAACAATAATATTCATGGCATGAAACAATTGGATCTTTTCTTTTTTCCTTAACACTACAACAAAATGAGAAATAATTTAGAAAATCACATACCTATTATGTGAATGGTGGGTTGTTATATAAAAAACTTAGTGTAAAAAATGTAACCTTCTTGTTCTCTTCTAAGTAATTCTTATGCTGATATTGACTGATGATGATCAATTCTTGAACTGTGCAATTATTAGTAGATACAGATGCATTTCTTCTGTTAATCCTTTGTATGCCTTGGTGCCATCCAACATTACCAAAAGGGAATAACAATGTATATTGAAGTGGATCATAGCATCCAAAATAATATTGAACTATATGACTCCCACCAACATGGTTAAATACAAAAATGTCACGAGGTGTTAACTATTCTACATCATCATTTTCAACTCAAATTGCTACAACTTCTGACGATGTTGGGGCATTAAATGCCCATTAATCTAAACCAGGATATGATCTTATACGGATTTTTTGATATTCTAAATTTGGCAAATCACCAATAGATCAAAAAATATAGAATATAGATTTACACGAAGAATATCCATGAGCTGAGCAATAATTGATGGATCTGTTCTATCTGAATCAACAATGCGATTTTCAAATTCATGTTCAGTGTCATAGAAATATAGCTGCAAATTAGAAGGCCGACCATTTGAAGGGACTAAATCAGAGAAATAGTGATAGATTTGACCTTGAGCTCGAAATGTATAAATTCCTCTTTTTATTCGACATAAATTTTTGTCAAATTTGACTCCAAAAGATGTAAAAGCAAATTTGTTGTTGTACGTTTGAACATATGTTCAAAATTGTACAGATTCAGGAGTGTTTGAAAAAAACAAACTATAAAGTTGATCAAGAACATGATTTGCAATCAAACAAATCGACCCATCAGCACAACAAAAACTGTTTGTTTCATGGAATAATCTCTTCGCTTTACAATGCTTACAATGTGGCACATTCGGTAAATAATTAGCTTCAAGCGGAACATTTTGTAATATTTGTCTATGCACAGCAATACGACGATGAGTTGTACCTATTAAATTGGGGTAAAATCAAAACAATAAAGTAAACCTAATTAGAATGAATTGAATGATTTCCTTTGGATCAATATTTTAAGCAGAGATAACGGTAGAATGGAATGTCATGAAGAAACTAATTCTATTTTGACTTCTTACCAAAAAGAAATGTTGGTGGAGTCCTTTGAGGAGTTGATTGCAGTTGATCAATAGAAAGAGCCTATTTTGGAGAAAAAATCATTGTTGAATGGAAAGAATATGATAAGATATGATAAAAAAGAGATTAAATTAGTAAACCTGTTGAATCATAAGTTGTTCAGAAACCTCAAATGTTCTTGTCGGTGCATTTGCTGATTTTTGTCTCAACAAATCCACAGAGTAATTCAAACTAGGAGAAGAATCCAATAAAGTATTTAATTGTGTAGATCCTTCTGAATCTGCCCCAAGGACATCAACATCTGGAGAGACACTTCCCTCTAGTGAGGAGGTCATTCCAACGATGTTAACATCTCCATGGGAAATTCAGGATCTTTTTTCTCGAGATTGCTGAACATTATAGTTTTGAGTATCGCTGATAGATTGGAGATGATCATCTGATGTACCATCAATTGATATAATCATTTGATTAGCATTAGATGGCATTGAATCTCCTAGTTCAATCACATTTCTTTTAGCAGCCTTTTTCTGAGCATATCTTTCTCTAGCTCTTTGTCGAAGTTCAGCTTTTTTCTCTTCTGAAAAATCTTTATATGAGATTTTTTTGTTGATTGTTTTTTAGAAGCTTGAAAAACATGTTTCTAAAATTTAAGTTTGAGAAATTTTTTTATTTAATTCTTTGTTGTAATAAACGTTTTGTAAATAATTAACAAAATCTTACCACTCATTATGCCAACAGAGCAAATCACAGGCTGAAAAATTGCATATTGTCATAAAACCAGAAGTAACCGAACCAGTGATCATGATTTAATGTAAAATCCTCAACAAACAATGTATTTTAGATTCTTTAAAATGTTTATCAATTCAAACACTGAACAGTTCATAATAACTGTGTCCAAGTATATAAAACTTGAACAAACAATTATCTCAAAACATAGAAGAAGTTGGAGAATAAATATATAGCTCTAAAAATGCATTGAATATAGGAAACAATTTGTAATGCATAGCAAAAAAAAAATACTTACAGTTTTTTTACCCAAAAGGAAACAATATTAGTTGAATTCAGATCTTTTGGCCAAGAAAATAATCCCTATTTTTCACAAAAAAAAAATAAAACAATTTACGTTATTATTCAATGAGAATATTTTTTTATAATTCATAAAGACAAAAAAAAACTTTTTAATTTGTTATAATTAATTTTGAAGGGAAACAATACAATAATTATTTATAAAAAAATGATAAAAAATTAATGAAAGTAATGTTCAAAATTTTGTTTTGAATCAATTAAAAACACGAAGAGCATTCGTCTGTTATTGAAAAAAAAGGGACATAAAAAGTTGAGCAGTGCTACTTACAGTCCCCATTTGGGGACTGCATGTGCAATCCCTTCATTAAATGGAAAAAAGTACTATTTTGATAAGGATATTATTGTAATTTTAAAAAAATTTAAAGATAAAATTATCTAGACTTGCAATGTTGTCCCCCAAATGGGGACAGAAAAATATTTTGACTATTTGGAAATTTACTATTAGAATAAATAGACTATATTTTTAAGAATAATGCAATAATATTTTAAATCTATAAAATTGTTTTTATGAAAGACAAATTGTCTAACAATATAACAAAATTGAAATTGAGAATACGTATTCAAACCAATAAAATTAACCATTTTTTGTTCAAATGGATTTTTCAAAATTTCTTCAGGTTGGTTATATTGATACTATTAATAGCAACACTAAATAGTAACGGTAAATTGCATTTAATAAATAGTGACATTTTCCATTATATATTGAGTTTGAATTTGTTTAAATTTTTAATTTTGATTGATGCATTTCTTCTAAATAGTTAAATTGGTATTATTAATAATAACAAATCAATTGTGCTAAAAAAATGGTAGAAATTTCCGTTGTGTAATAGGTTTGGATTTGGTTTCATTTTTAATTTCAATGTATTGGCAAGTCGTTTTTGGAAAAACAATTGGGATAATAACACAGGAAAAATCAAGGCATTTTTTTTTTCACAAATATTCACTGTTAAACAACTGGATATCAAAAACTTTTGAATTTATAGCTACATATTTTTTAACTTGATAAATTCAACTTTGAATAAAAATTAATCTCTAACCAAAGCATCATTTTGACTTTAAAAAATCTGCACAACCTCCGATTATTCACACAATTTTTACACACTACACTTTTTTTTTAATTTTTATTATTTTTTTCCATTTATCAAATATTTAATATATAAATAGTGAATAGAAAAATTGAATTAGCTTAAAAGTATTGTTCAAAAAGAAAATTACTAATTTTTACACCAAAACTTGATGCCAACACCATTTCTGAAACTGAACTTTATTTTAAAATTTTTGATGATCGATTATATGTCGAGGCGAAAATATTTTCTTAAAAAAAACACCAACATATTTTATAAGTTATTAAAGAGCTGTCTTTGTTTAGCATGATAGTACGTAGCAGATTTGTTGCCAAAAATGGTCGCAGCAAAAGCTGTAAAATCTAAACGCACACTAAAAGCTAGTACTCACATAATAATTTTTATAATTTATCTTCCGTTTTCAATGAATAGAAGCCTTGTTGCGAAAACCAAAAGTTAAATTACGGATGTTTTAAATATTGTTCTGTCGTACAGTAATTTTATAAATGAAAAGTTGTTTCAAATGATATTTTCAAAAGCCATCACAATTTTTAAAATTGCTAATGAGATTATGTTTAAGAAAATATATATGTTTATTCAATCAAATATTAATAGATTCTATAAGTTGATAAGGAGTTCTGCAATTTAAAAAAAAAAAAAAAAGGCATTTGGTGATATAGATGATGTCCTAAAATAACTTGTTCTCAAGCCTTATGGTTTGATAAATGTCTGTAATTATTTGATATCCAATGAATTAAATGTTTATTTCTATATAAAAAAAAAAAAAACTTGTTCTCGTTATTTTGTATTCGAACTATACAATATTTTATAACTGTTAATATTGAATTTTGCACAGAGAAAAACAAAATATCGATCATTAAACAGTAACAAACATAATTAAGTTGTTAATTTCACAATTATAATTAAAACTTACAACCAAAAAGAGGCAAATCATATTGGCATTTGCATTTTATGTTTGGATAAAAGTCTTTAGCGCTGGTTTTTCATTCTAATGTATCATCAACCACACTTTTCTAACACCCATTGGAAGGATTTATAACTTTGGAGTAGTTTGTTGTTTAGAAACAAAAATGAATAAAAATAATATTCAGTAAAAAATCAAAACTTCAATGAAAACTTAAAAAAAGTAAATATTTAATAAATTTTTTATTTTTTATAAACTACACATGATTAGACTATTTATCAATACAATTGAAAATAAGAAAAATAAAATCGCCTAGTATTTTGCGACGTAAAAAAAGGAAATTAGCAGAAAATAAATGTAACAACAATCATTATAATAATTGTCAAAAGTCATTATAAATGCATAACAGAAAACACTGAGAACATTCCTCCATTGCAAGAAAATGAACATCCAAATGAAAATCGTTTGACCATATTTATTCGAAAATTTAAACAGTAAAAAAATCTTTTGTTGATATAAGCCAAACACCAAAACTTTGTATCACATCTAGTCTAAAAACGAATTGTATTTCGTATATTCTTGAAATGGAGGAATATCCTAAATGTTTTAAGTTTTTCCAATATAATGTTACTTTTTTTATTATAATGTAAAGGAAAAAAAAAATTGTGATTTCTTCTATTTACAAATCAACTAAATTTCATGATCATCAATTTAAAAGAAATTGAAAACATTATTAAGGAGATTTTTTACACTTTAATAAGATTTTAATTGGAAACATCCTAGATATATAAACATTTGCAGTTGAGGTTTGGTTCAATGCGAGCCAACTGTCTACACGAAAATACCAGATAAGCAATATATTCTAGAATAGTTGAGTTGGATTGTTTATGCATTTTACTGACACGTCATAAATTAGTGTCACAACTTAAAACATAAGTCACTAAACGATTACTAAAATTACAATTAGATCACTGAGGCATAGATAATAATGTCTAAAACCTTCTTTACCTACCCAAATACTTAGGAGATCAACGACAGAAAAACAAAATAGACGAAAACTCGAAACCTAGTGTTCAATACTTTATAAGTTTTTTTAGAATGTTTCAATTAGGAATTACTCCAATATGTACATTTAAAATTAAAACATGATGTTCATTGTATGATCTGAAATATATTTAAACTAAATGATTCACATGAAAAACGATAACCTCAACATAACAAAAAGACCTAATCTCCTTAAACAACAAATAAAAAATAGGATCAATTGATAGAAACATCTAATATAACTATAAGACAAACAAACCTTAAACAAATTGATCAGGATAATGACTCGTTCGAAAATGAGCAGTTCAAAGGCTATCCCAAGTGCAGGAGAGTGTCGTGTAGTAATTAGGAATAAATTCTTAAATCGTCTCCACAGGAAAAATGCTTAAAAATCAAACTCGTGTAAAATGGTAAAAATAGTTACAATGAGAGAATAAAAATAAAAATGATGAAATGTGCAATGAATGTGGGAGTGCAATGGAAATGAAAATTTACTAGTCATGAACTAGATTCATGTTTGTTGATTTTGAGTGGATGATGAAAAGTAAAAAAAAAAGAGTAAAGAAATTAAAATACAAGACAATAAATTAAAATTGCTGAAATGTAAATGGACAATAAAATTTAAATGACATAAAAGTAAATTGTAAAAATTAAAGGTGCAGAAAAATTAAATGACCGTAATTAAAATTGCAAGAAATTAAAAGTACGAGAAAATTAAATGATGATAATTTAAATTGCAAGAAAATTAAATGACAGTAATTTAAATTGCAAGAAATTAAAAATGCGAGAAAATTAAATGACAGTAATTCAAAATTAAATAAAAACAAAAATTGTAAAGAATAAACTCGATATTTGAGAATGAAGACTGTGTTCTCTAACCCAAAAATCTACACTTCCAATTAAAGTAAGCTCTCCAAAATAAAATAGACTCTCAACATTTACTAGAAATTTACTCACTAAACAAACTCAAAACTGAAAATATGGACTTACAAAAATAAAATTCACTGAGCCATACATTGAAACTGAGTGATGAATAAATTACACGACATTAAAAATTAAACTCAGAAAAATAAAAACTGTCTATAAAAATTCACTCACTATATATTTTTTTTCTGAATTTTAACTCTAAAATCACACTAAAAACATTCTAACTCACTGACACTCTTAACATCTGACGACTGACTAACACTCTAACTGACTTCCCTCCTCTTTAGTCCGCAAGCACTCTTATATAGACATCAAAGAAAGACATCAATGATCATCACTTAGCTGCCATGTTCCCCACTCAAATCTAAAATTTCTTCCCGTGTGCTGTCTGTTCCCCACGTATTTTCTTTCCATTTTTTTTTTCTGTTGCCTTCGGCCGCCCAGTTGGCTTCTCGTATTTTTCATGTGCTTTTCATGTGCTTCTCCATTATTTTCTTTTTAGTGTTTCGTCCCAACGTGTATCATTTCGTCCGTGATCTTTACATCTCACTGTGTTTCACTAGCCCCACATGCATACGTTTCATCCAAACTCTCGTATATTTTTTTTTTCTTTTCTTTCCTTGCTTTCCTTCATCTTCTTCCTCTAGCATGCTGCGTTTTCATCCTCTTTCCCGTTGTCTTTCTTTTCTGTTGCAGCATGCGTGCATGAGCTCGAGCAGAAGCTTCGATGATGGAGGAAGATAGCTTCAGTCATGGCGCTGGGCTTTTCACTGGGTGGCGAAGCCTTGGTTTCCAGCATTTTCTGTTGACTACTGGTGGTCATTAGAGATGCATGGTGGCGTGGAGTACAGAGGTTGTAGAACCGGGTGGTTGGATGCTGCTGTGCATGGAGCGGGTTGGCCGTGGCGTCGGACAATTCTTGGCCGTGCATGGGGTGGAGTGATCGCCGACGTCATCTGGTGTTGTTGGTGGCTGCAGGTGGTTGGAGGAGCAGTTGCCGAACGCATGCGTGGCATGAAGAAACGCAGAGATAGCAGACGACGCGAGATTGTAGACAAACCGAACGACATGCCGTTCGTGTCGAAACGGCATGTTGTCGGCTTCAAACGGCAAGAACTTCTTTCATGCAAAGCAACATGTCGTTTTGACGACGGTCGTTTTGGAGTCTTTCAATAGACGACATATCGTTTAGTACCTGTAAAATAAAAATAAAAATAAACAAAATAAAAAATAAATAATATATAATCAAAAAAACAAACAAAAAAATGAAATAAAATTAAATTAAATTAAAAAAATAATAAAATAAATAAAAACTAAAAAAATATATTATGCAATTTAAATAAAAATTACTCAATTAAATCACAAGCTATAAAATTAAGCATAAAATATACTTTTAATCAATTTAATTCATAATTTAGATTTATTACCTCTTGATCATTTTTCATCTAAATTCAAAGATAAAATAATTAAGAATATATTAATTTTAAATATATAAAATATGCAATAATGCAGCTCAATCAGATAACAGTAATTCCAGCTTGCTTACAGTAAAGATAAACAAATTAGACTGGCTAAAAGCAGATAAGAAAGGAAGGAAATCCCAGAACCAAGATTCCACGAACCAAACAAAACAACACATAAAGATACCAAGCAACAAAAATGTATAGAAACATCCACGAAGATCCCGAACCATTAAAAAGACAAGAAATGTTCAAATAACTTACAAATCTGAATGTAACAACAAAACTCAACCGTAAAACCAAGAAAAAAAATATTCAAATGCATAAATACAAGAAATCAAAAACACAACACAAACAACCCGTGGTCTCAGACAGAAGCAATATCACAAAAGAACACAGGTATACTGTGGTCTCTGACATAAATAATGGAATCTAAAAAAATAACAAGAACAAAACCAAAAGAGTTCATGGTCTCAGACAGAAGCAATATCACAAAACAACACAGATAAACCCTCCTCTCAGACATAAATAATGGAATGTAAAAGAATAAACAGATCAAAATTGGGAAAACAGGAATGAAACCAGGAAAAGAAAGCTGTGCACTTAAAAGCATAAAACTTAATAAACACAGACGCCACATCCCTGACAGAATTCTACTTGACGAAGGACACACCATGCAATGCCGACATTATACTCACCATGAATTCCTGAAAGAATAATTCATCATGCTATCTTGGTATCCGATGAAGATCCAATGATATAATTGCCGGAATTGCATGAATGTGCCCTCTGTCTCAAAACAGAAAAGCGAATTATTTATCCAAAAACTCATTTTCTAAAACAGCAAATTTTTACAAATGAACTCTACACAACAGAGAAAAGATAAAAAAATTGAGGTAAATTTAACAACTGAAGGTACAAGCACAACAAATCAATACCCAAGTAAATAAAACAACCATGCAAGAAATGACAAAAAAAGAGAAGTAGAACTTTTGAAAAGCATAAAAGAAATAACACAAATGGACTAACAAAAAATAGAAGTAATAAAGCAAGAAAGACTTATCCACAGAAGATCTAAATCAGGTCACCTTTTACCATTGCCAATAGACTAATGACACAAAAACCCAAATATTCAACCCGTCCTCTCAAACTGACACTACCAACATCACAAAATAACGCAGATAAACTCTGGTCTCAAACATAAATAATGGAATGTAAAAAAATAACAAGAACAAAACCAAAAGACTCCGTGGCCTCAGACAGAAGCAATATCACAAAATAACGCAAATAAACCCTGATCTCAAACATAAATAATGGAATGCAAAAAGATAACCAGAACAAAACTGAGAAAAACAGAAAGAAACCAGGGAAACAAAGCTGAGTGCTTAAAGCATATAACTCAATAAACACAGACACAACATCCTTGGTAGAGTTCTGTTTTGTTTGATGAAGGACACATACCGCAAAATTCTGGCATTATTTCCACTATGAACTCTTGAAAGAATAATTCACTATTTTGTTTTGATACTGAGGAAGATGCAAGGATATAACTGTCAAAATTTCGAGGATGTGCCCTTTGTCTCGAAACAGAAAAAAGAATTATTTATTCAAAAACTCATTTTCTAAAACCGCAAGCATTTACAAATGAACTCTACACAACAGAGAGAAGACAAAAAAATTGAGGTAAATCTAACAACCGAAGGTACAAGCACACAAAATCAGTACCCTTGTAAATAAAACAACCATGCAGGAAAGGACAGAAAGAGAGAAGCATAACTTTTAAAAAGCATAAAAGAAATAACACAAATGGGCTAACAACAATTGTATCACTGGAAAAGCAAAAAATCTCAGAACTCCAAGACCAAAATTTGTTCTTTAATACAAGACACTTGGCGAAAGAATGCTAGAAAATAGCAAGACAGAATAGAAGAGTGAGCCTATGTATGGAACTTCAAAGGATATATTGCAGTTTATATAAGTGTGGACGTAAAGTAGGGATCCCGTAAGGACGCATCAAAAGAAAAGTAATAAAGCAGGAAAAGACTTATCCAGAGAAACTTGTAAATCAAGTCAGCTTTTCCCATTGCCAATACACCGACGACACAAAAGCCTAAATACTCAACCCATCCTCTCAAGCTGACAAACTCCCAGGCAAAGAGTTTAGTGGATTGGAATTTCTAGAAAAGGACTAAAAAATCTTTGAGAAACTGGCCCACAGAAGCAAAAAACAATTGATTAAAATCCCAGGAATAGAAAGTCCCGTACATAAAAAATTGAAATGAGAATGGACCAGGCAAACGAAAAAAGAACAGTGCAACCAACAAAACAAAAGGAACTAAGAAGCTGTCAACCAAACTAACTGTATCAAAAAGATCTGCACGAATATTAAAAAAAATTGAAAACCTTATCCGAAAGATCCACACTAATCTAAAAACAAAAAAATCTTGAAAAAACAATTGTCGAAACCATCAACATAGTGACCGATGGATTCAGAGCACATTAATGCACTGACCAAAGGCTGACACATCCATTCGAAATAAAACCTCCACTACACAGACATAAACAAATAGGAAATGAAGGGCAGAAAACACAGGACAAAATGCACGGAAGGGAAAAACAGAGTGGAAAATTTATTGCAGAACACTGTAGCTCGCCAATTCCAGCGAAAATAATAGAAATTATAAATAGAATATAGATTGAAATACAAATAAAAGTAATATAACGGGTATATAGGTATAGATATAGCTAAAGATACAAATACATACTAAAACCAAAATATAAAATTGGAATGGGCAAGCAAATATAGATACTAAAAGATGATAAAACCTTGCCGTAACGAAACGAAAAAATCAACTCCACGTATTGAAACCAAAAAAATAGAAACAACACGAAAATCTTCACTGCATAAAAACTGAAGAAGGGAAAAGAAATAAAAAAGGCCCCATAGTCTCAGGCGTTGGTTGAAGTTCTTATCACAAAAAACTGCAGGAAAAGAACTGTATGCAATCTGGAACCAGCTTAAAAAAAATAACAAATCTCCACAATTAAAACAATTATCTAAACTCCAAGAAAAAGAAAAAGAGATTTCTGATTATATCCATGAAACAGAAAAGCAAAAAAATTACATATTTGATCAAAACTTGCACCCAAAATCAAATATGTAAACAACACACGACCACAGGATAAAAAATAAAAAAAATGCAAACTTTAAATCAAAATCAAAATGAAACACCAAAAACTAAAATAAATCCAAAAACATCACAGAAACAAAACATGAATCCATATACTTCTGTTCACAAAAACATAGTGCATCATCGACCACGGGATGGGAACGAAAAAAAAAAACCACCTTTAAAGCAAGACCAAAATGCACCACCATAAATCAAAACTTCCATCAACCACCACCAGAATCCCATGGAAAAAATCAACGAAGAAGACGGGAAGGCAACCTAAATGACCACGGGACTAGAACCAAAAAAAAAAAATTACCACCTTCAAAACATGACCAAAATGCACCACCAAAAATAAAAACTTCCATCAACTATCACCACAACAGCATGGAAAAAATACAGGAAGAAGACCAAAAGGCAACCCAAGCCATGCAAAAAGGAAGTGCATCATCGATCGCGAAAATAAAAAAAAATGTAAACTTTACAGAAACCAAAACAAATCCATAGACATCACACAAATTAAACAGGAATCCATACAACATCTGTTCACAAAAACATACTGCATCATTGACCACGGGAAGAGAAGGGAAAAAAATGTGACTTCTAAAACAAGACCAAAATACACCACCAAAAACCAAAACTTCCATCAACCACCACCACAATAATACCACAGAAAAATACATCAAGAACATGGAAAGGCAACCCAAATGCCATTTGATATACTGTTTTTTAGAAAAATGAAGGGCATCATCGACCACGGGATCAAAACAAAAATAACAAAAAATCTAAACTCTAAAACACGACCAAAATGCACCACCAAAGACAAAAAAAAACACACAAAACACAGGGAAAAAGACTCAAAAGAGCCAAACAGAAAAAACAAAACTGCAACTCCTTCAAACCCTTCCAAAACCAGTAAAAAAACCGCAACTTTTAACCCACAACAACATCCCCACAGAAAAAAAACAACTGCGATGACCCACAAAAAGTCCCTGAAAGAGCCAAACAGAAACAACCAAACATCAACTTGTTCATACCCTTCCAAAATCAGTAAAAAAATCTCAACCTTGAGCCCACAACAACATCCCAAACCCCAACGAAACAACCGGAAAAACCTACAAAAAACCCACAAACCAACCAGAGGCCCTTGCTCCTCGACAAACAACTCCCAAAACAAGAAACAACATCCACGCACAAAAGTAGAAGTAAAGATTGACAGCGGAGAAAGAGAAGTAAACACCGAGAGCCATACGCAGAGAACGAAAGAGAAGGAGAAGAAGAAAACCTAGAGAAACCAAGAGACAAGACCAAAGACAGATGGACGAAATGAAAGGCAACCCAAACAAGCCACCTAAGAGCATTGGTATTGGATTAGTCAAATACCTTTTTATCTTTAAATTTAGTCAATATCATCCATATTTACTCTATATTGAATTAGCTAAATTGTTTTCATCCAAACTATGAGTAATAGTAAATTTATTCTTCTTTTCAAATATAAAAAGAACTATAAAAAGTCTAAAAATACTTTTTAAGATTATTATATTATAAATATGATATTTTTATTCATATAAGATTTTATCATTTATATTTATATGAAATTATTATATTATAGATTGTTGGATTGTGAAAATGAAAATGAATATAATTATTGGAGGTTATTGAAAATTATGAAAATAAAATAAAAATTAATTAAAAAAATATAATTAATAAAAAATAATAATATTTTATTATTATAGAGAATAGAATGACTAATTCAATGTAGATTTCAAGTTTTGAATGATTAGCTAAAAGTGAAAAATCTACATATTAGTCAAAATTTGAAGAATAAAATAGCTCATCCAATGCTAATGCTCTAAGAGCACTGGGGATTAGCCAAATATATTTTCATCTTTAAATTTAGCCAATATCATTCATATTTGCTCCATATTGAATTAGCTAAATTGTTTTCATCCAAACTATGAGTAATAGTAAATCTATTCTTCTTTTCAAATATGAAAAGAACTATAGAAAGTTTAAAAGTACTTTTTGAGATTATTATATTATAGATATGATATTTTTATTCATATAAAATTTTATCATCTATATTCATATGAGATTATTATATTATAGATTGTTGGATTGTGAAAATGAAAATGAATATGATTATTAGAGGTTATTGAAGATTATGAAAATAAAATAAAAATTAATTAATAAAAAATAATAATATTTTATTATTATAGAGAATAGAATGACTAATCCAATATAGACTTTAAGTTTTGAATGATTAGCTAAAAGTAAAAAAATTATATATTAATCAAAATTTAAAGAATAAAATAGTCAATCTAATACTAATGCTCTAAATATCTAACCCGAACGAAAAGACAAATAACATCCCAACACAAGGAAACAAACCATAATAAATCCAAGGACAAAAAAGATAGAACAAGATGCACGGAAGGGGAAAAACGGAGTGGAAAAATTACTGTAAAAATACTGTAGCTCGCCGATCCCCGCTTAGATAATAACTATAGATATATATTTATATAATCATATAATTAATATATATATATATATATATATATATATATATATTTGGTGCAATGAATAATAATTTCTTCTAACTTTTATTAAACTTATCACCCTAGTACTAGTACTCTAGTACTACTGATCTCTATATATCCACAAACTCATAATGAATATTTTATTGAAAAACGAATTATTTTAGTCAACAATCATTATATATATATATATATATATATAAATATAATACGAATTACAGCAAATTAAACCCTTTTTATTTTTATAGAATAGATCACCCAAAAAGATAGTTAATAATCTAGTGATCAATATTGTAACTACACTTAATTTCTAGCTTGAAGCATCATCCGGTTTTTAGGATGGAAGATTAATTAGGCACCTTCAATGGTGTATACGTTTATATGTTGATCATAGATTCATATTTCTCAGGTTGCTGATGTACAATATATATATATATATATATATATATATATATATATATATATTACTAGTTAATTATAGATAAATTTATTTTCCATGCAAAAAGTTAGAATTAATTAAGAATATTGTATCAGATCAGTGAGCATTTGCATGTCATACACTGGAAATCCAATTGTGCTTGTAATTATGAAGGCCCCGGCCATCTTGAATTTATGTTGATCAAAAGGCAATTGCAAAGGACATGATTAATATTCTTAGGATTTTTTCCCCTTTCCCCTTTTCCTCCACATAAGTTAAGATATATTATAAACATAACAATCTACCTCTTTCCATCAGTTTAAACTTAGGATAATTAATAGTTTCACAATATGGTATATAAAAGTAGAGGTCTCAAACTAAAATCTTGATTCAACACTTCACCCAATTTAATAAATATTCTATTACAAGAGAGCCGATATGTATATATTATATATATATATATATATATATATATATATATTTACGTAGAGATCCTACATAAACAAATTTACAAATTAATGATATTGTTTGATGTGATATGTTATATTTATTTTATAATAAAATGTGCTTTACAACCTAATGTATTACATCAAAACATGTTAGTTTATGAATTTTATTTTATAAAATCTCTGTGTAGACCAAACGCGCATTGCTTTTATTTAAAAAATTAAAAATCTCTATCTATGTACCTTTTTGATCTATGAGTTTAAATTTTTAGGACAAGTAGCGATTTCATAATATATATTATATTAATTATTTTCTTTGACACCTAGTATGCATGATAACAAACTGTACATAGTACTAATTTGATCTGTATCAAACAATAATACTGAACATGGATTAATTAATTAATTCATGCCGACTCGGAACTAAACATGCTTGCAAATTAAAAGGTCGAAAATAGAAGTCAATTAAATTACAAATAATATTATCATTGAAGATCAATATCGTGTCTCTGAAAGTTTCTTGCCTGAATACGTGCACGCATGATCTCCAAAAGCTTCTACATGATATATATAACATGTTGCCGGCAATGAATCGATCATGATCGATCTGCCTTTTCCTAAACAAGAAATTAAGAGTCAGATCATCGGGTTGACCTTTTATTGGCCGTTTGATTATTTGAATTTCATGAAAACCTGGTCGGCAGGATCTGTTTATACAACTTAATAAAATTAAATATAGAGAACGTACGTACGGATCAGACATTGTTAGAAAATGAATGCAGGCACAGATCATTCAGTAGTTGACAAACTGATGTTCATGTCAAGATTTGGACAAATTGATCATGATCATCATGCAGTCAAAGCTTCTCTCTTTAACGACGTTGTTGGAATTTGGAAGTGTGAGCTATATACTTCTTGGTGGACTTCAGTAAATCTTGAAATGCATGGTCATAGCTAGGTTTAACCTAGTTAATATTTTATACTCATAACGATAATTTCTTCATTCTAGATAATTTGATATTTCTGTGAAATTACAGGTACTAATTTCAAAAGTTTAAACTGATGGGAAGAGGCCGTACATTTTATTATTTATTTTAATTTATATCTTAACACATTGATCATCATATAATTTTATCTCTCCTTTACTCAATATAAGATATTACAATCTCTCTCTTTTAATTAAGTCCCTGATTAATGTCATCGTCAAGCCATTCTATCGCAAATGAATTGAAGCATGCAGCTCATATAGTACGACACTTTTGCTGGGGATTTGGCTAGCTCCGATATTATTTATAACAAATTTAATTCTCTCCTATACTCAATTTGAGGTGTTACAATCTCTCTTTACAAGTAATTAAGATACATTAATGTATATGAGGATACGTACGTACTACATCAGATCAGACATGTAATGATAGGTACTAATCACTCCTATCTCAATGATCGATCGAGATTAATTATAAGTTTTATAGATTAATTTAACTACGAAATATTAATATATTCGACCTTCCGATCATCTGATTTTCATTATTTTTAATCATGGAACCGTGAATATAGAGTCGGTGATCGGGTAGAAGAACAAAAACGTACCAGCCGAGAGATGGACATCAGACCAGATCATAGATACGGATCCAGAGAGAAAGAGAGACAATAAAAAGATACATACACAAAAACTTGATGATCATAATCAGCCTCCTGCTAATAATTACATGATCTCATGATCCATGATGAACAGGGCAAGTATTCCAGCTAGCTGCTTAATATATATATATATATTTATATATAAGAAGGGCAGATCTAGAAACGTCCATGTTTCGTGTAAGTTTCTTGGCAAGACAACGCAAGGCCAAGGAGTACGTATTATTCATGACTCAATTATTTAATCTTAGATTACGTTCGTTTGCGTACGTTAATTTGACGTGATACCATATAATTTGCATGCGCATACATATAATACAGATCACGGCTCGTCGTTTCACAAGACATGTCCTTTTCTTAATTTTTCTTTCTTACGAGCGTGATAGATCATATCATGTACTCGTCCGCCTCGATGAATGTGCATTTATAGGATGATCAGTAATATTAATGTGCATGGTACTGGATATTAATCTCGACGTGCTCAGTAACAACAATATAAGGAATAATTAGATTTAGTGATGCATGCAAAATAGCAATGATCAGATCGATACATTATATAGAATTGATCCTTTCAGGACTTGACCACATTCCGCGCTTACATTGCTTATAATGGAAGAAAATTACACTGGTTCTTCATGCTTATATATGGATCACAGAGGATCTCGTTTCAGGCCCTTATTCCACATAAGGACTCTTGTTCAATAAAAACAACAAACAAAAAATTACAATGCGCGCTGTATATACCATACATAAATTCCAAGCTGGAAAGTGATTATTCGTGTAACAATTCAAATTGATTTAGGGGTTTGAATATTGAAGTTTAATAGCCCTTTGGCGGTGGTGGTGATTTGTAATAATATGGGATTGGGGAAGACTTGGATGGCGGAGGAGGTGATATACGGAGGTATGGTGGATGTGGCCAGTGAGACGCAGGAGGAGGAGACGTGGACGGTGGATAAGGTGACTTATGGAAGTATGGAGGATGTAGCCAATGGGTTGGAGGTGGAGGAGACTTGTAGTAGTATGGAGGATGTGAGAATCGAGATGGGGGTGGTGGTGATTTGTACATATATAGAGGTGGAGGTGATGGTGATGGTGATGGAGGTGGTGGTGACTTGTAAACATATGGAGGTGGAGGTGATGAAGATGGTGGTGGTGGTGATTTATATATGTAAGGAGGTGGAGAAGACGGTGAGGGAGGTGGTGGAGATTTATATACATATGGAGGAGGAGGTGATGGTGATGGAGGGGGTGGCGATTTGTAAATGTAAGGTGGTGGAGGAGACGGTGAGGGTGGTGGTGGAGATTTATAGACATATGGAGGAGGAGGTGATGGTGATGGTGGTGGTGGCGACTTGTAGACATATGGAGGAGGAGGTGATGGAGATGGTGGTGGTGGTGATTTGTAAATGTAAGGAGGTGGAGGAGATGGTGAGGGAGGTGGTGGAGATTTATATACATAAGGGGGAGGAGGTGATGGTGATGGAGGGGGTGGAGATTTGTAAATGTAAGGTGGTGGAGGAGACGGTGAGGGTGGTGGTGGAGATTTATAGACATATGGAGGAGGAGGTGAAGGTGATGGTGGTGGTGGAGATTTATAGACATATGGAGGAGGAGGTGATGGTGATGTAGGGGGTGGCGATTTATAAATGTAAGGTGGTGGAGGAGACGGTGAGGGTGGTGGTGGAGATTTATAGACATATGGAGGAAGAGGTGATGGTGATGGTGGTGGTGGCGACTTGTAGACATATGGAGGAGGAGGTGATGGAGATGGTGGTGGTGGTGATTTGTAAATGTAAGGAGGTGGAGGAGATGGTGAGGGAGGTGGTGGAGAGTTATATACATATGGAGGAGGAGGTGATGGTGATGGAGGGGGTGGCGATTTGTAAATGTAAGGAGGTGGAGGAGATGGTGAGGGTGGTGGTGGAGATTTATAGACATATGGAGGAGGAGGTGATGGTGATGGTGGTGGTGGCGACTTGTAGACATATGGAGGAGGAGGTGATGGAGATGGCGGTGGTGGTGATTTGTAAATGTAAGGAGGTGGAGGAGATGGTGAGGGAGGTGGTGGAGATTTATATACATAAGGGGGAGGAGGTGATGGTGATGGAGGGGGTGGCGATTTGTAAATGTAACGTGGTGGAGGAGACGGTGAGGGTGGTGGTGGAGACTTATAGACGTAGGGCGGAGGAGGTGATGGTGAGGGAGGTGGAGGTGATTTATAAATATAAGAAGGTGGAGGAGACGGTGAGGGTGGTGGTGGAGATTTATAAACGTAGGGTGGAGGAGGTGATGGTGAGGGAGGTGGAGGTGACTTATAAACATATGGAGGAGGAGGTGATGGAGATGGTGGAGGAGGGGACTTGTAAACATAAGGAGGAGGTGGCGATGGCGATGGTGGGGGAGGTGATTTGTAAATGTACAGTGGTGGAGGAGATGGTGAAGGAGGAGGAGGTGACTTATAGACATAAGGTGGTGGGGGTGATGGAGATGGAGGTGGTGGTGGTGGTGATTTATAGACATACGGGGGTGGAGGAGAGGGAGATGGGGGAGGTGGAGACTTGTAAACATATGGAGGAGGGGGTGATGGAGACGGCGGTGGAGGTGATTTATAGACATAAGGAGGAGGCGGTGATGGAGAAGGTGGTGGGGGAGGAGGCGACTTGTAGTAATACGGCGGGTAGCCTCCATGCTTTGGTGGCAATGGTGGTAAGTGTTTATGATGAGGTGGCGGTGGATAAGCATAAACATAAGGCTCATGAGTGGCGGCCACACTAGTGGTTATGAGGCAAAAAACCAGGGCAGAAATCAGTCGAGGCCAATGCCCCAGGTGGTGGCTTGAGATACCCATTGCACTAGCAATTGATCACCTCTAATGCTGAAAGATGTGTCCGGAGACAGCTTGCATTGTACCAAAGAATGCTAACCCCTTTATATAGTAGGCTCTACAATCATTATTGAAAACGATAGATTTGTTTACTCCCCAAAAACAGGCTGTATTCATGCTTTAAATATTAATATATATCCCAAATCTCACAATAATTGGAAAACTTCAACGAGTCAAATTGATACATCTTATTAATTTATATATATAGTTCTGTCCATATGACATGATCGATCTTGTGTGTAAAGACTTATAAAGATATCATAAACTTAAGTATTCTTATGAACTAATTAGTCAATATATAGAAGATTAGGTAAGGTGCTGTATGGCCGGAAAATTGAATTACCTTTCTGTTTTGGTAATATAATTTAGAATTTAGAAGCAAGTTGTTCTATCCAATTAAACCGATCAACTCTATGATCAGGGAAGAAAGGAGGAATGAGATCGAGGGGGTATGAAAGGCACAAAAGTCAAACTACGATCGAGCAAGCTAGCTAGCAATAAACAGACCTGTGTTGGAAGCTGCCAACAATGTTCCAATATATATATTTTTGTTTTTTCTATTAATAATTTTCATCATGATCTTCACTGCCAAATAATATCGGTTCCATTTCCATATATACGACTACAGCGATTTGGCAGTTCATTAAACTCAACGTATATGCGCGTATTAGGTAGCATTTTTTTGTGAGTATATTATAAGTTTTCCTTCTTTCCAAGCGTCGGTGCAATATTTATAATAATTTTTCTGTGGCTTACGATTGACTCAAGAGAATTGCTGTCGAGATCTTATAAATTCACATTATTTAATGTGATATATGTGAATATTTCTTTGTATTTAAAATATTTCTCTTTATTTAAAAACTTCCAAGCGCCCTACAATATTTATTAAATATATATATTTTTTTTCAATTTGGGCATGGTGGTGTCAAAGCTACGTTTAGAATGTTTTATGAAAAATGCATGCGTTATATTAATTTCTTGCAAAAGCAAATTATCTAACAAATTACAAGGATTTATTATTATTATTATTATTATTATTATTATTATTATTATTATTATTATCTTTTTGATAGGATACAAGCATTTATTTAGTTATGAAGTTTACGTTGAGTAATTCAAAAGAGTTGAGATGGTCAAGTAGTGGTAGATATAGGGTCAGATCATTTAAATTCTTCACGAGAGCTTTTCGTGATACAACGGTACATTAAAATTGAGGATTTCTAATTTTCTATGATGGATGGTAATTTTCTGTCTCCTGATTCATAAGAAACTGAGGAGGAAAAATGGGTAAGAATCTTCATGCACAAGCACTGGTTAAAAATAATCAACCAACACCACAAGAGAAATGGTTTTTTGAGACAAAAACTTTTGTCTCAAAAAATCATAATTTCGTCCTAAAAAAGAATTAGAGATGAAAAAATTTCGTCTCTAATTTGTCTCTAAAAGGCTGTCTCAAAATGTTTTTGGAGACGAAATTTGAATTTCGTCTCCAAAAATCACTTTTAGGGACGAAATTGTGCGGAACCAGTCGAAACCGTTCGAACGGATATTTTTTTTGAGACGAACTAATTTCGTCTCAATATCTTGTTCGAATAGAATATTTTTCCGTTCGAACCGACAGGTTCATTCGAACGGAACAAAATTTTGAATCGAACAAATGACCATATTTGATACTGTTCGAACGAAATGAGTGTTCGAATGAAATATTTTCCGTTCGAACCTACCCGTCCATTCGAACGAAATAAAATTTTGAATCGAACAAATAAAGTTCGTTCGAACCAATAAATTTTGTTCGAATTCAAATTACGTCCGTTCGAACTGTATTCCGTGATATTCGTTCGAATGGGTTATTTTTTGTTCGAATGGTTATTTGTTTATTCGAATGGATTTAGAATTGGTTCTTTACCGTTCGAACGGTATGAAACATACAGAACAAAACCAAATTAATTAAAAATACCATATTAGTATTACACAAAATATAATTCAAATGTCAATTGTTCAAATTTTTTGAAACTTTATAATGTATTAACCCTAAAGAAAAAAAAAAGTTTTACAATTATGGTGGTGGTGTAGAGTTTTGTGACATAACTGACTGCAACTGAAGCATAGCTTTTTGTACCTCCATCTCCAATCTCTTTTGCATGTTCTCTTCTAATCTTGTCTCAAGATCTGCTGCTTGATCTAATCTGATCAGTAACTCTTTTTCCTTAGACTTCAATCGCTCTATTTCAAGTGCTGCTTCCTCCAATTTTTTAGTTTTGTCGTCATTCGATCTAGTTTGAGAAGAGGATGATGATGTTGAAGATGGTTTAACGCAACGTCCTAAGCCCCTCAAATATCCAGAACGTGATCCAAGAACTTGAGAAATGATCTGAACATCGTTGACAGATGATGCATCAGATGGATCCGCATTAACTTCCTTGAGAGATATCATCTTGTCCTACAAAAACAAAAACATATTAGTTAGTATAAGTAACAAAACTATAGTCACAATGGAATTAAAGAAACTTAAACTTACATAATTTGCCTCTGCTTCGGGACTGGTCCAAACACCATCACGATTTTTATGTGATTTTGCATACAATTGGGTCAGATCATAGTCAGCAGGACTTTCTTCTTTCTACAAAAAAATATATATATATTAGAATTAAATCAGAAAAGTGTATTATATGTTAATATTTAATAGGGAGTAGAATAAATTACCATTTTGTTAGACAAACGATGAAAAGATCGAGAACCCGCATGATGGTGTATCTTCAAGTTTGATCTATTTGCTTTGTTTACAGTACTCCGTTGCTAAAAAAATAAAAAATATATATATATGTTTAATACATCTATCATAATATACTATTAAAAAAATAGAGCAGCGAAATTACCTGATAGGCAGGATCTTCAAACATATCACAAACCTTCTCCCATTCATTTGGTGGTATTGCTTGGAATGGATTTTGGCGCGCCTCTATTGTAGTACTGAACTTCTTATAATGTGCATGACATCGACCTTTGTACCTCCGAAATGCATTCGACATCAACTCCTCAACCGTTAATCGATCCTCTCGTCGGCCAAAATCAAGCTCAAACTCATCCTTTTAATAATTGTAAACAATTAGTATAAATACTAAATATTCAAAAAGTAACATGAATAATACTTAGTTACTTGAGATGTAGGTTATTACCAAACAACATTTTTTGATATGATCTTTCACTTCTTGTGGAACTTTAGACCAAGAGGATGTAGCAATAGGTGCATACGTGCGAGTAAGCGTACCAACAAAAGAAGCAAGCCATGCTGCTGAATCTCCAGAGCCACCGGTGTGATAATCAGGAATATCAACTTTAATTTTACCAACTTTCCTTACTTTTTCTATGCAGACACCCCTCGTAGTGCCTCTACCTCGGCGCTGGCTTACAACAGCTATATACAGTAATTAAAGCAAGTATTTGAATTAAATACTTTTATTTTATAGATATATAATCTAAATTGAGCATAAACTGTAGTATTTAATTTGATAAAATACCTTGTTCTGAGTCTGATAGTGTTGGCTGACTATTCATGACAGGTGAATCACACGGGGAATCAGTAATGGATGGAGATGGCACACGTGTTGCTTTACGTTTAGGAGGCATATCTATTTGAAATTGTAACAAATTATTATTCAAACAAACATTATGGATATCCTTAAACAAATTATACTTACAAAAATTGATATTTGAAATTCATTGACCAATCACCCTCATCCTCGCTAGACACTTCAGTTGATTCATCGTCTTCTGATATTTCACCCTCAATTACTTCGGGTTGAACATCTTCTCTATATAATGAGACCATATCATATTGGCTGAGATCAACAAATAGATTGATGCCTACTTCGTTTTCTTGATATGCTTCTTCATTTGTTGGAGTATCAACTTCTTCTGAAGGTTCTTCTGTTTCTGGAATAGTATCATACACATTTCTTGGTGCAAACTTCTCCACTACCCGCCATGGGTTTCCATATTCCGGATCATCTAAATAAAATACTTGATTCGCTTGGCAAGCGAGAACGAAAGGATCGTCCTCATACCATGTGCGAGATGTATTGACACTCACAAAGTAATTATCGTTACGCACTCCCAACCTAGGATTTGAGACATCCCACCAATTACATTTAAACAACCAGACCATATATCCTCCCACGTATTTTAACACTATAATATCTTTCACAATTCCATAGAAGTCAATGTTATCATCCCCATGACTTCCTTCGACTACAACCCCACAATTTTGAGTTTTCCTATATCTTTCTCTGTCAGCTGTGTGAAATCTATATCCACGCACCAAACATCCTGAGTACTGGATGGCCCGCCTAGACGGACCACATGCCAGAGCATACAGTTCTGGTGAAATTTCTTCTGAATTTTCAACATATTTTGATACAACCTACATCAATAAATATTATTATATAAAAAAATGATAGATTTTAGTGGTATGAAATTCATATTATAAAATGAAACTTTACAGTAATACCGTATGTTCAAACCATGAAGCAAATTCCTCTTCATGCTTTCTTTCTACGTCAGTTACACCATTCGTGCGAAGTAGTTGTATATGTTCACTGCGCAGGTTTGTGTGAATGATTAATTTGTAGCAACGAAAAATGTTATATTATTATACATAATTAATTTAGAAGATCATCACTAACCTCAAATAGTGGTCAATCTCTGTACAGTTATTCAAGACATACCATCGAGCTCTTTCAAACTCTCGCCCACATAGGTCGTAACCCCTTTGTGCGCCTATGGGACGTACTATCTGGGAAAACACGGTAAATGTTGACAAGACTCCCGCCTCTCTTCCACCCTCATAATTTCGGTCTGGTCTTGTAAATCTAGTATCAACCTCACGAAAATACATTGAACAAAATGTATGCCACTCATTATCAATATATGACTCAGCAATCGAACCTTCTGGACGAGCTTTATTCCCCACAAATCGCTTCAATTTTCCTAAAAATCGTTCAATAGGATACATCCATCTATACTGAACTGGACCAGCGACTAAAGCCTCACGAGGTAGGTGCACAGCCAAATGAACCATTACATCAAAGAATGAAGGCGGGTATAAACTCTCCAACTTGCACAATATTACTGCAATATCAGCTTCCATTTTTAACAATGCATCAACTTTCAACGTTCTTCTACAAATGTCTCTGAAAAATCCTCCTAATTCTGTGAGAGCTATACGAACATCTCGAGTAAGCTTTCCACGCACACCAACCGGCAACAAACGCTGCAGAAATACATGGCAGTCATGACTTTTAAGACCAGTTATTTTCCAATCATGTGTTCGAACACATCTTGACATGTGTGAAGCATAGCCATCGGGTAATTTGATTGTCAAGAACCAATCACAAAATTGTTTTCTCTCATCATTTGAGAGTGTATACATTCCAATAGGCATGTATGCTGACGACCCATTATCTTGCAAATGCAACTCTGGTCTTATCCCCAACTCTTTTAAGTCTTTACGAGAATTAGCTGTATCTTTTGTCTTCCCTTCTATTGACATCAGAGTACCCAATATATTCTCACATATATTCTTTTCAATATGCATAACATCTAGATTGTGACGCAGTGTCAATGTAGACCAGTATGGTAACTCAAAAAAAATACTTTTTTTTGTCCAATTCAACTCCACTGCTTGTCGTTTTCTTTTTCGAACCCTGGTATGTTTCCCAAATCTGTTTTCTAAAACATTCCCCAACTGCACGATAATATCATGTCCAGATAACTCTGGTGGCGATAACCTACGCTCAACCCTTCCATCAAACATAGCTCTATTTGAACGCCATCTATGATTATGTGGTAAATAACGACGATGTCCCATAAAACATAATTTCCTACCATGACTCAACCACTGAGAATGTGTATCTTTATTACAAACAGGACAAGCCATTTTACCTTTTGTGCTCCACCCAGACAAATTTCCATATGCTGGAAAATCATTTATTGTCCACATTACTGCAGCATGCATCTTGAACTCCCGCGATGTCGCTGCATCATATGTATTGACACCCTGATCCCACAACTCTTTCAACTCTGCAATTAGTGGTTGCAGATATACATCTAATTCATTCCCTGGTGACCTTGGTCCTGGTATCAATAGAGTCATCATAAAATAAGGATCCTTCATACACTTCCAAGGTGGCAAATTATAAGGCATTAATATGACAGGCCAAGTACTATGAGAAGTGCTCATGTTGCCAAATGGATTAAAACCATCCGTTGCTAAACCAAGACGTATATTTCGAGGTTCTTCGGCAAACCATGGATACTCTTTGTCAAATTTCTTCCATTGTAAAGAATCTGCTGGATGCGAGAGGAAGTTTTCATTTTGGACTCTTTCTATGTGATGCCACGACATATCTTTCGCAATTATCTTTGATGTAAATAGTCTTTGAAGTCGAGGAATCAACGGAAAATGTCTTAAAACTTTGTGGGGTACATTACGTTTATCGGATGTCCATCTTGACTCATGACACACTGGGCATGAGTCAAATTCTGCATATTGTTGCCAGTAAAGAATGCAATCATTTTTACAAGCGTGGATGATATTATAATCAAATCCTAGCCCTCGCTTCAATTGCTTCGCTTCATAAAAATTACGGGGTACTACATTATCCTGAGGAAGAGCCTCTTTAACAAATTCAAGTAACATGTCGATAGCTTTGGCAGAAATACGACAAATAGACTTAATATGAAGCAACCTTACTGTGAAGGACAACTTGCTATGACGAGTGCACCCAGCATACAACTCTCTATGTGCATCCTCCCACAATCTTCTAAAGTTATCGTTTCTCTCAAATGATTGTGCAGATGTTCCTTCTCCATCCCTCATCCCAAACATTCCTGCACCCAGATCACCTAACATCTCAGTCATATCCTCTCCATTATCGTCACTGTCATCAGGATCATCCACATTAATGTCCTCTATTTCGATGTCGTTACCCTCATCTACTTGATTGGTTTGACTACCAAATCTAACTCCTTTGAGAAATGGTTCGCCATGTAAGACCCAAGGTGAGTATTTAGGATCGATTCCATTTACAAATAAATGATCCTCTACTACTAAAAAATTATAAGAACTAAGATTCTTGCACTTCTTGCACGGACATCTTATATATCCTCGACTATCAACGCTCATGCGAGCAAACTCTAAAAAAAACTTCACCCCTTGTGCATATTCCTTATAGTCTCGTCCAAGTCTATCTCCCAACAACATCCAACTCTTATCCATGTCTAATATCCTATTGAAAACAAAACATATCAAACAGAATATATCAAACTAACACATCTCCATGCATAGAACAGAACATATCAAACAGAATATATAGTCCATACATATATTAAAACATAGAGTCCATACATATATCAAAACATATCAAACTATGAGTTGTCCATGCATAAAACAGAACATAAAACAGAACATATCAAACATATATTAAGCATCTTCATCAGGGTTGAGCATTGAGGACATTCCCTGCATTTTCTGGAGGGTTGAGGACATTCCCTGCATTTTCCGGAGCGTTGAGGACATCTACTTGTTTTCGCATTCTCTCCAGCTCTGCTACTTTTGGTTCCAAATCTTTTGCATACAAGTCCATAGACAGCTTTAATTCCTTATTTTGTCCTTTTAATATCTGTTTTTTTTTTCGTTTATTTGCAAGCTTAGTATTCAATTCACTTACTTGTTTTTTAAGCATCTCTATCTCACTTACCCTGAGGAGTAACCTTCGGCTCAAGGTAGTAACAACAGCTGCATACTGAGATGTCATTATTCGACCTCCATCCACAACCTCCGCATCACTCTTGTTTAAGAAATAATTATCTGTTGCTATCATGGTATTGATAGCATCAGGAGTGAAACATAATGTTTGTGGCAAACTAGGTTCTCGATTCAAATCAGGAACAATATTATAAGGACGATAGTCGGCCATTTCAGTTGAGAGAAATGAGAGTTGAGAGAAATGAGAGTTGAGAGAAATCTGTGCGTTGAGAGAAATCTGTGAGTTGGGAGAAATGAGAGTTGAGAGAAATCTGTGTGTGAGAATTGTGAGTTTTGTCACGGATGTATATCCCCATAATTTACGGATATACTATATCCATAATTTACGGATATTGTCGGTCTGGTTTATGCTCTCTTTATGATATTGATGAACTTCGCTTTGGCCCCCGGATGGATAATGCTCTCTTTATGGATATTGATGAACTTCGCTTTGGCCCCCGGATGGTTTATGCTCTCTGTGTGTGAGAAATGTGAGTTTTGTCACGGATGTATATCCCCATAATTTACGGATATACTATATCCATAATTTACGGATATTGTCGGTCTGGTTTATGCTCTCTTTATAGATATTGATGAACTTCGCTTTGGCCCCGGATGGTTTATGCTCTCTTTATGGATATTGATGAACTTCGCTTTGGCCCCCGGATGGTTTATGCTCTCTGTGTGTGAGAAATGTGAGTTTTGTCACGGATGTATATCCCCATAATTTACGGATATACTATATCCATAATTTACGGATATTGTCGTCTGGTCATGTGCACAAGGTGCACATGGATTTATGGATATTGATGAATGAGCTTTGGCCTTCCGTTTATGCTCTCTTTTTGTGGGGCTCGAAGCAATTCCATCTTCAATTGCTTCGAGATGTATTATGATTGAGAAGGATGCGAGCTCATCAGGATTGAGAAGGATGCGAGCTCATCATCCGTCTATATATTTGTGAGAAAGATGTTCTCTCACCACCAATCAAGATGCGAGGTAGGCGAGGTTCTGCTTGTGAAGCATGCAAATTTGTGAGAAGGAAATGTAGTGGGGGATGTATTTTTTATCCTTATTTCAAAGGTCCAGTTGGATATGTCCAATTTGGAGCCGTTCATAAGGTTTTCGGATGTGGTAATGTAAAGAGGCTGCTACATCGCATCCCGGTCGATAATCGTTATGAAGCGATTAACACACTTATATATGAAGCGCAAGCTAGGCTTCAAGATCCTATCAATGGAATTTTTTCATATATTTTTACTCTTCAGCAACAGGTTCTCTTTAATCATATTTAATACTAATATGCTCTGTCAACCAAGATCTATAATCCTACTTGGTTTTCTGCAGGTTGAAAATCTTTCAACTCAACTAGCAACACTAATGAATGAGACAGAACAAAATTGTCTATCATATGCTTCTGTCAATACAAATCCAACTCAAGATGTCCAAGGTGGTTCTGTCAATACAAACCCAACTCAAGATGTCCAAGGTGGTTCTATCGGTTCTGTCAATACAAACCCAACTCAAGATGTCCAAAGTGGTTTTGGGAACTCCGGAAGTTCACAACTCAATGCTTTATTTCAAGAGTTAGTTGCGCTTGGATTTATTCCTAAATAATAGTGGTGGTGGCAATGCTAAGGTGGTGGACATGGAAGATGGGAGATGGAGTATTTTAATTTTAATATTTCTAAGTTTGATTATGTTTGTATAATATATTTCTATGACTTTATATCTAAATTTTATGGTCTGTATTATATATTTCTATGACTTTATATCTAAGTTTGATTATGTCTGTATAATATATTGCTATGATTTTATATCTAAGTTTGATTATGTTTGTGTATTATTTTTTCGAGAGGAAGTTTGTGAATTAAATGATATGTATTATGCCGTTCGAACGTAAAACATAACCCGTTCGAACGTAAAGTCTAAAATTGTTACTGAGAATGAACTCCACAAAAAGTAATAGAAATAATAGTTTTAATTTGAAAATGGTATGGGACTGGATTGAGTTACTTGTATAGTAAGAACAATAAGAATGAGTGTCTTCAATTTCAATGATAAGTTTCAATTTCAATGATAACTTCAATTTCAATGACTGGATTGAGTCACTAAAGTCTTGACTCTTCACCCAACACTCCAAAACCCAACCAAAATATGACCTTAGCCGACTAAGCGTCTAAAATTTTTATGTTTGTATAGTTGTAGACGGGCTATCTTTTGCAGTTAATATCTTTCTAAGTTTGATTGTGTTTTGGTTTGTTTGTGTATTGTGTTTTGGTTCATCTGTTTTCTGTAGTTGAACTAGAATTGAAATCTGGAACGAACAAGTTCGAACGTTTATATAAACCGTTCGAACGGAATATACGTTCGAACGTAAAGAATAACACGTTCGAACGTGTTCGTTCCAGATTTCAATTCTACTTCAACTACGGAAAACAGATGAACAATTTTTCAAAAACTTTCAATATAGTAATAACAACACCGTAACAACACAATAATATTAAAGGATTCCAACAACAATATCAAAAAATTTCAAGAATTTTTCAACAAAGTAACTAAATCATAGGAAGCTAAAAATATTATAAAAAACATACCGATAATGAGATGAGAATTGCGTGTACTGAGAAGGAACTCCACAAAAAGTAAAATTAAAATGAAAATAGTTGGAACTGGATGGAGGGAGAATGACGCAACTTTGTTTGTGAGGGAGTGAGAGTGGGAAATGGGGAGATTCTGATTTCTGAGATCTGTTGCAAATATTTGAATAAAGTTTCCCGTTCGAACGGTTATTTACTAATCGTTCGAACGGGAAACCATGGAGCGGGAGAAACTCCCTCCTAAAGTTTTACGTTCGAACGGTATTTAATAACCGTTCGAACGTAAAACCCTTTAGCGGGAAAATTCCCTCCTAGAGTTTCACGTTCGAACTGATAAACAGAACGTTCGAACGGGAAATGATACATAGCAAACCGTTCGAACCCTAATTACTATATTCAGCAATCACTAGTGTCATTTAATTAGATTACTAACATACTAATATAGTTACTAACATACTAATTTAGTACTATATGAATATATAGGCCTAATTAAATTTATTAATTACAGTATATATATTATAAAATATATATGATACATTTAAGTAATACTATATTAGTATTAGTACTATATAGTATAGTTACTTATATTACTATATTAGTAATAGTACTTATATACTTATAGTACTTATAGTATATTAGTTATAATACTTATTACTCATTTTACAATATTTGGCTAGGCCTATGATGAAGCCAATGCCTCTTATGTAGTTAATCATAACTCAGTCAATAGTTATAACTATACCCAAACTAGGATATTTTAATATAGTTATATTAAAATATTAACTTGTATATTAAAGCATTATAATACTATTATTAGTATTATTTTTATACTTTTGTACTTTGTAATATCAGTATTATTATACATTAGTATAGTTATATAATTAGAAATATATTCATAGTATTAAACGTTCGAACGGGATATTGACAAGTTCAAACGGATTTTAATACCATTCGAACGGGTTTTATTCCGTTCGAACAAGGTGTCACGATACTTATACACCCAGTTCGATTCCCATCAAACAAACCTTGTGCATTCGAACCCAAAACGACATCCGACTCGTCCCAGCTCCTCTCCGCCGTTAAACCGCCACTCAACCGCCGAAGAAACACCCCATTTTTCTCTTCTAAGAGGTATGGGCTTCTATTGTGAATTTTTTTGAGATTAATGACGTTTGTTTGGGAGGGGGGGTTTCGGATTCGAAATCCCCCCATTTTGGTTTGGTTTGTTTGTATCTATGGATTTTAATCGGTATAAGTGATCTAGATTCACTTCTTCATCATTTATACCGATTTAATCGATCCATTTTGGTGTAGATTAGGGTTTCGGCCATGGCTGAGTCGACTCGGCCATGGCTGTTTGGGTTCGATCTCGTTCGAACGGGTTCCATTCCATTCGAACGTGTTCGTGCCAAACAGATTTATTTTTGTTCGAACAAAAACTTACCGTTCGAACGAATATTAGTTGCCTGTTCGAATTGACAGAATCTTCCATTCGAACAACTATGCTAGTTCGAATGGAATATTCTTAGTTCGAACGGATTATTTCCATACAGTTCAATCTAAGTGTAATTCTTAAATAATATATTTTAAATATAATATTTATAATTATATTCTTAATTTTCTTGTGGTCCAATAGGTATATTAATGGCATCTACCGGAAGAAAACGTGTAAGAGACCAAGTCAGTGAAAGTAGCACTGGACCAGCTCCTACTCAGGCGTCGAGATCTGTACTCGTCGAGCGTCAAATCGTTTTGTCTGACTTCTCTGATCTTTCGTGGGAGGGACGGAGCATACAATCCATTTTCACTGAGCGGGGATGGGTACCGATCTGTCAGCAGCAGGGGACTGCATACCCAGATATGGTCGTTGAGTTTTACCGTGCATTGGGAGAGGAGAGTGCTGACTCTCTTTTCTACACTCTATCAGTCCGGGGAGTTAAATTTAATTTCTCTCCCCGTATTATTGCTGAGTTCCTCGACATCCGACGCGAGGTCGGCGCATATCCTGGACCGGCTACTTCGGGACCAGCGGCTGCACCATCTGATTCTGACACACATGCCACATCCCCCATACCAGCTCCGCATGTAGATCCGGATGATAGTGAGGATTGTAGTGAGGATGTGGAACTACCTGATGATGATTTGACAGATGATCAGGTGCGTCATCTAGTGCGAGACCCTTCGGCTCCTCCATATGATGGGAGCAAAGTGATCCGACAGGCTGATTGCATAGCATTTTTTAGAATGCTTAACTTGATTGTCGGCTATAACATCGACCCGAAAAAACACAAGATTGATTTTGGGATGGATCGAGCCAGATTTTTGTTGAGGATAGGGCGGGGGGACCCCATTGATCTGGCCTTATATTTCTTTTACCGCATCCGATCGGAGTCACGCTATGTTAGTGGAGGTAGTCTACCATTTGCACTACTGATATCTAACTTCCTACTTCGATCAGGGGTTACAGTTTCAGCGACTGAGCGGAGGTCGCCACAGATGGGGCCCCTCAACAAGATCACATTCAGCAAGAGCGAGGGGCACTTGCGGAAGGCTGCACCAGGACAGCCTAGTGCCCCGCCCACTGATCCAGCTTCTACTAGTACTACTGCCGCTGTTGAGAGACAGCCTCCTGGGGTTACTTTGGATCAGGTACGAGCTCTATTTGTTGAGTTCGTTGAGCCCATTATGGAGAAGCTTAGAGATCTGGATGGGCGCGTGAAAATGTTACAAGAGGATGTTGATCTGCTCAACACCAAATAGTCTTTTTAGTTATTATTTTACTTTTTTATATTGTATTGAACATTATATAGTTGAGATGTAATTAATGTATAATTTTTATTTCTCGTGTTTGCTAATTTATTTATTTTTTTCATTTTACTTGGCGTTCATGATAATATACAAAATAATATTATCTTTAAAGTTATATTTATATACTTTAATAGAAAATAAAGCATTTTTATCGGAAAAAAAAATTTAAAATATATGTACAAATTAATAATGATAAACAAATTAATGAAAAAAATTTTCTTTCGAAGTAATAAATTTAAGTTCATACGGTTATTAACTTTCCCCGGGAAAACAAATTTAATTTCCCACCAATATTATTACTGTTCGAACAGATCATATACTGTTCGAACATAATTAATTGGTGGTTCGAACACTTTATCCCCCGTTCGAACAGTTTTTCTTTTTGAGACGATTTTTTCGTCACAAAATATTCCGTTCGAATGGATATTTTTCCGTTCGAACAAAATTTGTATCTGAGGCAGTTTTGGAGACGAAATGAAAAATTCGTCTCCAAAAATGACTTTTAGAGACGAAATTTAGTTCGTCCCTAACTAATTTCGTCCCTAAAAATTGAATTTCTTGTAGTGCAATCATCACGTTATTGTCTAAATTTAAACGCCTCGTGTGGGAGGGACATAGGTAATAAAGTAGGCCCTAGCTATAACATTTAAGGTTGTTTGGATATTGAGATTGTTTTAGATGAAAATTAAAAGTTGAATAAAATATTGTTAAAATATTATTTTTTAATATTCTTATTATTTTGAGATTTGAAAATTTTGAATTAAGATTTGAAAAAATTGAATTGTTTATTGTATTTTGTATGAGAATTTGTAAAAATTATAATAATGAAATTAGATAGGATAGGTTGAAAGTGTTTTTCAATCCAAACAATTGTTTATTTAATTTCATTCGAAATATTTCTATGGATAACAATAAATGTTATATGATGAACTTTTTATATCTATCTTTTTCATTTTAGGCCTTCATGATCAAGTTTTGTGAAGAACTTGAATGAACATTTTTTCAAAAGAAAAATATGTGAATGATTTTTTTTTTTTTTTTGTAAAGAAAAAAGTCTTCTAGAAAAAGAAACTACATATCTAGTGTCTCTCGAAACTTATCCCCAAAAACCCATCTTTCTCTTAGGGCTTGTTTCGAAAGTAAGATGATCTCGTTGTAACTCATCTCAAAATATTTCATAATTTTATTCATAAACATTATTTAAATATATACACTTTTCAATTTCAAATCTTCAAATTTTTTATTTAATCATTATCTAATTATTACAACTTTCCAAACTTCTAAACAAAATGCAAAAAATAATATAACTTTTTCAAATTTCAAAACAAAAGTTATATTTTAACAATATTTTATCTTTTTATAATATTTTTACTTAAAATGTTTCTCTCATTTTCCAAAATATTATAAAATATCTTAATTAAAATATCTTAATTCAAAATATCTCATTACTATTCACAAACAAATTTTATTACTATTCACAGAATTATCATCTGATCTTTTTTTTTTTTTTAAGAGTCGGAAGCCACCCACATAGCAGCCACATCTCAAATATATTAATAACCCTTATTTATGGCGAACGAATACCGTGGCAACAGAAAGGACACATGGGATTTACAGAATATCCAAAAAAACCCCATGCATCAAAACAACCAATACAAGAAAACAACCTGTACCAAAAAACCATGCCTAATACAAGAAAACAACCTATACCAACCTGTACCAACCAAAACAAGAACACAACTTGTACCAACAAAAAAATCCCATGCATCTAAACATGCCTAATGTATGTCGTTCCCATCTTATCCAGTCTAAACAAACCTTTGATACCACTAGGAAGTTGACAGCTACTAGTAAACCACATATTCCTCCCCATGGCACCTTACTAAGCCAAACCATCTACCACTCTATTCCCTTCTCTAAACAAGTGTTTTATAGAAAAATCTACTCCCTCTAATAAATCAATAAGCTGCTCTCAAAAATCCCACAAATTCCATAAAGTAGATTTATGGTATCTTATCCAATTCACTACAATCTTCGAATCACATTCAATGTAATACTATTATGGCCCAACTATATACAAAACTTTATACCTTCCAATACCACTCTCAATTTAGCTTCATTACTAGAACAAGAACCAAAGGATCTTGTGAAACCAAAAATAAAAGAGCTTGTACAGTCTCTAAGTGCATGTTTGGGATTGTGGTGGGAAATATAGCTTATAGCTTTAAGGCTTATAGTTTGTAGCTTAAATAATAAGATCTATACTTCAAAAGCTGTTTACCGTTTGATGAACATGTATTTAAAGCACTTTTTAAGTTAGTTATATTAATTTTTTAAAAATATACAGTTATCTGCATGAGCTTTTCGATAAAAGTTTCAATTTGGTGCTTTTTTAAAAAGTAGATTTTCATCTTTTTTAGGTGATTAAAGTACTTTTTATAAATTTACCAAACATATAATTTTTTCTTTAAAAGAGCTTTTAAACAGTTAAAAGTACTTTTTAAGCTTTCAAACGCAATCCCAAACAGGCTCTAAGTATACCACCACCACCAGCCGGCCTCGAATTCCCCAAGCTACTCCCATCCGAATTGAGTTTCAAGCACCCTTGACTTGGTTTTAGCCATCTCACGACCTGCATAGCTTTAGAATTCTTTTTAGCAATCTGCACATTTAAATTATTTAATAATCGAACATCAGACTCATTAAAATGGTCTATAACCATCATGTTCTTACTCAAAACCCCCACCCAATGCTTAATGGACAGCCACACATTTGCAATACTCTCCAATTTCCCCTCCATTCTAGCCACATATCTCCTTCCCCACAACCTCCACACTACCAAGCAAGGAATCAAACCCATCAAAGTTCCCAATTGAGAGTATTGGGAAGCTCTATTAAACCACATATGAACTCTTCCTTTCTAGCTTTGGTGCCTAAGGAATGGCACACCTACTTCCACCGAAACCTTCCTCCATACATCAGTAGCAAACTCTCCCTTATTCAGGACATGCTCCAAATCTTCAAATTTCCTCAAATCACAACAATTACATGCTGAAGCAAGTGACACCCCTACCCTTCTCACCTTTTCATCCACACTAAAATAGTCAAAAGCTGCTTTCCATATACAAATAGCAATTTTCATATGTAACCATTTATGCCAAACCCACTGTGCCCATTCAAACTTTAGTGTGCTAATTTTGATAGCATCCAATTCTGACTTTGTATTAAAGCAACCATTCTTTTCCAGGACCCATAACAAGATATCTGAAGCACTTCTAAGACTTCCAACTCTTTCTATCATTTCCTCAACTGTATTAAAACCCAAAAGCCTTTGCAAAATTTCCACATCCCACACATTATTAATAACCAACTCTTTTAATCTGATCTGGGAATGTACACCATCTAAAATTTCTGAAAACAGAGGACCTGAATCTAGAAAATTATCATACCACAATTTTACCTCTCCTTCTCTAACCTTCCACTTAGATTTACTTAGAAGCTCCGGCATGCACTACAAAATTTTTCTCCAAAAAGAAGAGTCCGACCCATGAGACATACAAAGAGCAAGAAGTCCTCCTTTAACATATTTAGCTCTGAAAAATCTAGCACATAAGGAATTTTGGTTAGTTAAAACTTGCCACCCAAATTTCATAAATAAGGACCGTTGCACTTCCGAAATGTCCCTTACTCCTATACCCCCTCCTCCATAGGATCACACAATTTCTTCCAAGCCACCTATTTCTTTTTTCCTTTCCCATCATTAACTCCCTAGAAAAATGAGGCAAACATACCTTGTATCTTTTTAATCACCATCTTCGGGGCATTCAGAACAGCTAACAGATGCAACGCCATGCTCGAAAGCACATGTCTCAACAACACTAGACGACCTCCTTGAGACAACATTCTACTTTTCTAGCCCTCAAATTTCTTACTATTTTTTGAATTAAAGGATCAAAATGACAGCCCTTCAATTTACCATCCACAATCGGCACCCCCAAATACGTAAATGGAAATTTACCTTCAAGAAAACCAGTCTCCTGTAGCAGTTCTCCCCTCCTCTGAACACCCAACTTCTTTGAGAAAAAAATAGCTGATTTATCTTTATTCACCCTTTGGCCAGTCCAGCTTTCATACTCCTTGAAGCACCTCCATTAAATGTCTAAAAGATTTTTTACTAGCATTTCCAAATATAACAACATCGTCTGCATACAGTAAATGAGATATATTAGGAGCACCACGTGGATGTGCAAATGGTAAAATACGCTTCTCTGTCATCTTCTGTTGAATCAATCTAGAAAAGACTTCTTCCATGATGATGAAAATACATGGGGACAACGGATCCCCCTGCCTCAAACCCCTTTTAGACTTGAAGAAACCCTTGTAGGTGCCATGCATCATAATAGAAAATCATGGGGTAGAAATACAGTTCTGAATCAACTTACAAAAGCAATCTGGAAAACCAAAAGCATGAAAGATCTAATATACCACCTTCCACTTCACTCGATCGTACGCTTTACTCATATCAAGTTTTAACATAATATTACCACCTCTCACCCGCCTATGTAATTGTTTAGTCATCACTTGAGTAACCGTTAAATTCAAAAAAAATACTCCTCCCTTTCATAAAAGCACATTGTTCAAGCGATATTAATCACCAATCACCAAAGATAGCTTGCCAACAAGGAGTTTAGAGAAAACTTTATACATCATGTTGCAAAGGCTTATCGGGCAAAATTTATCAAAATATCGAGGTTCCTTTACCTTTGGAATAAGAATTATATAGGAAGAACAAAAATAACGAGGCAACATATCACCTCTGAAGAACTCCCTCACTGCTGCCATCACATCATTTTTAATGAACTTCCAGCATGTAATATAGAAAGATGACCCAAAACCATCCGATCCTGGACTGCTATCCACTGAAATAGAAGAAATAGTTGCATATACCTCCTCCTCAGTCGGTTCTTCCTTCAACTGTCTTGTAGAGTCCTCGGCTATCCCAGGTTGGATAATACTATCCAAACTTGGCCTCAGCACTGAAATATCCTAGCCCAGGAGTTGTTCAAAATAATTGACAGCACCATCATGAACCATTTCCATACTTTCCAACACTGAACCATCAGGTAGCAGCATGGAATTCACATAAGAGTTACGTCTTCTTTGCGAAATCACCATATGAAAGAACTTTGAGTTTTGGTCACCATAAGATAACCATTTCTTTTTTGCTTGTTGCGCTAGGCTTTCTCTTCCCTTTTATACCATAACTACAACTTAGCCTAGACACAAGAAACTCTTCTTCAACTGATTTCGAGTGCTCTGTCTACAGTAAATTCTCATACTTATCCACCCTTTCCTCCAACTCTTGGATAATACCACCAACCTGTCCAAAAGTTTGTTTATTCCACACCTGAAGCCTTTGTTTCAATCTTTTTAGTTTACCCACCAATTTACAAAAACCTGAATCAGCCACCATATGTTCATTCCAGGATATTTCAGCCATCTTCAAAAAATCCACATGCGATGTCCACATATTCTGGAACCTAAAGGGCGTTGGACCATACCTCTCCATACTCGCAACCAGCTGTAAGAGTATAGGAGAATGGTCCGAAGAATTTCTTTTCAATAAAACCGCCTTAGCTACACTGTATTTTACAGAAAATGCATTATTAATCAAGACCCTGCCAAGATTTGCCCAACTTTTCGCCAAGCCTTGATGGCCATTACACCAGGAAAATTGGCTCCCTTCAAATCTGGGATCCAACAAACCACAGTTATCAATACAACCATTGAACTCAGCCATAAACGAACCCAAACGAGGTCTACCTCCCACCCTTTCCGCATCTGACTGAATTACATTAAAATCTCCTATAACAACCCAAGCCACATCAACACTTGAAATCCCCTGAAGTTGCTGCCATAGTTCCCTTCTCTCAATATGAGAACATTTAGCATAGACAAAGTAGAAAGCAAAGAACCTCTATCTTTTGTTAGCAAAACTGCCAAGCATTGATTTGACGCTCCCACTAAATCAACCTGAATATCCTCTTTCCAGAACAACCATAACTTCCCACCTTCCTCTACATTCGAACAAAAATTAGGAAATTTCAAATATACCGCCCACCTTCGTATCTTCTCCACATCTTGAAAAGGTTCTGATACAGACAAAAATGAAACTTTTTGATCCTTCACAATTTGCTTTAATCTTGTCTTCGACGTGCCCAATGCTCTAACATTCCAATACATAACTTTGTCAATCATAATTTTATTTTTGAGGCAGGGCCTTAGCCCTCTTGGACTTTCTCACCTGCAAATGCACCACCCACCACCAAACCTGGATCAGAACGGTAGTCCTTTTGCGCATCAATACCAATCTCCATATCTCCCTTAGAAAACACTTTAGAATTATTCCTACACATCCCACCCTCCTCTTCCCCCTCACTCTCGTCCACTTTCTCCACAAAAAACACCTCCCCTTCCATACCATTTTCAACTCTGTTTTCATGGCCAGTCCTAGAACAACCACCCATTTCAACTTGCACCCTTAAAACCCCCGAATAATGTTCCTGAAAAATTCCAGTTTCCTCTTCGCTATTCTTCTCTATCAAGTACCCTTCCTCCAAATTAACAACACCAGCACTACTCTCCTCATTCCTAGCTTCCTTATTTTTCTCATTCACATTCAAAGGAGCATGCACCCCTTCCTTATCTCTCTCCTCCTCCCCCTGATCCTGAATCCGCAAAATAGGACCTTCCTCTTCAACTATCACATTTTATTTTCTACCCACTTCTTTCCGTACCATCCCATCTCCCTCCTTCCTCACATCATCCTTCTTTTTAGCCTTAGGTTTCACTCCAATCCGGCATACCACTTTAGTGTGACCTTGCCTACAACATTTATTACAATAAAAACTCATCTTCTTGTATACTGCCCTTTGCCAACTCTATTTTTTTCCAAAACCAATGGAAAACCCTCAACAGGTTCCTTCTGCAAACTCACTTCTACACACAAACGTACACTAGTGGCTAGTGTTCTACATAAAGTGGCATTATTTGTACCAAAAAATCTACCAAATCTAGTGGCAAAACTCTATAAATAGTCCAGTCTATATAAATGTAAATGCAAACCTGGTAAGTAAATCCACTGAGGTGCGATCGCTGGCTCCTTATTGACATCAAAATTCGGACCAGTTAAATAGGCGAAACTGGCACCCTACCACCGATCTTCCTTCTCGTGCCCAAGCATGAAGGTATTCTTTTTCATTTGCCAAATGCAGCAAAACATGAAAGTTATCCATAAAACTTATCATTGGGACCTTATATAAGCCCCAAGATTGGATAATATGCCTCCGAAGGATATCAATAGATGGCCTTTGAAGAAAGAAATTTAAGCACCAGCGTGAACTTCAGATCCTCAGCAGCTCTTTCCATCTCCACATCTAAGAAGACAAAGCCTAATCCCCCATTAATCAGTTCCGACTTCCTTAGAGGGATTTTGAATTTTGCAGATGGAAGTGGCCTCTTCACAGCTTCCACAAATGATTTTCCACAACAGAAAAGTCCCCTTTCCTGACCAGAGCATCCCCTGAGCCACCCCCTGCAACGAGACCACCATCGGCGCCTCCCCTCCACCCTTCGGTAATAAAGCCTACCGGAGGCGGCATGACCATGGCCTCCAAACCCCTTGGTCCCTCCCATGAACAGAAGCTCCCACTCGATAAAGATTAGAAGAGGTCACCATAGGTCAGGAAGACCCTCGGCGGCGTCACCTGAGCCCGGCGAAGAAGTCTGTGGCGGTGGTGAGCAGGCATGCGCTGAACTAGGTCGACGATGGACTCTCATGGGTCTTTTCTCTCTCCTCACAGGTCTGACTTCTAACCGGGTCTTTTATCTGATCTCATTATTCAAACATACCTCTAATTTTCCTCTGTGAAGGAGGGCGAAATTGATCTTTCCATTAACTTTGTGCCGCCACCTTATCCATCAGTTTTCTGCAGTTATTTTGGTTGCTAATCCTCAAGCTCGATGTATACACACTCCACCATGCCAGCTCTCATTTACAAATCTATTGGTACAAAGCGAAGCCAATGCAAAATCACCGACATAGGCTCACGCATGGACTTCACCCCTCGTGAGACATTAAAGTCTTTAGTGACTCACTCTCTCTGCACCGGTGAAATCGGCATCCTCAGATCAGTTAGATCTTATCCATCCCATCCCCAACACCTCGTGTAAGAGAAATTTTTGCCATCATGTTAAC
The DNA here is from genome assembly GCA_029856935.1 of Cyclocarya paliurus. Classification (NCBI taxonomy): domain Eukaryota; kingdom Viridiplantae; phylum Streptophyta; class Magnoliopsida; order Fagales; family Juglandaceae; genus Cyclocarya; species Cyclocarya paliurus. The sequence continues at coordinate 2,450,976 of CM056958.1, read as the reverse complement.
TATCCAAAATTTTCCCTAGCCAAAAATCTAGAGGATAGTAAAAGACCATCATTTTATGGCCTCCCATTTGACATGCTCTTGATGATGTCTTCTTAGTAGTCGAAAAGAGGAAGAAGATCGAAAATGCTAGACATATTACTCGTTTTCTTTTTAAAATATATTTTAACATCAATTTGTAAAGCCTAAATTATAAAACTAGTAGTATTTATGACATTATTCATTGTAATCAATACATGAACTACTTGCATACATGATATATTTATACATATATATATATATATTTAAAAAAAGAAATCATGATCACTTCATGCAAGTAATTAAAAAAAAAAAGCTTATATCTAGGACTCAACCCAAAATTACCGACATATTACAGCTGCTGTTATTATAGGGAGAGAGTCGGCACCAGCGAAAGAGATGGGGAGAAGGAAAGGAGTAGACTTCGATGAGTCACCGCCGGACGATGTCGATCCGTCAAACCCATACAAGGACCCGGTGGTGATGCTGGAGATGAGGGAGCACATTGTGCGGGAGAAGTGGATTGAGATTGAGAAGGCCAAGATCCTGAGGGAGAAGCTCAGGTGGTGCTACCGATCGAAGGTGTCAACCACCTCCAGAAATGCCGCCACCTCGTCCAGCAGTACCTCGACTCCACCCGCGGGATCGGCTGGGAAAAGGACAGTTGCCACCCTTGCCTCCACAGTCCAAAAGTCGAAGCTGTTGAGTCCAACTGATTCACAGCTTAAATTATTTGAGGGAACTCAATTGGGTTTGAAGGTGAATGCTCAAAACAGGATGGAAGTGGGGGCCTGCCTCTGTTGTATTTTGGTTCCTTTTCTATTTTTTTGGACTTCCATCATCCAAATATATCTCTTTGCTTTTGTTATATCCAGAAGCAAAATGTTGTTGCTTCGGCTGTCATCATAGATTTTATTTCCTGATAGCATCCAACAAATGGCAGTGTCCAGACTAGGCTTTGAATCAAAATACATGAGATGATTAAATAAAGTTTCTTTACACTGCTTGGTTGTAAAAAAAAAAAAACCCAAAATTACCACCATATCTTAAACTAATTAAATATGGGTTCAAAAGTAATTAGAAATCGCCCCTGGACCGCAGCTAGCTAGCTAGCTGTACATGATGAGCTCACACTGACGTTCCTAGATACCTTATGAGTTCAGGTAACATGTCTTCTTCCTTCCTTGACAATCTCAATCTGTATTCATTGGAGATAAATCGATAAAAGAAAACATAGTACAGATAATTAATTATATTCTTCCTAATTAATAATTGGGTGATCTTACACCCACCTAGGTAGGAGAGTCACCGAGTGTGCAACCTTTTTTCAATTACTTTTCTTTTTTTAAAAAAAATCACAAATTTATTATAAAAACTTCATTAAGCATTAAAAGAACAAATTGATACACAAAATCGATGAAAATCCTCGATAAAAGTAGTGTTTTCCTTAATAATTATACTACAAGATATATATATATATATATATATATATATATATATATATACTACTGTTTTGAGAGTAATATATACTACTTCTTGCCTTGACACATTATGTTTAATAATGTCATAAACCAACCATTCAAACGAAAATTTGAGATCTAACGTCACATCAGCCAGTCTGAATTAAATGATATAATCTCAATGTTTCTCTTATTTTGATTATTGTGCTATATATATATATATATATATATATATATCTCTTTGAATTATCTTAAGAGTTTGTTTAGTCTTATCCTCCTGATCACTTAAATCCATGCACACTCTACATAAGTCTATATTCCTTGGGAAGAAGTAATTATCACAAGTTATCTGCGTGTGCGCGCGCGTGCTTTTGTCGGTTACGTTTAATTTACATGATTATTGTAAATCTGCCGTAGTACTAATAGTTGATCTTCTACATTTAATATTTATTTCGAAGAAATTTAGAATTATCTTAATGAATTTTTCTGTTTTTCTTTCTAATTGCACGATTTTTGGTTTAATCCGATCGAGTATGAGTGGAGATCAGAATAAAATTAGGCTGCAATTGTAAGCTAATGATAACTTGCACGACATGATCATGATGCACCCACCAATTCATCACATTAATTGTATATTTATTAATTTTTCACCCTTTGAGGCAAATTTATTAATTATTACGTGCCAAATTTTGATTGGTTATCATGTTTTTTAAGCAAAACTATAATACTATTTAAAAATCATAATTACATTCAATTTCAAGGTATCTAAAAACCTTCGCCTCAAAAAAGGTATGTAAAAACCTTATAACAACGTTGAAATTTATGCAATTCATTGCTGATTATATATATATATATATATATATAAATATATATATATATATAATTAAGGAATACAATTTACTACAAGAAAAAAAAAACTTATTTCTTACAATAATGACAATTTTTATCAAAATAAATTTATTTTCAACCCAAATAATTCATATAAATGTTCATTTTTGTTGTAGTACTGATCATTAAGATCAGTTCCTTTGCTTTGAAAATAGATTTCCCTGTAGAAGATTCAAAGGCAGCATGCATGAGCTAATTAACTTACTAATTTAAATGTATTTCTAAAACGTCGGCTTGAACTCAATTAATATATCATGAGAACTTTGTCATGAGTTTCGAAGACTACTCCAATCAAGCAGCCAGACCAAAAAAAGACGAAGATCAGAAATATATAGCAGCCAAAGTGGGCCTTTGCTTCCCAATAATTTCACAGGAAAAACAAACACAACTTGAGGGAATTATCAAAGATTAATATCATAGCCAAGCCTAGCTATGCTTGGACCTACACCAGTCTGGAACTTCACTGCTTAAAAGTTAAGTTAGGTCCTCATAATTTACTTAATTTCCATGTCCTAAAGACTCGATCCGGTAATCACTCTTTAATTACGTATTGATTCACTCACAAGTCAACATGAAGTTGTATAGACTCCCTAGCTCATGAATATATGATGATCATAAAAGCCAGGAGAAAAGGTAATTAATTAATGTTGAATGGATGATCATGATGATGATCATCATCATTCGAAGAATATTTGCTACAATCTCCTCATATATTTATGATACATCAAGTCCATGACTTTTGTCTAGATTCTCATCTATAGATTTAGATTAATCTAAGAGAGTATACACATAAATAAAGTGGTGCTCATAGTACGTATTTATTGAACATTTAATAATTCTCCAGAAATTAACTCCGACAGTTATAAATGTTTTGTTGACTTAATTTATATATTTATCTCTCACCCACTCATGGGCCTAAAGTTTACATAAGAGGAATTCTACCAGATCCAAATTCCTTATGATCTATAATTTGTAGCTGTTGAGGAATAATTTTCACATTATCTGTAGACAATGACTTAGACATGTTTTATGAGATGAGTTAGGCTTATGAATTTCTTCATGGTATCAGAGTTTGCCATAGGATGAATGAGGACCCACACTACTTATCCCGAGACAAGAACCAGAAAAAATACTGACTTGCACGTGAGGGAGGGTGTTGAGGAATAATTTCATATTGCCTGTAGACAAGGTCTTAGACATGTTTATAAGAAATGAATAATTCTCTCTTGTAGAACTGGTTTTATGAGATGAGTTAAACTCATGAATTTCTTCAATAGCACATATGTATATATATATATATATATACTTTTTGAAGTAGAATTTTATTCTTTTTAAATCACAAATTGCTTCTTAGATTACCAAATTTATGGACATTATGCAATTTCGAAATTTGTGGGTTAGATTTTAAACCACAATTTGCTTCTTTTTTATATAACTCTTTGTGATCTTCTTTTTTCCTATATTTAATCTACTACATTTAGTATATATAATTAATTTTGAAACAGAAGCTTTTGTTCTTGTTAGGCTATATCATCCATTCCTATATATTTCATGACCATAAATTAAATCATTTAGGTTTAAAATCATTTGAAAGATCATGGCAAATTGGCAATAAATACAATATAAACAAATTGAAATTCTAGTAGTATAGACCCTTCATGTCATCTTCTTTCCTTTATGTCTAATTTATTATAGTTAGTATTGAAAAATTAAGGTCAAATTCAAACAACTATACCATCAAGTGTTAAATAAGACTTAAAAATAGAATAAAATTAAAACTAATAATTTATCCCGGACATTACCGCCGTGCACCAGTAGTTTTATATGAGTTTAACACAATGATTCTTTTATAAAATATTTTCTTTTTAATCAAACAGAAACTATCATTGCATGATCAGTAGTACTCCTATTTGACTTGGGAGTAAACCAAGCTCATTCAAGTCAAATGAAATAATTATACAACCACAAACTCTAAAACACCAAAAAAAGAAAAAAAACGGAGAAAAGCACCCATGACTTCAATCAAAATAGCTCAAAATTGGGAGCTATTTTGAGCTATTTTGTCATGATTTCTAGGAGCAGAGAAAAGCACATCAGGAATCTTTGTCTAGGGAGATCACCTAGTTATTGATGAGCTGGAAGCTGCTCTTCAAAAAATTTTTATAACCCGTCTTTGAGTCTATTTATTTGAGGTCAAGTTTACATATATAAGATAGAACTCTTGTTAGAAGTCTATGATCATGTATTTATAGGTGCTTTAGATCGAATAAAAACATCTGCAAGCAAAGAATTTATATAAGAACTTTGGTCAAGCCTAACCAAAGTTTGCCATTGGATAGCTCTAACTATATAAATATATATAAATATATATTAATTAATAAGGGAATGAATGGCGGAACTTAAAAAGTCAAACTTTTCCTCTCTGTTTGAGTCTCTCTCCTACCTTTTTCCTCTCTGAAGCTCACGAACGTTTCGTCTTCCCTGGGAGGAGGGGGTTCGGAGCTTAGGCTCTGACCACCTCCTCTCCTAGCCAGGCCCAGTGGCTTTTCAATTTGTTTATTTTTCCTAACTTTTCCTTTAGTTTTCTCTTTGTAGCGTCATTCCTCTTCGATCTTTTGCCTTCCGGCAACCTCCAACCAACACGCGACGCCGATTCAGCGCCTCTGGTCGCCTATCTTCCTGCTCGAGGAAGAAAATTGTGCTTCTACTCAGCGCTTTCGACGTTTCGACGCATGCGCAGCCTCAACCTTGTAGTTTTTTCAATTGCAGTCGTGTATTAGAGCGGTTTCTGCCACCACGGGCAGCCCCACTAGCTTCAGAGGCCTCAGGTCCTTCCGATCTGGTAGTTCGTTCATCTCCTTAGGTGGCACGTGGTCTACACGCGCCACCATCGATTGTGTTGGTCTGTTGCCGCCGACTCGGCTCGGAATCTTGCTGCTATTCTATGTTACCGCTTTCCCTAACCAGTGATCTTGTAAGAGGGATAGTGGACCTCTCCAAAAATCAACTCCAAACAATATGTGATAGTGCACCCGCCACCTTCACCGCTTCGAGTGGAGGAATTACCGTCTCGAGCGGTAGTTCCATTGTTTGCTTTTTTGCGAACACTCTTTCGTCTTTCTATAAGACGGCCTCCTATTATAGGATAGGGGTAGGGATCAAAAATTGGTCCCAAATAAACCCCACCCCCTCCTCTTGTATCACATTTCCTATTTAATGAAATTAACTTACTTAAAAAAGGAAAAAAAAAAGGGAATGAATGGCAGAAGTGAAGCAAGAATAATGAATTAATAGAATCTGAGAGTAGTAAAGTAGGGACCAGATGACTGGAGTTGGAAATAGGGATCAGATAACTGGAGTGACAGTACAGATAAATTAAGAAAATGAAAGTAGGACCAGATAACTGGAATTATTAAATAAAAGAGTAGGACTAGATAACTGGAATCAGAGCAGGACCAGATAACTAGAATTAAATGGAAATAATAATATATGAAAATAATAATAAAGAGAAGATAATAGAGAGAAGATGAATGTAAGTAGAAAGAGTTGTTTATTCAAATTGAAACAACTTACACAATTAATATGAATGTGGGGAAATAGGTTTCTTAACCAACAAAAAGGCGTAAGGCATGCTTACTTTCTGAGAAATATGAAGGGGAGATGAGACAAGTAGATAATATAAGAAGTTGTTTGCTTTTTGAGGCAAGGTTCTCCTTCTATAGATGAAGGAAGAGCCTTTAATAAAGCAAACAATACAACAGTAAGGCAATAGTAGAAAAACAAACAATACAAAACAGTAGCAACAACAAGCTTTGGATACTTTCTCCACGTAAATTATGGGACATTAAGTTTTGTCCTTTGTGCTGAAAGTAAAGTAGCAAGAAGCAGATGACCAATCAGTCTTTTAGGGACGATAGTTATTTGATGCTTCTGAATATTTGCCAGTTTGTGCCGATGGATTAATCATCAGATAGTATTGGAGTGCCTTATAAATCATGTCCAAATATGTTACTATAGGGATCAGTAACTAAAGTTTCAAAGGATGCTTCTGACTCAGTATCATAATTATTCTCAACAATTTTATCATTGTTCTTCAATTGCTTCTGTAGAAGATAAATCAAATCTTTTTTTGTTAATCCCTAGATCGGGTTCTTCTTTTCTTTGGATTTGGAAGATTTGTTAGATTTGTCAGATTTAACAAAAGTAGTGGGTTTAGCAGAAATGGTGGCCTAAGTGTTTGGATATTCATGCAAGGTTATTTGCTTAAGAGGCGGAAATTCCTCAATATTCTTCAGATCCAGAGCAGTCTGAGGAAAGTCATGAGCAATATTATCAATTACATCTTGTGTGTGGGGAAATATATCCCACCACTTGACAAACCAATATAAATCACCATTTCGATCATAGCTCCATTTCAATATCCAAAGGACTTTGTATCTCTTGCAAAAGTGGAGGAAGAAGGAGGCTTGATTATGCTGATCCATTTTGAAAATAGTGGCAAAGCATTTGATTGGTTTTTGAAGTTTTTCAAGAAAAAATTTGGGAAGAGGGCCAAATTGATGCCACCATTGTATAAACCAGATGGGAAATTCAATCTTTATTTATTTTTTTTCAAAATTCAAAAACAAAAAATGTGACATCTCTAGAGTCTGGAATACCATAAACTTGAACTAGACATCAATATAGTCATAGTAATAATAAACAATGTCAGAATGTGGGAGCCTCTTCATTGTAGAAGGATGTGATCCCCATTTCTATTATGCACAATATTTAGTATATAAGCACTATGGTAGATTAATTTGGTTTTATCGATCTTGTCATAGATGAACTTAATAACAAGGGAGTTAGTCTGTACTAGAATAGCATAATGATATCAGAGCTTTTTTGCAGGATTCTTGAGAATCCAAAGAAAATCCGTGGAAAAATAACTCGAAGCAGTTTTGAAGGAGTGTGTGTATATGTACCTGATTATATGAATGCCATTCTATCTTAAAAAAAAAAAGTGACTACACTAAGCTGGCAGAGCCCACAAAACACACACCAGCCACTTTGCATAACCATCCAAACCTTAAACCATTTGAACATAGCATCCCAAAATTCTTAACTAAGTTTGGCAAAGTTCAGCATTATAGCTCCCTGGCAGCATTCTTGCATGGCAGCAATCACTTTAATATATTTGTAAAGTCCCAAATAGGAGATCAAGAAGTAACATTTCTCATCGGCCTTTTTTTTTTTTTTAATAAAAGATGAAGGTCCTGTCCATGAGTGACCCCCTCCCAATTTATTAAAAGTCATCACTTATGGCGGAGGAATATTATGGTAACAAATTGAAAACCAAAACCATCAACCAAACAAACCAAACTAAACATGCCTATAATCAATCGAAACCATCTAAACAAATCCAATCAAAAGAATACTCTAGTCAAAAATGTAAATAAGGTAAGCCCAATTTATCCAGCCTAACGATACCCCTCAACTGCCTAGGCATGGACTCTTCCCCCAGGAAGCTACAAGTAAATCCTTCCTCGCCTCAACTTGCCATAAAATCTGCAGCTTGGTTTGCTTCTCGAAATTGACAAATCAAGAAATTTATGCCTTGTAAAGCCTGCAAAACCACCTCCCAAAAATCCCAAAGATACCAAACCTAGCAACTCCCAACCAAAACCTAATCCAACACTCGATTTCCAGAAAACGAAAACCCATAGATTTACAAAGAACCACCCCCTCTTTTAGTGCCCTAAGTTTCGCCTCAATGTTAGTCCCATTACCAAAATATGCAGAAAACCCCCCCCCCCCACAACATATCCATCGCTATCTCTAATCACCCCTCCTCCACCACAAGACCCCGGATTCCCTCAACAACTCCCATCAATATTAATCTTCACATAGCCAACCGCCGGTTTGCACCAAGAAACACTCCTCACCCGTCTACCACGTATGGGCAACACAGGTAATCCTAAACTCCGTAAGACTCACTCATCCGAAGATGAAAGGGAATGAAGTTTATTGTATTCCCTCGATAGAATACCTAGCCATATTTTTATCAACCCCTAGACACCATCAATAGCCTCCACAACACCCTCCATCTGGATTTTGCACATTCTCTGCCAAAGCTTCCAAGTAATAAGACATGGGAAAACACCAATGAGTAGACCAAGTTGGGAGCTCTTCTTTGCTAGAGCAAACCATTGAGTCACACCTCCCCACCAGGTACGCATCGGCAAAACTGTGATACCAAACTCTGTGTGTCCCCAAGAAAAGTTTTGGTTAGCAAGAGGTGCGCTTTGTCGACCAAGACGCATCGAATTTCAGCCTGACCTTACTTATGAGGTTGCCCCGACTCAGATTGTAAATTGGAAGGAGTGAATGTTGAGATCTAAGTCGATACCTTTGGAGAAGGTAGTTTGGGACTATCTTTTGGCTCAAGATTCTCTTGGGAAAGAAAAGCAGTTATGATGGAACAATATCAACAATCGTATATTTGATCGGCGGAATGTCTCTTAAGCCTACCTGTAGTCGCATCTTATGCCTGTCTTTAGCATTGATTTTTTGACCCTACAATTTCGAGGACGAAATTTATTTTAAGGGGGGAGATTGTAACATCCCGAATTTTAGTGTATTTTAATGAAGGATTTATTTAATTTATTTCATGATTAATTATCTTGTTTTAAAATTTTAGGAGTTTTTAAATATTATTTTATAATATTTTTAAGTTGTGAAAATTATTTTATTGGGCTTTCTTATTGTTAATTATTGTTTTGGATTTAAATTGATTCTTTTAATTTAAATTGGGTTGTTTGTGGGTTTTAAAATTTCTATTATTTTATTAAAGTATTTCACTGTGTTTGATTAATTTAAATTAGTGATCTGCAATTTAATTTCTTTTTATTTTAAAGAATGTTTTTGTCAGAATTTAATATTTCATTTTAGCTAATTTTGAGTTAAAGTGATTTATTTATTTTAACTGTTTTAAAAATAGTTTTGTTTTATTTAAATGGACTTGTTTTTGGATTTTAATATTTTTACCCACTTTAATTGAGTATTTCATGGAGTTTGAATTTTTATTTATTTAGTAGTTTTAAAAATCGTTTTCGTTGGATCACTTTCGAAACCCAAGTTGAAAAAGACGGGATCTCCTTTTTCTTCTTCCTCTTTTTCTTTTTCCCTTTTTCTTTTTCTTCTTTTTCCCCCCCAGCCCCGATCGGATCCCTTTCTCTCTCTCCTCTCTCTCTCACGCCGATCGGTCTTCAGCGTGCAGCGCCGCCGCCGGCCGGCGGTGGTCAACACCGCCGGTGCCGTTCAGCTCCTCGTCGACCGGCGACCTCACCTGTAGATTTTCAGGCCGGCTAACGCCGCCGTTAGCCGCCAGTAGCCGTGCGAAGCCGCGGTGGTTTTTGCACCGTTCCGCCGCCGTCCGGCCACCTCCGGCCACCAGCTCCTAGCCACATCATCACCGGCCCATTTCCGACCTAACCGACCCAATCCCGGCTCCGATCCGTCGCCGGAGCAGCCCCAACGAGCATCAAACCCGAACCCACTTTTCCGGCCTTCCACCACCCACGGCCAACCATCACCACCATTAGATTCCCCACCTCCTATAGGCCCTACCCTACCGTTCCCAAGTCTTCGTTTGACCCCGGGTGAAATTTGAGATTCACTGTGTATTTCGACCACAGTGTATTTTTACACTGTGGTGTTGCTGTTTTGGCGCTTCCAGCTCTCCCGTGATCCTCCATAAATTATTTTAAAGCACTGTAAGTATTTCTCCAAAAGACTTTTAAGATTATAAATATATTTTGCAATGATCTGTTTTATAAACTGTGAATTGGATATCTGTTGGTTATTTGGAAATTATGGATATCTGTTGGTTATTAGTTTTTGGTCATTTTCATGGCATTGTGCACGCATGCGTGGGTGTGTAAATGGAAAAGGCTTTTCGGGTGTGTGTGTATCACCCCCAAGCCGAGATGGGTTATTATCTCGGTGGAGCTCCTCTGGGCACTCGGGAGCGGAATATACTGAGTGTCGTCCCCTGGAGCTGTTGCTCGGGACTTGGACCAGGATGGTAGCGCTCTCGGATCCGACTCCGTGATCTCTCGGGCTGGCGGAGATCAGAGGATGCTTGGCTATGTACGCGATGGGCGCGGAACTGGGCATCACTCGTGTTGTATCACTCGCATGGTCGCTACCTGTGGGGTGACGTAGGGAGCCAGGGTATGTGGATGGTCCCTAGGGGAGGCCATGGTGCATACGGGTTAAAATTGGAACTAATGTAACTGTTCCTGGTTATTAATTTGCCAAATGGTGATTTTTGGCGTGCGTGGGAAAAACTTGTGATTTTCGAGAAATGGTGTTTTTCTCGGGTTTTGAACTTGGGTCATCATGTGCATGCATTGGTCGCTGTAGTTATATATTTGTTATCTTGGAGTACTTTTGGGTTTTACTTACTGTGGTACCATTCATTTGGTATTGCAGATTTTGACGCAGGTTTTGAAGAGGTTGAGCCCGAGGATGCGGCTCCACCTGAGGAGTAGGGACATTTGGTTATATTTTTATTTGGTACTTGTATTTTATTTGATGTCATTTTATGAACAATAAAATTGTATTATGTTGACTTGTGGATTTCTGTATTATTTTTTTATTGTATTAAATTCTGGTACTTAGTTATCTGACTTAACCTTTCTGCTGCATTTTATTTTGTACACGTGTTGCATTTCACACACTCGGCACGTGTCGTTGGGGTGCGTGACCGTGCTGTCATCATCCTGGGTGTCTCGATTTCCGTGCTTGTCCGTACATGGAAGTCGGGGGTGCCACAGCACATGATCAAGGGTCTCTACCTTTTTATCAACACAGTAGTTGCAACTTCATGCCATGGAAATACCACATGATTGCACCCGAGAGTCCATAGGTAAACACTGGAACCGAGCCTTCCACATACACAGTGAGATTTTCTTCGGCAATATTCTATGCCAGATCCAACGCAATTCTGGAGACTCCTTCGACTTAAATCTAATCAACTCCCAAGCACTGGCCGATAAGAACTGTCCATCCATAGCAGGCTTCCAAAACAATTACATCTTCCTCTGCTTTACCCACAGCAACTGAGGGGACAATATCCCCCATGAGGTTAGATCCAACCAGATTTTCCACAGCCTCAAAATCCCAAGTCCTGTCCACCCAACACTCCCGAATATGAAGTAACGGATTGGGCACCTCAGGCACCCGCAAGCAAAGAGGACCAGTATCCAACCATCGGTCAAACCAAATCTTTGCAAGAAATAAATGCCCACGTCAAGCATATTTTGCCTTGAAGAACCTGGTCCATAAATTATCAATCGCCATGAGTCACCAAGCAAACTTCATGTGAAGAGAGCGTTGAACCTCAAAAAAGTCACGAAGACCCAAGCCTCCCTCTAACGTCAGTCTACACAGCTTAGCCCAAGAACACCACTTTTTTTTTTGCACAACCATTCACCTCTCCCCAGAAAAAAGACGTTAAGAGGGAATTAATCCGCTTCAAAACCACTTTTGGAACATGTTTGAGCAAAAAAAGCTGCCCACCCTGAGACATTAATTTATACTTCCACCCTGCCACTTCATCTCGAATTTTAGCCACAAACGGCTCCAAGTGTCTAACAATTAAACGACCAGAAATCAAAGGAATGCCCAGATAAAATGTTGGAAACGTAGCTTCCGTAAACCCAGAGGTTCTAAGTAAAACACAACGCCTTGCATGAGAAATATGCTTGGAGAGAAAAAGAGCCAATTTCCTCTTATTAATACTTTGGCCCGACCAACTTTCATAAATATCAAACGTCTGAGTTAATCTTTTAACCGACCGAACATCCCCTTTAGCAAACACAAGGAGATCATCAGCATAGAATAAGTGTCAAACCAAAGGAGCACCCACGGGATGATGAAATTTGCCAATACGTCCTTCCTCAAAATTCCATCGGAGTAACCGCGATAGAACTTCCTCCATAATAATAAACAGGTAAGGGGAGAGGGGATCACCTTGACGTAACCCTGGGGAGGATTTAAAGAAACCTTTGTACATCCCATTCATCATAACTGAAAACTAAGGAGACTTCACACACTCCATAATGATACGGCAAAATTTATCATGAAAACCAAAACCCTTCAAGACATCTAGAAGAAAATCCCAATGGACTCGATCATAAGCTTTGGTCATGTCGACCTTCATAACAATATTACCCCCTTGAGATTTCCTATGAATCGAGTGCACCATTTCCTGAGCAAGGGTGATGTTTTAAAAAATGCTACGGCCTGGACTAAAAGCACCCTGAAATGAAATCAGCATATAGCAACACAATACAGCAATACCATTAAAAACTGAACACTCTAACATGCCCTAAAAACGATGCACCAGAACCTCCCACATATCTACTGCAGAATTCTTCCAACTCAACACTATAGCAAGAATCAGAACAACGCAAAAAGAGGTGCTGGACAGAACAGTTCAAAGCCTACTGAGAAATAGTGTAGGACACTCTTTTCAATATTAGCATGTTTACACTCAGGGATGGTGGTAAAGCTATGATTTTATGGCCATAGAAACCAGAAGGAAAAGACTGTAAGGAGAAAAAAAAAACATTAGGTTGCAATAAGATGGAACACCCAATTTTGGCAAATTACTTGGTGTCAGTCTAGTGTAACTTAGCTAGATATACAAAATATTACATTGATTTTAGTCAAAGCTTTATAAATCATTCCAAGGAAATCTCAATTGTCACTTTAACTAGTCTTTGTAAGATTTAACATAAATGCAGCTAGTGTTTCCCTTGGACGTGACAAATGGTATCTAAGCTAACCTTGTAATGCCATGTGGTGCGGAGACACCACGCAATGCAGGCCTTGACAAGAACTTCAAGTATTCAAGTGGAAACGATTATGATGGTGCATATGTGATTAGTGTTATGCCTGGGTTGTGACAATATTAGCATAGGAAAGGAATTTTCATTGTCTTATTAAGATGATATCAGGGTTTCATTTTAACTTTGGTTGTAAGAATTGTTTAATTTAACTCTGCTTGTTTCTACATTAACTTTATTTCTACACATGCATTTCATGAGTTAGTGTATGTTTGAGTGTACATTTTTGCTTCTTTGACTCAGTGTTTCTGTGGTAATTGACAGGGTCATCCGAATGTGAGGCCATCCATTCATCTAAAGCTGTTGGAGAGCCTCCATTTTTCTTGGCTTCGTCTGTCTCTTTTGCCATTACAGCTGCAAGAGCAGAAGTGGGTTCTAACGACTGGTTTCCCTTGGATAATCCAGCAACACCTGAACACATCAGGATGGCTTGTGAAAAGGCAGTGGTTCTACCCAACACAACACCTAGTGGGGGGTGAATAGGTGTAGTTTGATTTTTCAGGTTTAATAAAAATATTAACAAGCAAATAAGAAATGAAACAAATCACACAAATAATCAACACAGAGATTTGGTCACGTAGTGGAAACTCACTTGAAGAACTTCTTCAAATCTAAAACCACTCCGGGTGTAAGACACCACCTCAAATCCACTATAGAAAATAAGTTTGTTACAACCAATTTAAGACACTCACAAAACCTTTGAGGTTGCTAAACTTGGACTGCAACACCACGAGTGATCCACTCGATCTCTACACGCATGTAGTGCCGGAACTCCAACCTTTCTATAGCATCTTACGAAAACCTCTTGATCTCTGCAACAACAGCAGCTTCGGAAAACTTTCGGCCAATGAACACGTCCACTTCAATGGACTTGTATGAGGTTTGATCTTGATCATGGTGTGGTGGAGATATGATTGTCCAAGAGAGATTCAATAATGTGGAATAAGTTCTCTCAATGACTCTTGGAAGCACTTAGGGTTTTTGCTCTGTTTTTCCACACCAAAGAACAGAACAAGTTGTTTTATATATAGTCCCAATGAATCACGGTGCTCAAAATTCAGGATTTCAAGTTGTCTTGAACATTGGCTCGAGCGAGGTGTCGAGCGAGAGTCAAGCGCAGGTTAACTTTCAGAACTTCGCTCGAGCGCTGGGTCGAGCGCACGTCGAGCGGACCTCTCTGTCTGAAGTTAGCTCAAGCGCTGAGTCGAGCGACCATCAAGCAGACCTCTCTGTTTGAGTTAGCTTGAGCACTGAGTAGAGAGACCATCGAGCAGACCTCTCTGTCTGAGTTCGCTCGAGCGCTGAGTCGAGCGCACATCGAGCGGTTCACTCTGGATGAGTCTGCTCGAGCGCCAGTTGAGTCGCTCAAGCCATGTTGAGCCCACTTCAATACATTTCATATGACATGCTTCAACACTTGTTACAACACCATTTTACATAGGTTTTCACAAGAATATGCCAACCAACTAATTTTTCCCTCAACAATCTCCCCTTTGGCAGTTCTGTGACAAAACCTCTAATCTATACATAGGACCTACTCCTAGCACACCCCACATAGGATTCCCAGATTCAAGAACATTGAACACGTTGAGATATTTCTTTCTTTCTGCACATACTTAACAAACGATTAAACGTGCCAACACAAATATGCAATAAATATATTCATAAGTATAATCAATGTCAGCTTGCAAAACACAAATCACAAGTACAACCAAACTTTTCATAAGAAAAACATTTCATTAAAGCAATTAGTCATACATTGAGTTCAATTAGACAAATAATAGCAGCTCAAGCAGCATGATATAAAAACAAAAGCTGCTTCCCCACAAAACATGAAATACAAAAAACAAAGGCTACTGCTCCACAAGAATTGTGCTAATCCCCCTAATTCTCCCCCTAAATCTATACTACTCCCCCTGCATATATACCACTCCCCCGTTTTGTCACAAAGGGCCAAGGGTCTTAATCATCAGCATCACTCTGACTGCCACCCTCATCATTAAGACGCTCCTCAATATTATTGAAGCGTTGAGTCACAAACTGCTGCAGGCTATCAACCTTAGCTTCAAGTCGGGCAAGGTACTCAATAACCAGCTGAAGGCTGGGCTCGGTCGACCCTGGTGCCGATGTAGAAGGAGCCGAAGTGGATGGAGCGGAGCTAGGGGCTGTGAGCTGGAAGGTTGAGAGCTCGAAGGCTGAGAGGACGGTGCTCAACTAATAATGGGTGAGATGTAATGTGAGCATGACTCAGCTGCATGGTCCTTCTACCAATAGGAGCCTTAAGAGGAATTCTAGGCTCACTGGGAGGTAATGCAACTGACTGAGATAGGGTTATCCGAGTGATAAGGCAGACAAATGGCAAACTAGTCCATGTTTTGTTGGACTGAAAGACCTCAAGAATGACTCAGCATAGATGGCTCCCTAGATCAATGGTGACACCATTAATCAGTACATACAAAAGAGTGGCGCGGTCAAGCCCCACATCACTCTGATGACCCATAGGATACAAATTTGTAAGTACTATCCTACTAAGAATGAGATATGCAGGAGGAAATCTCATCGTCAGAAATGGTGATTTACCTTCCCAATAACTGGTCCCACCATAGAGACATTCAGCAATGATAGGCAGACTAGGAGGAGAAGTCCGTGTATAAGGATATTCTGGATTTGACACATGTGGGGCATTTAGCAAGTCCGCTAGCATGCCAAGAGTCACCCGGAAGGAGATGTTCTGGAGACTAACCTCAAAAGAACCATCGTCAGAGATGACATGAATGTTAGAATAAAACTCCCTAACCAACTCCACAGAAAGAGTGAAAAGACCAGTGAACAAAGCCTACCATTGGCGAGATTCAAATATACGAGGAATAATGGTCTCACTAAGCTCACCTAGGAAGAATTCTCGCTCGACAATAAGATTGCGTTTAGAGAAATTTTCAGTGTAAAGTTGTTGTGCCCGAGCATTGTGAAAATCTGCTTGAGCAGGGGCAGGAGGATTTTGGCGTGGATGAACTCGTCAAGACATGACTAGGCTGTTAACACAATTAGAGACCGTTAGACAAGGCTAAGGTATTATGAAATGCATGTCTAAATGCACATGCCTAATGCATGGTCAAATGCATGTATGATCAAATGTATGATCCAAAGTATGATCCAATTCACATGCCAATGCATATGTCTAATGCACATGTCTAATGCACATGTCAACCTTGGGTTTTAGAAACCCATTTATGCAATGTGAAATCCAATGTACATGGCTAATACAAAAAGCAAAGACTAAGCCCAAAAAAAATTGCACCTTTTTGGCTTTTCATGAACACTTCAAGTGCAAATAAGCCCAAGGATGGGTTTTAAAACCTATGGAAGTCCCATGATCCTCCCATAACCAGAAAAACTTCAAACAAAATTAAAATAACATGCGAAATACTATCCCAACACTAGGAAAGACATGTAATGAGCATGGGAATAATGCTATGCCAATGTATGATGAAAAGAATGAAGCTAAACACCATTGAGGCATTACCCTGAGCACTTGGAGTGCATCCAAGCAAAAACTGAGTTCCACACTCCATTAGGGTTCCATGAACCTCCTAAATACAAGGGTGAGAGTCATTTTCTACACCCAAAACACAAACCAACAAACAACCCTAACACCATCTCTCCATTTTGAAAACTAAAGCAAAATGCCCAAATGCAACAAACCCAAATGGAAAGAAAAACACACCCATATGCCGAAAATAGGAAAATAAATCCGAATGGAAGAAGATGAGAGACTAACCTTGAGAAGATTCTGTGAAAATGAGAGCAAATGGGAGAGGAAATGAGAGCAAATGGAAAGGGAAGTAATCGGCGCACGAGAAAAGGAGAGGAAATGACGCACGAAGTAAAACAGGTTCTGGGGGAAAAAGAAATCGAGGCGGGCTTTTGAAGTCATTCTCGCTCGAGTGGTATTCAAACTTTGATTGAGCGGATACCCAGAATTTACAAAACAACATTTCCTTTTCATGAAGTGATCCAATTTTTAATGAAGTCAATTTTGAAGTCTAAAAATCACATCAAATGTAAAAGAGCATCATATTATCACAATTTACGCAAGTAGTAAAAACAAAGTATCAAAAGTAAGATGAACCTGCGTGTTTTGTGAGTCCCTCTCAATCAAGAAATTTCAACCAAAAAAAAATGTTAGTGGGGTTGGGTTGAAACATGAAATCATAGGTGCTTGGGAAGCATTCCCACGATACAGAAAGGCAAACCTAATGCTGCTAGGACCTAAATATTTCTGTTTGAAATCTTGTATCAGTATTGGCCCTATTAAGTAATATGACCCCTTTTTCTTTTTCTTCTTCATTTTCTTTCAATTTTTCTTTTTCTTCTCCTCTTTTTCTTTCCCTTTTTCTTTTTATTAATAGATAGAGAATTTTCACAGGAAGAATTTTGAAATATAATCATGAGATCATCTAGCCCGTTGTCAATTCTTTATACACGTAGAGCTCCCTACACTTTTGATTGCCTCCCCAAGAATTCACAGGTGGCAAAATAACAATTGATTGAGTTGTAAGTGTAGTGTGTGATGCAGATCACAAAGTACAAATAGTACACATGTTTTACACGTTTGTAACTTATAAAGGTACATGATACAATTTTCAAAAGACATATGTACTAAAAATTTTCAAAATTGACATCACAACACTCTTTATCACACATTCACGTGCAAGATATTATGCATGATTTTTGAGGAACACACACAACACTACACAAGGACAAAATTATGCATGAATAGAACACACACAATATGCTAATATAAAAAATAAAGAAAAACTATACAAGACCTAAACATGTACAAATGCATGTATGCATGACCATCAATCTATACTATAAGTACCATGTTCGGTCTGCTCGTCCTTCTTCCTCATCCACACTTGTCTCACTTTTGGATGATTCACCTTATCAGCCTTCTGGCTAGAAGTCAACTGGTCAAACTTCACATTTATCATCTCATTTTGTTTGGTCAAGACCATGACTTGGCTCCACAAGTTCTGATGCCCTTTTCTTGAGTAGGGCTTTTCAATTCTCTTGGGATGACCCCTAAGCTCAAAACAATTTGGTCGAATGTGACCAATCTTACCACAATTGTGACAGATATGGTTTGCCTTGTGAGCTTTTTGTCTCATGGAGGGTGAGACATACCTAGGAGCATTCACAAAATTCTTACCCTTTTTAAAAGGATAAGCATTCCTACTTTTAGAGAAAGCAGGAACATGAACAGATTGATTCTTTAACTTAAAGCAATCCGGTCTTACATGACCAACCTTCCCACAGTGATGACACATAGGGCTTGTGATGCGAGCTCCTTGTCTCTTGGAAGGTGGGAAAGACTTTTGCACATGTAGGGTTTTCTTACCATTTTTAGATGGTTGAGCTTTGTTATTTGATCAGCTTATAATTTCGACTTCCAAGCGCAGAAGCTGTCAAAGTAATACAAGGGTAAATCCCAAGATCGAATTCACAGGGACAATGAGAATTAAGCTAACTTTTCAAATTTGCAAGATAACATTTATGGTGACAAGAAATTTCGAAAAAATAACAAAGTATTTAAACTAAAAGGTCTAAAAATGAACACAAGTAAAATCTGAAATGGGAAATAAATTTCAAAGGTTATCCACTAACTATATTAATACCAAAATGGGAGCTATTTACTAAGGAAGTATGGATTGAATTAAGATTAAAAGTGTTGGCTATTCTCGAAGTTCAAGCACTAGTAAATCTGAAAATAAGTGTGCATTTATGTTTCTAAAATTACCAAGAACCAAGGGACTTAGAGGAAATGTATAGAAATTGATGTAAACTTGTAAGGAACAATAAAACAAACACTTGGGATGCAATTTTCACCCATTGTTTTGGTGATGGATTTTACTTCTCTTTTCATCGTCCCTCAACCATTCTCTCATTTCTAGAAATCATGGTTGGATAATATAGCAATGAACCACAAATTTCAACCTAATAAAACTATTGACAAATTATATATATCAATTGTGAAATAGTGAAAGAAAACCATCAAAGTCTTGCTACTTGTTTAAGAATCAATTGTGCCTTTACATCTACAATTGAGCAAAACCAAGAACAAAGAACTTCAATCCTTTCTAAATGCAAACTAAAATATAATCCAACAAATTAATCATCAAACCACATAGCATTAGAAGCAAATCCAACCCAAAACAGTCATAGGTTACTCCTTGAATCCCAAGCTGAAAATCTAGCCTATCATCTCTAAATTAGTAGAAATGCCCAAAAGGATGAACTCTAACATTTTAAGTTGCTCTGTAAAAATAATTGCAGTAGAGGAAAACAAAGTAAAGTTCTAAACAAAGCCCCCAAAAGTGGCCGAAAACCAGAGGAACAACTGCATAAAAATAAAATCGAATGAAATAAAAAAAAAACTGTTCTGCCCTTCTATATCCTGCCCCTACCAAACGTAGAGATTAAAAACTGCCGAAAACAAATAATGCTAGCCAATGAAAAGTGAGGCCTCTTCCGCGTGAGTTGCTGCTGCTTTACCCTGCTACACATCCTGCGCACTTAGCCCACATTCTGTGCTGCGTGAGTCTGCTTCTGCGTGTGAGTTTGCTGCTGCGTGAGTCTACATCTGCTGCTGCGTGAGTCTGCTGCTGCGTGTGTTGCTGCTGCGTGAGTCTCTGCCATCTGCGTGTGAGTGAATCTGCTCATGTAGAGACCACGATCCAGCCCCTGCACTCCCACGTTCTGCTGCTGCGTGAAACTGCTTCTGCTCTTCAACATCTCAAATGCCGTAGCCTTCCAACCCATCTCTTGTCAGCACACAATAGTTGGTCCCCTCTAGGTTGTGTAATCAACTATGTCTTTCCAAGAATGCCCCTTTGTTCCAATGTCTATCTATTTTCAAAAAGGGAGGTCAGCAGCTAAGAATTTCTTTCTAGAAAATTAAATGTTCTGCAATACATAGGCATGATATGAGAGGAGTAAAATTGGGGTATTTATTCTGATGTGGAACAATTGCAATATAAATCTTTTTAAGTGCAAAAATATCAGAATTTATCAGTTGACTCAAGTATCATAATCCACTACATAATTAAGTGCTTAAATCATTTTTAGTTAAACAATTTATTCACCTAAGCAACTTAATCATGCAGTTTTAACGCTTTATCATTATTCTCATTCGATGCAGGAACAAACACAAATTTTCCCACATTTTTACAGGAAGTTTTTGAAGTTGATGCCATATCAGATTTCCCTTCCACATATCCTCTACCTTTCTTGTCACCAGAGGACTTTCCTGAGTTTAGGATTTTGTTAAGCTTTTGCTTTCTAGTAGAAAGGTTTTTCAATTTGTCGTTTAACAAAATCAACTCACTTTTCTGCAATTTTACTTTATCCTTGAGTGACGCATTTCTCTTTTGCAACTGGTCGGTTAGACAAATGGTTTCATTCAATTAATCTTGAAGATCCTCCTTTTCTCTTTTGCAAATGTCTATATTCTCAATATGTACTTTATTGAGTTTCCTCAATTTTACACATTCCTTGTACATCTTCTTATAGATTTCCTGCAACTCATCTTCATCCCCGGATTCACTTCTGGATATACTCTCATTTTCAGACATTGATTCACTTTTGTGACTTTGGCCACCGATAGAAGAAGTGAATGCCATGTAGTTAAGATTTTTCTTTGGAGAATGACTCTCTGATGAGTCACTTGTCTCAGAACCATCTTCACTCAAGTAAGCACCATTTGCTTTCCCTTTGCCTTTTTTGTAATTTGCAAACTCAAGGCGAACATGTCCAAAGCCATGACATTCATGACACTATATCTTGTCTTTGGTAGCTCTAGTGTATTTCTTAGAGCTCCTTTCCTTGTGTCCTGAACTAGAATTTCCATTGGCTCTCTCAAACTTTTTCTTCTTGTGTCCCAAGTTCTTTTTATTTCTTAACACAAATATCGTCCTGAATTTCTTAGCATAAAAAGCTACTTCTCTGTCACTCATAGCCAACCCGTCGAATGACTCTCTAATAGTGTTGAGGGCTATGGACTTATTTTTCTTATCCACAGGAAGAGTATGTTCATAGGTTTGTAGAGAGCCCACCAGCTCTTCAATCCTCATATTGTCCAGATCTGTGCTTTGTTCTATGGCAGTGATTTTGGGACGGAATCTCTCAAGAAGAGATCTGAGAACTTTTCTCAAAATTTTATTTTCTGGAAGTTTGTCTCCTAAATTAAAATGAGAGTTGACAGTGTCATTCAGTTTTGCATAAAAGACATCAAAAGTTTCATCATCCCTCATTCTAAGTTCTTCAAAGTTGGTAGTCAACATTTGAAGCTTAGAGTTCTTCACAGCCTTGGTACTTTCATGAGTAATTTCAAGAATGTCTCGTGCCTCTTTGCAAATTTCACACATGGAGATTCGCTTGAAATCCTCCTGGAACATGGCCATGAAAATCGCATTCAGGTCTTTACTATTCCAATTACATTCTTTGACTTCATCATTAGAATATTCCTCCACATCTCTGGGAATTTCAATTCCATCAACAATTGTAACTTGTTGTTTCCAACCTCTTGTTAGGGAAACCCACACTCGTTCATCAATAGACTTCAGGAAAGCTCTCATTCGAACTTTCCAATAAGCATAGTTGCTTCTATCAAAATATGGTGGTGATGTGAGTGAATGAGACCTATCCATTTTAACCACTACAGCAGATCACACTCAGAAACTAAATCCTAGTGGAGTGAACCCGCTCTGATACCAATTGAAAAGGCAGTGGTTCTACCCAACACAACACCTAGAGGTGGGTGAATAAGTGTAGTTCGATTTTTCCAGTCTAATAATAATATTGACAATCAAATAAGCAATGAAATAAATCACACAAATAATTAACACAAAGATTTGGTCACAAAGTGGAAACTCATTTGAAGAACCTCTTAAAAATCTAAAACCACTCCGGGTGTAAGACACCACCTCAAATCCACTATAGAAAATAAGTTTGTTACAACCAATTTAAGACACTCACAAAACCTTTGAAGTTCCTAAACTTGGACTGCAACACCATGAGTGACCCACTCAATCTCTACACGCATGTATTGCCGGAACTCCGACCTTTCTAGAGCATCACATGAAAACCTCTCGATCTCTGCAGCAACAGCAACTTCGGAAACCTTCCGGCCAATGAACACATCCACTTCAAACACTTGTATGAGGTTTGATCTTGATTGTGGTGTGGTGGAGATATGATTGTCCAAGAGAGATTCAATAATGTGGAATAAGTTCTCTCAATGAGTCTTGGAAGCACTTAAGGTTTTTGCTCTATTTTCCCACACCAAAGAATAGAACAAGCTGTTCTATATATAGTCCCAATGAATCACGGCGCTCAAAATTCAGGATTTTAAGTTGTCTTGAATATTGGCTCGAGCGAGGTGTCGAGTGAGAGTCGAGGGCAGATTAATTTTCAGAACTTGGCTCGAGCGCTAGCTCGAGCGCTAAGTCGAGCGACCATCGAGTGGACCTCTCTATCTGAGTTCGCTCCAGCATTGAGTCGAGCGCACATCGAGCGGTTCACTCTGGATGAGTCCGCTCTAGCGCCAGTTGAGTCTGCTCTAGCCGTGTTGAGCCCACTTCAATACATTTCATGTGACATGCTTCAACACTTGTTACAACACCATTTTACATAGGTTTTCACAAGAATATGCCAACCAACTAATTTTTCCCTCAACAGCTTGTTTGGATGAGTTCATCACACCATTTATTAGCTCTGATTTCCGCCTCAAGCTCAACGTTTGATGCGCTACTCCCATTTCATATGCAATTATAGTTTCCTTGTCGACATATCCTGAAAATTTCCCTACACATAGTTACTGTGGTTTTAGTATATTCATCACAATGTAGCTCATCTCTGAAGATCCGAAGCAACATCATTTTTTTTTTCAAAGAAGGGGACGATATCCAATAAGTGAGAGCTGTTAAGAATAATGTTACATACTTGAAGCTTTCATTTGAGATGTGATAATGTAATTAGTTTTATGCATAATGCAAAGCCCCTGTGCTAAAATCTACTCAGTTGGCAATTGAAAGGGACAGCCCAAGTGACTCCTGACTTCGAATTTTCCATAGTTAAACTATTTTATCGGCAATTTGAAGGATTTTTGTTTTCTTGGTGACCTATAAGAAATGGTTAAGGTTATCAAAATCATGTGTTGCAACTTGGATTATATAATTAAAGGGGACAGTAGAGGCATCCTTTGATATCAGATAGAAATTACAAGTCAGATTTGGAATAATGTATACTCATATGACATGAGTTTCAAAGCTTCTTAAACTTGGACTCGTTTGGTTACTCAGTTCAGATAAGACGAGATGAGATGTTTTGTTGAAAGTTGAATAAAATATTTTAGAATATAATTTTTTAATATAATTTTTATTTTAGAATTTGAAAAAATTGAATTATTTATTATATTTTATGTAGGAGTTTAGAAAAATTATAATGATGAGATAAAATGATTTTATGTATCTAAATCAGGCCTTAATCACACTGCTTTTACTAATTACAAGTCTTAGATGTTTATTTTCCCCATTAATAAAAGTCAAATTGTCAAACTTGAACTTTTGTTGGAAGTCTGATTTTTATGTGAATGAGCAGCTCTCAAGTCATAAAACTGGTAGTCTTGAAATTTAATCTTTATTGTTTATTGTGTGACTTTTCATCATTACCACCTCCTCCATCACCATCACCTCCTCCTCCCTACATCTATAAATCTCCACCACCACCCTCACCATCCCCTCCACCTCCTTATATTTACAAGTCACCTCCACCACCTTCTCCTTCACCTTCTCCTCCATATGTCTACAAGTCACCACCTCCTCCTTCTCCATCACCTCCTCCTCCCTACATATATAAGTCTCCACCACCACTTTCACCATCTCCTCCACCTCTTTATATTTATAAGTCACCTCCTCCCCCCTCTCCATCACCGCCTCCTCCATATGTCTACAAGTCACGACCACCCCCATCTCCGTTACCACCTCCACCCTATGTCTACAAGTCACCTCCTCCTCCATCCCCTTCACCCCCTCCACCTTATGTTTATAAATATCTCCACCACCACCTCCGAAATACTAAAACCAATCATTATGTAGTAATCACGTAAGTAATTTTATATGCGCATTCTCGAATCTCCATAACATTTCGTAAGTATTTTTATATGCGCATTCTCGAATCTCCATAACATTTCCTTTCTACTTTTACTTTTATGTCTTGTACTTTCCCCATCCATCATAACCCTCTAATGATTTCTACTACTTTGTTTTTGCAGCTTATTAGGTGATAAAAGGAATAATTCCTGCTCATGAAGCAGTCAGATACTCTCGTGAGGGTTGGTTTATTAGCATCGTCCACCAATGTCAATTAAGGCATGAGTCCCACGTTTGAGACAAGCTGTGGACGCGCGCTTTGCATACTTTTACAAAATAAGCTTTTTTTTTTTTTTCTTTTTTTTTTCTCTGCGGCCACTTGATATATTAATTATATGTATTTGTGATTTATTTAGTTAATAATCATTTTCGTCCAATATTCCATTTGGGGTAATGGCATTGACTCCATCATGTATAGCTCTCTCTCTCTCTCTCTCTCTCTCTCACACACACACACATAAAATTGATAATTTTACTATATATTTCTACGTGACATCATGAAAAAAATAAAAAATATAGTAATTGTTTCAAGACTAGCAAACCAAAAAATAATTCAAAAGACATACACATTATATATACGCATTTGGTCAGATCACGAGTACTCATGATGGGAGAAACAAAATGGAATATTACTACGCAAATCAACAAAAAAAATTATTAAGCAAAAAGGGGAACAAAACCATCGTTTATTTTATAATCAATTCTTTCTGTAATATTTGCAATTGCATGGAGATCAAACGCTTAATTAACATGGTGTTTTTTTCCACACTAACTAGCAAGATCAACTGCATATATATAATATATATATATATATATATATATATTTATATGCGTGCATACATACATACATGCACACACGAGCGTCTACTTTTTCTTTTCTCCCGGTCTGATATGCACTAATTAGTTTTTTCATATCCAAATTATTAAAAGGCCATGTATGCATGCTGCTGGCACGTGTATCATGAGTTTCTAATTAGTGTCCATGATTTTAATTCAACAAACTGATGGGATGAGATTTCAAATGATCACTTGAAGGCCACTTTGATATATAATCATTATATATATTAATTTGGTGAAATGATTAATAAATTCTTCTAACTTTTATTAAACTTATAGTAGTACTGCCACTGATCTCTATATATCCACAAACTCATCATGAATATTTTATTGAAAAATGAATTATTTTAGTCAACAATCATGATATATATACATATAATATATGAAATACAGCAAATTAATATAGAATAGATCACCCAAAAAGACATGAGTTAATAATCTAGTGATCAATTAATATTGTAACTACGCTTAATTTCTAGCTTGAAGCATCATAGATAAATTAGGTTTATATGTTAGGCACCTTCAGTGGTGTATACGTTTATATGTTGATCATAGATTCATATTTATCAGGTTGCTGATGTAGAATATTATATATATTACTAGTTAATTATAGATAAATTTATTTTCCAAACAAAAACCTAGAATTAATTAAGAATATTGTATCAGATCAGTGAGCATTTGCATGTCATACACTGGAAATCCAATTGTGCTTGTAATTATGAAGGCCCCCATCTTGAATTTATGTTGATCAAAAGGCAATTGCAAATTAGGACATGATTAATATTCTTAGGATTTTTTCCCCTTTCCCCTTTACCTCCACATAAGTTAAGATATATTATAAACATAACGATCTATCTTTTTTCCATCAGTTTAAACTTTTAGGATAATAAATAGTTTCATCACTACCAAAAGCTTGATGCTGTACACGTTTTCAGACACCCGATGTCAATAAAAAAAATTATTATCAAAAGCTTAAACGTGGTAAAACTGCATACTTGCAATGGAGAATTTTTCGAAGAAAATTTCAGGCTGTCGAAAAGGTGAGAAATAATGATTATTAAATAGAGAGCTAATGTTACATTCTTCATTTTAATCTTATCATTTCAGGTATATTTGCCGACGTAACGTATTTGAAATGATTTCATATGTTAGTCACTTAAATGATCAAACAACCACTTAAATTTTTCTAAACAAAAATTTCCATAGACTAATGCATATTGGTGTTTATTGTAATAACATGGACCAAGCAATTGATAATGGTAGGTAGATCTTATTTTTTCATTTAAAGGAAAATAAATGTCCGATCTGGAAAAATGATCCATGTAGGACCTTTGCTGCTTTACAAAATGGAAAATGTTCCACAACGCGTTTTTTCATTAATTTCAACAAAAGCCAAACACTTGGTAATAAATAACAGTGGAAAGTTTCTGCAGACACACACCAAACATGTCCCCATTCTCAAAGACTTGGCGTCAAGCCTTTATTGGTTAGGTAAAGGTTGAAAACTTCAGATAGTGTTAAAAAATCTTCTACTCATTAGTCTGGATGCATGGCTATATAAATGGAGAGCCTGATCTCCTCAGTACTCATTCAACAGAGAGTATACCAAATTTTCTCAGCATAAAAGTCACAGAATTGTGAGAGTTTAATTTTGCACAAAAATGGCCAATCTGTGGTCAAATCTAATCTGTGCATTGGCAGTAGTCTTATTAACCATCAATGTAGCAGCTAATGATCACAAGCCTTACGTTTATGCATCTCCACCTCCACCTCCACCTCCACCTCCACCACATTACATGTACAAATCCCCACCACCACCACATTACCACCGCAAATCACCACCTCCATACCACAAGAAGTCTCCTCCACCACCGCATTACCGTTATAAGTCCCCACCACCACCATCTCCATCACCACCTCCTCCATTTCCATCACCACCCCCTCCCTATGTCTACCAATCCCCACCTCCCCCATCCCCATCACCTCCTCCACCCTACATCTATAAATCTCCACCACCTCCCTCACCGTCTCCTCCACCTCCTTACATTTACATATCACCACCACCACCATCTCCATCACAACCTCTGCCTCCATACGTCTACAAGTCACCACCTCCTCCATCACCATCACCTCCCTACATCTATAAATCTCCACCACCACCCTCACCGTCCCCTCCACCTCCTTATATTTACAAGTCACATCCACCACCTTCTCCTTCACCTCCTCCTCCATATGTCTACAAGTCACCACCGCCTCCATCTCCATCACCACCACCTCCTCCATATATTTACGAATCACCACCACTGCCATCTCCATCACCACCTCCACCCTATGTCCACAAGTCACGGCCTCCTCCTCCATCGCCTTCACCCCCTCCACCTTATGTTTATAAATCTCCACCACCACCATCCCCACCATTGCCTTCCCTATACTACTATAGATCACCACCACCACCACCACCATCCCCACCACTGCCATCCCCATATATCTATAAATCACCACCCCCTCCATCTCCATCACCGCCTCCACCATATGTGTACAAGTCACCCCCTCCTCCATATATTTACAAATCACCACCACCCCCATCTCTATCACCACCTCCACCCTATGTCTACAAGTCACCTCCTCCTCCATCCCCTTCACCCCCTCCACCTTATGTTTATAAATCTCCACCACCACCATCCCTACCACCACTATCCCCATACTACTATAAATAACCACCACATCCGAAATACTAAAACTAATCATTATGTAGTACTAATAATCATGTAAGTATTTTTATATGCGCATTCTCGAATCTGCTTAACATTTCCTTTCTTCGTTTACTTTTATTTCTTGTACTTAATTTCCCCATCGATCGTAACCTTCTCATGAATTCTACTGCTCTGTTTTTGCAGCTTTTTAAATAGGTGATAAGAGGAATAATTGCTGCTCATGAAGTAATCAGATACTCTCGTGAGGGTTGGTTTATTAGCATCGTCCACTAAGGTCAATTAAGGCATAGTCCGACGTTTGAGACAAGCTCATGTGGACGCGCGACAAGAAGCTTTGTTTTTTTTAATCTGCAGCCACCTGATATATTAATTATATGTATTTGTGATTTATTTAGTTAATGGATCAAATCGGTCGTACCATCTTCCTGTCATAGCGTAATCCTTAACCCCACTTAAGTTTCCGGACAAAAATTCAAATAAGAGTAAAAGTAACACCCAAATTCCAATAAAATAACACGACATGAAATAAAATAGAATGGAATAAAACCAATAAAATATAACAACAAATAATAAATTAAAACCATTAAAAACAACATGCTTCAAATCAAATAATTTCAAATCACAACTTTAAAATTTTCTGGTACTCCACCTAAGGGTCTGGTACTCCACCTAAGGGACATGTGGTTTTACCTAGAGCCGAACTGCTCTGATACCACCTGTGACGCCCCGACTCCCACGTGTAAAACAACGCAGGAATCGTGACGTCAGGATGATGACAACACGGTCACGCATCCCAACGACAAGTGTTAAAGTGTGTGCAACAAATAAACAGTGCACAACAAATCGCAGCAGAATATTAATAATATCAGTCTACTAAGTACCAGAATTTTAATTAAATACACATATATGAAAAATACAGTAAAAAGCCAAATATATACACGAGAGATAAATAATTTTCCATAATCCAAATAGCAGCAACCACATGCCACTTATCCACGGAGCCGAACCCGAGGCTCAACGTCCTCATCCACATCTGCACCAAAAATCTATAGTACCAAAAAGGGTACCGCAGGTAAGTAATAATCCAAACGATCCCAAAGGTAAAAATACATTTAAGCAACCAACATGCATGCATATGAGAAAACATGCACCAAACCTAAAAATATTTATTGGACACTTTAGGCGGGAATCACAGGCGGGATTCTACCACCATCCCTGCTTACCACCATCCCTACCGCGTGTACCGTAGGCGGGAATCTCAGGCGGGACAACACCACCATCCCTGCTTACCACCATCCCTACGCGTACACCGTAGGCAGGAATCGCAGGCGGGACTATACCACCGTCCCTGCTTACCACCATCCCTACAGTTCCTTTCCACACAACGCCAAAAACCCAATGGAGCACTGTAGGCGGGAATCGCAGGCGGGACAACACCACCATCCCTGCTTACCACCATCCCTACAGTCTCCTTTCCTTTTCCCCACATATGAAAACCCAGTTCTCATTGAACACAAAATATGCGTACACATGCAATGCACAAATCCAACATTAAATTCCAACAACTAATCCAACAGCAAATCCCAACAAGCAGTCCAAAGCACAACACAATCAATCCAGCTCACAACACAACCAGTCAGTGCAAAAATATATTAAAACCTTAAAAGATGTTCGAGAAAATACTTACAACGCTTTAATATAATTTTTGGAGGATCACGAGAGAGCTGGAAGCGCCAAAAAAGCAACACCACAGTGTAAAAATACACTGTGGCTGAAATACACAGTGAAACCCAAAATCACCCGGGGCTAAACGAAGACTTGGGAACGATAGGGTAGGGCCTATGGGAGGTGGGGAATCTAATGGTGGTGATGGTTGGCCGTGGGTGGCGGCCGAAACGGCGGTGGGAGGTCTAGAAACTTGGATCGGAGATGGGGTTCAATGGGGCGGCTCCGGCGACGGATAGGGGCCGAGGTTGGGTCCAAATGATTACTTGAGGGCCGGTGGTGGTGTGGTAGAGAGATGGTGGCCGGAGGTGGCCGGATGGCGGCGAAACGGGTGAAGGAACGCCGCGGCTTCGCACGACTTCCGGAGGCTAACGGCGGCGCGGCGTCGGCTGGAATTTGGAGGGGTGGCTTGCCGGCGCACGGGGAAGCCGGTGGTACCGGCGGTGTCGACCACTGCAGGCCGGCGGCAGCTCTGGAACGGTGAGCCCGAAACACGAGGGGGGGAGAGGAGAGAGAAAGGGCAGTTGGGCTGGGGGGAACCGGAAGGAGGAAAGAGAAAAAGAAAAAAGAAAAAGAAAAAAAGAGAAAAAGAAAAAGAGAATGAGGAAAAAGGAGATCCAGCCTTTTTCAACTTGGGTTTTGAAAGTGATCCAACGAAAACGATTTTAAAACCACTAAATAAATAAAATAATTCAAACTCAATGAAACGCTCAATTAAAGCCGTAAAAATATTAAATTCCAAAAACAAGTCAATTTAAAATAAAGATTAATTTAAATTCAAAACATCAAATAATATTAAGAAAATCCATTAAAATGATTTTCACAACTTAAAAATATTATAAAAATAATATTTAAAACTCCCATAAATTTAAAACAAGAGAATAAATTTTTAAACAAATTAAAATAATCCTTCTTTAAAAATACACTAAAATTTGGGATGTTACAGGAACTACTTAGAGAAAGCCCCACAAAATTTTCAAAATTTGATGAAAATTAAGTTTTGAAAGATGGTTTTATAAAGTAGACTATATAAAAATTAGTATTCGGCCCCCTAAAATTATTATTTTTAACTCCCTCCCCCCCACCCCCCCCCCAAAACTAGATTTTTTGGTTTCGCCTCTAGTTATAGGCATTGACAAAGAGCTTTCTCGAAAAGAAATAAGGCCGGGTCCTGACTGTGCACTTTTATGGTAAGTTTTGAGAGTGACATCCAATAGACATGCCAAAAAGGTGCTTTCACCATGCTGCCTAAGCTCTTATTGCTTGGTGCGCCCCTAGTGCAACCTTACTTTTTTTTAAAAAAATATTGTTTATACATCTTTAAACATTTAAAAAAATAACACAAATTTACTAGTAATAACTTTTTTACACATTTTAAAAAAATGAAAAAATGCCAAGAGCCTAATAGCCTGATGACATATGATCTGGTTCTCCAAATAAAAAATTTGGGTTTGAAACCCCTTGCCCCTATATATAAAAAAAAAAAAAAAGGAAAAAAAATTAAAATGCACTAAGTCAAATCCTAGGGACAAACCCTAGAGGCAAACTAGCATTTTCCTCTAAAAAAAAAAAATAAAAGGCACAACATACAAAAAGGTTACTATACAAGGGAGGCTGATGTTCGATGTTGAAATTATGTAGAAAACATCACAAAATACAGAGACATAAAGAGAAATATGCATTATGCATATCAATAAATGAGAACAACAAGCTAAAGCAAAAAACTTATCTCACAAGGAGGTACTCAAAGAGGCATGGGAAGTTAGTGTCAAGGCTGCAGCAGGGGCTCACAATTGGTCAAAACCTGAGGAAAAATGCTTTAAGGTTAATTGGGATGCGGCTGTAAATTCTGGGGAGGGGAGAATTGGAATAGGAGTGCTCATCGGAGATCACCAAGGTCTAGTCATTGGAGCCCTTCGTGCTAATAGGTCTCTCAAAGGAAGCCCGTTTAATACTGAAGCCGATGGACTACTAAGAGCAGCTGTTTTCTGCAAAGAGCTTGGCCTGCAGCAGTTCTGTCTTGAGGGTGACTCAAAACAAGTAGTGGTGGATTTGCTGGAAAACCATAATCCAAACTGGAGTCTGGGTGGGTGCCTTATAGGCGATGCAAGACAAGTGCTGGACTCATATGCTCTGACAGCATCACATGCATATCGAGAGGCAAATTTGGCAGCTCACAGCCTAGCAAAAGCTGCTCTTGAATGCTTAGAGGATTTGTATGACATTGAAATATGTCCACCTTGTATTTTTTCTATTGTTGCCAAGGAAATGATGTAACCTTCTCGCTTGATTCATTCAGAGTTGATGTAATTAGCTATTATGATTAATGATATCAGTTTCTCTTTCAAAAAATAAATGAGAACAAAGCGGCCCTTAATGTGAAGCAATAATGTTGATTTCAGATGAGATGAAGCCCAGAAAAATACATCCCAGTTCCTAAACTACCACTAATATGAGGGAGGCTCGATTCATCAACCATTATAGGGGTCAATGTGAAAGCCTGAGATTCCTTCAACAATAATTTCTGCTGGGCCTCCCTTCTGCGGCTCATTGCCTACACGACTGTTAGACCGAAATTCTCGTACAATGCTGGATGCACAAAAGCTAGTTTTGTATCAGTAATACAGCAGTATAGCTCTCTATAAAGTTGGTATTTCTCTATCAAGGCATGCATCTTTTTTATTTCTGCAGTTTCTTCTCAGTCCTATGAGATGATTGGTTTATTCTAGTCTGCCAAATATCCTCTGTTCCAGGCACATATCCAGCTTTAGAGTTAAACTACTATGATATTGAAACTTTTTAGTACATGATGGATGTGCATAAATTAAATGTAACCGAGAGGCTACAATTAGACTTACATGTGCACATTTTTTCTGTCCTTATTGTATAGTAGTTCTTCAATGGCTGGGCGAAATGAAGTTAGCTGCCTCTGTGTCTTCGTTTAAGGGAAGTAGACAGACTGATCAACCCCAGGGGCACCAATGTTGAACTTTGGATCAAAGACATTGATGCCTGAGACTAAACATATCATGAGTTAACATCATTACCATTGATGTTTGTCGCGTGGTTGTATTCAAGATAATTATTTATTTACAAGTCTACCTTCCGACAATTTCCTGATATGTGCTTGTTACGATGAAATCAGCTGCATTCATCGAAATTATGTCGGCTGTGAACTCTCATGAAAACTGAGCAATAGGGATCCTCTGATGCAGTCACTTTATTAGATTTTTGGTTTTAGTACCTTGTCCAACCCATCTGGGTCACTCACTGTTTGTCTCCAAAATTAGTCACGTTCTACTGGTTTTGAATCCCCATGTCCAAACAGGCAATAAAATACCTTTCAATTTGTCAGTACTTCTTGTCTCTTCCAAATTGCCAAATCCTAATGCTGAAAGCAACAGTGGTAATTGTTAGGTCTGATGTCCTGTGTTTAAACAAGCAATTTCAAGAGAACAATGAAATCTTCAAAAAAATTGAACCAGAACAGGGAGCATACATCCATGAATATTAATTTCACTCAAAATGTACTCTACAAGGAGGCCTGTTTTCGAACCACTCTTTAAAATTAGAAAGAAAAAAAGAGACAGTACTCAATTTTATCAATTCTTGAAAGCAGGTGTACAGACTATACCACCCTCCATTTAATTGATATGGTAAGACTTGATTTGCTATAGAAAGAGTTGTCCTCCAAACTTCTGCCATTAGTTGATATCAATTGTTGACAGAGGATGTAGGACGTTGGAGCGCAGCTTTGTCAATATTTTCCTCCAAACACCGTCTTTGATTCACAATAAACCTCAAAGACTTGATTCACATATTGATGGTGCTTAGGATGCCCCTGCAATACGAAGATTATAAATGACCACCTTTATTTCAGTGGCAAGTCGAAGCTCTAAACTTGAAAATATTACTTGAAAATCAAAGGAACAGAGGCGACTTACTTACTTGGAGTTATCATTAATTGAATAGCGCATGCGTCTCGCCATACATAGTTTGTTTGCTGACACAACAGGGGAATAGAAAACAACAATTGAAGATTCCGCCTAAACAACCATCTTCACGCAGAATGGTTATGAAGCACCATGGCATCGACTATGAAATGGCTATAAGTAAAATCATCATCCAAGAAACGAAAATTAAATGTACGATGGAAAAAATTATAATACGCAGAGAGGAAATTAAATATTACTTGAAAATCAAAGGAATAGGGGCGACTTACTCACTTCATCCATTTTTCTTTCATTCTTGTATACCACTTTGGCTCTACAACTTTTATAAAACCGCACTGTCTCATACAAAGGATGATAGAACTGCAACTTTCCCCCATAGAAACGAAGATGGAAATCAAATTGAACTCGCAAATTGTCCAAAACCTTTAGTTCAAAAGATTGTAAATTGGAGTACCCTACCCATACAGCATATTGAGTCTTATTTTGCATTTTGTACCACTCCAGATTAACCAGTTGTACCCCTTGAATACAACATACATGATTTGAGCTGTTACTGGTTATCTTAACATCACACGTATCAGCATTCCAGCTTGAAGCATCTTTAAAAAATACTACAAGATATAATACAATTCCGCTTATCTCCTCCAAATAGTGTGGCCCCTTAATATCTATTACCCACTCTTCTTCTCCCCTCCGTCTGCCATCATCATTATCTTTTAAAAACTCATGAGCTCAACCACTCTAGAATCTGATTTTTTGGAAACAAAGTAGCATCATATTCATAGACTCCCTGTTAAACGTTAAATATCATCATCAATTTAATTTAAGCAATACATGCATACTGTTAAAAATGAGATCACACATACATACCTTCCACAATAATGGATTTTGCACTTTATCATTCCATATATTGACATGCACTTTGTTGCAACCGGACAACTCAATTAGTCCAAGCAATCTGTTGTGGCTATCATTGAATTCCAATATTTTTTATACTTCTCCAAATCTTTCTAGCGACTTGCATCCAATAACAGACACATCTCTTATATTTGGTGGAAGCTCTAGTATTTCTTCAAGTTTCTCACAGTGGTTCAAGGAAAGATTAGTTAGTGTAATGAATTCTTTGATGCTCATGGGAAGGCTAACAATTTTAGTCCTCGATAAATCTAAACGATACAAACTGGTGGAGGAGTTAAACACGGTAAAGAAACTAGATATTGGACAGAAATTTGACTATGAATGGGAACAACTAATTTGAAGATTCGATACTTGTAATGCAGTGCTCCCATTGCTTGAATTCGTTGGAGGCGCTAATTCATGGAGTGGTTCTTCACGTAATGATATCTCCTCTTCCATTTTTGTAGACTCAATACCACCTAGAAGGGATAGCACATCATTTCCCATCTTCTTTACAATATTTGGACAACCACCAATGCTGAGCACCTCTAAATGTTGTAAGAGAATGCAAGCAATATTTGGGAGATGCAAGAGGTTTTTGCAGCCCGATACAATTAATCTCCTAAGTCCAACCAGGTTCCCAATGGATAAAGGTAGTTCTTCTATTGCGGTGCCTTCTAGGATCAATTGAATTAAAGATTCCATTTTACACTCGATTTCAGGAAGATAACAAAGGCTTGAGCAACCATAAAGATCAAGCTCGCGTAAAGATCTCAAATTGAGGCTTCTTGGAAGGACATGGAGTTTAGAGCATCCATAAAAATTCAATATAGAAATATTTTCCAAAGATCCAACGGAATCATGCACCTCAACTAATCTTGTACATTTTCTGACAATCAATTCCTTCAAATTAGGGATGCTTGAAAGATCCGGAATCTTTTTTAAGAATTCACAATCTAAGAATTTCATAGTCATCAAATTCTGTAAAATAAAAAGAGAAAAAGTTTAATGGAGTGCACTACATAATTCAAAGAATAAAAAAAATAGTTGATGATTATAATTGTGTACGTACCTTGGGTTTGAATCCATTCCCTAACTCCTTAACCAGGCTATCACGCATCTTAAAGACAATGAGTTTCTTTCCTCGGAAATTACATGGCAAAGACTCTTCAGGATATTGAGACCAATCAATTACTCTTAACTTCTCAGACAGATAATTGGGTCCAAAAGAAAAACGTCCATTACGATTTATAAAGATTCTAAGTCTTTTCATATGTCGAAATGTTTTTGGATGCAAGCTTATCTCCTCATCGCATTCAGGTAAATCTACTAGCATGCCTTCAATTTTGTTTGGCCCCTAATGTAAGTGCATGAAGTTGCTTAAGATATTTTACAAAAAATAGTACTATGTCCTTATCAATTAATATTACTCTGCTAAAATCTCCAATACTAAATAGACACATGCTAAAATATAAAAGATTGTCTTTTTACCAACTTATGTACTTTCCTAAAACTTTCAATAAAACAAACGCTAGCTTGAGGAGACAGTTTAGACATGAAATTAGAAAATATAGGATATTTGGAATGAAAAAAGGACATCTAGATTTGGTACTTTTATTGACTCATTTTAATTATTAATAAACGAATTTTACATATATCTACAAATTTATATTTATAATTTAAAATATCTATATATATGAGTACTGCTACATCTACAAAAAAATTATACAAAAATAATCCTACAAACTGATGTGTCTTTATCTAATCTATTATATCTACTTTACATAAAAAGTGATTTTATAATCTGATGAAGTATATCAAACTACGTCAGTTTGTGAGATTACTTTTATGTATGTATATTTATTTAGGTATAAATTCATACTATTTATATTTTCTCAAAAAAGAAAAAAAATCTACTAGGTTTCACTTTTGGAAAAGGAAATAAATGTAAAGCCCAAGATATTCCTTTTTACTCTTATTGTACTTTCTTCCAACACTTCACAAATATCCTCATGAAACCACAGTCTACTACGTTTGCTAGGTTCTTTCGGTGATTCTCGTCGAACAATTTCTCCTCCCATATTTTGTAGCAAGTCATGCATCTGAACAGATTCATAATGCCATTCAATAGTAATAAGACACTTGTCTACAAACCTCTTGATTCCATGAATCGAGAAAAAACCACAACAATCAAACATTTTCATGACCTTAGTCAAAGGTTCTCCTTTGAAGAAAAATGCAATGTCAATGAATATTTCCTTCTCAGTATCATCCAGACCTTCATAACTCATTGAGAGTACTTTCTGAATATTATCGTTGGGAATTTTTTTATATTTATCCAATGCACTTTTTCATTGATGTATACTTTGACCTTTTAGATCCGAATCTAACATTGTTAAAGCTAGTGGAAGACCTTGAGCATATTTTGTTTCTTGTTTAGATAGGTCCATATAATCCTTCAATGGTTCTTTTTCCTCGAAAGCATGGAAGCTAAAGATTTGAAGAGCTTCATCGTCATCCAAAATCATCACCTTGTGTTTTGAAGCAACTTTAGAATTATCGAGTAAACATTGATCTCTTGTCATTATGATGATTCTAGATCCTGAGCCAAACCAATCGCGATCTCCAACCAACTTTTCTATTTGGACCAACTCATCCACATCATCAAGAATTAGTAGAACTCTTTTAGAGCAAAGTCTATGCCTAATCACATTGATGCCTCTGTCAATATCATGAACATCCAAACTTCCTAAAATATCATAAAGAAGGGTATTTTGCAGCTTAATTAGACCTCTTGCTTGTGTTGAAGTTTCTCTAACGCCTTTCAAGAAACAACTTCCTTCAAATTGAGAAGAAATCCGGTTGTAGATATCTTTTGAAATAGTTGTCTTCCTAATTCCACTGGTCATAAATATCCCTACAAGGCGTATAATATCATTCTTTCCAATACTCAAATGCTGACAGAATGGACATCCTGCATTTTATGATTGAATGCATCTCTACTTGCATATCAGAGTTTTCTTCTTGGGTCTCTAATCTACTAAAAGTAATCGACAAACGGATTTGAACGACGAGATCCTCTCCTCTCGGTAGGGTGAGGTTAAGGTTCAGCTTTGGCTCCTGTCAAAGCTGGTCTACTTCTCATAGACTCAGTCTGGTGAGTGGTTTTGGTGTTTCTCTCTATGGCAGATGATATAGTAAGTCGCTGGGAATCTCTAACGTTAACAGAAGAAGAGAAAGAGGAGCTCTCTTTGCCTGAGGACACAATCCTCTCTTCAAATGTAAAAGGTAAACATTGTCTCATGGCAATGATCTTCAACGACAGAATTGCAAATAAGAATGCCT
Organism: Cyclocarya paliurus; assembly: GCA_029856935.1. Lineage (NCBI taxonomy): Eukaryota > Viridiplantae > Streptophyta > Magnoliopsida > Fagales > Juglandaceae > Cyclocarya > Cyclocarya paliurus. The sequence continues at coordinate 2,413,037 of CM056958.1, read as the reverse complement.
TCAAGTCAACTATGGCTAAGATCTGGAACACTGAGGGATGGGTCACTTTTAAGGAGCTCGACTCTAATCAATTCCTAGTGGCTTTTCAACTGTACTCAGACAAACAAAAGGTGATGCAGGGGCGACCGTGGTCTTTCGACCGCCACCTTATCTGCCTAACTGAGTTCGAAGGTGAACTATCTTCCTCAGAAGTGCAGTTCCGAAGTGAGCCTTTTTGGGTTCAAATCCACAACCTTCCCTTTGTAGGCATGAATAAAGACACAGGGAACATGGTGGGATCTTGCATTGGGAAAGTTCTTGAGGTTGAGGTAGATACAGAGGGATATGGCTGGGGCAGTTTCCTCCGAATCAAGGTAGAAGTCAATCTTAACAAGCCTCTCCCCAGGGGTAGGTTCCTGAAACTTAGCCATAAGCAACATTGGCTCTCCTTTAAGTACGAACGTCTCCCCATGTTTTGTTTCCATTGTGGTCGATTCATGCATGGTAAAGTTAGCTGTCAAGGCAGGGCACCAGATACTCAACATATTGATCAATATGGTCACTGGCTAAGAGCCAGCCCTTTCTCCTCTAAAGGCCAACTCCTCAAGAAATATGGAGGCTTAACTGAGCAAGAGCAGCATAGCTGAGCCTGGCGGTGGAATCCTGGAGCAGAGACAAGCAACAGTTCCAATTCTGGGAAGGTTGCACCACCTACAGTCAATGAGGGTCCCACTCTGGTCAAGGCAGTAGACATAAAAGGCATTCCACCAACCCATGATCCGCAAGCTGGCCAAGATTTCCCGGGTGAGTGCTCTCTTCCAACTCAAAAAGACCATGATCCTGGACTAGTTTTTGGTGCTTTTGACAAAGTAAAGGAAAGTGGTCCCCAGAATCCCATTATACCTCCCACTAAGACCTATCTCTCGACTACTTCCCCTTTCATTGAAATTCCTGGAAAAGCTAAGGCTAGTGGTTCCTAGTCTCCTTTTTTCCCTCCCACTAAGGCTAGTCTTTTAACCACTACCCCATTTATAGTCCCTGAGGAGGACATAGTGATGTCTGAAACTTTCATTTTCAATAGCCAAGACAAGACAACCCAGTTGAAAGGCACTGTCAAACCATCCCCCGACAACAAAGAAAATTCCTCCTCTACTCCCATGAACTGTATAACATGGAAAAGGAAAGCTAAAGGTCAGCTGCCTGTTCTGTCAGAAGTAACCAATATTACCAGCCTCCACTCTCCTGGACCAAACCTCAAAAGGAATGCTAGGGAGAAACCCGAACTGAGATCTACTCAGAACAAGAAAAAACAAAAACAACTCAAGCCTGGGTCGAGTAACTCTCAGGCACCTTTGGTGGAGGCTGCAATGCAGCCCCACCAACCTAAATGAATTGCCTAAGTTGGAACTGTCGAGGGCTTGGGAACCCTCGTACAGTCCAAGAACTTCACCTCTTGGTGAAACAAAAGCAGCCCCATTTGGTTTTCCTTATTGAAACCAAATGTTGTCGCAGAAAAATGGAAAGAATCAAATTAAAGCTTGGTTATGATAATTGTTTTTTTGTGGAAAGTAGAGGCAAAAGTGGAGGGCTAGCCCTTCTATGGAATCCTGAAACTCCTGTCGAGGTCATAAACTACACCACTTGGCACATCTCAGCTATGATAACTCCCCCTTCAGAGCTGCCACCATGGCAAGTCACAGGCTTTTATGGCCACCCCATTACTGCACAAAGATCTGGAAGCTGGAAATTACTAGAGATGCTAAGGCCTGCTGCTCTTACTCCCTGGCTTTGCTTTGAAGACTTTAATGAAATCACCACCCATAGTGAGAAATATGGAGCTTCAATTAGACCATATAGACAAATGGTCCAATTCAGAGATGTCTTATCCTCCTGTGATCTGTTTGACCTGGGCTTCACTGGTGATAAATACACATGGAGAAACAATCGGGAAGGGAACCAATTCACTAAGTTAAGACTGGACAGAGCATGTGGCAACTCCCCATGGCTGAATTTTTTTGGTAATCACTCAGTGTCTCACCTCAACAGCTCCCAATCTGATCATACTCCTATTCTAATCCAGACTAATCCTCAGCATACTCTGGAACACATGAAGATTTTCAGGTTTGAATCTGCCTGGAAACATCAGGAGGCTTGTAATAGGCTTATCCAGGATGCTTGGGTCAATTCTGCCACCTCCTCCTGCAGTTTGCAAGGGATTTTAAAGGGGCTTCGACTCTGTCAAAAGCATCTACAGTCTGGAGCAGATTTCATCACAAGGGTCAAGGAAGACTCCTCATGAATAAGATCCAGCAACTCAATGCCATGCAGTCAATAAACCAGGGTCAACTACATGAGGAGATCAAATATGTTCAACATGAGATAAATTATTTGATGAATGCAGAAAATTTAAAATGGCAACAACGGGCTAAACAAGCATGGCTAAAGGATGGAGATCGCAACACCAAGTTTTTTCACAAATGTTCGAGCCATAGGAAAAAAATCAACACTATTAGCAGGATTCAGGCTTGCACAGGCCAAGAAACTCAAGACCCAAAGGAAATCAGTCAAGTTTTTCAGGATTTTTTCAAAGATCTCTTCTCAACTTCACAGCCAACAGACTTTGATGACTGTCTGAAACCAATGCAGGCAGTAGTCACTGAGGATATGAACTCCACTCTTTCCAAGGTATTCAAAGCTGCTGAAATCAAAGAGGCCATATTTAGCATGAATCCCCTAGGTTCCCCGGGGCCTGATGGGTTTCCTGCACTATTTTTCCAGCACTATTGGGATATTGTTGGTCCTCGGGTTACTAAAGCAGTCTTAGAGGTGCTAAATGGTGGCACCTGGGATAGTAAGCTTAATGACACCTTCATAACCTTTATCCCCAAGAAGACTAATCCATCAAATGTCACTGATTTTCGACCAATTAGTCTATGCAATGTTTTCTACAAAATCATTGCTAAAACTTTGGCTAATAGACTGAAATCAATCTTACCCGACATCATTTCACCTACCCAAACAGCCTTTGTCCCAAGCAGGCTCATCACTGATAATGTTATTGTTGCCTTTGAAGCTCTACACACCATGAAGACTAAGCTTAAGGGGACGGAAGGGTATATGGCCTTAAAACTCGACATGAGTAAAGCCTACGATAGGATTGAGTGGGTGTTTCTGAAATCTGTCATGCAGATTATGGGTTTCTCAGCAGCTTGGATCAATCTCATTATGAGTTGTGTCACCTCGGTCACCTATTCCATCATCATAAATGGTGTAGCTCAGCCCTCTTTCAGCCCCACTCAAGGTATTAGACAAGGGGATCCTCTCTCCCCTTATCTATTTATCCTATGTACAGAAGCTCTCAGTTGCCTCCTCAACAAAGCTGAAGAATCTGGTCTCATCTCAGGTTTACCTATACAAAAGCATCATCTGCACATTAACCATCTATTCTTCACAGATGATTCTCTCCTCTTTTGCAAAGCCAATTCCTTAGAGTGGAGCCAACTCTATCATCTACTGGACACCTATGAGAGAGCTTCAGGCCAGAGACTCAATAAGGACAAAACATCTATCTTCTTCAGCTCCAACACCAGAGAAGAAACAAGAGACATAGTCACAAGCATCGCAGGCATCAGAGGCACTAATTCCTATGAGAAATATTTGGGTCTCCCAGCTCTAGTTGGCAAATCAAGGGCCCTAGTTTTCAGAGGCATTCTAGACCGTATACAATCTAAGCTAAAAAGCTGGAAGATCAACTTGCTTTCTCAAGCAGGAAAAGAAATATTACTCAAGTCAGTGATCCAAGCCATCCCAACCTATAGCATGGGGATTTTCAAACTACCTAAGAAGCTACTCCAAGAGCTTAATAAGTCTATAAGGTCCTTCTGGTGGGGACACCAATTGCCTAAACAGAAGATTCACTGGGTGTCTGGAACACAGTTGAGTAAATCAAAGAAGTCGGGAGGCCTAGGACTTAGAGATTTTGAAAGCTTCAATTGTGCTCTACTCGCAAAACAAGGTTGGAGGCTTATCTCTAATCCCTCATCTCTTGCGGCCCAGGTGCTCAAAGCGAAATACTATAAGAATGAATCTTTCCTCACAGCAAAAAAAGGTCACCAATCCTCCTTCCTGTGGCAAAGTTTCTTCTATGCAAAACCCCTACTAGAGGAAGGTCTCATATGGCGTGTTGGTAATGGCGAATCTGTGGAGATATGGAATGATAAGTGGCTACCTCAGGCATCCACCTATAAACCACAGAGCCCCCTCAGATTTCTGCCTGCTGATTCAAAAGTTGCAATACTTATAGACAAGTCTACCAACCAATGGAATCTACCAATGGTGGAAGCCATATTTACTAATACAGAGGCAAAGTTACTAAGGAAGATACCTCTCAGTCCCTTCTCAAGACCTGACAAGCTGATATGGAGATGTTCTCCTTCGGGCCACTTCACTGTCAGAACTGCATATTATCTTAAACTGGAGATGGAACAGCAGCAAAGGGGTCAGTGCTCCGAGCCTCTTAAGGAGGCAGTGCCGTGGACCAAACTCTGGCAACTTAAGCTACCCAATGCCACTAAAACTTTCCTCTGGAGAGCCTGTCTTGATGCTATTCCTTCCAAAGTTAATCTCCTAAAAAAGAAGGCCATCACAGATGAGATCTGCCCACTTTGCAAGCTCCATCCAGAAACAGTTATACATGCTCTATGGACCTGCCCCTCGGCTCAGGATGTTTGGAGCCACAGTGCTAAAAAAATCCAGAAATCCAACTCATTTGCCGAGTCATTTAGATGCTTAATGGAATTGTTTCTTGAGATTTTAGACGAGGAGGAGATGATGGAATTTGCTCTCATCGCATGGAAGCTTTGGAAACGTAGGAACGAGATGGTCTTCAATAATGTCTTCCTCCACCCCAATTCTCTGCTCCAGTCGGTCACGTCCCTCATGGAAGACATTAGACAGACTCATCAATCAACTACCCAATTCCCCGTTGCAGGTACTTTCTCTCCCCAATGGGAAGCCCCCTTTAGAGGTCACCTGAAGCTCAATTGGGCTGCTGCCCTTGATAAAATCAACTGCAAAATAGGGATCGGGGCTGTGCTTCGAGATTGGGAAGGCAAGGTGAGAGCTACCTTAAGAATAAATTGCCCACTGTTCCCAGACCCTCTACTAGCCGAGGCTTTTGCTGCCTTTCAAGCCTCACTCTTCTGTAAATCACTCGGGTGGCAGGATCTAATTTTAGAAGGTGTGTCCCCAACCCTAGTCAACTACCTCGAGGCCAAGTCAAGCTCAGATTCTTATGTTAGTATTCTGATCAGGGACACCAGATCTACCCTTAATTCCTTCACCAACTGGTCTGTGAGGCATATCACGAAAGCTTGCAATCACCTCGCTCATGTTTTAAGCATTAATGCTCTTAGCATATGTACAAGTATCATCTCTATGGACGAGATTCCCTCTTGTATCCAACCTCTGATTTCAGTTTAATGATAAGTGAACGCAATTTTCTCAAAAAAAAAAAAAAATACTCAAATGCTCATATGTTGTATACGAGACTCTATCCCAATTGGATACTTGGCAACACTTAGAGGTGTTTGGTTTACCATTCTTAAGTCCACCCATTGAATAATTTCCTAGATAAATTCTGACCCTTTCCTATCAATATTAAAGAGAAGACATAGAAATAGTTAGAGTACTTTTCACAATAGATGACATGAATATAATTAAGTTAAAATATATAGTATTTTTTATTTTATTTTTTCTCTCCATAACAAAGTGACAGCTGTAGATTACGATGTACAAGGGTAGTCTTGCTACGTGCTTAATCTGAACATTTTTTCATAACAAACTTAATTTGAAACTTATAATTTAAGAGAATTTGTGAGTCTTTATATCTAGAAACAAATTGAAACTAAAAATCACTACTTATTTAAAGTTGTTTGTTTTCTTGTCAGGCCGGTATTATTACAAATCTTATTCTTTATATATAGAATCCAAATAATAAAAAATTGCCATACTTTTTCTTAGGTATTTTTTTTTGTAACTATCATTCAGTTATTTTATGGAAGAAACTCTCGATATTCCTCTATTCCTAGATTTAGATTTGAATTTTTCATGGTTTCTCCAATAAATTTTAGGTGAAATTAATATGGTAGTATCATATCTTTATCAATGCCGTAATTTTCTCAGTTTTCTTCACAAAGTTCGCTTTAACATCATATAGACAAACAACACACATACATACATACATACATATATATATATATATATATATATATATATATATATATATAGTCAGAGAAATCTGAAGTACCTGTAATTCTTTAATTCGAGCCCCTTGATATTGGCTAGCTTTTCTAACGCTGCCTCCCACTTCTGCACTTCTACCTTGCCCTTGTACCTATCTTTAAGTTTAGCGAATGATTCTCCAAAACTTTTTTTTCGATGTCTTACATCTGATTGGATCTACGTCATGAAATATTGGTAGAACAATTTGTTTTGTTGTACCCATACACTCAAGGATCTTCAACAATTCGTTCAAATACCATCTTGATTCTGCATAGTTTTTAGAGAAGACAATGATGGAAATCATTGATCCTTCGATAGCTTGAAAAAGTGCTTGTGGAATTTCCTCTCCTCTTTCGAGCTCGTCATCTATGTAAGTGTTGATTCCTCTTTTATCCAAAGCATTATATAGATGTGAAATAAATTTTTGGCGAACATCTTTACCTCTAGAGCTCAAGACTAGAATACATCGTGAGTCCACGGATGTATGGAAGAAGTTGAAGCGGAAGAGAGCGAGGAAGAAGCTCCTTGTAAGGCCATGGAAGAAGTGGTCTTCTCCTCTGTATGTGTGATAAATGATCACAACAGAGGTGCAATTATAGAGATGTGGGTAAAGAAAGGAGAGATGGAAACGTGTTAAATCTTCCCTTCAGGAAATCAATAAAGAGGAATCCAAAGTCTACAGAGCATCATGAAAATATGTAAAAACTTCTCGGTAACTTCTAGGAAATTACGTGCATGTAGATAAAAACTCATAGGACACACCGATGCACATGGAAATCATTGATACTAGAATTTAATTAAAATAATCCAAATCGGTGGAAATTAATTAAAGTTCAAAACCGTGTAGATGGGTGCATGTTACTTAGGAAATAAACTAATTTCATGCAACTTTATTATTTAATTACTATATTCTCTTATTAAGCCAATCCATCATTGTCCCTTGATCCATCAATATTATTGGCGTGGAGCCCGAGTGGATTGATGCAATTGAAATGAGTGGGAAAAGAAGGGTTAGAGGGAAAAGAAGGAGATGACGGTAAAGAGAAAAAAAACAAAGAAAAAAAGGGAGAAAGCGAGTAAAACACACAAGGCAGGTGAAGCGCCATAAAGTTGAATTCCTCACCCAATGACAGGGGCTTAATAAAAAGGGCACTTCCAAACGACCAAGGGGGAGGACAAGAACACAGAGAGATCAGCTCCAACCTAAGAATAAGAGTTTGAATGAGAATGGAAAACAGGTTTGAATATTGACAAAAGAGGTTTCTCAAAATAAATAAGATGCATGGACAACATGACTAGGAAATAAAGTTTGGAGGGTGTGGTCCCAAAATTATTACAAAAGAAAAATGGGAAGAAAAAATTAGTTAATTAAATGATATAAACTAGTGTAGTTTAGGCTAAGTATTGCACCCAACGTTCAATATATATATATATATATATATATATATATATATATATATATATATATTTGCTTCGCTGAATCGTTCAATAGATTTATAAAAAATGATATAAATATAAAGAGAAATTATATTTGTAGTCCTGAGTTGGGGACTACATGTGCAATCTCATTGATGAATAGGGGAAAAAAGAAAAAATATTATTTTAAAAATGATATTATTATAATTTTAAATTGAAATAAATTTCTAATGGTCAATCTTTAAATTCTAAAAGGAATTTAACTCATTTAATAAATAATAAATGAAATTTAACCTAATTATTGAGTCTAATTAAAACTTCTAATCAACCTCAATAATTTATCGCTCGTGGACTTATCCAATATGGCCCATTAAATATAATTTAGGTCCAATAAAAATTATCAATATATTAGAACGGATCGTTATACTTTATCAGATTTATTTTTCTCTTTAAAAGAACATTTTAAATATATTATTTCCAAATTTAAATGCACATAATATCTATCATGTGCATATAGTAGAAAAAAGTAGACAATTGTAGGTTAGACGTGTTAAAAGAAAAGGCAACTTCTTGCTTAAAGTGCTATCTAATTAGGTCTTTGTTAGTACCAATCTTCCGCATGTTAGATTTTCTCTCGATTTAAATTTCCCGATAAATCAAGTCTCCGAAGTGAGTCAGAAAAAGAAGAGAAAATTCTCGGCAAGTTCTTGGCAACAACCTGCATATGCTAGCCATGCAGCAAGGTTAATAATTAAATGAAAATGGAAAACAGGTTATAATATTGACAAAAGGGGTTTCTCAAAAGAAATATGATGCACGGACAATGCTAGGAAATAAAGTTTTGAGGATGGAGTCCCAAAATTATTATAAAAGATAAATGGGAAGAAAAAATTAGTTAATTAAATGATATAAACTACTGTAGTTTAGGTTAAGTTTTGCACCCAACGTTCAATATATGAGAGGGAGGTTGATGTTGGATGTTGAATTTACGTAGAATATAGCACAAAAAACAGAGAAATTACGATTAATATGCATGATTTACATCAATAAAAAAAATCCTTTCAAACAACATTATTGGCATGCCCAAAAAGATGTTGGAGCAGGTCCACGTACAATGATAGACTTTTGTTTTATGACTTCCAATAATGCATTTTATTGGAATTGAGTTCTTTATGAATAGTAGTGAGTTGAGATAATAGAGTGAGTTTTGTAAGGTTCACCTAAGATGAATTTAGATGTATTTATGAGAAGTTGAAAAAAGTTGTGGGTCCTGAATGGAAAGAAGTGTTGAATTGAAAAATGTTGTGGATCTCACGTGTAAAGAGGTTTTAAGTTGGATGTTTAAATGTTAGACTCAGCTTAAAATTAGATTAAACTGAGTTGATCTCAGTGAGTTCTCTTTTAACGTATGTGATCCATTCGGTCCGGCTGAAAGCAAATTAGTGAACTTTACAATGATAGACTTTTGTGACTTCCAATAATGCTCTTTTAACGTGATCGATTCAATCTGAAAGCAAAGTAGTTGTCGAAAAAATACTGTTGAGGAAATCAATAAATTAATTAAGAAGAATCAAAGGTCTAAATTAAGTTCACAATGGAATTAATTATCAGTATAGTAGCTTTTGTTCAAAACTGTGTTTGTGGGGTCAAGTAATTTACTTACTAAGCAAATAGTAAAACACATCATAACTAACAACCTTAAAATTTGAGTTGCAAATACCAAAATATAAATTGCTACTGATCTAAAATAATGAGTCAATAACCAATGGTAATATTATTTAATATGTGGAGGAACAAGGAGCTGATATGTTTACCGTCCCTTTTTTCTTGATATTTAGAAAGAGAGAGAGAAATAAAATTGAAGACAGATTGAGATAAAACAAATAAATAGATTCTAGTACATCCATAACAGATTCAATGGCTTTTTCCTAGTTATCAACCCCAATAAAATTCCATAATCTACCAAACAGAACTATTGGGACTATGTGCCTAGTGAAAATTCATACCCAATCTCAATAAGTTATAGCTTGTAGATTTGTCCAAAATGGCCCATCAAACTTAAATTAGGCATAACAAAATCATTCATATTTCATCTTAGCAATATTGGATCGTGTCGTTATTGACAAACAGCTTTCTCGAAAAGAAATAAGGTCTGGTCCACTACAACACAATTTGTCTTTTGTGATAGAGGAAACCGTCACAAAAAAATAACCAAAATGTCACTAAAGACATTTGGTGACGGTTTAAAACCGTCACCACGACCGTCACCTAATGTGTATCACAGAAAACAATTGGTGACGGTATACCTCCAACCATCACTAAAAATATTTTTAATAACGGTTGGAGTTGTTTTGTTTGGTGTAATATTCGAACATTCTCTTTTTTGTGACGGTTGAGATCTATCACGTTCGAACGTCCAATCAAACGTTCAAACGTCAACCCGACCAATTGGCATTTGAATGACAAAAGTTAACGTTCATTGATTATAGTTTGAGCGTATCATATTTACGTTCGAACGTTAACTGCAATAAAAGTTTGAATTTATGTTCAAACGTTAATGAACCAATGTTCGAACGTAATGGGTATAACGTTAGGATGTTAGTTTGAATGTTAACGAAGAAGTGTTCGAACGCAAGTGGTATGTTTAGAGGTTTGTTTGAACATTAATCGTTTAAATATTCGAACGTTTTGTTTGTTTGAGGGTGAGTAAGTTCGAACGTTGAGTCGTACATCCGAACGCTATGTTATAATTTTGTGTAATTACGTTCGAACGTTGGTTCGAATGTGAACCAATGTTCGAACGTTTTTTATTTACATTTGAATGTACAAATCAGAAATACTAATTTCATAAAATTAAAAATTATATCAATTGTATCATATTACACACCATCATTTAACAACTAACAATGTCTTTTAAAGTTTCAAAAGTAGATATTAAAAGTTATATACACTGATAAAATTAATAAAATTCATTTATTCTTCTTTCCTCGCCCACCGTGATTATGTTGCAATGACATAACACCCTCCATTTGCACCATCATCTCTTGCTGCACTTGCTCTTTGACTTCACTGTGTATTCTTTCCTCCTGGTCTCTCTGTTGATCCTACAAACGCGTCTATAAATGAGACTGTCGCTCTAAGAAGGACTCCAACTCTTGCTGTCTCGATCTCATATACTCATTCTCGCGCCGTGCAGCTTCTAAATCTTTGGTAAAATTATTAATTTGTGAAGTCGATGAGGTTGAAGATGATGAACCGGAATGCTTGAAAGATTGTCTCAAATCTCTTGCCATACTAGACTTGGGCCCGAGCATTTGCGCGTGAATATGTCTATGTCACTCGGAGAGGATTCCCCAGAAGTTGATTGCATCTCCATCATTTTTTCTTGTAATTTGAAAGAAAACACATAATAAGTAACGTGTTAAAGGAAATACAAATAAAAAATAAATTATTCACATGTTACATAATTTATTTAACAAAATTAACATTGCTTACATAATTATTTGCAGTGGTAGGATCCATCCACTCATTACACTCGATAGTGTAAGCAGCAGCATAGACATAAATGAAAGAAACGTTTTTAGGATCATCACGTTTCTAACAAAGTGACAGTAGCAATTTTAAAAAGATAATGTTAGTACTTAAATAAAATAATATCTGAAAAATAAATGAATTATATAATTTATTAATTACCATTTTATCTGCAAGACGGTGAACTGACCTTGAACCATCACGATGGTGGACAATCAGAGCAAATCTGTTCTGTGCATTTGTAGAACTTAAGTGCTACAAAATTAATGAAGAATGTTAATTGTAATATATCTACATATAATATATACAACAAATATAAATGTAAATAATTAAAGGATATAAATCTAGAATACCATCACAACACTTTCTCCAATCATCTAACTTCATTTGCTGGAAAGGAGATTGCGCAACCTTTTCCTACGTCTCAAACTTCTTGGAGTGGTCATGACATCGTCCCTTGTGACGTCAAAATAGTGTAGTCATCAACTCATTCACAGTTCTCGAATCCTCGCTACAGCCAAAGTCAAGGTCGAATTCATCCTAATAAGTAAATTACGTCAAAAATATGATGTATTAATCTAGGTGAAAAAAATGTACTCTCAAAGTAAACTCATCAGCACACGACTCTGAATGTGCTCCTTAATCTCATTCAGAACATTAGCCATGATCACACATAAAATGGAGCATAAACTCGGACTACAGTACAAATATAGGAGGAAAGCGTTGTTGCACTATCATCCACTTCTCCAATGGAATTATCAGGAATGGTGATCTTGAGTTTTTCATGTCTTCTATTTTTCTCAATAGAAATGCCACGTGTATAGCCATGACCACGACGAGCAGATGCATCAACTAATAGATAATAGTATAATTATAGTTATATAGTTATTGAGACAATAGTATTAATATATAATTAATTATCAATGACATTTCCTTTCTGGTGGGTGTCGACTGACTGTCGTTCTCTTGCATGTTAACTTGATCTTCAGGAGCTAATTCCTCGGGTGGGCGAGTCCTCAACGGGTTCGGGACTTGGACTTGTTGGAGGAGGCACATTTCTTCATTGTCGTTTTGGCAAAATCATTGAAAATGATTAATATGATAAAGAAAATTGATTAGAAAAAATTAAGAACAGTATAATATTCTATAGTCACCTATATGAATAAAATATTTATTACTTTTATTCTTCATCTTCGGATGTATTTTTCATGCTTGTTTCAGAATCTCCCTCAATAACATCATCATCAACCTCTTCTTCGTCCTCCTTATCCACTTTCTCCTCGAATTCTTTTTCGTCTTCTTCTTCTTTACTTACTTGAATTGAATGGTCATTTAATATGGACAAGTCAAGATGGATGAATGAGACGTCATCTCTACAAAAAAGCAAGAAATTAAAAGAAAAAGTTATATATATATATACTAAGGGTGTGCATCCGGACCAGTTTTTTTTCGAGTCCGATCCGGAACCTGGAAACCTGGGTGCATCTGGGCGGATAAGAAGATTCCGGATCCGATTATGAATCCGTTATGTGACCCGGTTATCCGTAACCGGGTCCTTTAAAGGGAAAAAAACCACTCTTCTCCTTAGTCTTCTCGAAACAACGCTTAGGGTTTGCATGCCGCTTCATCTTCTCGAATCCACTCTCTCTCGGTCTTAAAGTCCTCTGCAAACTTGGAGTTATGCTTAGGGTTTGAAGCTTTCTTCGTCTTCCCGAATCCCTTCTGGCCTTCTCTCTCAAGGCTCTATTCTCTCTCAAGTCTTTCGACCTCACCGAAACACGGAAACAGAAACTTCGAAGTGCTTTGTGCATTTGGGTGAGACATGCGGAGGCTACCATCCATATTCTCTCTCTCTCTCTATCTCTAAGCTCTTAAGGTATCTTTCTTTGTACTTGGGAATTTTTATCAGAAAAAGTTCATATTTGTTTGGTTTATATTATTTTTCCTTTGCTCTTTAAGCTTATTTCGATACCTTATTAGTGGATTTTTTCCTTTGCTCTGTTTTTCACATGGGTTTTAGTTTTCTTGCTATTACAATGGGTTTATGCCTTTTATTTCCGTCTGCTTTTGATGGAGACTTTGAATGGCCCACTTTATTCTTTTCCCATGTTTTATGTAATACTCTGTTTGAGTTTTGCTCAATAGTCTAAAGTATTGTTATTTTTCAATATTTTCTTTCTCATCCTGATCTTACATTTTCTGAGATGGGTGTTATGGGCTGAAGGATTAAGGTTTCCTCAGTGTTGTTTGTTGTCAATTTTCAGAGGGAAGTAATGCGATTGGTTCTGGGTTTGGTTTTGTACATGTCATTGGTTGTTTGTGCTGAATTTAATCATTTGTTTGTAAAATAAATAGAAGTGTATTATGATGATTCATTGTCAAATCTGTCAAACCAGGTTGAAATGTTTTGTAAGCTATAGCTTTTCTCCCTTGTACTCTACTACTCCTTGCTTGGTAGGAGTAAAAACAATAATTTCATTTTGTCGATGTACGGAGCAAATGCAATCACTATAGACTTTTCAAAAACAAAAAAATTTTATCTAGTAAGAGTATTATAGTTACTTACAAGTCAGTCAGTGTCTATCATTTGGAAAATGATTTGTATAATTTTAAGATGTGCAAGTATCGTGCAATCTTTTTAAAAGAAAAAACAACCTTTCAACTTTATCTTTGCTCTTTTCATGAAGGGAGGTGTACAAGGTGGTGGCCCACAACTCCAAGTGATAATTCCTTCTGCGGCTTACAGTGGAGCTCTTATCAGTTTTGTATTATGTCCATCAGAGCTGCTGAAGGTAAAGTGAAATGGAGGGTTTGCATGCTCAACTACTATTTTTTATATTTGCTTTTTTTGTTTCTGATGGTACATGTGACACTGAGCTCTCAGTGTAGGATGCAAGTTCAGGGCACTAACTCTATGGTTCCAAAGTCAAGTAGATATGATAGTCCCCTTGATTGTGCCCTCAAAACCATAAAAACTGAAGGGGTGAGAAAATCATCTTCATTTGACAACATTATGAATGATGCAGTTTTGAACTGAAGGGACAATATGTAGTTTGATTCTCAGGTCTATTCCTACTTATCAAAAGATACAATTTTGTGGTTTGATTCTCAGTTCTTCTTTAAGCCTTGAGTGTGGGTTTGGAGGGTTATGTCTATATATATATATATATATATATATATATATATATATATGTATAGATCACTTTCATACCTTGTAATTCCTTTTAGTCTATCATATTCTAAATATTCCCCTTTTTGATGAATCTAGATATCTTGTTCCTGCTGATTTGACCGTTGGCCAGTTTGTGTTTGTGATTCAGAAAAGAATCAAGCTAAGTCCTGAGAAGGCTATTTTCATTTTTGTCAAGAACATTCTACCACCCACACCCACTGGTAACACATTAATTATTGTAGTGTATTTGTGAGCTAAGTTCTTTATGACTTATTGTTTCTAATCATTATAGTTTTCATTTTTCTGTTGTAATTGATGTTGTTGGCAGCTTATAGAGAGACAGTCCAGTAGAAAATTTTCAGATTCAAGATGTGAAGACTAATGCATTTTGTTCTTTATAAATTTATGTTTTAGTTTAATTAGTTGTGATGTATTAATATTTCTTTTGTTTCTTTGTAAATTTATGTTTTAATTTAATTAGTTGGAATGTATTATTATTCTTTTGTTCTTTGTAAATTTATGTTTTAGTTTAATTAGTTGTAACAACAATATTATTTATTTTGTGTTTTTATTTATTGTTCTTTTATTTATTTTTTTTATAAAAATATTTTAAAAAGTGTTTAAATTATGTTCTTAAAAAAATATGGGCAATTTAAGCATATCAGATATTTTTTTTTTTAAAAAAGTGCTATAAAACATCTTTTTAAGTTTTAAAGTCTTTAAAAAAAAAAAAAGAAGGGATAAATCCAGTTATAATCCGAATCCAGATTAAATCCGAATATCATGATTGAATCCGATTATCCGCCCAGATTAAATCTGGATTAATCCGGACGGATAAACGCTCAGATTTTAGCATCCGGATCCTGTTATGGCTGGATATCCGGATCCGGTTGAACATCCCTAATATATATATAGAGAACCTCGAGTTAGAAAAGAATTTTGTATTCGGATATATTTTACAATCACTTCTTTATTTTATGACAATCCAAGCATTGCGCGGGTTATAAACTCGTATTTATAATTTTTCTATCCAAGCAACCGCTTATTGTTTATTTAATTTCATTCGAAATATTTCTATGGATAACAATAAATGTTATATGATGAACTTTTATCTATCTTTCTCGTTTTAGGCCTTCAAGTTTGGTGATGAAATTGAATGGACATTTTTTCAAAAGAAAAATATGTGAATGATTTTTTTTTTTTAAAGTCTTCTAAAAAAAGAAACTATATATCTAGCTTCTCTCGAAACTTGTCCCCAAAAATCCATTCTCCTCTTAGAGCTTTTTTCAGAAGTAAGATAATCACATCTCAAAATATTTCATAATTTCATTCATAAATATTACTTAAATAGAGACATTTTTCAATTTCAATTTTTTATATATTTTTATTTAATCATTATCTAATTATTACAACTTCTCAAACTTCCAAGCAAAATGCATATATATATATATATATATATATATATATATATATTTCAAAAATGAAATCATGATCACTTCATGCAAGTAATTAAAAAAAAATGCTTATAACTAGGACTCAACCCAAAATCACCACCAAATCTTAACCTAAATAAATAGGAAAATACTAGTATGCCGCCTGATCAGTTTGTCCTCTCATTTTGACCACTCATGTATTTAACTTTCTTTTTACTTAATGAAGTGATTTTTAGTCTATTGATATATTTTTTTATGTTTTAAAAATTTTTTTTTTTAAAAAAAAGATAAAAAAAAAAAAATTGTGCTAGCGGACATGCCCAATAATCAAAACTAGGGTCAAAATTGGGTCGCATGCTAGCACGACTCAATTAAATATACATTCAAAAGTAGTAATTAGAAATTGCCCCTTGGCAGTCAAGATCCTTAATTTGGACCAATTAGTCAACACCTTGATTTCTCACTAAGAGAACCAAGTCTCGAATCCACCAACCCATGTATAAAAAAAAATCGCCTCTGGACCGTAGCTAGCTAGCTGGCTGTACATGATGAGCTCACACTTACGTTCCTAGATAACTTATCGGTTCAGGTAACATGTCTTCTTCCTTAGTCACCGAGTGTGCAACTTTTTTTCAAATACTTTTCTTTTTTAAAAAAAAAAACACAAATTTATTAAAAAAAAACTTCATTAAGCATTAAAAAAACAAATTGATACACAAAATCGATGAAAATCCTCTGTAAAAGTAGTGTTTTCCTTAATAAGTATACTACAAGATACATATATATATATATACTACTGTTTTGAGAGTAATATATACTACTTCTTGCCTTGACACATTAATTTTAATAATGTCATAAACCAATTCAAACAAATGTCTTCCTCCTCAAGTAGCTGATCAATATCTTTCTTAGTAGTCTGGATTAGTTCTTTTAGATCACCCTTATTGGCTTGTTGGAGATCAGAGAGCTGTTTAAATTTAGTGTGAAGCTATTGATTAATTGAACCCACAGAAGCTTTACTCCATGTTCTCAATCTTTCCTTGCATCTATTCAGCCCTTCAGTTGCAAGTTCCAACTTATTAGACACCAGACATGGCTTTTTCCAAGCTTCCTCCACCACTTTGTGACAATCCTCTTTAAGGGCCCAACTGGCCTCATATTTGAAAGGTCTTTCCCCCCTGATCAAACTCTGTCCTTCTGGTGCAATAGATACCACAAGAGGCCTATGGTCAGAAAAACTTGCAGTTGCTGTAGTAATTGAGTAACCACCAAAGTTCTCAATCCAAACTGAGTTTGCACAAGCCCTATCGAGTCTTAACTTAGTAAATTGAGGACCTTCCCTGTTATTGCACCATGTGAATTTGTCACCTTTATACCCCAAATCATGTAAGCCACACTCTTCCAGAGCTGATCTAAAGCCTTCCATTTGAGCAAGAGGCCTAGATCCTCCCCCAAACTTTTCACCATAGTGAAGAATTTCATTAAAATCACCTAGACAGAGCCAAGGTTTACTCACACCAGGATCAAAATATGTAGCAACTCCTAGCTCTGATGCCTTTTTGAAGTCAAAGGGTTTCCATAGAAACCAGTACAATGCCATCCCATCTTGTCCCCCCTTTTGTCAATAACAATAGAGATGTGAGATTGGGAATAAGAAAGCAAATCAACTTGCACAGAGTCATTCCAAAGAAAAGCCAAGCCTCCACTAGCCCCTCGACTATCAACCACAAAACTATTAGGCAGCCCTAACTTCTTCCTCACTAACTCCACCTTATGTCTACTGCATTTAGTCTCCATTAGAAAAATGAGACTAGGGAACTTTGATTTCACCAATTGGTGAAGTTCGCGAACTGTCCGAGGGTTTCCAAGCGCTCGGCAGTTCCAACTTAGACAAATCATGGTTGTTGGTGGTGCTGCCTAGCAGCCACCACCATATTTCTTTTTTAGTAACCACTTCATGTTTCTCATTGTGCTTATGTTTCTTCCCAGGAACTGTGCTGACAGAGGGGAGCTCCACCACTCTCTTCAAAGATGTTAAATCACTTCCCATCTTAAGATCCTCATTGTCACCATCCCTCAAAGTCAAGTGTTGTGCTCGAGCTTTCCTTTTCCACGTTGGGTGTTTTGTGGTAGTTAACTGTTTTATCTTTGAAGAAAAGAATAGATTGAGGGAATTAACCTGGGATGCAAAAGATGGGTCAGGTTCAATTTCCTTATGGGCCTTCGAGTTTTGGCCCGTCATCTTCATATCTTCATGTCTAGAACAGAATCACGCCCCTTGTCAGAATGAAATTAGGCTGCAATATTTGTAAGATAATAATAACTTGCACGACATGATATTGATGCACCCACCGATTCATCATTTCATCACATTACCCACAATTCATCATTTCATCACATTACCCACAATTCATCATTTCAACACATTAATTGTATATTTTTTGTTTCACCCTTTGAGGCAAATATACTAATTATTACATGCCAAATTTTGATTGGTTACCATGTTTTTTTAAGCAAAACTATAATACTATTTAAAACCTTCACTTGTGGTCGAGAAAAATCATCATTACATTCATGAATGTAAAACTTTCGCCTAAAAAAAGGTATGTAAAAACCTTATAACAACGAAATTTATGCAATTTATGGCTGATTTACATATTATCTAATGTATATAATTAGGAATACAATTGACTACAAGAAAAATACTTATTTATGGTTGGCGTTATTTCTTACGATAATAATTCGTAATAGATATTCATTTTTGTTAGTAGTGATCATTAATTAAGAGTTCCTAATTTGCTTAATTTGAAAATTGATTTCCCTGTAGAAGATTCAAAGATGGCAGCATGAGCTAACTTATAACTAATTTAAAATGTATTTCTAAAACGTCGGCATGAACTCAATTATATGTGAACTTTGTCATGAGTTTCGAAGACTACTCCAATGAAGCAGCCAAACCAAAAAAAGACGAAGATCAGAAATAGCAGCCAATTAAAGTGGGCCTTTGCTTCCCAAGAATTTCTCAGGAAAAATAAACTCAACTTGAGGGAATTATCAAAGAATATAATAGCCTAGCCTAGCTATATAATGCTTGGACCTACGTACACCAGTCTGGAACTTCACTCACAAGTCAACAAGTTGTATAGCTATGCTCCTAATTTGCTCGATTTCCATGTCGTAAAGACTCGATCCGGTAATCACTCTTAATTACGTACTGATTCACTCACAAGTCAACACGTTGTATAGACTCCCTAGCTCATGAATAGATTATGATCATAAAAGCCAGAAGAAAAGGTAATTAATTAATGTTGAATAGATCATGATGATGATCATCATCATTCGAAGAATATTTGCTACAATCTCGATCCTCATGTATTTATGATACATGAAGTTAGAAGACATGGGACTGCTGTGGGTTCTCCTGAGGTTCATCTTTCATCGAGACTTCAGGTATAAGCATAGGAAAAAACAGCAGTGTCCAAAGAGTTGTATTGTTGCTGATCCATTGAATGTTGATACAAACTATTTTCTTTTGTTTGCATTTGATCATAGAAATTTACAGCTGCAAAGAATGACTTCTACTCTGCTATCTCCCCATACTTGTCATGAGTGGATGTTTGTACAAGTCTCCCATTTGTGGAGTATGAGTATATTATCTTCTCATATGTTGATTGGCTTAAATTGGACTCACCTTTATCTTAAATCATTTGAAAATGCTGAATTGTTAATTAGTATTTATCATGTGCTTGGTTCTTAGTTTGAAGGCATGTTTCTGGCTAAAGATGTGCCCGGTAATAATGAGATTGGAGCAATTATATATGATGAGGAACTATTTGCTACGGAATTTGTAACTTGTGTCGGTCAGGTACGACGCTTACTGAATAAAAGGTTTGAGGGGAAATTTCATTTTACACCCTCAAACTGCACCCTTTTCTCCAATCCCACTCTAAACTACCAAAATCCTCAATTTGCACCTCATATTTCTTAAAATGTCCTCTTTGAGAATTTAAAAATAATAGGAAAGCAAAAAAATTAAAGTTAATAATAAAAAGATAATAAAATTATAAAGGCATCAAAGGTACCTCTTGGGTCACCCTGTTTTTTGTTTCTACTCTCTTGGTTATTCATTTAATTATTTGCTTCATTTTTTTGTTATTTATTATTTTTATTTTCACTAATTGTTCTCCTTCATATGTTTGACGTTTGTTAGGATGTTCAAGCCACAAAAGTGACCGAATTTTTCTAAATATTTTCCTTTGAAAATTATTGCTTCCTACCTTTTGTGAAGCTTTTCAAAAGTCCCAATTTACTAAAGCAGGATACTAACACCATAGATTTTTCATGACCAGCGAACATAGTAGCCACACTATGTGATATCACCGAGTATTAGTCACTATTGGGGCTCCCCTAAAATCATTTATATAGCAGTCTAGTCCCACCTAGCTAGTACACACCCAATGCAGGACTTAGTATATGTACATACAGTTCCTTGCATTATACTCCAATTTACTTCTTGATTGTAGCACAATCCCTTTCTACTCAAATCACAAAGTTTTATTGGGGCTTTACGCTGCAATGCACTGTTCATGTGTTCAAAATAGGGCAGTGGTGGTTGTAAGATTGGTTGTTTTTTTTTTTTTTCCCTTTTTCTGTGTGTTTGGAGGAAGAAAATGTAAAAGAAGTGGGATGTGATGAATGGCTACACATTTTTCAATTCATACATGCTGGTGCTCCACTCCATTTTCTTCCCAATTTTTTTCCTTTCTGCTACATGGTTTTTTTGTTTTTGTATTTTCTATCTTCCATTTTTTAGCTTTTTAATTGAAATGCTGTATTCAACTTAACTAATTTTTTTTATCCCAACTAAACTCAAAAGGATCTACACCATTAAGCAAATTAATTCAGTTTTTATTACATCATTTCCAATATTTACGTGCTAAGGTAGTGATGTGGTACCCCTGATGCACTTATTCCCTTTTCATTAAAACTTCAATGTTATGGAACAAGATAAAGATGAAATGGTATGACTTAGTGTTATAATTTCAGCCTCTCACAAAAAAATACTCAAAAAACCAAATTAACGTAACTGGTTGTAATATGCAATTAATAATGAATGTCAAAACAACCAAATCACCAAGAAATTATATGATTAATGTGATCAGTTTAGTTCTCTACTTTAAACACATTAGAAATCCGAAATCACAGTATATACTCATGCAAGATCAAAATAAAAGTAAGAATAATAAAAAAAATACGAAATCAACACAAGAAATTAGGTGGTTCGACCCTAATAGTCTACATCCACAACAGGAATAGTCTAGGAGTCTTTATTATTGAAAAATACATAAAAAAACTTGAGTTTGCAAATAACTTATAACTATTGATCACCGTACATGCTACATGCGACACAGATGAAGGAGTTTGGTCTGAAGGGTCTTTAGGGTTTTCTTAGGCGTAATATATATGCTTGGTCTTTATCTAATTTCTTATGGGTATTTTTGTCAAGCAGCTTGTGGAGGCAATCTCAGCATTGAAAGGGGAAAATACGCACCTACGAGAAGAACAAGAGAGACAAAAGGGATTGTTAGAAGCAATGTTAGATCAGCTAAATAATTTGGCTTCCACATATGAGCGATTGGCTGTGATGCTTAACTCAAGTGAAGGATCTTCTAATCAAAACCCAAAGGTTAGTAACAATCCTTTATTTGAAGGCAGTGGGGTTATTCAGGTCAAGTCTCTTAGGTTAGAATTTCCTAAATTTGATGGGGCTGACCCAGGTGAATGGATTCTAACGGCAAATCAATTTTTCTTCTATTATAATACACCAGAGGATCAAAGGCTTCAAATAACCTTCTTCCACATGGAGGGTAAAGCTCTCTCATGGTATTCCTGGCTCATGGACTCAAGCCCAATTTCCACTTGGGATGAGTTTGTTATGGCATTAAGGGTAAGGTTTGGACCCTCAGTCTATGAGGATCCAGTGGGACAATTTACTAAATTAAAACAGACCAGCTCGGTTGAGGAGTATCAAACCCAATTTGAAGAGTTATCTAATAAGATAAAAGGGTTAAATGAGGAATTTCGTATAAGTACCTTCTTAAGTGGGTAGAGAGATGACCTTAGAATTCCTGTAACCATGTTTAAACCCTCCACATTGTCAGTTGCCTTTGGATTGGCCAGATTACAAGAAGAGGAGATCATGAGGAGAGTCCAAGGTCAAGGTACCCGAAACTTCCCCACTCAGCCAATTACACAGCAAGTTCCCAAATTTACAGCACCTCCACGTATATTGAGACTTCCACTCCCACCTACCACACCCAATCCAACCTTCCAAAACACCAACAACCGATTCCCAAATACTAACAGAAGGCCAACCCTACCCATTAGAAGACTAACTCCAACCTAAATGCAAGAAATGAGGGATAAGGGTCTTTGTTATTATTGTGATGAAAGGTTCCAACCAAGTCATAGATGTAATAGACCTAAGTTCTTTTTATTGAAGGGTGTGAGAATAGAGGAAGTAGAGGAGGAAGAACCTGAAGGTTCTTTAGCTATTATCCATACGGAAGAGGGTAAAGAAGAAGAGGAGGAATGTGATACCCCGTATTTTAATGTATTTTAATTGAAAAATTATTTTAATTAATTCAAATATTGGTCATTTTGTTTTAAAATAGAGTTTTGTTATATTATTTTGTAATATTTTTAAATTGTGAAAATTATTTTTAATGTGTCTTTCTTGTTATTAATTATTAATTATTATTTAAATTTCTCTCTAAATTAAATTAGTTTGTTTGTGGGTTTAAAATTATTGTTATTAGATTTTATTATTATTTTATTTAAGCTATTCACTGTGTTTAAATTAGTTTTATTAAACTTATTATTTTGAAATCATTTTCGTTGAATCAATTTTGTGATCTAAGTTGTGAGGATTGGGCCTCATTTCTTTTCCTTCATTTTCTTTTTCCCTTTTTCCTTTTTCTCTCTTTTTTTCTTTCCTTCTCTTTCTTTTTCTCCTCATTTCTCCCCTGTTCTCCAGCCCGTGCATGCGACCCCCCTCTCTTCCCATCTGTTTCTTCCTCCTCCAGTCTGCACCGCTGTGATCGGCACCGCCCCTCTCCTTCTCTTCCCCACCGACTGGCGACCCTTCCCTTAAAATTTCAACCCCTCTCACGCCGCCGTTGACCCACACACACGGCTTGAAGCAGCAGCCTTCTCTTCGCTCCAGCGCCACCGTCACGCCACCTCTAGCCACCATCTTTTCACCACATCATCCTCGACCTCCTAGCAACGTAAACCACCCATCCCCCAACCCCGATCCGTCACCAATGAAGCCCAGCTAACCCTATTTCAATCTGTACATTTTGGCCTTAAACCACCACCCACGGCCAACCACCACTACCATTAGCTTCACCGACACCTTTAAGCTATTCCCTAGCAATCTCTAATCTTAGTTTGTCCCCGTTCGAAATTGGGTTTTTGGGACCCATGGCCATAGTGCATTTTGCACTATTCCGTTGTTGTGTTGCTGCTCTTAGCATCTCTGTGATCCTTCAAAACTTATATTATAGTGCTATAAGTATTTTTCCAAATAACTTTTGAGATTTAATTTATTTTTGCACTAACTCATTTATTCTGAACTGGTTGGTTGTACGGGACTGAGTCCGAAGAGTAAGGGGGTCGGTTGGATTGGAGGATGAAGTTGTTTGTGTGTTTGGTTATATTGGGATTTGTTGATTGTTGGATATTGATGTTGTGTATTGTATATTGCATGTTTGCACGCATGTTCATGTTTGTAAATGAAAACTGAGTTTTCACATAATTGCATACATATTCATGTGTATATTTGAAAACTGAATTTTCATATGAAAGATGATTTTTAGAAAGTTTTGAAATGTTTTGATTGATGTTTTGAAAGAAAGGAAAATAGACTGTAGGGATGGTGGTATAATCTCGCATGTGATTCTGGCCTACGGTGCATGCGATAGGGATGGTGGTAGAGTCCCGCATGTGATTCCCGCCTACAGTGCTTTGATGGGTACCTCTTGTATGGAAAGGAACTGTAGGGATGGTGGTATAATCCCGCCTGTGATTCCCGCCTACGGTGCATTCGGTAGGGATGGTGGTAGAGTCCTGCCTACGGTGTCTGATAAATATTTTTATGTGAATCATTTTCTAGAAAAATGATGGATTATTGTTTTGGGTCATTTTCGGAAAAATGGTGAAAAATGTTTTAATGAAATGTTTTGGGCCAAAATGGGATTTTGGCGTGTGTTGGAAAATATTCATTTTGGGGAAAATTATGTTTTTGGATTTAATGCATATTTCATCATATGCGTGCATAGTGGTTGGTCGCATTAATATATTTTTATCTTAGGAGTTGTTTGGATTATTACTTACCTGCGGTACCGTTTTATGGTACCGTAGATTTTGATACAAATGAGGACGAAGAGCCTTAGGAATCGGCTCCTCGGAGAGAGTGACATGTGGTTGCTTTTGGATTATGGGATTTGTTTCTCACTCTTGTATGTATTTGGTTTGTATTATATTTTTTTTCAGTGGATAACTGTATAACTTTTTAAAGGCATTTTATTTTGATAATTTGTATTAAACAATTCTGGTACTTAGTTGGCTACTTTTAATTAACCGCTGCGACTTTTGTGGTGCTCTTTTTACATGTTTCACACACTTGAGCACTTATCGTTGGGATGTGTGGCCCTTGTTGTCATCATCCTGACGTCACTATTCTCACGTTTCTGTACGTTGGAGTCGGGGCATCACAAGGAAATAGGGGAACTGTTAGGTATTTCATTGCATGCTATGGTAGGTGCATTGACTCCTAAAACAATGAGATTAACAAGGGTCATCAATAAAACTAGTGTGATAGTCCTCCTTGTCACGGGGAGTACGCATAGTTTTATTGACCCAAATATAGCAAGAAAAGCTAGATTGCCAGTGGAGGAAAGCCAACTGTCAGTCCAATTGGCTAATGGAGCTAATATCCCTTGCCGAGGTTTATGTCAGGCTGTCCCACTCCTACTACAGGCATTGCATACTACACCTGATTTATATTTGTTAATTTTGGGGGAATGTGATATTGTCTTGGGCATGGATTGGTTAAAAGAATTGGGAATTTTTCAGATTTAATCATATCTTTTAATGTTGAGAATGTTACTATTACATTAAGGGGGATACAATTACCAAGCCGTGTAGTAGAGGAGGCAAAATATGTGCAGAGTCTAAAGAAAAATTCTACTAGAGGTGTGGCTACAGTTTTTGGAAGGAACCAGTAAAGACTCTCAAGAACCTGTTCCAGTGGCTGTGCAGGGTATTGTTGATAAGTTATCTCACCATATGAGGTTGTTTATGGACAACCTCCACCACGGCTACTTCCTTACAAGCCAGGGTCAACTCGTGTTCAGTCAATCGAGGAGGAGTTGCGAAGCCTCGATTTCATAGCACAACTGGTCCGTGAGAATCTGCACGAGTCACAAAATAAGATGAAGCAATATGCAGACAAACTCAAAACTGACAGAGAATTTAAAGAATGAGAGTGAGTTTACCTGAGGTTGAGACCATATAGACAGATGACATTGGTGATGAGGAGAAATCTGAAGATTTTACAACGATACTACAGCCCCTTCAAGATTCTCCAGAGAGTGGGAAAAGTTGCGTACATGTTGGATTTGTCCCGAGAATCACAAATATTCCCAACCTTTCATGTATTGTGTCTCAAAAGGAAACTCGGAGCCCATGTCCAGCCAATACCTCAGCTTCCCCAAATCAACCGCGACGGAACCCTTGCTCCTGAACCAGAGCAAGTGCTGCAGTGACGACTTGCGAGACGAGGGCACCGTGCTAGAGTTGAGGTCTTAATACAATGGAAATGGACAACAATGGAGGATGCTACCTGGGAAGATTCGGAGGAGATGCGAAGAAGGTTCCCTGATTTTGTAGGCAAAATCCTTTGAGAAGGGAGCATTGCTACATGTGGTGCAGATGAAGGAGTTTGGTCTAATGGTCTTTAGGGTTTTCTTAGGCGTAATATATATGCTGGGTCTTTTTCTAATTTCTTATGGATATTTTTGTCAAGTCTAGTATAAGTCATGGGCTGGAGCAGTTACTCTTTGACTTAGTCATTTTCTTATCTGTTCAGTTAAGAGGCCATGTTGAGCCACATCTAGTTAGTGGGTCTATTTATTTCATTTTTGTTATTGTGTCCAGTACAAATAGAGTCCCTGTTTTACAATTCATATAAATGAAATTTCTCGAATTCACCCAAAAGAGAGTGAGGGAGGTACTGGTCCTCAGATAACCAGAATCATTGTATTTTACATTTATCAATTTTGTGTTCCACTTAATAGTACAAAATATGGAATGGCTTCCTCGTATTATGCTCTAATAAAATCATACCATAAAAACATATTTGATCATCTCCTTAAACTTCAATTTGGTCTTGATAAAACTGGAGTTTGAAAAAACCCCATCCGTTCCTCTCCAGATCGTGTCTTCGAGAGGAAAGGTAAAGTGATTTTCTTTTTTGCTCTGTATATTCACGAAAAGGCACTTGCCTTTATATATACAAACTACATAATTACAAGTTTGCCATTATTGAGATATTACAAAAGTGCCATTTCTCACGTATTACAAAAATGCCATTTCTCACATATTACAAGTGTACATCCACCCACTTAAAAGCTTCACACGTCTTCAACACTTAGGTTGGGTTCACAAATGAGGGGAAAGTACTTGCACTGGATCTTGAAATATACAATAATGCTGGAAACTCGCTGGATCTTTCTCTTGCTGTTCTCGAACGTGCTATGTTTCACTGGACAGTGTCTACGAGATACCAAACATGAGGATTGTTGGAAGGGTTTGTTTCACTAAATATTCCCAGTAACACTACCTTTCGAGGGTTTGGCGGTCCTCAAGGTATGCTTATTACTGAAAATTGGATTCAAAGAATTGCAGTAGAACTGAAGAAAAGCCCAGAAGAAATAAATCCTTCTTGGTTGTTTTTCCTTTTTGTGGCCGCAGTTTATAGTAACTATTCTGGTTGTTGTCGTTGTTACTCCTCATAAATCTATCATCTGGATTTTTATTAGGAAATTAATTTTCAAGGGGAAGGTTCAATAGTGCATTATGGCCAACAACTTCAACACTGCACCTTGTCCCAGCTCTGGAGTGAGCTTAAGTTATCTTGTGACTATTCAAATGCTCGTGAAGAAGTTAAAAAATTTAATGCTAATAACCGATGGAGGAAGCGTGGTATTGCCATAGTTCCAACCAAATTCGGCATATCATTTACAATAAAGTTCATGAACCAGGTAACATGTAAAGACAGTATAATTTACTTATTTCTGCAACCATGGTTATATTTTTTTGACCATATAAAGGAGCACCATATGAACTTAAGTGCCATCTTTGAGGATCAGTTTGCTCTGAAGAAGTATTGTTACTTGGGAAATTATGATACTGCTGATGGGAGCTGGAGGAGAGGCTGTCAGGGACAAAAATACCTTACCATTTCCTCATTAAATAAATAACTATAAAGTACCATGTGCTTTCTCTCCTCCTCCATTTATTTCTTTTTCTTATTTTATTTACAATAATTTTATCAATACATCTGTAAAACTACTAATTATTTTGCTCTTTATTTTTTCCTATTATTTTAAATTCCTTAAACTATAACCTAATTTCCTTAATTATAAATACTTTTCTTTTATTCTTGTATCTATAAGGTTCTTTTGTTTTTCTTTAAATGAACACTGTTGGACAAAATATATGATTGATGTAGACTAAAAGTTCTACAGGGTAGTATGTCTATGTTGGTTCTTTAAGTGATCTCACTATGTTCTATTTTTTCAGGACAAAATTTGATGAGTGGTTAGATGCTAGTAGATATATTTTTCTTTTTTGTCAGAAATTTCTAGTATTATTTTCTCTCGCAGAATTTGTGTTATTGGGTTTTTTCCTAATTTGGATAAGTACTTGTAATGTAATTTACACAATCATTAGTTTTGCCTTCAAATAGAAACAATATCTTGATAACTCTATTTTCATCCTCCTCATCTTAATATTTTGTTATCTTTAGAAAACATTTATATGAAACCTGTATTAGTTCTGTTCTGAGTTTATGTTTTCTTTGTTTGTGTACTTTTTCCTTTTTTATTTATTTTCAACAATTCAAATGGCCTGGTGCAGTGGAACATGAGGTTCATTAGAGCTGTTCTGGATTGGGAAGTGGGGGACATTTTTTATTTTTACTGTACCTTGCCACCTTGTATGCATTGAACTTGGAGTGTGGTGGGGAGGATAAATTGCTGTGGATTCATCCCGTAAATAAGAAATTCTCAATCAGATCCCTATACAAAATATGTTGACCCTTTCGTCTACTGTTTTTCCTTGGAAGTGCATTTGGAAAAGTTAAGTGACTCTAAAGGTTTCTTTTTTTAGTTGTTGACCTCTCATGGGAAAATCTTGACTATTGATTTGTTGAGGAAGCGTGGTATTTTTATCATGGATTGGTGCTTTATGTGTAAAAGGAACTGGGAATCGGTGGATTATCTTCTTCTCCATTGTGATGTGGTGAAAGCTTTGTGAGATGAGATGTTTGTTAGGCTGGATATTGCATGGGTGATGCCGAGGAAGGTGGTGGATCTTTTGGATTGTTGGAGTGGAATTCAGGGCAATTGTCAAATAGCGGCTGTTTGGAAGATGGTGTCATTATTTCTTATTTGGTGCATATGGGATGAGCGGAATGGACGTTGTTTTGAAAATAGAGAACGTTCATTGGGGGGGGGGATTAGAGGTTTATTTTTCTGTTCTTTGTTACTTTGAGCAAAGGCGCTATTGTATTGAAGGTGGTTAACTTTAATGATTTTTATGCTACTTTTTCTAGCTCGTATATTGTAATTAGGTGTTTCTCTCTTGTACACTACTTATGTACTTGGGCTATGCCTAATTATGAGGATCAATAATTTTTCTTACTTAAATAAAAAAAATTATTTTCAACTTTTATTTAGGAAGCTATATAGGTAAATCTGGGAGAGAAGAGCTATCACTTGGCTGCAAAAAACCTTTGGTAATTCATTTGGATATTGTAGGCTATAAGTTAGAAGGTTTAGGACTGAGCTTTCTATTTTTGCTGTATTATGAACGAACAACTTCAAAAAGGGGTAGTGCTATTTTGCTTTGATCTGTATGACCATCT
The DNA here is from genome assembly GCA_029856935.1 of Cyclocarya paliurus. Lineage (NCBI taxonomy): Eukaryota > Viridiplantae > Streptophyta > Magnoliopsida > Fagales > Juglandaceae > Cyclocarya > Cyclocarya paliurus. The sequence goes on along the minus strand of CM056958.1, from coordinate 2,384,011 downwards.
CTATCTCTCTCTCTCTCTGATTTGAATCCCTAGTTGTGGCCTATATCTAAATTTAATGAATCTTCTGTCCAGATCTTTGCTTACCTGAATATTTCTTTCTCAAAATTCAAGTCCCTTATTTTTGAAGGTATTTCAACTGATCCATTATGCATTAAATTCACCTTTTAGCTGGTTTCAAGTGAGGCATTTGATCCCTTTTTATCTCCTACTTTATTTTTAACTTTTTTCCTAGAACACACGTAGTAATCTCTTTTGAAAACTTATAGTGTGAATATTGTGTCAATTATTCTACCATTTGTCTTCTATAATCTAATTGTTGTTTATGTAGCCAGTATACTTGTGACACCTGGTGATAGGCAGCGGTACTTATCAACTATGCAGTGAAGGAAACCTGTGCTATGCACGTGAGCATTCGATGGCTTCATTGGAATAAGAGCCGCTGGATGATTACATGTGTTGTAATCTGCTGGGCATGTATATATATGTAATTCTGTTCTGATTAGGGTTGCGATTATTTAGTTTTCATTTGGGTTTGTTGCCGTCTTTGAGAGCTCAATGTATAGAGAGAGTTTATTCTAGGGTTTTGTTACTGAGAGAGAAAGCAAGAGAGATTGTGGCTTGTTTTGGCTCGGTATTAGGTTAAACATGTGTATGATACATTGGCTTTGAAGATTACTCAATAAAGAATGATCTCTGAGACTGTTCCTACCGTGGATGTAGGCCATTAGGGCCGAACCACGTAATCCCTGTTTGTATCTCTTATCCTTTCTTTCTTGGTTTATTTCTTGCTAATTTATTACTTGTTCTTGTTGATCTTGCTATTTTATCTCCGATACCTGTATATTTCTGGTTTTGTATTTTGGATCTGTTTTCTTTAGTCCAAAAGAGCTCTAGTTAAAGTTCTAACAAATTGGTATCAAGAGCTTAGGTTCTATGGGGACCACGAAATTTGATGTTGAGAAATTTAGGGGCTAATGACTTCGGTCTATGGAGAATAAAGATGAAAGCCCTGTTAGTCCAACATGGCTTACAGGATGCTCTCACCTGTGCAATAAGGGGCCTTTCCTCGAAAGACGAAGGGAAGATGGAAGTCCAAAAGGACATCCTTCAAAAGGCCCATAGTGTTCTTATTCTCTCATTAGGAGATAAAGTACTAAGGGAAGTAGCCAGTGAGGAAACAGCTGCTGGTATTTGGCTAAAACTAGAACACCTATACATGACTAAATCCTTGGCTAACAGACTGTGCAAGAAAACTAGGTTATATACTCTCAAGATGACCCCTGGAACTTCTATAGGGGAACATCTGGACACCTTTAATAAGATTATATTAGACCTAGCTAATATAGACATTAAGGTGGAGGATGAGGATCAAGCAATTCTCTTGCTAAGTTCTTTGGACTCATCATACCAGAATCTTAAAGAGACCGTGATGTATGGTAGAGATACTTTGTCCATAGATGAAGTGCAATCTGTGCTTCATGCTAGGGAATTACAAAATCAAGAAGATACCAAACGAGAAAATGGTGAGGGTTTTTCTGTTAGGGGAAGACCTGAAAGGAGAGGCAAGAAAATTAAATTTGAAAATAAGAGGGAAGGTCTAAGTCTAAAGGAAAACAATTAAAATATTTTCTATGTCACAAAGAAGGAAATTTCAAGAGAGATTGTCCGGATAAGAAAACTCAGGTAGGAAACAAAAACAAAGAAGAAGGGGATGTAGCAGTGGTGTTAGAAGGGTATGAGAGTGCAGAGGTACTTAATGTATCTGAGACTGGATCTGAAAAAGACTGGATTTTAGATTCAGGTTGCTCATTTCACATGTGTCCAAATAGGGACTGGTTTGAAACCTTTTCTGAATTGGATGGTGGACATGTAGTCCTAGGGAATAATAAATCCTGTAAGATCATGGGTATTGGGTGTATAAAACTAAAACTTCATGATGGGATGGAGAGACTGTTGAGAGAGGTCAGGTTTATACCTGACCTAAGGAGAAATCTGATTTCTCTTGGTACTCTGGATAACTCAGGTTATACTTTCGAGTCTGAAGCAGGGGTCCTTAGAGTTACTAGAGGTTCACTCACAATTATGAAAGGGATAATTAAAAATGACCTTTATACCTTAGTTGGCAAAACCATTGTGGGAGAAGCATCTCCTGTACAGAATGTTACTGAAAATAAATCTGTGCTTTGGCACAGAAGGTTAGGACATGTTAGTCAAAGAGGGCTTTTAGAATTACACAATCAGGGCTTGTTGAAAGATACAGGCCTGGAAACTTACCTTTCTGTGAAGACTGTGTCTATGGAAAGGCTAAAAGGGTTAGTTTTAAAAGGGCAACTCGTATGACTACTCAGACCCTAGATTATGTACATTCTGACCTTTGGGGACCTTCTAGAGTAGCTTCTCATGGTGGAGGGAATTATTTCCTCTCCACCATTGATGACTACTCTAGGAAGGTATGGATGTACATTCTTAAACATAAGAGTGACACTTTTGAAATGTTTAAAGAATGGAAATCTTTAGTGGAAAACCAGGTAGGCAGAAAACTAAAAACCCTAAGAACAGATAATGGGCTTGAGTTTCTGTCAACAGAGTTTAATAATTTCTGTCAAAAGGAGGGGATTCTAAGACACAAAATTGTGAGGGAAACCCCTCAACAGAATGGCCTAGCTAAAAGGATGAATAGGACCATTCTAGAGAGGGTGAGATGTATGTTATCTAATGGTGGGTTAACTAAGACATTCTGGGCTAAAGCTGCTGCTACAGCAATCCATCTAATTAATAGGTGTCCATCTTCTGCCATAGGTTTTAAAACTCCACAAGAAATGTGGACTGGGAAACCTCCCAATTATGATTACCTTAGAATTTTTGGGTGTACAGCCTATGCACACTCCAGAACTAATAAGTTAGACCCTAGGGCACTTAAGTGCATTTTTGTGGGATACCCTGAAGGAGTCAAAGGGTATAAACTATGGATAGATGAACCTGGCAGACATAAATGTATCATTAGCAGGGATGTGACCTTTAATGAATCCCAAATGGCTCGGGTACAGAAAATAGAAGTAGAACACAAATCTGGTAACACTGAGGGAGATGTACAAGTTGAGGTGGAGAGAGATAACACCTCAACAGATTCTAATTCTGGAAAGACTAGTGACTCTGAGGTCCCAATCTCAGAGAACTTAGATAAACTTGATACTGACTCCTACATTTTAGTAAGAGACCGAAAGAAAAGAATTGTAAAACCACCCCTAAGGTATGGTCAAGCAGAGCTTATAGCTTTTGCCTTGACTATTGCAGATGAAGTGGTTTACCAAGAACCAAGGAACTATAAAGAGGCCATTGATAGCAAGGATGCCACAAAATGGATACTTGCCATGCATGAAGAAATGGAGTCTCTTAATAAAAATAAAACTTGGGATCTTGTTACAAAGCCTAGTGGGATTAGGCTGGTGGGATCCAAGTGGATCTTTAAAAGAAAGGAAGGCATACCAGGGGTAGAAGGTACTAGGTTCAAGGCAAGGCTAGTGGCTAAAGGTTTCACCCAAAGGGAGGGAGTAGATTTTAATGCGATATTCTTTCCTGTGGTTAAGCATAGTTCCATTAGATTGCTTTTATCTTTCATTGCATATCATGATTTGCACTTAGAACAGCTAGATGTAAAAACTGCCTTTTTACATAGAGAATTGGAAGAGGTAATTTACATGCAACCCCCTGAGGGGTTTATAAAAGACATTAACTCTAATAAAGTATGTTTGCTTAAAAAATCTCTATATGGTCTAAAACAATCTCAAAGACAATGGTATAAGAGATTTGGCACTTACATACTTGAAAATGATTTTAAAAGAAGCTGTTATGACAGCTGTGTTTATTATAAAGATGTTAATTGACTCGTTCAAAAATGAGCAGCCCAAAGGCTATCCCAAGTGCAGGAGCGTGTCGCGTAGTAATTAGGAATAAATTCCTAGATCGTCTCCACAGGGAAAGTGCTTAAAAATCAAACTCGTGTAAAATGGTGGAAATAGTTACAGTGAGAGAAAAAATAAAAAATGATGATATGTGCAATGAATGTGGGAATGCAATGGAAATGAAAATTTACTAGTCATGGACTAGATTCATGTTTGTTGATTTTGAGTGGATGATGAAAAGTGAAAAAATTAAAATACAAGACAGAAAATTAAAATTGCTGGAAATTAAATAACTGAAATGTAAATGGACAATAAAATTTAAATGACATAAAAGTAAATTGCAAAAAATTAAAGGTGCAGAAAAATTAAATGACAGTAATTAAAATTGCAGGAAATTAAAAGTGCGAGGAAATTAAATGACGGTAATTTAAATTGCACTAAATTAAAATTGCAAGAAAAATAAATGACAGTAATTTAAATTGCAAGAAATTAAAATTGCGAGAAAATTAAATGACAGTAATTTAAATTGCAGGAAATTAAAATTGCGAGAAAATTAAATGACGGTAATTTAAATTGCAAGAAATTAAAATTGCGAGGAATGTAAATGACAGTAATTTAAATTGCAGGAAATTAAAAGTGTGAGAAAATTAAATGACGGTAATTTAAATTGCAAGAAATTAAAATTGCGAGGAATGTAAATGACAGTAATTTAAATTGCAGGAAATTAAAAGTGCGAGAAAATTAAATGACATAATTCGAAATTAAATAAAAAAAAAAACAAAAATTGTACGGAATAAACTCGATATTTGGAAATGGAGACCGTGTTCTCCAACCCAAAAATCTGAACTTCCAATTAATGTAACCTCTAAAAAAATAAAATGGACTCTCAACATTTATAAAAAAAGACTAAAATTTTACTCACTAAATAAACTCAAAACTGAAAATAAAGACTTACAAAAATAAAATTAACTGAGCCATACATTAAAATTAACTGATGAATAAATCACATGAAACTAAAAATTGAACTCAGAAGAAAATGCAAAAATTCACTCACTATTTTTTTTTTCTGAATTTTAACTCTAAATTTACACTAAAAATATTACATCTGACAACTCACTGACACTCTAACTCTAGACTCACTGACACTCTAACTCTCTAACATCTGCTGGCTAATTTCTAACACCAGATTTCGTCTACTTACAAGCCTTATATAGGCTTCAAAATAACACTGCATTATTCGTCCGTGATGCCAGCTGCAAATTGTCCCTTACCCCATTACTTTTGTCGTGCATCTGTGATAAGAGAATATTCTTTTTTTTTTTGCTTTTCGTTTACTTTACACCCGCTGCATGCACTTTATTCTTTTTTTCTTTCCTTTTTTTTTTCTTCTTCATCCACTCGGTTCACTCCTATCTTTTTCTCTTCTCTTTTTATTTTTTCTTCTTCCAGTTGCTCCATTCTTTCTCTTCTCTTTTATTTTTCTTCACTTTGTCTTCTTTCAGTGTGATATGCCGTGCGTTTCTGTTCTTTGAAAAGAACCCAGCTGCTCGCGGACCCAGCTGTTCGCGTGAATAAACATCTGCATGCTCTCAACCTCATCTAGCAGCACCCGAAGGACTTTTGGCATTCACCACATGATTTTCCGAAACCGTTCAAGCCACTCAACTCCAGCCGAAGTCTTCTTCTTCTTTTTTTTTCTTTCCTTTTTTTTTCTGCTGCACTGAACCGCACCGAGTGATCCGAGTTACACATTTTTCATTCTTCTTGGCCGTGTATCCTGTGCATGTAGTTGTGCTGGTGTGTACCGTGTGCATGATGCATTCACGCTGGTGCAATGGTGGCCATTAGAGCTTGCATGGATACGGTGTTACCGTGTACATGCATGCTCTGTTTTCGAACAGATATATCTCGGTGAACGCAGTGGCGCTGTGGGATGGTTGGAGTGGTGCTGTATGGCTTCGGAGCTGATCACCGGCGTCGTCTGGCGTTGCTAGTGGTCGACGGAAGTGCTGCTGTGCACGACGGTTTCATAAATGGAGGTTGGTGTTGCCGTATGCATGCGGTGATGCTTCGTGGAGTTGGACGTCTATTTGGCCGTGCATGGTGGTGGAGAACTGATCGCCGGCGTCTTCTGGAGCTGCTGGTGGCTTCAGGCGGGCGGAGGACCGCTCACGGTGGCAGCTCGAAGCTGCAGTGCACGGTGGCACTGTAGCTCGAGACGCAGTGCGGGAGGTAGGAGATGAAGGAAAACGGCGTCGTTTGGCTCGCAGAGGAAACGGCGTCGTTTGGCTCAGACGACAGCCGGCTCCTCGAGTCAAACGACATGTCGTTTGGCTTACAGGCCAAACGACATGTCGTTTAGCCTGCGCAGTAAATAAAAAAAAATAAAAATAAAAAATAAAATAAAATAAAATAAAATAAAATAAACTAGAACAAATGGAATAATAAAATAAAATAAAATTAGAAAAAGAAAATAATTAATTAATTAAAAATTAAACAAAAACTAAACTAGAATATTAAAAATGTGTTGTGCATGTGAGACAATAAAATCAAATTAAATCACAAGTTATCAAATATAAGCATAAACTATGCTTTTAATCAATTTAATTCATAACTTGGATTTATTGCCTCTTGATCATTTTTCCATTTAAAATCAACGATAAAATAATAAAATAATTAAGAATACATTGATTTTAAATGTATAAAATATGCAATAATGCAGCTCAATCACACCCCCCAACTAACCTTTTGCTAGTCTCTGAGCAAAATAGTGAAAATTAATTGAGATGAATATTGCATAAAACTCGAAATCCAAACAAAAGCAATCAAACACAACAACGAATTCTCACAAAATGCGATACGTGACTATCAACTCCCAGGGGCTATATTCACAAAGACTGTCTCAACAATCTTTCATTAAGAGTTGGGAAAAAATCTCAAAATTCATATGTGTGTGTAGCTAAATTGTTCTTCATTACTAATCATGATTCGTCATAGGATTTTTCAACCTTAAGATTAATCATTTCTGATTCTGACTACCTCAAAGCCTAAGGGACTAGCAGTTTTCACGCAAACTCTGTTTAAAAATTGAACACTCAACCCCCAAAGTTTGGGTAACTGTTTCTAGCCCTTTTCTTAGGAAAGCTCACTGCTTCATCCTTTAATTTTTTTTTTTTTTTTTTCAAACGGATTCGATCAGTGGGGAATCGAACCCAGGACCGTGCGCCTAATCCACACATTCCCAAGTTCGCCCTTACCGCTGAGACAGATCCATGCTTATTCTCTTTTTTTTTTTTTTTTCGAAAGGCTCGGTAGTCCTGCAGTTTACTTCTCCAGTGTTAAATCAACGAATAGTAATGAAGAACACTACAAGTGTAAGCATGTGTAGACCGTTATTCAAGATTTTCCCTTCATTATATAAATCATGCCAAGTCTATCTCAATGAATATAGCATCCTGGTGTTTCAAGTCATACATCAAGCAAAATATGATGCATCAGGAATCATGTTCTATGCTCAGGGTTGAAAATAAATCTTCATAAAATGATTCCGCTCAACTACACCACCAAGGCGCTCAAATTTCACAAAATAATAGAATAGAGTATGTGTCAATCATGTGTATCTCAGTGCATATTGCATTAAGGTAAAAATTGTGTAATCCAATGCACACATACTAACAAAGAAAAAATGAGCAATAAAAGAAAAATTAACACAGAAAATAAAGAAAGAGAAACAATCAACAAACAACAACTTAGAAAATAAGCAATTATGTAATCCATCATACACACGTAAAATTAAACAAACAACATAGAACAAAAAAAGGCACAAAATAACAACAAGATGCAATAACAGAAACAGTATTTAAGTAAGTATGAGAGTAGAGAAAACTCCCTCGATCAGTGGGAAATGCTTTGGGGTGAAAACTTTTCTTGCAAAAAAATTCTTCATGCACTCCATTCCAGTGTTTAAATATTCTCAGCAATGAAACACTCAAGTTGGATCAAGTTTGAAACAAAGATGATCTGCCAACTGAGTCAAATGAGTGTTCATCCAATTGTAGTAAACTTGGAATTTAACAAGTGTCATAAATCCCGAGATCCGATAGTTGCCATGAGTCACGGAGCCTTGGATCTCGTGCAATGGAACTGTTATGACAAACACTTTAAGCCTCGAGCTCCGTCCTGGGTCCATATCGTGCTGTAAATTGCAAACGGACAATTGCTTTATGGCCTCGAGTTGTGCTCCGGGTTCTACCTGAATCAATCTTTGCTGAGCCTTTGAATGCTTCGGGCCTCTATATAAAGGACCATCTCCACCCTCTTGAAACACATAACAATCTCTGCATCTCTCGTATTTTTTTTTTCTTTCTTTTCTTTTCTCATACCTCTCACAGCTTCTCTCATTTTCTTCAAATGGCTGAGCAGCATTCTGTCAATAATATCCCCGATTTGAATCAAGTACCAATTATGCCTCAACAATTGCACTTTTTTCCTGATGCCGTCAACACCATGGTTGGGGCAGAGGTATATTTCTCTACCCGGTCCGATGCCGAAGTTGTTTCAGGATCGAGAATGCTCGGTGCCCAATATGCTGCTTCTATTACAACCATATCCCGGAGGTTACTGTTACGAGTGAGTGAAACTGATCAACTTAAATCTCAAATTTCTAAATTGCAGCAAAAAATTGTTAATAAACGCAGAAAAAATAAAATATTAAGACAAGAAAATAAGCAATTAAAAAAATGTGCGGACTGGTATGCTCAAAACCTGCAACCACGAATAACGGAGCTGGAACGAGAGAAGGAACAAATACTCAGCCAACATCAGCAATTAACAGCAGAGGTCCAACGTTTGAAAGAAACAGGGAGTCAGTCTGCTGTTTAATCTTTGCTTGCTTATTATAGAGCTTGTTTTGTTCTTTATTTCCAACTCTATAAAATTAGTCTTGAGCATTAAGGTCCTTTTTTATTTTTTATTTTTTATTTTTTTATTTTATATGAAACAAAATCAGAAAAAGAAAAGACTCATTCAAAACGGATTTTCTAAGACTCAATATCCCTAAAGAAATACCGTCAAACAAATGGGATAACTGGCAAGATAACTACTCTGCCAAAGCGGACACTTGCGATCATTGTGCTATCGCGTGTCGGTATCACTTCATCATGCCAGGAAATCCTGAACGCTGACATGGTATTTTTTTTATTTTTAGAATGCAATTTCCTCCCCCCAACTGAACAATGCAGTGTCCTCACTGTTTAATGAAAAAGAAAATCAATGCAAAGAGAAAATAATGCAAAACGGAAGAGAGAAATGAATAATTAAACAATCATGCAACACAAGAAATAAACATAAATAAATAAATAAACAAATAAAAAGCACTCAAAAATCACAAGGTGTCTGGACAAGAAGAGTTTCACCTGGGTCATACATTGGAATAAAAGGTTTAAGGCGCTGACCATTCACAGTGAAAGGGGTACCTTCATTATTAGGATTTTTGATGTCCACCGCCCCATGAGAATGAATTTTTGTTACCACATAAGGACCATTCCAACGAGATTTCAATTTACTAGGAAAAATATGTAAACGAGAGTTGTAAAGAAGTACTTCCTGGCCGATTGTGAATTGCTTGGACTGAATTTTCTTATCATGCACATTTTTCATTCTTTCTTTTGCTATTTGGGCGTTATCATAGGCATCTCGACGCGCCTCATCCAATTCGCTGATCTGCAATTTTCTCAACCCTGAAGCTTCATCAAGTGACATGTTAACATGTTTTATTGCCCAAAGAGCTCGATGCTGAATATCAACAGGTAAATGACAAGCTTTACCATAGACTAATCGATAAGGGGACATCCCTAAATTAGTTTTGAAAGCTGTCCTATAAGCCCACAAAGCATCAAGAAGTTTGACTGACCAGTCTTTCCTGTTAGGATTGACAGTTTTCTCCAAAATTATTTTGATTTCTCTATTTGCCAATTCAGCTTGCCCATTTGTTTGGGGGTGATAGGGGGTGGAAACTCGGTGATATGAACCCGTAGGAAGGGAATCCCTTGAACCCACAATCAATTTGAAAACGCACCCAAGAAAGCCAAAATCAAGTCAATGGATGGAGAATCTAGACCCGATGAGAACTCGTTTCAAGAACCTAGATTATATTAAAATCTAGACCCGATGAATAACCCGTCTCAAGAACCCAGATTACAAGGAGGAACGCCACAAAGGTTGTGATTTACCTTTGATAAGTTCAAAAGTTCAATGAAGAACAAGAGGAGCAAACTCACTCACAAATAACATTCAAAATTGTCTAATCTTTCAAATGAGGCCACAATGAGTGTTTTAACCAAAACCCTATTGAAACCCTAACCCAAAATAAACCCTACTTCCAAAACTACCCTCGGATGAACAGTACCCGCGGCTACTGTACGGCGCTACAGTGATTCGGACGTGAACAGTGCCTAGCTACAGTAACTCTTGAAACCCTAGTTTCTAAAATGTAACTTTTCCAAATAAGCCCTTGGCCAAAGTACAAGGCCTTCCCAAAAACCCTAATTCATAATAAATAAGACATATGTGTGGGCCAAGCATCCTCAAGCCCAATTATTTTAGACTAATTTGTTGTCTTGCTTCCTTGATCTTCTTCTAATTAGCCCATCTGAAACTTGCAAATGATCTTTAAGACTAGGCCCACCTTGGTTCCCATCATTCCCCCTCTCCTCAAAAGGATTCGAACTCGAATCTCCACCTGGATCAAAGGGAAAAATGTTAGTGACATTGAAAATAGCAAAGACATTATACTTACTTGGAAAATCCACTTCATAAGCATTATCATTAATTTGTTCAAGAATTTTGAAGAATCCATGCAAACTACTCCTGTCATCAACAAGTAAAGACATTAAATCTAATGGAGTAAATGGATTAAGTCTATAAACAATTTCAGAAGGTAAAACTTTAGTAGTAGCATGAACACTCCAATTATATGTAAAATCAATAAATGGCAAACAAAACTCCCTCAAATGTTCATGAAACACATATAAAGTCTTTCTTACTTCAAAATGACCACCCCAATTATATGTGAACTCACTGAATGTCAAGCAATACTCCCACAAACTTTTATGAAACATATCTAAAGTTTTCCCTACAACAAAATCACCCCTCCAATTATATGCAAACTCAATGAATGGCAAATGATACTCCCCCAAACGTTCATACAATAAGTCAATAAATGGCAAATGATACTCACACAAACGTTCATGTAACGTGTCTAAAATCATCTTTACCCCAAAATGACTACTCCAATTATATGAAAACTCAATGAAAGGTAAATGATACTCCCGCAAACGTTCATGCAACAAGTCAATGAATGGCAAGTGATACTCCCACAAACGTTTATGCAACACATCTAAAGTCTTCTTTGCACCAAAATGACCACTCCAATGATATGCAAACTCAATGAATGTCAAGCAATACTCCCACCCATGGTTACGCCACACATTTAAAATCCTTTTCATTCCAAAATGACCCAACAAACCACATCCATGTAATAGCATTTCACGTTTAAGACTAGTAGGCTCACAAAGTTTATCATGTCTAAACAAATACCAATCTAGTCTATAGCACTTACCAAACGATGCCTTGTCACACTCTTCATACACACTAGCAAAGTCATCATCATTAGCATGCAATTCGTTATCATATTCAAATATCAATAATTTTGCATCTAAAATGAAGACGAGAACATACCTTCTTGCTAAGGCATCAACCACAAGATTTTCCTTACCATGTGTGTAATGGATTATATGAGGAAAAGTCTCAATACATTCCTTCCACTTAGCATGTCCATTCAAGTGTGTCAAGGACTCATGCTCTTCAAAGAAAGGTCGAGTAGGGATTGTCGCACCTGGCGCAAAACCAATGTGATGCTCTATCTCTCTAATAGGTGGCAATCCACTAAACACAATGCTAGGAATTATGACATCATATCCCTGCAACAAAGAAACAACAACACTAGGCAAAGAGTCATTAAATTCGTTAATATAAAAACTCTCTTTTCTCTTTATTTTTCTCTCACTTTCTTCACTCTCCCCTTTCTTTCCACTCTCCTTTTCCTTTTCACTCTCTTTCTTCTTTTCACTCTCTTTTTTTCTATCACTCTCTTTTTCTTCATCTTTTTTTGAACCCTCAACCTCACAATTGCTTTTCAACTCATTCTCTCTTTTTCTTGAGGTCTTAGCCTCACCCTCATCTTGTTCTCTCATTTTTCTCTCTCTCTCCTTTTCGGCCTCACTATTTCTTTTTTTCTCAATCTCACATACACTCTTGCTTTGTAGCTCAATCTCACTTTCACTCATGCTTTTTTGATCACTCTCACTTTTCAGTTTCAGTTGGTCCCCATAGACTTGTGTTGGAGTTAAAGGAGCAAGTTTGACTATTTTTCCATCCTTTTCAAAACTGTACATGTTCCTAAACCCATCATAGATCACCTTCCTATCATACTGCCATGGCTTCCCCAGCAAAATATGTCCAGTATGCATAGGCACTACATCACAAAGCACCATATCTTGGTATTTCCCAATGGAAAAAGAAACTAGCACTTGCTTATTTACCCTAACCTCTCCACAATCACTCAACCACTGCAACTTGTATGGTCTAGGGTGTTTCAAGGTAGGTAAACTCAATTTCTCAACTAAAGTAGTGCTAGCCAAATTAATACAACTCTTCACATCAATGATCATATTACATACCTTGTTATTGATATGGCATCTAGTATGGAAAATGTTCTCTCTCCGCTGCTCTGTATCATCCATTCTAATTTGTGTATTGAGAGCATGCCTAGCAACAAGAGACTCACTATACTCTTCATTCTTATACCCATTCTCAATACTAGGCTTAAGTCGCCTCCTATCTCTCCCATCTTGCAAATTTCTAATCAGGACTTCTCGTTGATCCATCTTATCCCTCACTTCATCCAACACCAAGTTCAACTGCTCAAATTGTTGTTGCATGGCTTGCAACACAAAAGATGAGTTATCTGCCATCCCCTTTGGTGATTAGTCACTCCTATGAGACATCATAATGTGCTGCACAAAAAGAATGTTAGTGGAAAACCTCACACACTCCCTTACGTGTTTACACTCGAATAACGGCACTCCACTCGTGTTTCACTCGAATAACGGAATTGGCTTTTCCCAATAATAGTCTCACACTCTCTTGCCTTTTACCTCAATGGTTTTCTCACTCAAGTTCTTTAAGAACTAGTTGAACTAAATCAAGACAATACAACCTTGTATTATTCCAACCAGTAATATAAATCCAAGAGACAAGAACAAAAAATAATGAATGAATAAAATGGCACGAGACACAAGGAATTTATACGAGGGAAAGAGTAATGATAAAACAAGATACCCACTAGAAAGATGTTTTCAGCCCCTTTGATGATAAAGCTCAATCAACAAATATCTTTTTTTTCTCTTTGTTGTAACTATGTAGCACAACCAATATGTATGCTACCTTCTTCTTCTTTTTTTGAATATTTTTTTTTTTCGAATTTTTTTTTTTTTGAATTTTTTTTTTCCTTTCTTTTCTTTTCTTTTCCTTTCTTTTCTTTTCTTTTCTTTTCTTTTCTTTTCTTTTCTTTTCTTTTCTTTTCTTTTCCTTTCTTTTCTTTTCTTTTCTTTTCCTTTCTTTTCTTTTTTTTTTCTAATTCAATCACAAATAGCAATATTCAATTGAAAATCAAGCAATTGAATTCAAACAAATAAGAACTGACAACGAAATAGAAGAGAATCAATGGAACGGCACTCCAAGCAATTGAAAAACTTAGAGATGCAAGAAACCCTAGAATTTTGAAACCCTAGCAGATGCAAATTTCAGCCAAACCCAAAACCCTAAGAATTTTGGCAGCGTACTTTTTGTTTCAATTTTTTTTTTTTTTTTTTGTAACCCTAGAACAATGAAGCCCTAGAATTAAAGATGCAATAAAAAATAAGATAGAATCAGACCTGATTGGAAACCGAGCTCTGAATACCAAATGATATGAACCCGTAGGAAGGGAATCCCTTGAACCCACAATCAATTTGAAAACGCACCCAAGAAAGCCAAAATCAAGTCAATGGATGGAGAATCTAGACCCGATGAGAACTCGTTTCAAGAACCTAGATTATATTAAAATCTAGACCCGATGAATAACCCGTCTCAAGAACCCAGATTACAAGGAGGAACGCCACAAAGGTTGTGATTTGCCTTTGATAAGTTCAAAAGTTCAATGAAGAACAAGAGGAGCAAACTCACTCACAAATAACATTCAAAATTGTCTAATCTTTCAAATGAGGCCACAATGAGTGTTTTAACCAAAACCCTATTGAAACCCTAACCCAAAATAAACCCTACTTCCAAAACTACCCTCGGATGAACAGTACCCGCGGCTACTGTACGGCGCTACAGTGATTCGGACGTGAACAGTGCCTAGCTACAGTAACTCTTGAAACCCTAGTTTCTAAAATGTAACTTTTCCAAATAAGCCCTTGGCCAAAGTACAAGGCCTTCCCAAAAACCCTAATTCATAATAAATAAGACATATGTGTGGGCCAAGCATCCTCAAGCCCAATTATTTTAGACTAATTTGTTGTCTTGCTTCCTTGATCTTCTTCTAATTAGCCCATCTGAAACTTGCAAATGATCTTTAAGACTAGGCCCACCTTGGTTCCCATCACTCGGTGTGTGATACCATATTTCTTTATGAGTGTGGAAAATGGTTTGTTGCAAAAATGAGAACCCCCATCACTAATGATAACTTTGGGCATGCCAAAACGAGCAAATAGAGATTGCAAAAATTTAAGGACAACACGATGGTCATTAGTTTTGCAAGCGATGGCCTCTACCCATTTTGAAACATAATCCACAGCTAGTAAAATATATGTGTTTCCAAAGGAAACCGGAAAAGGTCCCATGAAGTCTATTCCCCAACAATCAAAAATTTCTAAAGTGAGAATGGGGGAAAGAGGCATCATATTTCTTTTACTAATGGATCCCAATTTTTGACAAGGCTCACAAGCTTTACAAAAGTTGTAAGCATCTTTAAACATGGAAGGCCAGTAGAAACCACTTTGCAAAATTTTAGCAACAGTTTTCTTTGCTGAAAAATGACCACCGCATGCACCCATATGACAAAATCTCAGTACAGAAGAAAACTCATTATCAGGAATGCATCTTCGAATCAGTTGGTCTGAACAATATTTAAAGAGGTATGGGTCATCAAAGTAAAAATGTCTTACCTCTGAGAGGAATCGGCGCTTATCTTGGATGGACCATTCAAAAGGCATTTGTTCAGTCACCAAATAGTTGACTATGTCAGCAAACCAGGGAGCTGTTTGAATTGCAAACAACTGCTCATCCGGAAAACTATCATCAAGAGGAATGATGACTTTTGAAGTGGAGGATGGTGGTAATCTGGAGAGATGGTCAGCCACCACATTTTCGACTCCTTTCTTGTCTTTTATGGTGATATTGAACTCTTGGAGCAAAAGAATCCAACGAATTAACCTGGGCTTGGCATCCTTCTTTGCCAACAAATACTTGAGAGCAGAATGGTCAGTAAAAATGACAACAGGAGACCCAATAATGTAAGAACGAAATTTATCTAAGGCAAACACAACAGCTAGCAACTCCTTCTCTGTGGTGGTATAATTTTTTTGTGCATCATTTAAAGTCCGACTTGCATAATAAATGACCGAAGGCTTGTTGTCTACTCTTTGGCCAAGAACGGCACCAAGAGCAAAGTCACTAGCATCGGTCATAATTTCAAATGGCAAGTCCCACCGAGGAGATTGCATGATTGGGGCAACTGTTAAGTGTTCCTTCAAAGTCTCAAAGGCTTGTTGACACTCATTAGTCCAAACAAAAGCAGTATCATTTTGCAATAAGGTACATAGTGGTTTTGCAATGGTACTAAAACCCTGAATGAAACGCCGATAGAAGCCAGCGTGGCCAAGAAAAGAACGAATGTCTCTCACTGTCTTAGGAATAGGCAGTTGAGATATCAATTCTATCTTGGCTTTGTCAACTTCTATGCCGTGTTTAGAAACCAAATGTCCGAGTACCAAACCACTAGTTACCATAAACTGGCATTTTTCCCAATTTAACAACAGATTTTTCTCCTCACATCTTTTTAAAACAGCAGCAAGATTTTTTAAACAGATATCAAAAGATTTTCCAAACACAGAAAAATCATCCATGAAAACTTCACACATGTCATCAAGCATGTCAGAAAAAATGCTCATCATACAGCGTTGAAAAGTGGCAGGTGCATTGCATAAACCAAATGGCATTCTTCTAAAGGCAAAAGTACCAAAAGGGCAAGTGAAAGTTGTCTTCTCTTGATCCTCTGGTGCTATGGCAATTTGATAATAGCCAGAAAATCCATCCAGAAAGCAATAAAAAGAATTACCAACCACTTTTTCTAAAATTTGATCTAGGAAAGGTAATGGGAAATGATCTTTTCGACTAACCAAATTTAATTTTCGGTAGTCGATACACATTCTCCATCCCGTTACCTTCCTAGTTGGAATCAATTCACCATTGGCATTTTCAATAACAGTTAAACCAGATTTTTTTTGGACTACCTGTGTTGGACTTACCCACTTGCTATCGGAGATAGGATAGATGATGCCCACAGCTAGCAATTTTAGTACCTCTTGCTTCACCACCTCCTTCATGGTGGGATTCAACCTTCGTTGTGCATCACGAGTTGGTCTCGCATCTTCTTCCAGAAAAATGTTATGGGTGCATATTGAAGGATCAATGCCCTTGATGTCTGCGATAGTCCACCCTATCGCTCCTCGATGTTGTCTCAGCACTACCAGTAACTCCGTTTCTTGCTTTGAAGTGAGTTGAGAAGAAATGACTACCGGAAACGTGCCCTCAGCTGGGCCCAAAAGACTGGCCTTCTTCCTTTGATGTCTTCATGACTTCTGGTAGATTTAGAGCCTCAAAGACTGGCCTACGCCAATTGCTCATGTAACTCATATTTGACATCTAAGAAGGCCTGTCTTCTTTTGTTAATCGTTCCTCTGAATCTGCCAACTCTAATGACAAAGGAATTGTCTCAAGAGTCTCAGATTGCTCTTATGGGTCATCTCCAAATATATTTTCAGAATCAAATGCTGATAACAGTTCTGAAATATCGAAATCATATACCATATCAACTGCATGTACTTCTGAATCATCGCACCCACTAGGCATTTTGCAGGCGTTGAACACATTCATTTCCAATGTCATATTGCCGAATGTGAGCTTCAGTACTCCACTTCGACAATTAATCAGTGCATTGGAGGTGGCAAGAAATGGACGCCCAAGGATGACAGGTGCATGGTAAATGGTGGAGGTTGGTTGCTGCATGTCAAGTACTACAAAATCTACTGGGTAGTAAAATTTGTCTACCTGAACCAACACATCTTCCACAATACCCTTTGGTACTTTGACTGATCTATCAGCCAACTGTAGCATGATGGAGGTCTTTTTCATCTCTCCCAATCCCAGCTGCTCATATAATGAGAATGGCAGCAAGTTCACACTGCTCCCTAAGTCAAGTAGAGCTCTCCCAATGCGTGACTCGCCAATCATGATGGAAATGTTGGGGGAGCCGGGATCACCGTACTTTTGCGGAGTCTCGTTCATTATTAGTGCGCTGACTTGCTCCGTTAGGAAAGCTTTCTTCTTTATATTCAGCTTCCTCTTCACTGTGCACAAGTCCTTCAGAAATTTTGTGTATGAAGGAACCTGTTGTATGGCATCCAAGAGTGGAATATTAATCTTCACTTGCTTGAAGATTTCTTGGATCTCAGTGTGATATTTATTTTTTTGGCTAGCTGCTAGTCTCTGAGGGTAGGGAACCACAGGTTGGTACCCTTTACTTGATTCAGCCTCTGCAATTACAGGCTCTTTAGATTCTGGTCTCACCATCTTTGGTTCTTTTTCAGCTTCTTCAGGCTTTGATACATCTTTAGGAGTAGGAGCAGCTTCTTGTTTATCCATGGTCATCTCCGGTTGGGGAACTTCTTTTCCACTTCTCAGAGTAAGGACGGCCTTTGCTGTCTCAATAGCATCTTCTGAGACACTATGTACCTGATGTGATTGTTGCCGGTACACTTGAGGATTGGGTTGAGGCTGTGCTGGGAACTTCCCTTTCTCCAGAGTGCTCAGTGCTATGTTCATTTTATTCATGGTGCCTCGCAATTCATTTATGGCCTGATTATTTTGATTGTTTGTGGTGGCCTGGATCTGCATGAATTGCTGAAGTGTATTGGCCATCTGTGCCATACTTTCATCTAAAGATTTTTTTGCAGGGGGTTGTGGCTGAGAATTTTGTGCAGCTACATGAGGCTGAGATCCTGGAAGTGCTGCAAAAGGATAGCTTTGAGGATTCTGATATGGTTGCTGCTGAGACTGGGGTACAATCTGATGAAATGATTGCTGGGATTGAGGAACAATCTGATGAAATGGTTGCTGAGGCTGAGGAACAACTTGATGAAATGGTTGGTGGGAAGAGGAAGGGGATCGGCCAGGCTGATCATTTCTCCAGGAGAAATTTGGATGATTCCTCCACCCAGGATTATATGTATTTGAGAAAGGTTGATTTTGTGTTCTGTTGACCCAGTTAGCTGATTGCATCTGTTCTGGTTCATTCTCCTGAATTACGGGCATGATTGGGCAGTCTTGAGTTTTGTGGTTTGAATCAGCGCACAAAGAGCATGCCTCTACAGCTTTTACGGCCTTCACTTTTTCCGTCTCCATGACCTCCAATCTTCTGGCTAATGCAGCTATTCGGGCCTGAACATCAGTGTCCTCCTTTATCTCATATTTGCCTCCACCAGTAATGGCTCTTAGTGGTTGTGGTGTCAATGAAACTCGATCAGTCCGAGTGTTCCATTGTAGGGCACTCTCAGCAAGATAGTCAAAAAATGATAGTGCTTCGTCAGGTTCTTTGCTAAAGAACTCTCCGTTGCACATGGTTTGGACAAATTGCTTGCATTCTGGAGAGAGACCGGTGTAAAAGTAATTCACCAGTCTCCAGGATTCAAAACCATGATGTGGGCAGATGTTCATCAAATCTTTAAATCTTTCCCAGCTGATATGGAAAGTTTCATCAGGCTTTTGGTTGAACTGACTGATTTTTTCTTGTAATGATTGAGTTCTTTGAAAAGGGAAAATTTTCTTTAAAAATTCACGTTGCATATCAGACCAGCTGGAAATAGAATTAGACTTCAAAGAATTAAACCAAATTTTTGCTTTGTCCTTTAGAGAGAAAGGAAATAATCAAAGTCTAATGTATTCATCAGTATTGGTCCTGTTGATGAACGTGGTGCAAGCCAACTCAAAATCTGTCAGATGTTGGTAGGGACTTTCAGAATCTATCCCATGGAACTGAGGTATTACTGACATCATGCCATGCTTTATGGAAAAATTAGGTGCATCATTTGGCAACAAAATGCATGAAGGTGTAGTGGTGCGAGTGGGTTGCAAATACTCTTTAAGAGTGCGTGGTGCAGGCGCAGCCATTGCTTGCTCGGTTTCAGAGTTGTCGCTTGTAGAGGAGACAAAAAGGGTGTCTGTCTCTAAGCAGTGTGAACTACTATTGGTATTTGATGCAACTCTACACAATCTATTTGAACTGTCTCTCACCCAAAACATGAAACATCAGTCCAAAATAGAAAAGAGAAGATCCAAGCAACTTTATAGTAGGTGAAAAATGCCCCTTTTTTTTTTAATTTTTTTTTTTTTAAAATTTTTTTTTATAATAAAAAAAAATAAGATGAAAATCACGAGTTTAAATTTACGACAAGCATCTTTCCCTGGCAACGGCGCCAAAAACTTGACTCGTTCGAAAATGAGCAGCCCAAAGGCTATCTCAAGTGCAGGAGCGTGTCGCGTAGTAATTAGGAATAAATTCCTAGATCGTCTCCACAGGGAAAGTGCTTAAAAATCAAACTCGTGTAAAATGGTGGAAATAGTTACAGTGAGAGAAAAAATAAAAAATGATGATATGTGCAATGAATGTGGGAATGCAATGGAAATGAAAATTTACTAGTCATGGACTAGATTCATGTTTGTTGATTTTGAGTGGATGATGAAAAGTGAAAAAATTAAAATACAAGACAGAAAATTAAAATTGCTGGAAATTAAATAACTGAAATGTAAATGGACAATAAAATTTAAATGACATAAAAGTAAATTGCAAAAAATTAAAGGTGCAGAAAAATTAAATGACAGTAATTAAAATTGCAGGAAATTAAAAGTGCGAGGAAATTAAATGACGGTAATTTAAATTGCAATAAATTAAAATTGTGAGAAAAATAAATGACAGTAATTTAAATTGCAAGAAATTAAAATTGCGAGAAAATTAAATGACAGTAATTTAAATTGCAGGAAATTAAAATTGCGAGAAAATTAAATGACGGTAATTTTAATTGCAAGAAATTAAAATTGCGAGGAATGTAAATGACAGTAATTTAAATTGCAGGAAATTAAAAGTGCGAGAAAATTAAATGACTGTAATTTAAATTGCAAGAAATTAAAATTGCGAGGAATGTAAATGACAGTAATTTAAATTGCAGGAAATTAAAAGTGCGAGAAAATTAAATGACATAATTCGAAATTAAATAAAAAAAAAAACAAAAATTGTACGGAATAAACTCGATATTTGGAAATGGAGACTGTGTTCTCCAACCCAAAAATCTGAACTTCCAATTAATGTAACCTCTAAAAAAATAAAATGGACTCTCAACATTTATAAAAAAAGACTAAAATTTTACTCACTAAATAAACTCAAAACTAAAAATAAAGACTTACAAAAATAAAATTAACTGAGCCATACATTAAAATTAACTGATGAATAAATCACATGAAACTAAAAATTGAACTCAGAAGAAAATAAAAACTGACTGTAAAAATTCACTCACTATTTTTTTTTCTGAATTTTAACTCTAAATTTACACTAAAAATATTACATCTGACAACTCACTGACACTCTAACTCTAGACTCACTGACACTCTAACTCTCTAACATCTGCTGGCTAATTTCTAACACCAGATTTCGTCTACTTACAAGCCTTATATAGGCTTCAAAATAACACTGCATTATTCGTCCGTGATGCCAGCTGCAAATTGTCCCCTACCCCATTACTTTTGTCGTGCATCTGTGATAAGAGAATATTCTTTTTTTTTTTGCTTTTCGTTTACTTTACACCCGCTGCATGCACTTTATTCTTTTTTTCTTTCCTTTTTTTTTTCTTCTTCATCCACTCGGTTCACTCCTCTCTTTTTCTCTTCTCTTTTTATTTTTTCTTCTTCCGGTTGCTCCATTCTTTCTCTTCTCTTTTATTTTTCTTCACTTTGTCTTCTTTCAGTGTGATATGCCGTGCGTTTCTGTTCTTTGAAAAGAACCCAGCTGCTCGCGGACCCAGCTGTTCGCGTGAATAAACATCTGTATGCTCTCAACCTCATCTAGCAGCACCCGAAGGACTTTTGGCATTCACCACATGATTTTCCGAAACCGTTCAAGCCACTCAACTCCAGCCGAAGTCTTCTTCTTCTTTTTTTTTCTTTCCTTTTTTTTTTCTGCTGCACTGAACCGCACCGAGTGATCCGAGTTACACATTTTTCATTCTTCTTGGCCGTGTATCCTGTGCATGTAGTTGTGCTGGTGTGTACCGTGTGCATGATGCATTCACGCTGGTGCAATGGTGGCCATTAGAGCTTGCATGGATACGGTGTTACCGTGTACATGCATGCTCTGTTTTCGAACAGATATATCTCGGTGAACGCAGTGGCGCTGTGGGATGGTTGGAGTGGTGCTGTATGGCTTTGGAGCTGATCACCGGCATCGTCTGGCGTTGCTAGTGGTCGACGGAAGTGCTGCTGTGCACGACGGTTTCATAAATGGAGGTTGGTGTTGCCGTATGCATGCGGTGATGCTTCGTGGAGTTGGACGTCTATTTGGCCGTGCATGGTGGTGGAGAACTGATCGCCGGCGTCTTCTGGAGCTGCTGGTGGCTTCAGGCGGGCGGAGGACCGCTCACGGTGGCAGCTCGAAGCTGCTGTGCACGGTGGCACTGTAGCTCGAGACGCAGTGCGGGAGGTAGGAGATGAAGGAAAACGGCGTCGTTTGGCTCGCAGAGGAAACGGCGTCGTTTGGCTCAGACGACAGCCGGCTCCTCGAGTCAAACGACATGTCGTTTGGCTTACAGGCCAAACGACATGTCGTTTAGCCTGCGCAGTAAATAAAAAAATAAAAATAAAATAAAATAAAATAAACTAGAACAAATGGAATAATAAAATAAAATAAAATTAGAAAAAGAAAATAATTAATTAATTAAAAATTAAACAAAAACTAAACTAGAATATTAAAAATGTGTTGTGCATGTGAGACAATAAAATCAAATTAAATCACAAGTTATCAAATATAAGCATAAACTATGCTTTTAATCAATTTAATTCATAACTTGGATTTATTGCCTCTTGATCATTTTTCCATTTAAAATCAACGATAAAATAATAAAATAATTAAGAATACATTGATTTTAAATGTATAAAATATGCAATAATGCAGCTCAATCATTAATGGAATGTTAATATATCTTTTACTGTATGTAGATGATATGTTGGTAGCATGTAAAGATCCTGCTTTAATCAAACAAGTTAAGTGTATGTTGAAATCTGAGTTTGATATGAAAGAACTAGGACCTGCTAGTAGAATTTTAGGCATGGACATTATAAGGGATAGGACAGAAAGGAGTCTGTTCCTATCCCAAAAAAATTATATTTCTAAAGTTCTCAAAAGATTTGGTATGGACCAAGTAAAATCTGTATGCACACCTTTAGGTCAACATTTCAAGTTGTCCACAAGTCAGGCCCCTGAAACTAAATCAGAAATGGAGTTTATGCAACAAATCCCCTATGCTAGCATGCTAGGAAGTGTGATGTATGCAATGGTCTGTACAAGACTAGACCTTACATTTGCTGTCAGTGTTATTAGTAGGTTTATGAGTAACCCTGGTAAGGCACACTAGCAAGCCATTAAATGGTTGTTAAGGTATATTTCTGGAACTGATAATTTGGGCCTGAAATATGGATCAAATGTTAAGAAAGGTTGTGAGTTAGAAGGTTTTGTAGATGCTGACTATGCTGGTAGTGTTGATACCAGGAAATCTTTAACAGGTTATGTTTTTACTGCTTATGAGGGGGGTTATTAGTTGGAAGTCAAACTTACAATCAGTTGTGGCCTTATCTACAACAGAGGCTGAATATATAGCTTTGACAGAGGCTATAAAAGAAGCAATATGGCTAAATGGTATATCACATGAATTAGGCATTTTTGAAGGAAAAATCAGTGTGCATTGTGATAACCAGAGTTCAATATATTTGGCTAAAAACCAAGTATATCATGAAAGGACTAAGCATATAGACATTAGGTTTCATTTTGTAAGGGATGTAATTGAGTCTGGGGAAGTTGGAGTGGAGAAAATTTCAATTGAGGAAAATCCCTCAAACATGATGACTAAATCTCTACCATTAGCAAAGTTCAGACACTGTCTGAACTTAATCAACATGCATTCTACTGGGGGTCCCTAATAGAGGGACATTGCAGGAACAACCAAGATGAGAATAGGATAGAAGTGATGGGTATAATATTGTCAAGGTGGAGAATTGTGAATATTGTGTCAATTAGTCTACCATTTGTCTTCTATAATCTAATTGTTGTTTATGCAACCAATATACTTGTGACACCTGGTGATAGGCAGCGATACTTATCAACTATGCAGTGAAGGAAACCTGTGCTATGCACATGAGCATTCGATGGCTTCACTGGAATAAGAGTCGCTGGATGATTACACGTGTTGTAATCTGCAGGGCATGTATATATATGTAATTCTGTTCTGATTAGGGTTGCGATTATTCAGTTTTCATTTGGGTTTGTTGCCGTCTTCGAGAGCTCAGTGTATAGAGAGAGTTTATTCTAGGGTTTTGTTATTGAGGGAGAAAGCAAGAGAGATTGTGGCTTGTTTTGGCTCGGTATTAGTTTAAACGTGTGTATGATACATTGGCTTTGAAGATTACTCAATAAAGAATGATCTCTAAGGTTGTTCCTGCCGTGGATGTAGGCCATTAGGGCCGAACCACGTAATCCCTGTTTGTATCTCTTATCATTTCTTTCTTTGTTTATTTCTTGCTGATTTATTACTTGTTCTTGTTGATCTTGCTATTTTATCTCTGATACCTGTATATTTTTTGTTTGGATTTCGGATCTGTTTTCTTTAGTCCAAAAGAACTCTAGTTAAAGTTCTAACATATAGGTTTCTTAACCATTTCATTGCTGGTATAATTTGCTATTATGTTTAAGCTTTTGGGATATGAGTTTTACATTCAATATTTATTAATCATGTTATCAGAATCTTGATTATGTGAAGCTTCCTAATGACTGTAGACTGGTGCTCTTGTACATGTTTATACTGATGGAACTGCTTTAGTTACGCATGGAGGTGTTGAGATGGGCCAAGGTTTACACACAAAAGTTGCTCAGGTTGCTGCTTCTGCCTTCAATATCTCTCTCAGTTCTGTCTTTATATCAAAGACAAGTACTGACAAGGTAATCGCAGACACTTTTGTTAAAGGTTTCATATATTCTTTCTTGGAAAGGAATAGGAATTTACTCTAGACCATATTTGGTGGAAAAGCTGTGTTTGTGTCAAAGACTCACGTGTGAGACTTTGCATGTGTATGTCCTGTTCTCTCAGCATTAGAAAAGCTGAATACAATGGTAGGAGTGTCAAAGATTTGTCCTTATATCCCTTTGCTAGTGTGGTATAACAAGGAAGCCAAACATATGGCACTAACATACACTTGTCTGACATAGAGAGCAGCATCATTAAGAAGTATTGTTATATTTACTTGCAGTCCATATTGAGAGAAAATTTGCACCTTCCACTTGTTTTTTTTTTTTTATAATAATTAAAAAGTTGTTGGCCCTTTCTAATAGATTCTAAAGCTCTCTCCATTGGCAATTGTGTGACTAGATATCTTTCCTCTCACCAATCACCCTTAGAACCATGTAATAATACTTTTAAATTAAAGAGGAAAGAATTAGGTCCGTTTGGATAGTGAGATGAGATGGGATGACTTTAGATGAAAGTTGAAAGTTGAATAAAATATTATTAAGATATTATTTTTTGATATTATTTTTTGGGATTTGCAAAAGTTGAATTGTTTATTATATTTTGTGTGGTTGTAATGATGAGATGAGATGAGATGAAACCATTTCTATATCCAACGGGGCCTTAATCCTTCATAAGTTCTATGTGCAACTTGGAAAGAGATCATGGATTGCTTTTGAAACTGTCTGCATGTAGGCATAAGTGCATAGATAATATCTGCATAAAAACTTATATTATGTTGTTTTCGTTGCTCTGCCAAATCAGGTTCCGAACTCATCACCAACAGCAGCTTCTGCAAGTTCTGATATATATGGAGCTGCAGTTTTGGATGGATGTGAGCGAATAAAGGCACGTATGGAGCCCATCGCTTCACAAAACAATTTCAGCTCATTTGCTGAGGTACCTCCATTTGCTTAGTTTTGGATAAAAATTCCTTCATCATGTTCCTTGGATGATCTGATAAACAAGTGTAGGGTCTCTTATTTTGGATAAGTTCTTTCTTCTGGGGGCTATTAGTTGAAAAAACCTCCTATGTACATAGGATAAGCTTTAGTGTTTGTACTCCTTACTTTTATCAGTGATTCAGTAGCTTGTGTTAAATCCATGAAGGGTTTTACGTTGGAATCCATTGTTTTCATGGGAGAGGAATTTTCATTTAGGAGATCAAGAAGGAACATTTCTCATCGGCATTTATACATCTCCGTACACCACACTGAAATGAAATCAGCATACAGCAACACAATACAGCAGTACCATTAAAAACTGAACACTCTAACATGCTCTGAAAACGATGCACGAGATCCTCCCACATATCTGCTGCAGAATTCTTCCAACTCAACTCTATAGCAGGAATCAGAACAACGCAAAAAGAGGCGCTGGACAGAACAGTTCAAAGCCTACTGAGAAATAGCGTAGGACACTCTTTTCAATATTAGCATGTATACACTCAGGGATGGTGGTAAAACTATGATTTTGTGGCCATAGAAAGCAGAAGGAAAAGACTGTAAGGAAAAAAAAAACATTAGGTTGCAATATGATGGAACACCCAATTTTGGCAAATTACTTGGTGTCAGTCTAGTGTAACATAGCTATTTATACAAAAAATTACATCGATTTTAGTCAAAGCTTTCTAAATCATTCCAAGGAATCTCAATTGTCACTTTTAACTAGTCTTTGTAAGATTTAACATAAATGCAGCTAGTGTTTCCCTTGGACGTGACAAATGGTATCTAAGTCAACCTTGTAATGCCATGTGGTGCGGAGAGACCACGCAATGCAGACCTTGACAAGAACTTCAAGGATTTAAGTAGAAACGATTATGATGGTGCAGATGTGATTTGTGTTATGCGGAAATGAATTTTCCTTGTCTTATTAAGATGATATCAGGGTTTCATTTTAACTTTGGTTGTAAGAATTGTTTAATTTACTCTGCTTGTGTCTACACATGTATTTCATGAGTTAGTGTATGTTTGAGGGTACATTTTTGCTTCTCTGACTCGTGTTTCTGTGCTAATTGACAGGGTCATCCGAATGTGAAGGCCATCCATTCATCTAAAGCTGTTGGGGAGCCTCCATTTTTCCTGGCTTCGTCTGTCTTGTTTGCCATCCAAGATGCCATTATAGCTGCAAGAGCAGAAGTGGGTTCGAACGACTGGTTTCCTCTGGATAATCCGGCAACACCTGAACGCATCCGGATGGCTTGTTTGGATGAGTTCATCACACCATTTATTAGCTCCGACTTCCGCCCCAAGCTCAGTATTTGATGCGCCACTCCTGTTTCATATGCAATTATAGTTTCCTTGTCTACATATCCTGAAAACTTCCCTACACAGTTACTGTGGTTTTAGTATATTCATCACAATGTAGCTTCTCTGAAGATCCGAAGCGACATCATCTTTTTTTCTTTTTTTTTCAAAGAAGGGGACGATATCCAGTAAGTGAGGGCTGATCAGAATAATGTCACAAACTTGACCCTTTCGCTTGAGATGTGATAATGTAATTAGTTTTATGCATAATGCAAAGCCCCTGCGCTAAAATCTGCTCAGTCGGCAATTGAATGGGACAGCCCAAGTGACTCCTGACTTCGAATTTTCCATAGTTAAACTATTTTATTGGCAATTTGAAGGATTTTTGTTTTCTTGGTGACCTATAAGAAATGGTTAAGGTTATCAAAATCATGTGTTGCAACTTGGATTATATAATTAAAGGGGGCAGCAGAGGCACAGTTTGATATCAGATAGAAATTACAAGTCAGATTTGGAATAATGTATACTCATATGACATGAGTTTCGAAGCTTCTTTAAAGTTTTGTTTGGTTACGCAGTTTAAATGAGATGAGATGAGATGTTTTGTTAAAAGTTAAAAAAATAGTATTAGAATATAATTTTTTAATATAATTTTTATTTTATAATTTGAAAAAATTGAGTTATTTATTATATTTTATGTAGGAATTTTAAAAAGTTGTAATGATGAGATGAGATGAGATGATTTTACGTATCCAAACCAAGCCTAATCACCCTGCTTGTACTAATTACAAGTCTTGATGCTTATTTTCCCCATTAATAAAAGTCAAATTGTCAAACTTTTAACTTTTGTTGGAAGTCTGATTGTTATGTGGATGAGCGGCTCTCAAGTCATAAAAATGGTAGTCTTGAAACTTTCAGAGGTTTTAGCCTCTATTGTGTGACTTTTCATCATTACCAAAAGCTTAAACGTGGTAAAACTGCATACTTGCAATGGAGAATTTTTCAAAGAAAATTTCAGGCTGTGAAAAAGGTGACAAATAATGATTATTAAATAGATCAGATCTAATGTTATATTCTTCATTTCAATCATATTTGCCGATTTAACGTATTTGAAATGATTTCATATGTTAGTCACTTAAATGAACAACCACCTAAAATGTACGATATCAGTACTACGACTAAGAATGATTTCCATAGACTAATGCATATTGGTGTTTATTGTAATAACATGGACCAAGCAATTGATAATGCTAGGTAGATTTTCTTTTTTCATTTAAAGGAAAATAAATGTCCGATCTGGAAAAATGATCCATGTAGGTAGATTTTACAAAATGGAAAATGTTCCACAACGCGTTTTTTCATTAATTTCAACAAAAGCCAAAGACTTGGTATTAAATAACAGTGGAAAGTTTCTGCAGACAGACACATCAAACATGTCCCCATTCTCAAATTTAAGAGTTGTTGATGAATTGTTCTTGGCGTCAAGCCTTTATTAATATTGGAAAATCCAAAACTTGTATTAATTATTGGTTAGGTAAAGGTTGAAAACTTCAGATAGTGTCTACTCATTAGTCTGGATGCATGGCTATATAAATGGAGAGCCTGATCTCCTCAGTACTCATTCAACAGAGAGTATACCAAATCTTCTCTACATAAAAGTCACAGAATTGTGGGAGTTTAGTTTTGCACAAAAATGGCCAATCTGTGGCCAAATCTAATCTGTGCATTGGCAGTAGTCTTATTAGCCATCAATGTAGCAGCTGATGATCACAAGCCTTACGTTTATGCATCTCCACCTCCACCACCTTACATGTACAAATCCCCTCCACCACCACATTACCGCCACAAATCACCACCTCCATACAACAAGAAGTCTCCTCCACCACCGAATTACCGTTATAAGTCCCCACCACCACCATCTCCGTCACCACCTCCTCCTCCTTACATCTACAAATCCCCACCTCCTCCATCTCCATCACCATCCCCTCCCTATGTCTACAAATCCCCACCTCCCCCATCTCCATCACCATCCCCTCCCTATGTCTACAAATCCCCACCTCCCCCATCTCCATCACCCCCTCCACCCTACATCTACAAATCTCCACCACCTCCCTCACCATCTCCTCCACCTCCTTACATTTACAAATCACCACCACCACCATCTCCATCACCTCCTCCTCCCTACATCTATAAATCTCCACCACCACCCTCACCATCCCCTCCCCCTCCTTATATTTACAAGTCACCTCCACCACCTCCTCCTTCACCTCCTCCTCCATATGTCTACAAGTCACCACCTCCTCCTCCCTACGTATATAAGTCTCCACCACCACCCTCACCATCTCCTCTGCCTCCTTATATTTATAAGTCACCTCCTCCACCTTCTCCTTCACCTCTTCCTCCATATGTCTACAAGTCACCACCTCCTCCATCTACATCACCTCCTCCTCCCTACGTATATAAGTCTCCACCACCACCCTCACCATCTCCTCTTCCTCCTTATATTTATAAGTCACCTCCTCCACCTTCTCCTTCACCTCCTCCTCCATATGTCTACAAGTCACCACCTCCTCCATCTCCATCGCCACCACCTCCATATGTCTACAAGTCACCACCTCCTCCATCTCCATCACCGCCTCCTCCCTACATATATAAGTCACCTCCTCCACCCTCTCCCTCACCTCCACCTCCATATGTCTACAAGTCACCACCTCCTCCATCTCCATCACCGCCTCCTCCCTACATATATAAGTCACCTCCTCCACCCTCTCCCTCACCTCCTCCACCATATGTCTACAAGTCACCCCCTCCTCCATCTTCATCACCTCCTCCTCCTCCATATATTTACAAATCACCACCACCCCCATCTCCATCACCACCTCCACCCTATGTCTACAAGTCACCTCCTCCTCCATCCCCTTCACCCCCTCCACCTTATGTTTATAAATCTCCACCACCGCCATCCCCATACTACTATAAATCACCACCACCTCCGAAATACTAAAACCAATCACTATGTAGTAATCACGTGAGTAATTTTATAAGCGCATTCTCAAATCTCCATAACAGGATTTCTTTTCTTCTTTTACTTTTAGTTCTTGTACATCGTAACCCTCTAATGATTTCTACTACTTTGTTTTTGCAGCTTATTAGGTGAGAAAAGGAATAATTGTTGCTCATGAAGCAGTCAGATACTCTCGTGAGGGTTGGTTTATTAGCATCGTCCACTAATGTCAATTAAGGCATGAGTCCCACGTTTGAGACAAGCTGTGGACGCGCGCTTTGCATACTTTTAAAACATAACCTTTTTTTCTTTTTTTGCGGCCACTTGACATATTAATTATATGTATTTGTGATTTATTTAGTTAATGGATCAAATAAAGTATGCTTATTTGTTTTCTTTAATGGGATCGATCATGGTCGTCCAATATTCCTTTGCGGTAATGGCATTGACTCCATCATGTATATTGTATAACGCTCTCTCTCTCTCTCTCTTTCTCTTTCTCATAAAATTGATAATTTTACTATATATTTCTATGTGACAATCATGAACAAACAAAAGAAAAAAAAATAGTAATTGTTTCAAGACTAGCAAACCAATAAACAATTCAAAAGACAAATTCTTGTGACAGCGTTGTGAAAGGGGAAAATCTCTTATATTGGACTAAGAGCAAGGCACAGCTTACAACTCATATATGAGGTCTGGGTTGGACCGGGCTGGAGACATGGGCCGGATTAGGGCCTAGGTATGCAATATGGACTGGGTTAGATAGTAACACCTGGGTCAAGGCTCAGGTATGATGCCCAGGTCAGGTCACGTTCATGATAGGAAGCAAGACAGGACATGCAGGCAAGGCTTGATAGGGAAGAAACATAGCACTCAGTACCAGACGAGAAGACTTGCGGCGGTTCACACCTAACATTAATGAGAAGGCATACCGCATTCAATACAACTCAAAGTAGAAAGCATGACTCATTCAATATGGCCCAAGACCTGAGTAACGCACAACAACCCTGAGCATTTCATAGCTCGGCAAGGTGACAACACAAGGAAAACTTGACGAATCGACAGCATAATTATATTATCTCCTGCTATACAATACTTCACTACCGTGAAGACCAAGTCGGTAAGTATAAATGAGACACTACCAGCAGCAAACAAAGTAATCCATCACTATCATCCTACAGTCTCATCTTAACTACTATTCATCATCCCCTTCACCATCACTGACTTAAACATTGGAGGATTATTGGACTCCGAAGTCCCTCCATAATTACTGTACATGTAATCACTCAAGCACTGTCTGCATGGAGTTACCCAAACTTATGAAACACGACGTCAACAATTGTTGCTGAAATAATTCTTTAATTTCAATTCTTCTCATCTTAAAAACAATCAAAACGTATCTCCTAACATTATCAACTTTATTTTTTTTTTATTTCTTTTACCTTTGAGTCTACCAGGAGTGAAGAGATTTTTTATGGCAATGTCATCAATGAGGGTAATGATACCCTTACGACATTATACTACCTCTTTACTACGCATCTGACGTGTATTTACTTTTTCTATTTTTTCTCTACAGCGTTGCATACTTCTACGATGCCTACTTCTCTACCCAAATTTCCATCAATACCTAAATGTGTCAGAAGCTTTCAGTGAGACACTTTATTCAAAAAAATATTATTTTAATCTCTCTCAAAGGCCCCCCGTGAAAACTCCTCCAAAGGCTACACATTTTCTTCTCTACTTCCCAGGTGACTTTTATTTTTATTTTTTCTTTTTTTGCTGCTTGACCCTATCTACTGAGTACTGACAGCCTTTCTCTCTAACTGAACATGAAAACAAAACTTTCAAATGGCACCAAAACGAGCCCCTCCTTCTCTCATCTCTCTCTCTCTCTCTCTCTCTCTCCTCCCCCCCCCCCACGGTTTCGCTCCTTACAGCTTGGAAGGCATCCGTTTCCCCTCTGTTTTTTTTGGATTACCACCGTCGAACCCACCGAGCCCAGACAATGTGAAGCCCAACCCTCAAGCCCACCCTTGGAGCCCAACACGTGAAGCCCAAACGACGAGCCCAGCCCACCCTTGGAGCCCATACACATCAAGCCCAAACAACATCGAGCCCAAACGACGTGCCCAGACAAGAAGCCCAACTCTCGAGCCCACTTCCTCGATGCACTACCTGCGGTGAGGAGAACTATCTAACCTCCCTCGTGCCTCCGTGTCGCACCTCCTGCGGCATGAACAACTCAGTTGGTAGTTGCTTGTGTAATGCAATTGTCATTCTTGCTTGTGTAATCAGTTGAATATTCACAATGAATTTTTGGGTGTATTTGACACTTATGTAAATTTAATTTAATTTAATTAGTTGAATATTTACAAGTAAATTTAATTTATTATTGTAATTCTCATTTTTGCTTATGTAATTAGTTGAGTATTTTTGCATAACCAATTACCAAATGTGTATTTGTTACCGGTACAAGTGAATGTTGTATAAGAAAATACAAGCATAATTAAAGTTAAACCAAAATTTATACAAATGTTAAATTAAGTATGGGTCAAAAAAATACACATTTGGTTCACTTGTAAGTTAATTAGGACTTTTTAATGTAATTACATGTGAAACCGAAAAGAGTACCCTAGCTTTAATACATATCCTAATTAAATAATATGATAATTATACTTACAAGCATATTTTTTAGTACGAATTTTTTTTGGAAACCAACTAAATGTATTTAACTTACAAGTGAAACCAAACATAGTTAAATATGACTTCTTAACTTCGCACAATGAACTAGATGTTTTGACCCATAATTAAAGTTAAACCAAAATTAATATAAAAGATAAATTCAAAACTTTAAATTTTTTTATGTGTATTTTTGCTATATGTATGCCATATTTGATGTATTATTGACTCTTTTTACATGCTTCATTGATTTTTTTTTCTTTTGTAGGCTTATTAAATTTTTTTTTCTTTATTTGTTATGTTATGTAGGGATGGAACAAAATGTTGGAAATAAGGATGTTGTTGAAGAGCCACAAGCGGGAGTGTCATTTTCATTAGTTGAGGAAGTAAAGGCATACTACACGAGGTTTGATTTATTGTTGCGCATCAATGGTTGGAAGTGAAAGAGGGATTTTTACATATCATGTGGCTGATCAACTCCAAGTTACGAATGGGTTTAGAAAAAGTACAAAATATGTTGTTGAGTTTAACTAGAAAGAGTGTGAAGCTGGCTGCACATGTCATTTGTTTGCTTTTAAGGGCATTTTGTGTAGACATGTCATCTGTGTGTTGACACTCCATAATAAGGAAGAGGTGCCTGGAAAATACATACTCGATAGGTGGAGGAAGGACCTAAAACGAGATTACACACTTGTCTGAAGTAGTTGCGATGATCTGAGCTATAGTCCAAATGCACACCGAATGAATAAATTGAACAAGACTTTTTATGAGATTTCTTCAATTGCAGGCACCTCAGATGAAGGTTGTGCCAAGTTAATGACTCAATTAAGTAAATTAAAGCTGGAGTGGGTTGAGGTCCAACCAGTGTATGATAATCGTTCTACTGAGTCATTAAGGGTGATAAAGGGGTCTGAAAAATTAAAAAGTCTTGTTGCTGCTCGTAGTAAAGGTAGATCAGTTTCTAGGAGAAAACAATCATCGACTGAGAAGGCAGTGAATCGGTTGAAAGCAAGGAAGACTCAAAAGCTAAGTCAGGTAGTTTTTGTAGTTTGTGGTTCTAATTATATTTTGTAATCTATTGACATTAAATATATGTCTTGAAATTTTTAGCAGAAGAATAGACCACGCCTAGATAGAACCGTTGTCGCAGATGTTGGCTCGCTTAGCTTGCCTGAGCATGATTTTCCTATAGCCTCTACTGCTCAATCAACTGTGGTATTGTTAATTTATTTTCTAATTATATAATATTGATTCTTTGAGTATATTAATTGTGGGTATCTTGTTTTCGCTTGATAGGTACAGCCGTCTTTCCAACTCTTGGATGATGTTAACTCTTATGCTACTCCTACACCGATATTCGTATGTATATTAAATTAATTATGTTGAAATTAAATTTTACTCAAGATAGTACAATCACTAGTGTAACAATATACTACAGGTTTGGAATTATAGATCCATTCATTAGTGTCATTTTGCAAGGAAGCTGTTGAATTCAAGTAGCCACTGGTGTATTTGTTTACAATGGAAGGTAGACATATTAAGTTGTTTGATACCTTAATTAAGCTGAGCAGTACCTGTATTGCTGAGTGTGTTGATATCTATGTGTCTATTGCAAATATATTTGTTATTTGCCTCTGGTTGAAACCATGTTCTGCATGCTGAAAAAATATGTTGTTGATGTAATCATCCCTTGTTGAAGCTATTATTAGTTGTTGGTATGATTAGAATCATCAATTTTGTCAAAAATATATCTTTTTTATTTTTTCCTGGTGCACTAGATATATCATGAAGCTGAAATAGGGAATAAGAAAATAACTTACTCTGATTTCATCTCTTTTGTGTAATCACATTAATTATAGAGGCAAGGAATTGTAAACATGGATTTTCAATAACTTGTTTGTCTTGTGATATTATCAGGATCATGGCTTGTTTTGTAACCCTAGCTTGCAATTGATATCAGTGAAAGCTCAGTTATCTAAGATTAGTGCAGTTTTATATTCTCTTGTAGTCGTGTGCTTATGTAGAATCTTGTTTATAAAAAAAAATGGGGTTGCGCCTGATGCCACAAAGTGGGGTGTTTATGTACCAATTGGGATGTTTGTGCACAACTTTTTATAGCATTACAATGATGAATCCTTGATACATCTTACATACATATTTGGGTCATGAAAAATGGTGATTACGTACAAGTCATATTGTGCAAAAATCCTTAATACACAAATAAATACTACATTCACAATGCCATCAAATAACAATCCTTGGATTAAGTCATCTGGTAAATATTGAGTCATAATATTCATTCCAATTGGATACAACATTACAGAGCAGCTTATTACAACCTTAGTCATAATATTTCATTCCAAGAATACATGAGAATCCAAGATTCTAATCTAAGTTGTCTCATTTTCTTGTTTCCTCCACTGTGCATACTTTTAGCACCAATCTGTCTTTTCCTCCACTGTACAAAACATCAAAACCACTTGAAAATATCACAAGACAATGTAAATTAACTTCGTATTCTAAAAATACTACATTTAGTGGAAGGATTATTAACCTGGCATAAAGCAAGAATGAGAAGCTTAGAAACCACATAAATGTCCACCAACCCATGTACATGGATGAAAAACTCATTTCAAAGAGAACTGTGAATCTCATACTTACGGTTGTCCACCAGCTGTAAAATAGATCATTAGAATTCAGCTATATACACCATCTTAGCAACCTAATGGAGGGCTCACAGAAATGGTTTACAACACCTGAAACCTAAGACTTCACACGGGAGATCCCTCAACCAACCCAATCCAATCCAATGATGTTCCTAGGAATAGTTTGGTAAGATTATCATGAAACCACAATTATAAACTCTACATAATTGGACTGCATACGTGGGAAAATCTTAGAAATGAACCTCAATTTGAGTTTAAAAGTTATTTCATTTCGTGTAAGCAAATCTAAATTTTTCAATTTGAGTGGTGCAATATAAAAATTCAATTTATTTCATCTTGCGTTACGAGAATCTGTCTACATATCATATTAGATGTCAATGGAAGGCAAATGAAAGGAAAGACACCAAAAGAAAAGCTGTTGAAAGGGTGAATGACCAAGCACAAAGGAAAAACTAATGCGAAAGGAATCGAAGTACCTGGAGGCTTGGGAGGGGGCTGTGCGAGGCAATGATAGTGGTAGCACCCTTCTGTGACATCTCCCAAATAGCCCAAACTCGAGATAGATAGAAAGACAAGAAGAGAGAGAGAGAGGCGTAGTAGATTTCTGGAGAAGTATCCTCACCTTCGAAGGCGCTTGGGAGAGGTGGAGATGAAAGGAAACGAAAATGGATCTTACTCTGAGATTTGTGGTTTTGAAACCATAGACGACGCCATTGTTCCCATGCCGGTGGAGGTTTGGGCTTGCGATAGAGGAGGTTTGGATCTGGGCTTGCGATGGAGGAGGTATGGGCTGAGTGGGCTCGACCGACACATTACACGGTGGCTGGCCACTGAAAATGAAAGAAGATGAACAAGCTTATGAGGTAGAGCAAAGGACGGAGGGAGGGAGGGATGGAGGGAGAGAAAGAGAGAGAGCAGAGGAGAGAGAGTTAAGCCTGGTTTGGCAGTCTAAAGTATCTCAAATACTCTCAAACACTCATACTGCTATTATTTATTTTATTATTAATTTTTACCTATTTTTATTATTATTTAATATTTTATTACTATTTAAAAGTATTCTCAAATACTTTCAAGTCTAGTCATGGGGCTTTAGGCTGTGTTTGGACACTCGAGATACTTCAACTACTTTGAAGTATTCTTGTACGGCTGGGAGTATCTCTCCATCCAAACAACATTTGAAGTTTTGTCAAACATATCTCCAGCATTCTCTATGTGCACTGTTTCTACTGTCAGGTCATGATATTTGTTTGCGGAAAGGACTTTACGCAAGAAACCGGACTTTACGCATGAACAGATCCTAATATATATAACAGAGGAGTAATGGCAAGTGAATGGAGACTTGCCGAGAGGGACGGGCAAGGCGCGACGGAGTTGGGTCTGGGAGGCGGTTGAGGGTGGTCAGCGTAGTAGCCCGTCGCTGCGAGAGAGAAGGTGATGAGAGAGAGAGATGAGCGAGAGAGACGAGCGAAAGAGAGAGAAGGCACGGTTTGAATCAAAGGGAAGCTTACCGAGAGAAACGATAGACTCGGAGTGGCGTATAATGTTCCTCGGCACGGTCTGTGTAGGTGACGACGCCGAGGTGGAGTTGGCACCGTGTGTGGTGGCTTAAGGGCAGTGGGTTGGTTGAGCCATGACCGCTCTGTTTCGGGAAACAAAAACAGAGGTCCTTAGGTGTTGGTGAGGCTGCGCTTCTGCTTCGAACGGCTGAGGGAGGGTCAACGGACGGGGTTGGCGGCTTGTGGTGGCGTTACCGTTTTCACGTGGGGTTGGGCAGTGGGTGCTATGGTGCAAGAGATTTCGTGGAAGAGCTTGGCAGTGCGCTGGTCTGGCTTGGAGGAGCTGGGTAGTGCGGTGGTCTTCGCCGCTGCAGTGGTGCGGGTCATATTTATTATTATTATATGTAAATAAAAAATAAAATCAGTATAATATTTATTATTATTATATATAAATAAAATAAAATTATTATAATATTTATCTACTATATATAAAAATAAAATAAAATAATTATAATATTTATCATTATTATATATAGATAAAAAATAAAATTATTATAATATTTATCACTATTATATATAAATAAAAAATAAATTACTATAATATTTATCATTATTATATATAAATAAAAAATAAAATCACTATAATATTTATCACTATTATATATAAAAATAAAATCACTATAATATTTATCACTATTATATATAAATAAAATCATCATTTCATCATCCTAAAAAAAATAATTATTGATGGGATCCACACCCTTTTCAATTCAAAATTCAAAAGTCAACAACTCAACATACTTCATACATCCAAACAACTCAAACTACTTTCAATGGGACCCACAAACTCACTCTAATCTCTATTCATAACTATTCACAACATTTCTCAACACTTCTCAACCCTTCTCGTTACTCAAACATAGCCTTAGCCTTTAAGAGAGAGACCAATTTTTTTTTTTTTAAATAAAGCGTCTCAACTGAAAGCTTCTGACACATAAGGGTATTGATGGAAATTTGGACAGAGAAGTAGGCATCGTAGAAGTAGGCAGCGCTGTTGAGAAAAATTAGAAAAAATAAATACATGTCAAATGCGTAGTAAAGAGGCAGTATAACGTCGTAAGGGTATCATTACCCATTAATGATGGGTCCACAAGTGGGGTCGTCCTCCATGCCCGGATTCCTAAAAACCCAACTCACATCTACCTCGAACGCGTAGGTGTAAGGGTCCCACCCTTGCACGTTGTACAGTGTCTGCAGGTCTATTGTCAGCGAAGCCGGCGGCACGGACAAGTTCAGTGACTCTAGCTGCGCGCAGGTACAAGCCGCACTGAACGTGACGGAATATATGGACCCCTTCTCCACCTTTAGGTCCTGGCTGATCTCAGCGTCATTGTCGAGTTGCACGGCGTGTCTGCCCTCGGGTATGATGAGGATCATCCTGCCCTGTTTTTGGCCCGCTTCGACGAGCTCTACCGTGCCATTCACGATATATTTGGATTTGAAGATGAGTTGAGTTGAATTGAGATAATAAAATATTATTATAATATTATTTTTAAATATTAAAGTTGTTTTAAAATTTGAAAAAGTTGAATTATTTATTATATTTTGTATTGAAATTTAAAAAAATTATAATAATGAATTGAGATAAGTTCGGATGAATTTGGCAACCAAACGAACTCTGAATCTTCAGCTAGGGATCAAGATGGGCCCTTCTGCTACTGCCTTGTTTGGGAACCCGATTGATGGCGGCGTTTCAAAATCACCGTTTGGCAAAGGACCTGCATACAGGATAATAGAATTTGCAGGATTACTGAGATTAATTGAAGATGAACATAAAATTCTTTTATGTAATAATTTTATAATTTTAATTTAAGAGAATTGCTAACTCTGTCATATGAAGCTTACTGCTCCTTTGATCCTCTTTATGGCACATTGTGATTTATTAAAAAGATAAACATTTAAAGCAAAATATCGTCTAAAAGTTCTTTATTGTTTCTACCATTTTCCCATTCACTACTGTTACGTACAATCGCCGTTTGCAAGCGACGTGCAAACGGCTTTTAAAGTTAATATAAAGGAATGCAATCGTGGCTGGGTCCCACTCTCTCAGTAATCTTTTCTTCTACACACTCTCTCTCTCTCCCTCTCGAATCTCTTCTCTCTCGCAGCATTCTCTCTCAACCAAACTCTCTCTCTATCTTCTCTATGAATATTACTGCCCTTAACCACTCCATCGAGCAATACTCCAGAAGCTTATAGTCAATGAATGGAACAGATACTTTCGTGCCAACAATCGTTACGGAGCTAAATTTAGTAAAAAACGGAGGTAAAGCAAGTCCCTTCTCAGCATCTTCAAGTTCAAAAACCAGCAAAACTGGACAAAACAAAATAAAGAACCTCATACCGTAATCGGAATTGATTCGAATTCACCCAAAACACCACTAATGAATAAGTACAAGAAAATAATCGGTTTTCGTTGAAAAGGATGTACCTGAGCTTCGAGCACTTCTTCTGTGGGGCTTGCGTGAGAACTTCCTGCGATATATCCACAGGCACAACAAAGACAAAATGCCTGCAGCAAAAGCAGTGCAAGCAACGATGAACACAATTAACATTTTCTTGTATGCATCCACATGATTGTCTTCAATCCCCACCTCGATTCCTGGTTTGCATAAGGAATATAGACGTATTAGAAGGGTAGAAATTAGCTTTGGCAAAACGGCAAAACCTCGTCGATTAAAAAAGTTTGAACTTTTTTGAGACTGGATTTTACAATTGCAAGAAAAAATGGAGAAGAATCCACATCGGAGAAAAGAGTTTAATTTTAACCATAACTGAAAGAAATCAACAAGAATGAGCTTTCATTGTGACAACATTAAAATACTGTCTCTTGGTCGCTGTTTTTGAATTTCGAAATGATTTGGCTCATGACCCATTTAAAAACAAGTACCCATGGCCATGAAACACACACAAATATTAAACTACCTAGAGAGAAAGCAGCCATTGATGTGGGAATTAAAGAAACGGGTGAGACTGTTGGGGAGGAAACAGAAGCTGAAACAAGGAGAGAAACATTGAGAGGGGAAAATGGAAGGAGGGAGAGTCAAAGGGGGCTTCGTTTTTATTTTTCCACGTGACGCATTTGCCCAGCGCTTGCATCAGGAGACTGCATATAGCTTTTTCTTTTCCCATTTGTGTTTTTTTATTTTTTAAATTATGGTGGTGCTACGTCAAAAAGATTGATCATATGAGCAATGAACTTCAATAGTTAAGTAGCATATTCTTATATGAAATAAAGAGATTTTAGTCAAGAATCTATGACATATGATCCCATTTTTTAAAGAAAAAATCTGGATGTGAAACTCTCTACCTCTTGTATTTAAAAAAAAAATAGAGATATTTTTATAAAATAGAGCCTTATGAGTATAGGTTTAATGTATGTATTATAAATTACGCAAACTTATGCTAAAAAGAGAGAGGAGGTGTAGATTTCAGGAGAGCCTATGGGACTAACGGAAGATCGTGACCGTGACCATTCAAAATTTGGGAGGGACCTACAAAAGCGAAGATCAATTAGGAAATTGAAAGTTGGTGGTCCCCTTCGTTCAACGCAGGCACTGACAACACGCATCCACGCTAAGTAATTGGCCTGTGCAGTTTGCCCTCCTCTCACGAGTCACGACAAAAGAATTGTACGAGTTTCAGTTCTCATGTACTTGTGCAGATAATCACACGGGACAACAACGCTGTCACAAGACATGACAATCCCACCTTGCTTCCCAAACAAATTATACGCATTTGGTCAGATCATGATCATCATTTGGTTATAAAATATTATAAACATGTATGGATGACCTGCATGCATGCTTTTGCACCATTAATTAATATTTTATGACTTGTACCAGCAGCGATCTGAGATGGAGCAGATCATCAACAAATGGAATAAGTAGAAGTCTCGAACTAAAATAACTAAAATATTGATTCAACACTTCACCCAATTTAATTAAATATTTTATTTATTAAGCTCGCCTATTAAAAACGAGTACTAGGATATATTATAAGAGAACCGATATATATATATATATATATATATATATATACATAGAGATCCTACGTAAACAAATTTACAAATTAATGATATTATTTGACGTCATATGTTATATTTACTTTATAATAAAATGTATTTTAAAATCTAATATATCACATCAAAATATATTAGTTTGTGAATTTTATTTTATAAAATCTCTATGTAGACCAAGCGCGCATTGCTTTTATATATTGTAAAAAATAAAAATCTATATATCTTTGTTTATGAGTTTAAACTTTTAGGACAAGTAGATATTGCATATTATATTATATTAATTATTTTCTTTGACATCTAGTATGATAACAAACTGTACGTGGTACTAATTTGATCTGTATCAAACAATAATACTGAACATGGATTGATTAATTAATTCATGCCGACTCGGAACTAAACATGCTTGCAAATTAAAAGGTCGAAAATAGAAGTCAATTAAATTACAAATAATATTATCATTGAAGATCAATATCGTGTCTCTGAAATTTCTTGCCGGAATATGATACGATTGCGCATGAAGCAACGCTTCATAGGAGCATGAGAGCTACTAGACCGAACGTGCAGCTGGCTGACTATGTAGCCTAATTTGGCAAGATGAATCTCTAGTATTATATTTCCATGTTTGGTTGTTATTTTCTTTTCTTGTTAGTTGCTCTTTCCTTTGATGGATTATTTTATTTCCTTCCTGGTTTTCTTTCTTTATTGAGAAGTTATTGCCTTGCATGGTTGTAATCGGTTTATAACAAACTGAAGAATCTCTTGGAAAGTTATGCAATAAGATATTCAGAAAATCTGGTCTTCTCAATACCGTGAATTGAGAGAAGGTTCCTCTGCACCGTGAGCAGAGCATTGGGGTGTTGGTTCCTATCAATTGGTATCCAGAGCCTATGTTTCCCTTTCCGTTGTCCATGGCTGATCCCACAAAGTCGAATAAGGTTCGCTTTGAGCAACTCGAAGGAGCTGTGTTGGAATTGCGCCGTGGTATGCAAGTCATGCAAGAAACAAGCGTGACCACCCAAACTCTTCTTCAAGAGTTGGCCTCACTTCCCTCTGCTTGGGATTCAAGACGTCGTCGCAAGGCTTCGTCCCGCCAACCACCCAAGGAAAGTCCACCATCATCGCCACATTCCACTAATTCCAGGAGTTCTGCCACTGGTGAGTCTGATAGAAATGAGAGCGATGGCTTTCCTTTCTCTCAAACGTCCGATACGGGAACCGAAGATGGTCGTGCCGTAGCTACAAACAAGACTTTGCACATGCACTCACGTGTGAAGCTTGACTTTCCCCGTTTTGCAGGTGAAGATCCAACAGTTTGGCTTGACCGTGCCAAGCAATATTTTGCTATTCAGGAGATTCAGGGCAAGAAGAAGGTGACGCTAGCGTCTTACCATCTTGAGGGTGAAGCCAACCAATGGTGGCAATGGTATAACCATTCTCATGATGGGAAAACCATCTCATGGCACAAATTTGAGAAGGGTATTTTACATCGCTTTGGACCCACAAATTTCGAAGACTACGATGAGGCGCTTAACAAGATTAAACAGAAGGGCACTTTTCGTGAATACCAACAAGAATTTGAAAAACTTGCTAACCGGGTAACTGGATGGCCAAAGAAAGTATTATTAGGCGCTTTTATGGGAGGTTTAAAGGAAGACAGTGCCGTGGAGGTTCGTATGTTTTCGGCCCAAGGGATTAAAGTGTGCTATTGACTTGGCCAAACGCCAGGATGAGAAGTTACAGAGGACCCGCAAATTGTCTAGCAGTGTCACCTCCAACAATCGCCGTATGGGCGCTATTGTTTCAACCACTCCCATTACTCCGCTACCAACTGCTAAGCCGTTACCTGCTAATGCAGTAAAACGATTATCCTTCGACGCGAGAAAAATCTCTGTTTTAACTGTGACGAGAAATTTACTCCGGGACATCGTTGCCAGGCTCAAACATGTTTAATCGAGGCTGATATTCCATTTGCGTTGGAAGAGAACTATGAGGAAGAGTCTCCTCCAGATGCGCCAACATACCCACTTATTTCCCTCCATGCATTATTGGGGAGTCTTGGCAACCGTACCATGTAGGTCCGCGCCATGGTTAATCGGCAAGAAATTAATGCATTGATCGATGGAGGGTCTGGCCATAATTTTATTAATCAAGCAGTGGTTAATCGTTTAAATCTCGCGGTCACACCTATCATCCCGTTTTATGTTCGGGTTGCTAGTGGGGAAAGGCTCACTTGTCAAGCCAAGTATGAGAAGGTCCCTATTTGCATTCAAGGGTTCTCGTTTCAAACAACGTTATTTGCATTACCTATTAGGGGCTTGGATCTCGTCTTGGGCTATCAATGGCTTGAAGGACTGGGCTGTGTCGTTCATGACTATGCCTGTCGTTTTATGGAATTTACTATTGGCAATCAGGAATTTATTATCAAAGCCGATCCCATAGGTCCCTTTGTGGTTGTAGATGTTAATTCTTTGTTGCAGGAATGGAAGCTGGGAGCTTAAATGTTTTGCTTGGCTAAGATTGAGACTGATGAGGCAATCCAATCGGAACCCACTCCAAATCTAGCTCATGAAATTCAAGCTATTTTGTTGGACTACCAACAGGTCTTAACGATGCCACATGATTTACCGCCCTCACGTATCTTTGACCATCGCATCCTATTGAAGAATGAATCCGCTCCCGTAAATGTGGCACCTTATCGGTATGCCCATTTTCAAAAAAATGAAATTGAACGCCAAGTAGAGGAGATGTTGTCTACAGGTTTGATTCACCCCAGCACTAGTCCTTTTTCGTCTCCAGTATTATTGGTAAAAAAAACAGATGGTACTTGGCAATTTTGTACCGATTACCGAGCATTGAATGAAGCAACTATCAAAGACCGTTTTCCAATTCCCACCATCGAGGACATGTTGGATGAGTTATTTGGTGCGACTCATTTTTCTAAACTGGATCTTAGGGTCGGCTACCATCAAATTCGGGTTCATTCAGATGATGTCCATAAAACGTCTTTTCGCACACACGATGGCCACTTTTAAT
Organism: Cyclocarya paliurus; assembly: GCA_029856935.1. Classification (NCBI taxonomy): domain Eukaryota; kingdom Viridiplantae; phylum Streptophyta; class Magnoliopsida; order Fagales; family Juglandaceae; genus Cyclocarya; species Cyclocarya paliurus. The sequence continues at coordinate 2,340,202 of CM056958.1, read as the reverse complement.
ATTTGGTAATGCCATTTGGACTGTGCAACGCGCCATCAACATTTCAAGCCGCCATTAATTCAATTTTTAAGATGCATTTACGTCACTTTATTCTTGTATTTTTTGATGATATTTTGATTTACAATAAATCTTGGACAGATCATTTACGTCATCTTCAGACTACTCTTGGAATTTTGGTCGAGCATTCATTCTACATCAAACCTTCCAAGTGTATTTTTGGCCAACAGGAGGTGGAATACCTCGGCCACATTATTACCCCCATAGGCGTACGGGTGGATTCTTGCAAAATTGATGCTATGCATCGTTGGCCTCCACTCAAAAATATTACCGCACTACGAGGATTTCTCGGACTCACTGGATACTATCGCAAATTTGTGCGAAATTATGGTCTCATTGCATGACCACTGACTCAGTTATTAAGGAAGGGGCAGTTTGTATGGAGTGACGAGGCTGATCGGGCTTTTACTTCCTTGAAGACTGCTATGACAACGACCCCGGTTTTGGCACTTCCTAATTTTTTTGAAGATTTCCTGATAGAAACTGATGCTTCCAGTTTAGGTGTTGACGTAGTGCTCTCTCAAAATGGTAGACCGCTTGCTTTCCTTAGTAAAGCCATTGGTCCAGCAAAGAAATCGTGGTCAACCTATGAGAAGGAGATGCTAGCTATTCTAGAGGCCATCAAATCTTGGCGGCCCTATTTGTTGGGTAGAAGATTCAAAATTTGCACCGACCAAAAAAGCCTTCGTTATCTTTTGGAACAGTGGATAACCACCCCTGAGTAACAAAAGTGGGTAGCTAAATTTTGGGGTTTGATTATGAGATCATCTACAAACTTGGGAGAGAAAATGGTGTTGCAGATGTACTTTCACGTAGTGGCTTGGACCATGAATTAGTTGCCATCTCTGGACCGATATGGGAGATTTGGGATGGTTTACGGAAAGCTACACAAATGGACGCTGCTTTGGGTCCTCTGGCACGCCAGTTGCATGAAGATCCTCTCTCTGTGGCTAGATTTAGCTTGAAAAATGGTTGCATCATGAAGGACGGTCGTATCCTAGTTCCTGATGTCCCAGAAATTAAAAAGGCACTTTTACGTGAATTTCATGATAGTGCAGTGGGTGGGCACTCCGGCATTTTCCGCACATATAAGCGACTTTCTTTGCTTTTTCATTGGCGGGGCATGAAAAAGATATTCACCTTCACATACAGCAGTGCGACTCTTGCCAACGGAACAAGTATGATACTCGTCACCCAGTCGACCTGATTGAGCCATTGCCAATTCCGTCAGGAGTGTGGACTGATGTGTCCATGGATTTTATCAGTGGACTCCCTAAGTCAGCTGGTAAGAATTCAATTCTTGTGGTCGTTGATCGGCTCACTAAATTTGCACACTTTGTTGCGTTGGCCCATCCTTACACAGCCCGTGACGTTGCTGATGCTTTCATTCCGAATGTGGTCAAGCTCCATGGTTTGCCATCTTCCATCGTCAGTGACCGTGACCGCATATTCATGAGCCATTTTTGGCACGAGCTCTTCCGTTTACAAGGTACAAAAATGCGTACTAGCTCTGCCTATCACCCGAAAACTGACGGCCAAACCGAAGTGGTGAATCGCTGCTTGGAGCAGTATTTTTGCTGTTTTATACATGTGACGCCGAGACGCTGGGAAGCTTTTCTAGCATGGGCCGAATTCTCCTATAACACCTCCTTTCATAGCTCCATGCGGATGACCCCATTTGAAGCACTTTATGGCCGCCCACCTCCCATTCTGAATGCTTACGTACCAGGTTCCACAGCTGTGGCTAAAGTTGATCGCGATCTTATTGCTCGAGATGGCATTCTCCGTCAACTCAAGACCAATTTAGCTATTGCGTGTAACCGGATGAAACAACAAGCTGATAAAGGCCGTCGGGATGAAGTCTTTGAAGTTGGTGATTGGGTCTACTTGAAGTTGTAACCATACCGTCAACATTCTGTTCTCAAGCGTCCTTACCAGAAGCTGGCAAGTAAATCTTTTGGGCCCTATCAAGTTCTAGAGCGCATCGGCACCATAGCTTATCGCCTCAACTTGCCTCCTGATGCTAAAATTCACTCTGTCTTTCATGTGTCCCTCTTGAAGCGTTGTCTTGGGGATGCCGAAGTTGTACAACCTACTTTGCCACCTTATGCCGAGGATGGGTTACCCCTGCTACAACCTGAAACTATTTTAGATTCACGATGGGTACAGAGTGCTAGTGGGCGTGTGAAGGAAGTACAGATTTGCTGGAATATATTGCCACCCGAAGATGCCACATGGGAACCACTTTCGACCATTAAGGAGCAGTTTCCTAACTTTAACCTTGAGGACAAAGTTCATCTTGAAAGAGGGGTGAATGATACAATTGCGCATGAAGCAACGCTTCGTAGGAGCATGAGAGCTACTGGATCGAACGTGCAGATAGCCGACTATGTAGCCTAATTTGGCAAGATGAATCTCCAATATTATATTTCCATGTTTGGTTGTTATTTTCTTTACTTGTTAGTTGCTCTTTCCTTTGATGAATTATTTTATTTCCTTGCTGGTTTTCTTTCTTTATTGAGAAGTTATTGCCTTGGTTGTAATCGGTTTATAACAAACCGAAGAATCTCTTGGAAAGTTATGCAATAAGATATTCAGAAAATCTGGTCTTCTCAATACTGTGAATTGAGAGAAGGTTCCTCTACACCGTGAGCAGAGCATTGGGGTGTTGGTTCCTATCAGAATACGTGCATGGTCTCCAAAAGCTTCTACATGATATATATAATATGTTGCCGGCAATGAATCGATCTGCCTTTTCCTAGACAAGAAATTAAGAGACAGATAGGATTGACCTTTTATTGGCTGTTTGATTATTTGAGTTTCACGAAAACATGGTCGGTAGCTCTGTTTATACAACTTAATATAATTAAATATAGAGAATGTGTGGATCAGACATTGTTAGAAAATGAATGCAGGCACAGATCATTCAGTTGACAAATTGATGATCATCTGCGGTCAAAGTTTCTCTCTTAAATGTTGTTGGAATTTGGAAGTGTGAGTTATATATTTCTTGGTGGACTTTAGTAAATCTTGGAATGGTCATAGCTAGGTTTATTAACCTAATTAATATTTTATACTCATAAGGATAATTTCTTTCTTCTAGATAATTTGATATTTCTGTGAAATCACCTTTCTTATCCCAACAGCTTAAACTGATGGGACGAGGTAGATTTTATTATTTATTTTATTTATCTAGTTGGGAACAACCAAAGCTTTGTAGAGAGAGAAGGTAGGAGAAGCTCTACCTTCTCTCTAGAAATCCAAACTGAAAACCACCTCAGAAAGGGGGGGGGAGCTTCGGCTCCTCCCTCCTCCCATATGCAATTTTCTCCAAGTGTTTAATTTTGCAATCAGTGTTTTGGTTTTGTTTTGTTTTTTTTCCATGCAATCAAAGCATGGAGAAGCGGTAATTGATGTTTTTCGGTGGCCAATGACAAGCATGCACCCCACTGCAAGGTTCCGAAGCTGTCGATCTTTTAGACTGCTGAAGATTTCGCCAAAAGGAGCAGCGTGTGATCCACATGTCTGGGTCAAAGTGCACGTGTGGCCTCCACTTTCTTCCACATAAAGGGCTCTACCGCCGCCACGCGAGGTGTTTTTGGGGTCAGGGATCTCGGTAGCTTTAGGATCGACGGTTCGGCACACTCCTAGCATGGCGCATGTTCTTCATGCACCATTACTACCTCCTTGCTCAGTGTTTTTTCTCTTTTCAGTGTATTTCAAATTTCTGTTTTGTTGTATTTCTATTTTTTCAATTTTTCCTATGTTTTTTTGTTCTGTTGCTTGTGTTAGGTAAAAAAAAAAAGGCTATTGAACTTGTTGTTCATAGCAGGAGAACCCTCTTTTCCTTTGAGGATGGATGATGGATGATGGATGATGGATGATGGTTTTCCCGCTCCTCCTTTAGAGGATGGGAGTGATTTTCCCTCTCCTCCTTTGGATCAGGATGGAGGGTTGGTTATCTTGTTTTTACAAAGTGTTATATTCTCAGACAAACTGGAATTGAAATATCTGTTCTTACAGAGTCTCATTCTCAGAAGATTTTGTTATTATAGAGCTTATAGAAGTTAAGACAATACCCGTCACAAAAATGAGTAGTTTGGTTTGTAATTTAGATTTTTTCCTGTATTTATCAATCACAGCTGTAACTTTGGTTTCATTAAATGAAATGAAGTCTATTTTCCATAAATAAATAAAAAAAACGCACATTGATCATCATGTAATTTTATCTCTCATTTACTCAAAATGAGATATTACAATCTCTCTCTTATAATTAAATCCCTAATTAATGTCCTCGTCAAGCTATTCTATCGCAAATGAGTTGAAGCATGCATATATATATTTCTCTCCTATACTCAATTTGAGGTGTTACAATGCGCTAAGTGTGGATGACCGTATTAGACGTACAGGAATCCCTATTGTTTCAAAGTGTAACTGTTGTGTAAAAGGAGGATACGAAGACTTGAATCACATACTGGCTACTGGTGAGGTGGCTAAGACAATATGGGAGAAAAGTGCAAAACAGGTAGGGTTGCCGTGGAGACAAACCCAAAGCTGGTACGAGGTGGTACAAAGATGGTTTAACAAAGCTTCCAAGTCTACTACTAAAGGTCAGCTAATCGGAATTATTCCATCTATAGTCACTTGGCAGCTATGGCTAAGAAGATGTAGCGTGAGAATGGAAGGAAGAAGCATCAATGTAGAGGCAACCTGGAGACAAATAAAATATTGGATTCGGAAATTAAGTGAAAAGATCAAGGCTGCCAAACCATTGAGTGCAAGGGATGAAAAGATCCTTGAGGATCTTAACATCCCCTATAAAGCCCCAAAGGTGAAACCTGTTCTGCTAGTTGCTTGGGAGAGACCACGTTCAGGTTGGTACAAACTTAATGTAGATGGGAGTTGTAGAGGTAACCCTGGTATGGCAGGAGTTGGAGGGGTGGTTAGAGATGAATCTGGGAAGTTAGTGGCTGCGTTTGCAGCGCCCATTGGGCATGGTACAAACACAAGTGCAGAATTTTCGTTACTGTTACATGGGCTTAGAATTATTCAGCAAAAACTTATTACAAGAGTGGAGATAGAAATGGACTCCCAAGTGGTTATTAATTGGATAAAATCTGCTTCTTGTGGTGTGTGGTACCTCGAAGATTTCTGGGAGAAACTTCAGTCTATTTTACAGAAACTGTCATACAACTTGCGGCATATTTACAGGCAAGGTAATTCAGCAGCTGACTTCCTTGCAAGGCTGGGATCCCAAGGAGTTACTATTATCTGGGAATCTATGGATTCAATCCCCCATCTGTTGAGAGGAGTACTCCGACTGATAGGCTTGGACTGGCTCAGATTAGATGATTTAGTACTAGTTTTATGTTTGTTTTCTGCCTTGTAGCTGGATGTATTTTCCTTTGCTTGTTTTTTGTCAAAGCTGGGATGTTTCCCTGGTGGTAGCTTTGTAGTTTTTTGGTGGTAGCTTTTTATTTGGCTATGGTGATTGATTGTAGTCAACTCTGGTATACTATGTTCTGTAACGGTTTCTCAGCCACAAGTGAGGTTCAATAAAATTTGGAGGTACTGTCCTCCTTTATTTAAAAAAAAAAAGTGGTCACTGAAATTCCCGTAAAAAAAAATAAGATCAAAGCTAGCTTAGAAATCATCAAATTAGATATAATATCCAAGTCAAAAATGTACGTACGTATATACGTATATGTACGTATAGAGAAATTAGAGAGATAATAAAAAGACATCATACACAAAAACTTGATGATCATGATCAGCCTGCTACTAATAATTACATGATCTCATGATCCATGATGAACAGGGCAAGTATTCCCGCTAGCTGCTTAATATTTATATATAAGAAGGGCAGATCTAGAAACGTCACTGTTTGGTGTACGTTTCTTGGCAAGACAACGCAAGGCCAAGGAGTATGTATTATTCCGGCTCGTCGTTTCACAAGACATGTCTGGCATTTTCTTAATTTTTCTTTCTTACGAGCGTGATAGATATCATGTACTCCTCTGCCTTGATGAAACGCGTAAGCTTTGAAAGGACAACGGAATATTAATTTCGACGTGCTCGATCGGTAACAACAATGTAAGGAATAATTAGATTTAGTGATGCATGCAAAATAGCAATGAGATCGATACATTATATAAGAATTGTCGATCCTTCAGTACTTGTCCACATTCCGTGCTTTTTTCTTTTAAATGAAGAGTCGAAAATCACCTGCTCAATAGTAATGCCGTCCTAATTTTATTAAGAAACTATCATTTATAGTGAAGAAAAATTGTAGTTACATACTGATACCTGGAGTTACAAGATATGCAATAAAGACCCAAAACCAAGTGTCAAAAGCACCTAGAAGCCTCTAACCAAAAACCAAACTTACAACAAACAATCAACCAAACCCAAAGCCAAGAACCAAACAATGCATATCCGAAACAAACAATACATAGCCCAAAAAAAGACAAAAATTAAATCCTGAGATTGGGAAACCAACTTATCTAGACGAATAATTCCTTTCAAGAGCGAGGCAAATTATGGCTTCCCTCATAGCAAATATTCCTTTCGTGCAAGAAAATCTGCCGCTTGGTTACCTTTCAGATATTGGTGAACCACCAAAAAATAACCACATTCCACACTTACATTGCTTATAATGGAAGAAGAAACCCAACTTATGGCTTCCCTCATAGCAAATATTCCTCCCCATCTCGCCTCTCGTGCAAGAAAATCTGCCGTTTGGTTACCTGACCGATATTGGTGAACCACCAAAAAAAAGACCACATTCCGCGCTTACATTGCTTATAACGGAAGAAAATTACACTGGTTCTTCATGCTTATATATGGATCACAGAGGATATCGCTTCAGGCCCTTATTGCACATAAAGACTCTTGTTCAATAAAAACAACAAACAAAAAATTACAAAGCTGAATATACCATAAATAAAATCCAAGCTGGAAAGTGATTATTCGTGTAACAATTCAAATTGATTCAGGGGTTTGATTGAAATTTAATAGCCCTTTGGCGGTGGTGGTGATTTGTAATAATATGGGATTGGGGAAGACTTGGATGGTGGAGGAGGTGATTTACGGAGGTATGGCGGATGTGGCCAGTGAGATGCGGGAGGAGGAGACTTGGACGGTGGATAAGGTGACTTATAGTCGGTGATCGGGTAGAAGAACAAAAACCAGCCGAGAGATGGACATCAGACCACATCATATAAGATACAGATCTAGAGAGAAAGAGAGATAATAAAAAGATATCACATACAAAAATTAACTTGATGATGATCAGCCCGCCTGCTTCTTAATTACATGATCTCATGATCCATGATGAACAGGACAAGTATTCCAGCTAGCTGCTTAATGCGTATATATATATATACGAAGGGCAGAAACGTCCCTGTTTGGTGTAAGTTTATTGGCAAGACAACGCAAGGAGTATGTATTATTCATGACTCAATTATTTAATCTTAGATTACGTGTGTTCGTCTGCGTACGTTGACGTGATACCATATTATTTTCATGCACATACATATAATAAAGATCACGGCTCGTCGTTTCACAAGACGTGTCTGGCCTTTTCTTAATTTTTCTTTCTTACGAGCGTGATAGATATCATGTACTCCTCCGCCTTGATGAAAATAACAAATGGCCTACTTCTAAATATATATCATTTTTAGGATGGTCAGTAATATTAATGTGCATGGTACTGGCCGATTCGACCCACGTTGGTACACAAACGCGTAAGCTTTGAAAGGAAAACCGAATATTAATTTCGACGTGCTCGATCGGTAACAACAATATAAGGCATAATTAGATTTAGTGATGCATGCAAAATAGCAATGAGATCGATACATTATATAGAATTGTCGATCCTTTCAGTACTTGACCACATTCCGCGCTTACATTGCTTATAATGGAAGAAAATTACACTGGTTCTTCATGCTTATATATGGATCACTCAGACCGGCCTGCTACTTAATTACATGATCTCATGATCCATGATGAACAGGAAAAGTATTCCAGCTAGCTGCTTAATATATATATAAATGTAAGGAGGCGGAGGAGACGATGAGGGAGGTGGTGGCCATTTGTAAATGTAGGGAGGTGGAGCTGATGGTGATGGAGGGGGTGGCGATTTGTAAATGTAAGGGGGTGGAGGAGACGGTGAGGGTGGTGGTGGAGATTTATAGACATATGGAGGAGGAGGTGAAGGTGATGGTGGTGGTGGAGAGTTATATACATATGGAGGAGGAGGTGATGGTGATGGAGGGGGTGGCGATTTGTAAATGTAAGGAGGTGGAGGAGATGGTGAGGGTGGTGGTGGAGATTTATAGACATAGGGCGGAGGAGGTGATGGTGAGGGAGGTGGAGGCGATTTATAAATATAAGGAGGTGGAGGAGACGGTGAGGGTGGTGGTGGAGATTTATAGACGTAGGGCGGAGGAGGTGATGGTGAGGGAGGTGGAGGCGATTTATAAATATAAGGAGGTGGAGGAGACGGTGAGGGTGGTGGTGGAGATTTATAGACGTAGGGTGGAGGAGGTGATGGCCATGATTTGTACGGTGGTGGATGAAATGGTGAAGGACAAGGAGGTGACTTATAGACATAAGGAGGACTCCATTGGGGACTTCTCCAAGGAGACCGCGACGTGTAGTAAAACGGCCGAAGGCCTCCATTCTTTGGTGGCATAAACGGCAAGTGTAGTAAAACGGCCGGAGAAGCATTAACGTTACGCTCATGAGTGGCTATCAGGCAAAAAACCAGAGCAGAAAGCAGTCGAGGCCAATGCCCCGGGTGGGGCTTTGAGATACCCATTGCACTAGCAGTTGATCACCTCTATGGAGAACAGAGAAGACAGAGGAATTTGAATATGTTCTTCATTGAGTAAAAGTCTAAGTACAAGTGTGTGTATATATATACAAGGCAATCCTAACAAACTTGGCTAGGAATATTCTCGAACGCCTGTTGTGCACTACACAAATGAATACAATATTTAAATATATTATCTATCAATACTGTTATATACATCGCATATTTCTGTAAGTGGGGAAATTTAAACTAAATTGGTACATTAATGGGTTTCTTTTGGAAATGGTTGAATTTTGATTGAGATTATATAATTTGTTTCTGCTCGATCGTTTGCAGCTATTTGGTTGTTTAATATTTCTTGTGATCTATGACTGCATCAGCATGACATTCGTGAAACTGACTTTAATATATAGGATTTTTGCTTTTAATTATCCTAATATCCCATGCATCAACCCTTATAACCAAAAGCATGATTCTGTGTTGCATAGGACTTTCGTGGAAAGATGTTTAAGATGCGGCTGCAGTTGTTTTTGCTACTGTTAAGTTATAACTGTTCTCCCTTTCCCCTATTTACTCATTAAAAGAAGGAAACAAAAGGCTATAAATCAGAGAGAAAATCCATGAGAAGTGAGAACCTCTTTGTTTTTTTTGTCAAGAGGTCGGGCTCTATATATATCCTGTCCTTATCTTCTTTATGCATTATCTAGTAATTACAACAATACAGGATGCCATTTAATGCTGAAAGTTTCCATCCTAACACGGAGAAATGTTTGAAAAAAGGGAATGTGGACCTTTGTTTTCAATCTGGTCAGTGTGACAAGATCATAGAAGGGGATGTTCAAGTGGCCGGGAGGTCAGGAACATTTTTACTTGGAGCCACAGGGCAGTATGATATGGACTGTGGATGGTGGCAACGAAGTTCATATGATCTCATCCCTCAAGTAAGCAAGCAAGCAAGCTTGTCACTCAAGATCAGCTTTCATTGCTGCGGCGGCGTCTGTTCCGTCATATCTGTTGAATCGTCCTGTAAAACTGACTTTGGACAGGGATATAGATATGATGATAACCGGGCAGAGTGGTAGATAAGAGTTTTCATGAAGCACCCTGTTTTATGATATAACCCAAATCTTTTAATCTGGTTTTACTCCTGCCTCTGTTCAAAGTGAAAAAAATATAAGCATATTATAAGATGCATAGCTCTTGTTAAAAAATTTTAAAAAAAAAAAATCTAATGATTATTAGACATTTGATCTACGTTTACGGATCGAGGTAAGATATATATATATATATATATATATAGTACTAAGAGAGTCATGATGCATATATAATCAACTGAAAGACCTTCTCTTGTGCCACAAAGATAATGATCGGTTTGGTTATATAAAATTAAACTATATCGTATTATTTCATATAATTTTTTTAATTTTTTTAAAATTTTAATATAAAATATAATAAATAATTTAATTTTTTAAAATTTTAAAATAAAAATAATATTTTATTTAATATTTAACAAAACAACAACTACATGACCAAACGTGGCCAAGAGAACGAAACTTTTTTGAAGATGGTCGATAAGGCCGAGACTCGAAGGACGACAGATATTCTATTCCACGCGGATCAGCGACTGTCCAAGGACAAGCCATTCCTTTACCAATCATTCATGTAATTATGGATTTAAGCACAATCTTTTATATATGTAATTGGTTCAAATTCCCATTTCAGCAAGTACTTTTGAATCCATGCAATATCCATATATTCTATCCATTATCGAAGCATTAGACTAAGATGCATGCTTGCCCTAATTGTCTTCGATCTGTTTTGACATGTTATGTCTTCAACTTAATTCTTAAATCTGGTGATTAATTCGATGATAAAAAGAGAAATAGACAAAAGCGTGACTGCTAAGTTCTTTTTGGATGAATGACCAACATGTCCAAATATATGAATCCCCTTATATTGTCTCTTAGTTCGCAATAAAATTTCAAGATAGCAGGCTAGCAGCCAAAAAATCATTGAGGACGAGTTTCTTGAAATTCTGATTATTTAAAAGTTGGATAACCCTAAGTTACATATCAAGAAAAACAAGAATTCCACATATTGACGTTCGCATCTGTTGTAATGGATCCAATTTATGAACTAAAATTGTGGAGGAAAGAAGTAAGAAGATGAAGAAGATGATGTAAAGATTAAAGAAGAAAGACAGAGACTGAGGGAAAGAGAGAAGATCGAAAGAGTGTTTTCTGCATGAATATCATTCTGTGTTTCCTTCTGGATTGAATATGTTTTTATAGTCACAGAATGTATAGCACGACATCGTTTTACAATTGTATCAGAACGCACGTTCCACTTATTCACTTATCAACAAAATGACCATGTCGTACTTACTACTTTTATTTACATACAAACAACATTGGCAATAGACTGCTAACAGAATTAACTAACTACTTTGTCCATCACCAATTGCCTTCATGCTTCGGTCTCTTCCATCATAACTTTTACCACACTTTGATAACGAAAAAGATCTCTTCTGTACCAAATCTATGCACGCTCACTTATACTTTTAGATATCCTCTCTCATTCTCAACTACAATCAAAAGCCATTAAGTACACTTATGTTTGATGACCACACACTAATACACACGACATTCTTACCATCTTTTCGTTTTGGAGTGATCCAAGAATGCAGAAATCCATACGCCAAATCAAAACACTAACTTGAGCTGCCAACAAAAGTTTTATTAGGTTGGACCGCTTGACTTACCCAAAAATGAAAAAAAAAAAGTATATTGGAAAAAATATATATAAAATATATACATATATATATATATATATATAAAATAAAATAAAATAAAAATGAATTCCAAAATCTCAAATATTACAGTCTACAAATGTCAAACCTGACTTATGATCAAACTTATATACACCTTCAAAATTTAAACCTTAAATCTTATCAAAATCATTTCCTACAGTCTACAAAATAAGCTTACGAGATCAAAAATTATAATCTCATGAAAAATCATTTCTTAAGTATTGAAAAGTCTAAAACTTCAAATCTCATCCATATCATTTTTAAAGTATGCAGAACCTCTAAACCTCAGATTTCATAAGCCACGTTCCATGAGTATGCAAATGCGAAAGTCTTAAAAATCTTCAAAATCATATCTTGGACCTACAGAATTTTTAAAAGCTTTGACCTCATCAAAATCTCTCTCTCTCTCTCTCTCTCTCTCTTTTATATTTAGAAACTCTAAACTTCATATTCCAAGACTAAACCAATAAAGTCTACAAATCTCAAACCTTAGATATCCACATCATCATCCTTATAGTCCTCAAATCTCTACACCTCAAATATGAACGTTATTCCCTAAAACTCATAGATATCCAAATCTCATATGTTTATAGTTTATAGAACATTAAACCTTAAATGTAACGCCACGTTTTTTGAGGGGTCCGGAGATTAACTCATGTCACTTAAAAGTCATTTTTCAACCACATAGTACATACTTCAATTTTTCTCTATCGCACAAAATACTCATTAAATAACATCAATTACTCCAGTATAATTATTCTAAGACAATATAAAATCTTAATATAAACATCAACCTCCCAACAAATCACTTCATTAGAACACAACATGCTTGTTGAATAAAAAGAATCCTCAATACTCATATAAACTTTCTATGCTAATCCAATATTCTTAACTCATCTCACCCATGCTCAATATTCTTGATCCTCAGCTGAAATATCTAAAATCATCTGAAAATATTGTGAAGATAAATAGGGGTGAGTTATCAACAACTCAGTAAGTAGAGAACATATACTAGTATGTAAACATGAGCATTTTTAGAAAGTTCAATACAATGTTTTGAATACCGTACCGGATGCCGTACTGGTCAAGGCACTGGAACGAAATATTTTGATACCGGTACCGTTTTGTATACTGTTTCAGGATAGTCGATATATGAATAAATTATATATATATATATATATATATAATTATATTTCAAAATAATAGTCTATATATGAATAAATTATATATAAATGCATAAATATATAAATTATAAATAACTTAGTCTGAATTGAGGGTTAAAAAATAAACTTGTAGTTTAAAAAAAAAAAAAAAAATTAAAGGCCGAAATATCAGCTGGTATGGGCCGAAATACAGACTGGTATAGGCCGAAATATCGGCCGGTATGACTGATACCGACCGGTATTTAGACCAGTACAAAACATATAGAATACCTGTACCGGACCAGTGGCCGGTATGATACGGTATTTAAAATACTCGTTCAATATGCAGAAACAAAACATTTTATTTTTATATGCAGATCTAAAAAAAATGTGTAATCAGAAAATCATAACAACTTTTCAATCTTTAATACCCAAAGACTAACTGTTCATTTTTAAAAATACATTTCATATTTAAAGACTATTTTCATATTCAAAAACTAACTGTTCATATTAAAAAATCCGTTTCATATTCAAATATTATTTTTCATATTTAAAAACCAATTGTTCATATTCAAATATCCATTTCATATTCAAAGAACATTTTCATATTCAAAAACGCTTTGGCATAACATAACTGAACGTCTTCATCTTATCATATCATATTGTATCGTATCATATTATATATCATATTTAACTTCCGTAGTAGGGTTGTGCTATTTCTGGTTGCCAAACTAGGTAGTATCATATTATGAAATTTTCCATTTTTCAATTTCGAAGCCCCGAGTGTGCACACAGGAAAGAATACATAAAAGACCACTTTGTTTTCAAAGTGGGTGCACACATATCATATCATATCATGTTGGTACCAACCATATCATGTGAACCAGTATCATTATATCAGAACCATATTCTGAATCAGAATCAAAACATGTAAGTATACTAAAGGTTTTTCATATCCATATCATATCAAAACAAGTGCTAAACATATTCATATCATTTCCATTTAATCAAAAACAGATCCAAATCATTTTATATCACATGTATAAAAATTTCAATGATATCATATTCGCTCTTTTGCATATTTCAGAAACATGTCAAATATTGTTCATGTCTACACTATTCATGTCAAAAACATTTCTTTTCTCTTTCATATATATCTCATGAATGAATGCAACACATATACTGAGGTTGTTTTTCACATTTTCTTTTTAAAACAAAATGCACATTTTTACAAACCAACCTCAGTTCATTTCTTTTTATGCAAATCTAGCATAGGAGTCCTGCTTACCTGTACTTCTTAACTTATCAGAAATTCTCCTCAACTGTACTTGAACAATTGTCAATCGTCACCTATAAAAATTTATTCACTTAAATAAATTTTCAGTGAACAGATAACCTCATATTACACCTGAAGTACCTATTTTAATTCCTCAAAAATCTAAAATTTCTCTTAGTTCTAAAGTACAATCACTTTCTAAATTCTTCAATATCCACATAACTATTAAACTCAGAATATTCCTAAAATTGCATAATAATATTAGTAATAGATACAATTATGCCATAAAATATTTTTCTGGTTTAAATGCTCATTAAAACAAAACTGATTAAAGTGGGAAAGCAATACTTCATTTAATAACAAAAAAATAGACTAATTAAAGAGTTCAAAATAAAAATCTTGCATTACTAAGTACTCCTAAGAAAAATATTAATAATAATATATTTCAAATATTTAATTAATTTGTATTTAAAACAAAACTCATACAAAGTGAATTTAACATATAAAAACTAAAACATGATCAACTTATAATTATTTAAAATATTGTCTACAGAAATATAATATTTTTGAGACCTAAAACTAAACCCATTTAAACTAAGCCCATTAAAACATAAACCTAATAAAGCAAATCCATGAAAACACAAACCCATTAAACCACTCACCCGAAATGATAAATCTGGAGGCATACACTACGGGACAAAATTGGTAATAGCACTGCTCTTCTATTAGGTTAACATAATTATATATATATAAACCTATAAGGGAAACTTTTAGAGGGAACAACACACAGAAATAAAACATGCGGCAGCAGAGGCTTACCTAAGGGAAACAGAGATACAATGTGCGATGGCTGGACAGGATGAACCGTGGTGGCGCGGTGTAACAAGCCAAGTAACGTGGGTTAATCCAAGCCATGGACTGCATTTATCTTTTTATCATTTTACTTCTTTTAACCCTTGTGTGTTAGGCCTTAGACTATTTTACTGGACCTTTTGGTGTAATAGTTAATGGGCTTAGGCCCTTAGTGTAGTTCTCATTTCAATTTTATTATGTTAGTAGTATAGGCCCATAGGTGGGTGGAAATCTACAGACTATATGTAAGAAGCAAGGAGCTCTATGGAAAGCATCTGAAATCATTAATCAAAAACCCTATTTTCTCATCTCTAAGTCTGGAGGCGCTTCCCTCGAAGAAAGCATTACCAATTTTTGTATCTATTTCTACTGTTCCATTTCATCCATTATCAAGAGTGTTACACATGGCTGTCAAGCTGGGGGAGGGCATGCGGCGGCGAAGCTTCCTACCCTGGTCGGCGAGAGCGAGAGAGATAGAGAGAGATGAGTGGGAGGGAGAGTAAGAGAGGTCGGGAGAGAGAACAGAGAGAAGGAAAGAGAGAGCATAAATCTAAGAGAGAAAGAGATAGAGAGATCACAAATCTAAGAGAGAGAGAGAGAGCGTGCAAACAGAGAGAGAGAGAGTGCTAAAAATGAGGGAGAGGGAGATAATGAGAGAGAAGAGATGGAGGGAGAGCAAGCTGCAAAAAGGGAGATACGGCGAGGGAGTATTGGCGGCTTATAGAGAGACTCTGGTGGCGTGCGGCGGACTGGGGGTGACTGGCTAATGGCTGGCGGCATGGAGGTGGAAGTTGGCGACGAGTGGTGGCTCTAGACGAGATGAACACTGAGTTGTTGCTTCTTTGTTTTTGGGAGCTAAAACAGGAGCCTCTCATGGTGGCCATGCGGGGGCTGGCGGCGTGGTGCATGGTGGTTTATGGAGATTGTGCAATGGCTAAGCAAGGGGAAGCTACGGTTTCAGGTGGTGCATTGGTAGTGGCGTACGCTGGAGGGAGGTCTGCTCATGGTTGAACTACTCCAATGAGAACGAAGTTGTCGTGAAAGGGGCTTCCCGTGAGGTTGGGGTGGTGCTTTCCGAGTGGGTGAGGACCGGGCTGCAGTGAAGCTAGGACGATGTGGGTCGTGGCTTGTGGAGGTTGGTTTGTGCAGTAGCTGGGTGAGCCACGATTGGGTGGGTTGAGGCTGAGCTAGAGGGTGGTGCGCTGTTTGCAAAGAGGAGGAGTTGTTGGGCTACGGTTTCAGGTAGCAGGGCAGCGGCATGAAGTTTATTCGTGTAGTAAGTATATATATATATATATATATATATATATATATAGGAGATTGAAAATAAAAAGAAAACCCTAGAGAAGGAGACATGGGTAGCAATTGGCATGGAGCCGTGCTTGACATGGGCCTACTCTTTGTTCTCACGGGCTAGGGTCAGATAAAAATATTGGGCCATTTCAAATATTTGGCCCATGTTTCATAGTAAAAAAATAAACTATTAATAAATGGGCTGCTCTCTGAGTTTTGGGCCTCGACTAATCTTAGAAAAATATATATATATATATATATATATACTTGTTTCATAAATTTTTCAAGTGAAGATCCACTTGATCCAATAAAAGATTTTAAACCTAATTATCAAACCTATTGAGAAATTATAATCCAACAAAAAAATATCTTAAGCCCGAACTCTCTTCCAAAAATTTTACTCACAATTCCATATGGGCTTTTCATAACTATAAACCCAAAAATTTTGTAAAGTGTGCTTGACTGGGTCCGGGTGTTACATTAAATTTCATCAAACTTATTATTATAGTATACAGAATCTCAAACCTTAAATTTCATCAAACTCTTTATTATAGTATGTAGAATCTCAAACCTTAAATTTCATCAAACTCTTTATTATAGTATGCAGAATCTAAACCTTTCTCTGATACCAACTGTAATGCTCCGGTCTCGTAGGGGTCGGAGAGTTACTTCCTATAACTTAAACTCACATTTCAACAATATAATAATAGATTCCAAATTTCCAAAATCATATAGAAATTTCGATTCAAACCAATTTCTTCAATATAACCAATTTTTCAAAATGTCAAGTCATCATAACACAATAAAATTTCTCAATAAAAATCGCTAATACTCATAAAAACTTTCTATGCTTAAATCATCTCACCCAATGCCTCATAATCTTGATCCTCAGCTGAACCATAAAAATATCTGAAAAATATTGTGGAGGTAAGGGGTGAGTTATCAACAACTCAGTAAGCAAATAACTTATACTAGAATGTAAACATGAGCATTTATAAAGTTTGGTATGCAAAACAAAACATTTACTTTCAGAATGCAAAACTAACATATTTACTTTTAGAATGTATAAACAAAACTTGTTACAAAACATCAGAGCGAAACTTTCAGAAAAACTTTCTTATTCAAAAATCATTCAGCATATCATGAACTGAGACATCATCTTCATATCATATTGGAGCATTGCATCGGGATAAATACCATGTTTAACCCTCGTGGTAGGATTATAAATCATCATTATACTCGTGGCTGGGCTGTATACTATGTTTTACCTCGTGGTAGGGTTATAAACCACCATTATACCCGTGGTTGAGTCTTAACAGAAACATAACAGAACAATATCGAAACTAGATTATATTCAGATCCAGAATTAGAAATTCATGTCAAGGTTTTCAGATGCCACAGAACTTCAGATCATTTCACATGTTCGAAATAACAAAATCAAAACATCTTCATTTATTCATAGCAAAAACTTTTAGATTTTCATATTCGTTCTTTTTGCAGAGTTTAGAAAACATAATGCACAAAATTAACTCATGTTTACACCAGTCATGACGGAAAATACTTTCTCTTATATAGAATTTATGCATATGTAGAACAAATATCTGAGGTCGTTTTTAGATTTTTTTTCAAAAACAAACATGCTTATTTTCAAAATTAAACTCATTTCATTTTTTTTGTGCAAAACTAGCATATGAACTTCGCTTATTTGGACTTTTTAGCTTTTCAACAAATTTCCTCAATTATGCCGAATAAGAATTACTCATCACCTATAAAATAATCACGTAATTTTCATAAATTTTCAATCGGATACGTATTTCAATATTTAAGCCTAAGATGCTAAAATAATCTATTTTAATTCATCAAAACCTATAACCTTGAAATAACATCACTTCTCCAAATCCAACAATAATCACTTAAAATGCGCTGACCAAGCTATTAAAATTCTAACTCAATTACTAATGAGGTCTAACTATAAAATATAAAACTAAATAACATAATTATATCAAAATCATTATAAGTAGACAAAATCATAATTTTGGTTAAATCAAAAATATTTTGTACTTATTGTTCACTTCAAAAAATTTATATTGTAATATAGATATATATTTATATATATATATATTATATTATTCTCTCATTAAAAGAGCACTAGACTTATAAATATAAAACTCACCTAAAGGATGTTTTAGGAAATAAAATGGGAAGTATTTAAAAAAATTCATAGACAAAGTTTCTGAAACAGAAAAGAATCGGCCAGAACATGCGTGAAAACTAAGCTCACCGAGAGAGAGATGGATCAACTGCGACAGGGACTCGGAGCTGGACGTCGACGGAGATGAACTGCTGAGATGAATTCGACGGCGAGCTTGGAGGCGGAGCACTGAGAGAGAGAGGGTGATGAGAGAGAGAGAGAGTAACGGGATGAGCAAGCCAAGCGTGAGAGAGAGAGAGAGAGAGAGAAATGCAGGTCACCGTGAGACTGAGGTGGCGTGCGGCGGACAGGGGGTGACGGGAAGTTTTCACCGGCGTTTTCTGTGGGGTCTCAACGTGATGGAGTTCTCGGTGGGGGTGGTTGCAGTGTCATGCAGTGAGGAAATACCTCCCCTGTTTCGGCGTGGTACAACAGGGCATACTAGTCCAAGGTTTCGGTGGCTGGCTCGGTGGTGAATAGAGAGAGAAGGTTGCGACGCGGTGGCTTAAAGCTGTTGAACGTGCGTGGGGGTGGCTGATTCACTGGAAACGTTGGAGGAGGAGTTCTATTTTGGGGTGGCTTACGGTGGTTGCATGTGCGACTCTTGTGAGGAGTGCAACGGGGCTGCTTCCGACAGCGGAGTCTTGATGTCCGGCGCCGTCTATTGCTGATGATGGTGCATGAGAGTGGAGGACGGTCGTGCAGGGAGACTGGCGGTGTTGTAGCAGTGCGTTGGGGGGTGGGGGGATTAGAGATTTATTTTTCCATTCTTTGTTACTTTGGGCGAAGGCTATTGTATTGAAGGGGGTTAACTTTAATGATTTTTATGCTGCTTTGTCTAGCTCGTAGATTGTAATTTGGTGTTTCTCTCGTGTACACTACCTATGTACTTGGGCTATGCCTAATGAGGATCAATAAATTTTCTTACTTATATAAAAAAAATTATTTTCAACTTTTATTTTGGAAGCTATATAGGTAAATCTGGGAGAGAAGAGCTATCACTTGGCTGCAAAAGCCTTTGGTAATTCATTTGGATATTTTAGGCTATAAGTTAGAAGGTTTAGGATTGAGCTTTCTATTTTTGCCGTATTATGAACGAACAAATACTTCAGAAAGGGGTAGTGCTATTTTGCTTTGATCTGTATGACCATCTCTTTCTCTCTCTCTCTGATTTGAATCCCTAGTTGTGGCCTATATCTAAATTTAATGAGTTTTCTTTCCGGATCTTTGCTTGCCTGAATATTTCTTTCTCAAAGTTCAAGTCCCTTATTTTTTAGGGTATTTCAACTGATCCATTATGCATTAAATTCACCTTTTAGCTGGTTTCAAGTGAGACATTTGATCCCTTTTAATCACCTGCTTTAGTTTTAACTTTTTTCCTAGAACACACATAGTAATCTCTTTTGAAAATTTATAGGTTTCTTAACCATTTCATTGCTGGTATAATTTGCTATTATGTGCTTTTGGGATATGAATTTTACATTCAATATTTATTAATCATGTTATCAGAATCTTGATTATGTGAAGCTTCCTAATGACTGTAGGCTGGTGCTCTTGTACATGTTTATACTGATGGAACTGTTTTAGTTACGCATGGAGGTGTTGAGATGGGCCAAGGTTTACACACAAAAGTTGCTCAGGTTGCTGCTTCTGCGTTCAATGTCTCTCTCAGTTCTGTCTTTATATCAGAGACAAGTACTGACAAGGTAATAGCAGACACTTTTGTTAAAGGTTTCATATATTCTTTCTTGGAAAGGAATAGGAATTTACTCTAGACCATATTTGGTGGAAAAGCTGTGTTTGTGTCACAGACTCACGTGTGAGACTTGCATGGGTATGCCCTGTTATCTCAGCATTAGAAAAGCTGAATACAATGGTAGGGGTGTTAAAGATTTGTCCTTATATCCCTTTGCTAGTGTGGTATAACAAGGAAGCCAAACATATGGCACTAACATACACTTGTCTGACATAGAGAGCAGCATCATTAAGAAGTATTGTTATATTTACTTGCAGTCCATATTGAGAGAGAATTTGCTTGCTTTTTTTTTTTTTAATAATAATTAAAAAGTTGTTGGCTCTTTCTAATAGATCCTAAAGGTCTCTGCATTGGCAATTGTGTGACTAGCTATCTTTCCTCTCACCAATCACCCTTAGAACCATGTAATAATACTTTTAAATTAAAGAGGAAAGAATTAGGCCCCGTTTGGATAGTAAGATGAGATGAGATGACTTTAGATGAAATTTGAAAGTTGAATAAAATATTGTTAGGATATTATTTTTTTAATATTTTTATTGTTTTTGGGATTTGAAAAAGTTGAATTGTTTATTATATTTTGTGTGGAAATTTGGAAAAATTGTAATGATGAGATGAGATGAGATGAAACCGTTTCTGTATTCAATGGGGCCTTAATCCTTCATGAGTTCTATGTGCAACTTGGAAAGAGATCATGGATTGCTTTTGAAACTGTCTGCATGTAGGCATAAGTGCATAGATACTATCTGCATACAAACTTATATTATGTTGTTTTCATTGCTCTGCCAAATCAGGTTCCGAACTCATCACAAACAGCAGCTTCTGTAAGTTCTGATATATATGGAGCTGCAGTTTTGGATGCATGTGAGCAAATAAAGGCACGTATGGAGCCCATCACTTCACAAAACAATTTCAGCTCATTTGCTGAGGTACCTCCATTTGCTTAGTTTTGGATAAAAATTCCTTCATCATGTTCCTTGGATGATCTGATAAACAAGTGTAGGGTCTCTTATTTTGCATAAGTTCTTTCTTCTAGGGGCTATTAGGTGAAAAAACCTCCTATGTACATAGGATAAGCTTTAGTGTTTGTACTGCTTACTTTTATCAGTAGCTTGTGTTAAATCCATGTAGGGTTTTACGTTGGAATCCATTGTTTTCATGGGAAATTTTCCAATGATAAGTAAATGGTTGTGTTTTCAAATATTCACAGCTGGCAAATGCATGCTACATGGAGCGAATAGACCTTTCAGCACATGGATTCTACATTACACCTGATATTGACTTTGACTGGAGGACAGGTCAAGGAAACCCATTCAGGTACTTCACATATGGTGCTGCCTTTGCTGAGGTTGAAATTGACTGGAGATTTTCACACAAGGGCAGCAAACATTTTCATGGATCTTGGATATTCTATCAATCCAGCAATTGATATTGGACAGGTACTTTTCTGTTGAACCTTCTTTTTCTTCTTTCTTTTTTCTTCGTAAGTAAATAAGTAGCTTTATTGAATAGAATGAAACTAGGCAATGCCCAAGTACATAGGAAGCATACAAAGTGAGACACCTAATTACATTCTAGTGAACTGAAAAGAAGATAGAAATTCATGGACATTCCCACCCTTCAATACAATAGCAGAAAACCACTGTAAAAGAGAGAATACAAAAAAAAAATCCATATTTCCCCCACTACATGCTCCTTGTTATTAAAACACCTATCCTTCCTTTCTGACCATAGACACCACATTAAGCACAAAGGTATCATACGCCACGCTGCTGCCAATTGTGCACTGAGATGCCTCCTGTTCCAGCACGCTAGTTGTTCCACCACACTCTTAGGCATTACCCAACTCAGTCCGGCTCTATCAAGAATACCAGCCCATAATTCAGCCGCCACCTCACAATGTAAAAGCAAATGATCTATTGATTCTCCATTCCTTTTGCACATGTAGAACCACTCCATGACCACCATACCCCGCTTCCTTAAATTATCAACCGTCAAAATCTTTCCAAGTGCAGCTGTCCAAGTAAAAAACGCAACTTTAGACGGAGCTTGTGCTTTCTTCCACGGGAAAAAGGTGGGCTGTTGTACTGTCAAAGCCTTCTTTTTCTTCTTTCTGAAAGATTAAACTCCTCTTATCATTTTGTCCATTTTATTTGAAGGTGTCAAGGTATTGTAACAACTTTATTCATATCTGCTAATTATAGCTATTCTTTTCTCTACTTTGGATTCCTTTGACCTTTGTCCTTTTTACTTTGGCCCTTCATCTGAATTTAAAATCAGAAAATCATGGACTAAGTACTGAAACCCTGCTGTTCTTGACTTTCATGTGAATGCTAATCCTGCCTCATATATTTGGTGAACTTGGAAAAACCATGTTTGAACTCCTGTGTTATCTGTTTCAGAGTTGGTGAGATAAGTTGTAGAGTATGTGTTCTGTTATGTGTCATCAACATTCATAATCTTACTAATTGCATTTGGAACCTCTCATTGGTTGTAGCTTTTTGCACCTGAAACCAGTATGGTGTGTTTGGTCTTCTAACAGAGTGAAGGAGCCTTTATACAAGGTTGTAGAATGTGTTCTGTTAGGTGTCATCAACGTTAATGATCATATTAATTGCATTTTGATCCTGTCCTTGGTTGTAGCTTTTTACACCCGAAACCAATATGGTGTGTTTAATTTTCTTACAGATTGAAGGAGCCTTTATACAAGGTTTAGGTTGGGTAGCCCTTGAAGAACTAAAGTGGGGAGATGCAGCTCATAAATGGATCCCAACTGGCTGGCTTTACACTTGTGGACCTGGAAGTTACAAAATTCCTTCTATGAACGACATTCCCTTCCATTTCAATGTTTCACTTCTTAAGGTACACTTAACGAATTGCTTTTCAATTACCTTGGGCAAGAAAATGAAGAACTGGGAAGGGGGTAGGGTTGCATTTGAATTTCCCAAATAAATGAAAGTCTTACAGTATAATAGTTATTTTTTTAGGGAATCATCTCTATTATCATAAAAAAATGGAAAACATAATTATCAATCTTTTTGTCAATTAAAAATAGATGTAAGGAGTGCCCACCCTTATTTAAATGATTTTTTTGTGGTTTTTCTTTGCGAAAGAGAACTCATAGTTTTTATCAATTAACCCTCACTTCGGTGAAGGGATACATGAATTATCGACACTAGGGTGGGAGGTACAGATTATTATTTGAAAAATATAAATTTAGTAAATCATATATTATATATTTTATATAAGAGAAAGACATTGTAGGTAAGCTAAAAGTATGCAGCTTGTCTAATTTATTTATTTTTCAGATATGTTTATTGCATTCAAAGTGACTGCTCTAAGCTGGCACTGCACATATTCTTACTAGAGAGGCTGTTTCTCTTACAAGAGAATTGATTGATATTGATTCTACTCCTACATGTATTTCTGCTCGTATTGGCTAAATGTCATTCTATCTTCAAATAGGAGATCAAGAAGGAACATTTCTCATCGGCATTTATACATCTCCATACACCACACTGAAATGAAATCAGCATACAGCAACACAATACAGCAGTACCATTAAACACTGAACACTCTAACATGCCCTGAAAACGATGCACGAGAACCTCCCACATATCTGCTGCAGAATTCTTCCAACTCAACTCTATAGCAGGAATCAGAACAACGCAAAAAGAGGCGCTGGACAGAACAGTTCAAAGCCTAATGAGAAATAGTGTAGGACACTTTTCAATATTAGCATGTATACACTAAGGGATGGTGGTAAAACTATGATTTTGTGGCCATAAAAAGCAAAAGGAAAAGACTGTAAGGAAAAAAAAAACATTAGGTTGCAATAAGATGGAACACCCAATTTTGGCAAATTACTTGGTATCAGTCTAGTGTAACTTAGCTATATATACAAAATATTACATCGATTTTAGTCAAAGCTTTATAAATCATTCCAAGGAATCTCAATTGTGACTTTAACTAGTCTTTGTAAGATTTAACATAAATGCAGCTAGTGTTTCCCTTGGACGTGACAAATGGTATCTAAGTTAACCTTGTAATGCCATGTGGTGCGGAGACACCGTGCAATGCAGGCCTTGACAAGTACTTCAAGGATTTAAGTGGAAACGATTATGATGGTGCAGATGTGATTAGTGTTATGCCTGGGTTGTGACAATATTGGCATAGGAAAGGAATTTCATTGTCTTATTAAGATGATATCAGGGTTTCATTTTAACTTTGGTTGTAAGAATTGTTTAATTTACTCTGCTTGTTTCTACATTAACTTTATTTCTACACATGCATTTCTTGAGTTAGTGTATGTTTGAGTGTACATTTTTGCTTCTCTGACTCATGTTTCTGTGCTAATTGACAGGGTCATCCGAATGTGAAGGCCATCCATTCATCTAAAGCTGTTGGGGAGCCTCCATTTTTCCTAGCTTCGTCTGTCTTGTTTGCCATCAAAGATGCCATTATAGCTGCAAGAGCAGAAGTGGGTTCTAACGACTGGTTTCCTCTGGATAATCCGGCAACACCTGAATGCATCCGGATGGCTTGTTTGGATGAGTTCATCACACCATTTATTAGCTCTGACTTCCGCCCCAAGCTGAACGTTTGATGCACTACTCCTGTTTCATATGCAATTATAGTTTCCTTGTCGACATATCCTGAAAATTTGCCTACACACAGTTACTGTGGTTTTAGTATATTCATCACAATGTAGCTCATCTCTGAAGATCCGAAGCAACATCATCTTTTTTTTTTTTCAAAGAAGGAGACGATATCCAATAAGTGAGAGCTGTTCAGAATAATGTCACATACTTGACCATTTCGCTTGAGATGTGATAATGTAATTAGTTTAATGCATAATGCAAAGCCCCTGTGCTAAAATCTGCTCAGTCGGCAATTGAAAGGGACAGCCCAAGTCACTCGACTTCGAATTTTCCATTGTTAAACTACTTTATTGCAGTTTGAAGGATTTTTGTTTTCTTGGTGACCTATAAGAAATGGTTAAGGTTATCAAGATCATGTGTTGCAACTTGGATTATATAATTAAAGGGGACAGCAGAGGCACAGTTTGATACCAGATAGAAATTACAAGTCAGATTTGGAATAATGTATACTCATATGACATGAGTTTCAAAGCTTCTTAAGCTTTAATCACCCTGCTTGTATTAATTACAAGTCTTGATGCTAATGCTAATTTTCCCCATTAATAAAAATCAAATTGTCAAACTTTAACTTTTGTTGGAAGTCTGTTTTTTATGTGGATGAGGGGCTCTCAAGTCATAAAACTGGTACGCTTGAAACTTTCAGAGGTTTTAGATTATGTTTGGATGTTTCATCTTATTCAAAATTTTCATCTCATCTCATCTCATCATTACAATCTTTTCAAATTCCTATATAAAATATAATAAACAATTCAACTTTTTCAAATCCCAATACAACTTTTTCAAATTTCAATTTAACTTTTTCAAATCTTCAAACTAAAAAATAATATTTTAAACTTTAAAACAAAACATAAAATTCTCATCTCACCTTCCAAACATATCCGGCTCTATTGTGTGACTTCTCATCATTACCAAAAGCTTGACGCTCTTTTCAGACACCGATGTCAATAAAAAAAATTATTACCAAAAGCATACTTGCAATGGAGAATTTCAGGCTGTCAAAAAGGTGACAAATAATGATTATTAAATAGATCAGAGCCAATGTTATATTCTTTATTTCAATCATATTTGCCGATTTAACGTATTTGAAATGATTTCATATGTTAGTAACTTAAATGAACAACCCCCTAAAATGTACGATATCAGTACTTTGACTAGGAATGATACAATCTAGAAACGAAGAATAGTATTTTTTTCATTTAAAGCAAAATGAATGTTCGATCTGGAAAAATGATCCCTGTTACAAAATGGAAAATGTTCCACAACGCGTTTTTTCATTAATTTCAACAAAAGCCTAAGACTTGTACTAAATGGCAGTGGAAAGTTTCTGCAGACACACACATCAACTGTGTGAGAGTTGTTGATGAATTGTTCTTGGCGTCAAGCCTTTATTAAGATTGGAAAATTCCAAACTTGCATTAATTATTGGTTAGGTAAAGGTTGAAAACTTCAGATAGTGTCTACTCATTAGTGTGGATGCATGGCTATATAAATGGAGAGCCTCTCCTCAGTACTTATTCAACAGAGAGTATACCAAATCTGCTCTGCATAAAAGTTACAGAATTGTGGGAGTTTAGTTTTGCACAAAAATGGCCAATCTGTGGCCAAATCTTATCTGTGCATTGGCAATAGTCTTATTAGCCATCAATGTAGCAGCTGATGATCACAAGCCTTACGTTTATGCATCTCCACCTCCACCACATTACATGTACAAATCCCCTCCACCACCACATTACCGCCACAAATCACCACCTCCATACCACAAGAAGTCTCCTCCACCACCGCATTACCGTTATATGTCCCCACCACCACCATCTCCACCTCCACCACATTACATCTACAAATCCCCACCTCCTCCATCTCCATCACCACCCCCTCCCTATGTCTACAAATCCCCACCTCCCCCATCTCCATCACCTCCTCCACCCTACATCTATAAATCTCCACCACCTCCCTCACCGTCTCCTCCACCTCCTTACATTTACAAATCACCACCACCACCATCTCCATCACCTCCTCCTCCATACGTCTACAAGTCACCACCTCCCCCATCACCATCACCTCCTCCTCCCTACATCTATAAATCTCCACCACCACCCTCACCATCCCCTCCACCTCCTTATATTTACAAGTCACCTCCACCACCTTCTCCTTCACCTCCTCCTCCATATGTCTACAAGTCACCACCTCCTCCATCTCCATCGCCACCACCTCCATATGTCTACAAGTCACCACCTCCTCCATCTCCATCACCGCCTCCTCCCTACATATATAAGTCACCACCTCCACCCTCTCCCTCACCTCCTCCTCCATATGTCTACAAGTCACCACCTCCTCCATCTCCCTCACCTCCTCCTCCTTACATCTATAAATCACCACCCCCTCCATCTCCATCACCGCCTCCTCCATATGTCTACAAGTCACCCCCTCCTCCATCTCCATCACCTCCTCCTCCATATATTTACAAATCACCACCACCCCCATCTCCGTCACCACCTCCACCCTATGTCTACAAGTCACCTCCTCCTCCATCCCCTTCACCCCCTCCACCTTATGTTTATAAATCTCCACCACCACCATCCCTACCACCGCCATCCCCATACTACTATAAATCACCACCACCTCCGAAATACTAAAACTAATCATTATGTAGTACTAATAATCGCGTAAGTATTTTTATATGCGCATTCTCGAATCTGCTTAACATTTCCTTTCTTCGTTTACTTTTATTTCTAGTACTTAATTTCCCCATCGATCGTAACCTTCTCATGAATTCTACTACTCTGTTTTTGCAGCTTATTAGGTGATAAAAGGAATAATTGCTTCTCATCATGAAGTAATCAGATACTCTCGTGACTCGTGAGTTTATTAGCATCGTCCACTAAGGTCAATAAAGGCAGTCCGACGTTCCATACATGAAGCTGTGGACGCGCGACAATAAGTTTTTTTTTTTTTTAAATCTGGAGCCGCTTGATATATTAATTATATGTATTCGTGATTTATTTAGTTAATGGATCAAATCAAGTATGCCTTTTTGTTTTCTTTAATGGGATCGATCATGTTCGTCCAATATTCCATTTGCGGTAATGGCATTGACTCCATCATGTATAGCTCTCTCTCTCCCTCTCTCTCTCTCATAAAATTGACAATTTTACTATATATTTCTACGTGACAATCGTGAACAAAAAAAATAAAAAAAAATTAATTGTTTCAAGACTAGCAAACCAAAAAACAATTCAAAAGAGATACACATTATACGCATTTGGTGAAATCATGAGTACTGATGATCATCATTTGGTCATAAGATATTATAAATACGTATGGATGGCCTGCATGCAAGCTTTTGAAGTACCATTAGTATTTTATGACCTGCAATAATCTGAGATAGAGCAGATCAACAAAATGGAGTACTACGTACGCGAATCAACAAAAAAGATTATTAAGCAAAAAGGGGAACAAAACCATGCATCGTTTATTTTATAATCAATTCTGTCTGTAATATTTGCAATTGCATGGAGAAACGCTTAATTAACATGGTGTTTTTTCCACACTAACTAGCTAGATCAACTGCATGCTTATATATATAAATATATTTATATATATGTATATTTATATATGCATGCATACATACATACATACATACATACATACACCAGCGTCTAGTTTTTCTTTTCTCCCGGTCTGATCTGCACTAATTAGTTTTTAGGTTAATTATACTTTGCCTCCTTGAACTTTTATTCAATTAATAATGTGCTCCCAAAATTAATAATTACATCAAAGTGGATCCGTTTACTTTCAAAACGTACCAATCCCTCCCTTCCCTCTACCAGCAGTATTAAATCTACCAGAAACTGCCTCCACGTGCTGCTTATATGCATAAAATTCACTACAAAGCCTTAATTTTTATCTAATTTATTATCATAATTATTTGATAAGATATATTATTTTATATTTTATATGGTTAATAATAATAAATTAGATAAAAATTATATCTTTGTAGTGAATGTTATGCACATGATGTGTAACACGTGGAGACAGTTTTTGTTAGATTTAATGCTGCTAGTAGACGGAAGGGGCACATTGGTAAGTTTTGAGAGTAAGCGTGTCCACTTTGATACAATTATTAGTTTCAAATGTGCATTATAAATTGAGTAAAACTTCGAGGGGCAAAGTATAATAAACCCTTAGTTTTTTCATATCCAAATTAAAAGGCCATGCATGCATGCTGCAGGCACGTGTATGCGTTACTAATTAGTTTCCATGATTTTAATTCAACAAACTCATGATGGGATGAGATTTCAAATGAATTGAAGGCCACTTTGATATGTATATTAATATATATATATATATATATATATATATTTGGTGCAATGATTAATAATTAATTTCTTCTAACTTCTATTAAACTTATCACCCTAGTACTATTAGTCTACTGATCTCTTATATATCCACAAACTCATCATCATGAATATTTTATTGAAAAATGAATTAATAATATTTTAGTCAATAATCATGATATAAATATATATATATATATATATATATATTTATATAATATGAAATACAGCAAATTAAACCCTTTTTATTTTTATAGAATAGATCACCCAAAAAGACAGTTAATAATCTAGTGATCAATATTGTAACGATCGACGCCTAATTTCTAGCTTGAAGCATCATCAGGTTCTTAGGACGGAAGATTTATTAGGCACCTTCAATATAAGGTGTGTACGTTTATATGTTGATCATAGATTCATATTTATCAGGTTG
Organism: Cyclocarya paliurus; assembly: GCA_029856935.1. Classification (NCBI taxonomy): domain Eukaryota; kingdom Viridiplantae; phylum Streptophyta; class Magnoliopsida; order Fagales; family Juglandaceae; genus Cyclocarya; species Cyclocarya paliurus. Next base: position 2,310,589 of record CM056958.1, on the reverse strand, counting down.
CTGATGTACAATATATATATATATATATATATATATATATATATATTACTAGTTAATTATAGATAAATTTATTTTCCAAAAAGCTAGAATTAATTAAGAATGTATCAGGTCAGTGAGCATTTGCATGCATGTGATCACACTCTGGAAATCCAATTGTAAAAAATAAAAATCTATATATGTACCTTTTTGATCTATCAGTTTAAACTTTTAAGACAAGTAGCGATTGCATAATATAATATTATATCAATTAATTATTTTCTTTGACACCTAGTATGAAAACAAACTGTACATAGTAATAATTTGATCTGTATCAAACAATAATACGGAACATGGATTAATTAATTAATTCATGCCGACTCAGAACTAAACATGCTTGCAAATTAAGGTCTTGTTTATTTTCAGAGATGATATGAATTGAGATTACAGTTAAAAAGTTGAATAAAATATTATTAAAATATATTTTTTAATATAATTTTTGTTTTGAGATTTGAAATAGTTGAATTATTTATTTTATTTTAAGTGAGAATTTAAAAAAATTATAATGATGAGATGTGAGGTTTTCAAAATTTTCAAAGTTTTGGATTTTAGTCTTAAAAGTAATTAAATTACAAATAATATTATCATTGAAGATCAATATCGTGTCTCTGAAAGTTTCTTGCCTGAATACGTAGTGCGCGCATAATCTCCAAAAGCTTCTACATGATATATATATATATATATATTTAATATGTTGCCGGCAATGAATCGATCTGCCTTTTCCTAAACAAAGAAAGTAAGAGTCAGATCATCGGGTTGACCTTTTATTGGCGGTTTGATTAATTTCTTGAAAACATGGTCGGCAGCTCGGTTTATACAACTTAATATAATTAAATATAGAGAACGTACGGATCAGACATTGTTAGAAAATGAATGCAGGCACAGTTGACAAATTGATGTTCATGTCAACATTTGGACAAATTGATGATCATCATGCAGTCAAAGTTTCAGTAAATCTTGAAATGATACTCATAGGTGGCTGGTTTATTAACCTAATTAATATTTTATACTCGTAACGATAATTTCTTCCTTCTAGATAATTTGATATTTCTGTGAAATCATTGCAGGTTTTTATTCCAAAAGCTTAAACTAATGAGAATAAGCAGATTTTATTATTTATTTTATATATTAACACATTGATCATCATATAATTTTATCGCTCATTTACTCAAAATGAGATATTTCAACCTCTCTCTTTTAATTAAGTCCTTGATTAATGTCCTCGTCAAGCCATTCTATCGCAAATGAATTGAAGCATGCAGCTGATCATGATATATATATACACTACACTTTTGCTTGCATGGGATTTTGGTAGCTCCGATATTATTTATAACAAATTTAATTCTCTCCTATACTCAATTTGAGGTGTTACAATCCCTCTTTACAGGTAATTAAGATACATTAATGTATATGAGGGTACGTACGTACTACATCAGAGACATGATGTAATGATAGGGACTAATTAGTCCTATCTCAGTGATCGATCGAGATTAATTATAAGTTTTATAGATTAATTTAACTACGAAATATTAGTATTAATGAACCCCTTACTTTTTCAGACATTGCATGCATTAATTAACCATGATCATGTGTAATATTATTGATATATATATATCACTACAACAAAAATAACATTTTGGGACGATTTTATTTTGGGACGGAATAAAAATCATCCCAAAAAGTGAGATTTAGGGACGAATTTTAATTTTCGTCTCAAAAAAAGTTTTCCGTTCGAACGCATAATAAAATCGTTCGAACATTATATTTAGGGACGAAAGATTGCGTCCCTAAAAATGGAAACGTTCGAACAGTGACGATTAAGCGTTCGAACGTATAACTCACCGTTCGAACGTAACTTTGGACCGTTCGAACGGTGAGCATTTTTTTTAAAAAAAAGAGAATTATATTTATATTAACTAGTAATTATAATAAATATATTGATTAAATAATATGAATAATATAAATCAATTATTAGTTCAGGAAATATAAAATAAGACTATTTCATAAATAAATAGTGAATTTACAAAATATTAAATATTGTACATTCTAAAAATAAAAGAAAAAATAAATAAAATATAGAAAATACTAAGATCCCAACTCTCTGCACAGATCCTCGACTGCATCTAAACGTTCCTCTATCTGTGTCAGTCGAGTACTAATGGTGATCTGAGTCGCAGACATGGCATCAACCCTCGTACGTAACTCAGAGATGCTACCAATAATCTCAGTACGAAAATCAGACATAGCAGAACGGACCTCAGTACGCACTGCATCAATCAGCGCTGATGTCTGTCCGCTGATCGCTGCACACACGATCTCAGCCATGTCCTCACGTGCAGCGCTATGTACTGATGCCTCGACCTGTGGTCTATGATCTCCTGGCTGTGCATCTCTCTGAGGATCAACTGGGTCTGGATGCTGCCCACGAAGACGCAGTCTCGAGTGTCCTGTACTGCGTGAGAGGGTAGTGCTGTTGATCGGTCCCATCGGCTGCCGTTTACGCTCGGCAATATCAGGCACAACACCAGCAAATAATAGATATCGGGTGATCAGGATCCCGAATGGTAGTATATCTGTAGAAATGTACCGGGACTCTGATCGAATCCTATCAAATATATATCCCACCAAATCAATAGGAATGCCACGAGCAACCCGTATCATAAATTTTGTCCGCTCAATGCCAACCTCTGTTTTGTGCTGCCGAGGGTCGATGTTGTTGGCGATTATCAAATTCAGGATCTTGAAGAACGAGGATAGATTTGCCTGCTTGATGCTCTTCGTCCCGTCATACAGGGGAGCATCTGGACCAACAACCAAATCCCTCACCTCATGATCAGCAATGAGGTCGATCTCATCTGTATAATGGAACGATGCATCCTCCTCAGCTGTCTCATCCTCAACTGAAGGATCAGACTCTCTAGGCACCATGTTCGGATATGCATCTGGCAGCCTAGGAATATGAAGATGCTCAGATAGTCGATCCCGTGAAAATACAATCGGAACTCCTCGGACAGACATGCTATATGCCCCTCCATCATCTGGGCTGCCACTACCGAGCTCTCTATAGAACTCAGAAACAATGTCGATGTAAGCGATAGTCTCAAATGAGTCATCTGGACTATCTAAGATAGGTCCCCAACCACGATCTCTGAAAACTGACGGCAGGGAATGACCCTCCCAGACAAGACTCTCAAAGTCAGAAAGTTTCACCTGTCGCTCAAGTGAAACAGTCCTCTCCCTAGCAGGAGTACTAGTGCTAGTCTCTGCCTGGCTACGTCGCTTACGTCCCGTCCTAGAAGAAGACATAATAATGAACCTGAAATTTACAATTAATTATTAACTCATCAATACAATATTAATAATAAAAATATTTAATAAAATGTTATTAAATGCTATATTAATTTAATTATAAAATAAGACATATTCTTGCTAAGAAATAATAGAACAACAATAGTGAATAAAAATACACATAATTTATACCGTGTGAACGTGTGAAATGTATGTTTGGCTAATACCTTAGCATGTTTGGCCAAATTAAGTGTAATTAATTTGTTTGGCAAGTACGGTTCGAACGTTCAAAACCACGTTCGAACGGTATAGAACCATTACCGTTCGAACGTGTAAAAATACGTTCGAACGTGATAAATGTAATTTCTGTTTGGCAGAAACCGTTCGAACTCTTTAACCACGTTCGAACGGATTAACCTTTTTTGCTAGTACCGTTCAAACTACCAAAAAAGTTCAAACGGGCTAAATGTAATTCACGTTTGGCTAAAACCGTTCGAACTCTTAATAAACGTTCGAACGGATTAGCCTGTTTGGATATAACCGTTCGAACTAAATAAAAGACGTTCGAACGAGTTAAATGGAATTGCTGTTTGGCTAGTACCGTTCGAACTACCATACAAGTCGTTCGAACTGTACTGAGTCGACTCAGCCATTGAAATCCATGGAATCCTTCGATTCTTTGGATTTCTCAACAAACAAAACTAAACTAAACAAAATAAACCTTCCTAGTATAGATTTAAACAAATCTACGGTGAGTATTGATGGATAAATTGATTTATCCTAATTTAAACAAATAATCCATAAAAACTTAAATTTAAACGGTAAAATAGTTAGAAAATCAACATACCGGTGAACGGGGGTTGGAGGCTTCGAGTGGGCACTATTCACGACGGCAACGACGTCGTTAAACGGCGGAGATGGCGGTTTTTAGGGACGGTTTTAAGTTTTGGTGGGATTGTGCGATGGAAATGACCGACGGGGAGGAGTTAAATATACAGTATCGTTCGAACGGTTATTTTATCCGTTCGAACTTATTATTTATGGGTTCGAACGTTTATGTTTAAGCGTTCGAACGTTGTTCGTCATATATTATATATATTTTTATATTTTAGAATTTATCTTATTATAGACTTATTGTAATATATATTATTATATATAACACTAGTGATTGCTGTATATATATTTATATATATATAAATATATGATGTCTATAATTAATAAATATAAATAGTACTATATATTCATGTATTACTATAAATAGTACTAACATTATAATAAAGTACTAATATAGTATTACTTTAATGTATTACTAATATGTATCATATATATTATAATATATATACTAATATGTGTCATATATATATTGAAATATATATACTATAATTAATAAATTTAATTAGTACTATATATTCATATAAGTAACTATATTAGTATGTTAGTAATCTAATTAAATGATACTAGTGATTGTTGAATATAGTAATTATTGAATATGATTGAATATGATATTACTGTGTTCGTAAACTATATTATATTCTAATATGTCTATATATATTAGAACTATTATTTTATGTAATAGTATAATGTTGATGATTAATATTCATAAAAATTTAGCAATGGTTCGAACTGTAAATAATTAGGGTTCGAACGGTTTGATATGAATCATTCCACGTTCGAACGTTATGTCTATTACGTTCGAACATGAAACTTTAGGAGGGAAATTTCCCGCTAATTGGTTATACGTTCGAACGGTTTGTAAGTAAAGTTCGAACGGTAAACTTTAGGAGGGAATTTTTCCCGCTTCATGGTTTCCAGTTCGAACGGTTTGTAAGTAACCGTTCGAACGGGAAACTTTATTCAAATGTTGATTACAGATCTCAGAAATTAGAATCTCCCCCTTCTCCCACTCTCATTCTCTCACAAATAAAGTTGCGTCATTCTCTCTCAATCTAGTCTCAACACATTATAGGTATGTTTTTTTTAATATTTTTACTTTCTCATACATCCTTACTTTGTTGAAAATTTGTTAAAATTCTTTGATATTGTTATTGGAATTCTTTGATATTATTATGTTGTTACAGTGTTGTTACTACTATATTAGAATTCTTTGATATTGTTGTATTATTACTATGTTGTTACTACTATATTGGAATTCTTTTGGAAAATTGTTCATCTATTTTTCGTAGTTCATCTGTTCTCCGTAGTTGAAGGAGATTGAAAATCTGGAACGAACACGTTCCAACGTTTCAGACGTTTCGTTCGAACGTATATTCCGTTCGAACGGTTATTAAACCGAGTTCGAACGGGAAACTTAGGAGGGACTTTTTCCCGCTTCAGGGTTTCCAGTTCGAACGGTTTGTAAGTAACCGTTCGAACGGGAAACTTTATTCAAATGTTGATTACAGATCTCAGAAATTAGAATCTCCTCCCCTTCTCCCACTCTCATTCTCTCACAAATAAAGTTGCTTCATTCTCTCTTAATCTAGTCTCAACACATTATAGGTACGTTTTTTTTAATATTTTTACTTTCTCATACATCCTTACTTTGTTGAAAATTTGTTAAAATTCTTTGATATTGTTATTGGAATTCTTTGATATTATATTATGTTGTTACTGTATTGTTACTATTATATTAGAATTTGCTTGATATTGTTGTATTGTTACTATGTTGTTACTATTATATTAGAATTATTTTGAAAAATTGTTCATAGTTCATCTGTTCTCCGTAGTTGAAGGAGATTGGAGATCTGGAAGGAAAACGTTCGAACGTTTCAGACTTTCCGTTCGAACGCATATTACGTTCGAACGGTTTGATTTTACGTTCGAACGTAATAATACAGTTTTTAATATACAAACAACCCAAACCAAAACACAATACACAAACAAACCAAAATACAATCAAATTGAGAAAAATATTAACTGCAAAAGATAGGCCGTCCACCCTAGTAATCTGAGAAAAATTTGAGACGCTTGGTCGGCTAAGGTCATATTTTGGTTAGATTTTGGAGTGTTCGGTGAAGAGTCAAGAGGTTAATGACTTCTTGTTGATATTCTTATAATCAAAATCACATGGAGCTCTCTTTTATTTCCTTTTTCCGATTTGAAACTTATCATTGAAATTGAAAACCCTCATTTCATGCAAGTAACTCAATCCAATCCCAACTACACTCAAACTAAAACTATTATTTCTATTACTTTTTGTGGAGTTGCTTTGTAGTAGGGATTTTAAACCTTACGTTCGAACGGGTTATGTTTTACGTTCGAACGGCATGGTTCAAAAGTCATAATTAATACATAATTAATTATGAAACCAACAGCAACAAATCATAGGAATGCATAAAAACCATAGGATTGCATAGAAATGGTTCAAAAGTCATAGGAATATAATACAAACCATAGAAACCATAGGAATGCATAGAAATATATAAAGTCATAGGATTTATTTAGAAATAAATCCAACCGCAACTAACTCTTCAAATAAAGCATTAATTCTTGCATTTTCCTCAGGCTTGAGTAGTGAACTTCCAGAATTTGGTAGTGAACTTTTCGTCATCTCATTGATATCCCTTGCAGGAAACTGACTTTGGACATCATGAGTTGGATTTGTATTGACAGAAGGATATGATAGACAACTTGGTTCTGTCTCCTTCATTGAAGTTGCTAGTTGAGTTTGTAGATTTACAACCTGTAGAAAACAAAGTAGAATGTCATAAGAGACAGAGCAAACAAAGTAGAAAACAAAGTAGAATGTCATAAGAGAACCTGCTGTTGAAGAGCAAAAATAACTGAGAAAATGCCATTGATAGGATCTTCAAGTCTAGCTTGCGCTTCATATATAAGTGTGGTAGACGCTTCATAACGCTTATTGACCGGGATGCGAGTAAGAATCCTCGCTGCATTACCTGCTCCGAAAATCTTATGAACGGCACCAAATTGGATATATCCGAGTGGACCACTGAAATAAGGAAAAAAAATACATAAATCACGTGTACATTTTCTTCTAAGAAATTTGCATGCTTCACAAGGAGATTGAGAAACCCTGGGCATGATGTACAATTGGGAGTGATTGGTGCTCACCAAGCATTTGGGGTTTAATGTATATAAACGGATGCCTCAGATAGCATTTGGCGAGAATTATTGATAGGAAAACATTTGCCTCAGATAGCATTTGTCTCGAGCCCACCAAAATTATTGAAGACCATCCGTTCGAGACAAATGTTTGTTGAACGGATGGTATCAATGGTGGAAAACACACCATAAAACCCGGGCATAAATTTGAGGCATAAATTTGGCCTCGAGCCCACCAAAAGAAATGATGGATAAAAGATACCATCCGTTCGAGACAAATGTTTGTTGAACGGATGGTATCGATGAGGGCGGACCTTGGTCAATGAAGACCACTGATGAGACTGATTGGTAGAAAACACACCATAAAACTCGGGCATAAATTTGAGGCATAAATTTGGCCTCGAGCCCACCAAAAGAAATGATGAAGATATCCGTAAATTCTGCCTCGAGCCTACCAACATTTCTCTTCAACGGACATTTCTCTCAACTCAACACCGATTGCTCTCAACTCACATTTCTCTCAACTCACCACCAATTGCTCTCAACTCACATTTCTCTCAACTCACCACCAATTGCTCTCAACTCACATTTCTCTCAACAGTCTTAAGTCTCTCAACTCACGTTTCTCTTCAATTGAAATGGCTGGCTTTCGTCCTTCTAATATTTTACCTGATTTGAATCGAGCACTATATTTTCCACAAACATTAATCTTCACTCCGGACGCTATCAATGCCATGATAGCGACAGATAACTATTTCTTACACAAGAGCGATGCTGAGGTCGTGGATGGAGCGAAAGTGATGACATCTCAATATGCAGCTATTGTAACTACTATGAGCCGAAGGTTACTCCTCAGGGTAAGTGAGATAGAGATGCTTAAAAAACAAGTAAGTGAATTGGAGAGTAAACTTGCAAAAAAATGAAAAAGCAAACAAATATTAAAAAGAGAAAATAAGAGGTTAAAGATATCCATGGATTTGTATGCGAATTGTTTGGAACCAAAAGTAGCAGTGCTGGAGAGTATGCGAAAACAAATAGATGAACCATCAGTAGCAGAGCTGGAGAGTATGCGAAAACAAATAGAGATGCCATCAGTAGCAGAGCTGGAGAGTATGCGAAAACAAATAGATGGTTCAAAAGTAGCAGAGCTGGAGAAGGAGTATGCAGGGAATGTCCTCAACTCTGAGGACATTGCGATCAGCCCTCCTCAACTTTTGCTTGGACCACCCTGAATTTGCTTGATTTATGTTTTGATATATGTATGGACCAACCTGAATTTGCTTGATTTATGTTTTGATATATGTATGGACCACCCTGGATTTGCTTGATTTACGTTTTGATATATGTATGGATTGTATGTTTATTTTATGTATGGACCACCCTGGATTTGCTTGATTTACGTTTTGATATATGTATGGATTGTATGTTTATTTTATGTATGGACCACCCTAGATTTCCAATATTTATTTTATTTTATGTTTTGATATATGATGCAATAGGATATTAGCCATGGACAAGAGTTGGATGCGAGTTAGAGATCGGTTGGGTGAGGATTATAATGTATACGCCCAAGGAGTTAAGAAATTTTTGGAGTTTGCATCATGTACAATTGGGAGTGATGGTCGTATTAGATGTCCATGCCGAAATTGCAAGAATTTACGTTCTCATAAGATAGAGTTGGTGAAAGAGCATTTGTTTGTTAAAGGTATTGACCAAGGTTATACTGATTGGGTCTTACATGGAGAACCGTTTCCAACATCATTCGAAAACATCAATGAAGATGTACATGTAGATGATGTTGGTGACGATCCATCAGAAGACATGGAGCAAATGTTGGGCGACATTAGTATGGGAGTGTGTATGGATGAAAGTGGAACAGATCCATATAATTCAAATGATCTGGGCCATAGCAAATTTACCCGCTTATGGAATGATTCACAACGTGAGTTATATCCAGGGTGTAGAAGACATAGTAAATTATCTTTTACAGTTAGACTACTTCATATAAAATCCATGTGCCGGATATCCATTAAGGCTGTCAATATGTTGCTGAAGCTGTTTGTAGAGGCACTTCCATCAGACAATATTTTACCTCGCAACTTCTACGAAGCAAAACAGTTGAAAAAAGGACTCGGATTTGATTACAATCTAATACATGCATGTAATAATGATTGTGTATTATTTTGGCGAGAGAATGAGCAGTTGAACTCATGTCCTATTTGCCATGAATCAAGATGGACAACTGAGAAGCAGAATGTGCCGCGGAAGGTTGTACGTCACTTTCCATTGATACCTAGATTACAACGATTATTTATGTCACGTTCAACGGCTGTGGATATGACATGGCACTCATCATCTAGAGTCAAGAATGATAATGTCATGTCACATCCTGCAGACTCTCAAGTTTGGAAGGAATTTGACTTGGAACACCCATGGTTTGCTGAAGAACCTCGGAATGTTCGACTTGGGTTAGCAACAGATGGATTTAATCCATTTGGAAACATGAGTACTAGTCATAGTACTTGGCCAGTTGTACTTATGCCGTATAATCTACCACCGTGGAAGTGTATGAAAAATCCATATTTCATGATGAGTTTACTCATTCCAGGTCCAAAATCACCTGGAAATGACATAGACATACACCTGCAACCACTGATAGCAGAATTGAAAGATTTGTGGGAGAATGGAGTATTAACATTTGATTCATCCTCAGGCAAGTCATTTAAGATGCATGCTGCGGTCTTATGGACAATAAATGATTTTCCTGCTTATGGAAACTTATCAGGTTGGAGCACTAAGGGGAAATTGGCATGTCCGACTTGTAACAAATATACCCAATCTGAATGGCTTACGTATGGGAAGAAATTATGCTTCATGGGTCATCGTCGATTTTTACCTGGTGACCATAAATGGCGTAGAAATGGTAGGATGTTTAATGGTTCTGTTGAATGGGGGCACCCTCCACCATTCTTGTCTGGCGATGATATTATTGCACAGTTTGCGAATGTCGGAAGTAATGATTTTGGTAAAAAACAACGGAAGAGAAAACGATGTGCATTAGAGTTGAATTGGACAAAGAAGAGTATATTTTTTGAACTACCCTACTGGTCAACGTTAAAATTGCGGCATAGTCTCAATGTTATGCATATTGAAAAAAATATATGCGAGTCCGTGTTAGGAACGTTGATGTCAATTGAAGGTAAAACGAAAGATAATATAAACTCACGGAAAGATCTAAAACGGTTGGGAATTAGACCGCAAATGCACTTGCAACAAAATGGCTTGTCTGTTTACATGCCAATTGGATGGTATACATTGTCAAGGAATGAAAGGGCTACATTTTGTGAGTGGTTGCAGAAAATTAAATTACCAAATGGATATGCCTCAAATCTAACAAGGTGTGTGCGAACGAATGATTGGAAAATTACTGGACTAAAAAGTCATGATTGTCATGTATTTTTACAACGTATATTGCCTGTTGGAATCCGTGGATTTTTGACTAGAGATGTGCGGGTTGCATTAATTGAGTTGGGTGCCTTTTTTAAAAATTTATGTGCGAGAACGTTGAACTTGGAAGTTTTGGATCTTATGGAACGAGAAATCGCACTAATATTGTGTAAGTTGGAGAGTATTTACCCACCTTCATTTTTTGACATCATGGTTCACTTAGCCATCCATTTGCCACGTGAAGCTCGACTTGCAGGACCAGTCCAATATAGGTGGATGTATCCTATTGAACGATTTCTTGGAAAGTTGAAACGCATAGTGGGTAATAAGGCCCGTCCAAAAGGATCAATTGCAGAAACATATATTGATGATGAGTGGCATACATTCTGTTCCAAATACTTCCATGGGGTTGACACAAGATTTGATCGGCCAGAAAGAAATTTTGATGTTGACCAAGCAAGACAACGGAATGAATTTTCTGTATTTTCCCAACAGGTACGTCCACTTGGTGCTCAGGGTGGTTATGATTTGTGTGAACGAGAATTTGAGAAAGCTCAATAGTACGTGCTAAATAATTGCCCAGAGATAGAGAGCCACTTGAAGTAAGTTTAAATTAATTGTTAATTAATCATTGAATTTACTTATTAAACATTTATATAAACATACTTATTATTGGTAATTTTTAATTTTAGTGATCATATTAACATGCTCAAAGAATTGGGAGTAAATGCTATAGACCTGAGACATGAACAGGAGTTCCCGAAATGGTTCGAACAACGGGTAATGACATTAATATCTTATTGTAAATTTATTAGTTATTAAAATATTACTATTGTTAACGGTTGAATGTTTATACTTTATTTAATATGTAGGTTGTACAAATGCATGCAAGTAATCAGAACAATATATCAGACGAACTATATGCACTGGCGTGTGGTCCCTCAAGACGTGCTGCTCGATATTCTGCATGTATTTCTCGAGGAAGTAGGTATCACACAATTGATCGAGAACTTTATAGGAAAACATAAAATAGTGGTGTCCTTGTCGAAGGGAGTCATGATGGAGACAATATTGATTTCTATGGAGTTATCGTAGATATAATCGGATTGAGATATGTGGGGGAGCTTGTGGTTTATATGTTTAAGTGTGATTGGTGGGATTTAAGCAATTCTCGAAGAGGAAAATGCCAGGATGAATATTTTCTGAGTATTAATACATCAAAGAAATGGTATGAAGATGATCCTTTTATTTTGGCTTCCCAAGCATCTCAAGTATTCTATTTAGACGATCCACAGTTAGGAAATCAATGGCAAGTAGTACAAAAATTTTCTCCTAGAAATATTTATGACGTTATCTCTGAGGCGAAGGGACAAGATGAAGAAGACGATGATACCTCTACTCAAGAAGCATACCAAGAGAGTCAACCTGCCTTTAACTTATTTGTAGATTTGAGCCAGTATGAGATGATCCCATTACATAGGGAAGATATTGAGGCTGATATAGTTGAGACGACAGTTGATCAAAGTGTTGAGTCATCTGAAGTATCTATAGATGATGAGACTGAATCTATAGATGAAACTGATACAGATGATTGACCAGTTTGTGTTCACATTATACAGTATCTCGCAATTATGCCACCAAAGAGGAAGGAAGTTCCCATCCCATCTCCACCTGTTTCTAGCTCTCCGTCTGACTTGCTATTAGAGACTAACTCTACGGAACAAGGTAAATAGCTACTACTCATTTTTTCAATTAAGATATATGCTAATTGATACGGGGTAAATAACTAATATTATTTTATAGAGATAACAGTACAATCTCGTCGTGGACGAGGCATTACTAGAGGTGTGACATTGGAGAAATATCGTAAAGTAGGTAAGATTAAGGTTAACATTCTTGATGAACATACCGGAGGCCAGGGACAGCAGGCAGCTTGGCTTGCATCACATGTGGGTGCTCTTACACGGACTTATGCACCTTTGGCTACGAGTTCATGGCATAAAGTCCCCAAAGAGGCGAAAGAGGTTATAAAAAAGCGTTGTTTGGTACGTAATATTTAAATAATAAATTTATATGGATATTATTTAATATTCTAAATGATAATGTCTTTGTATATATACTCTTTTAAGGATGACTTTGAACTAAATTATGGTCGGAGAGAGGAGCTTAAGACTGTTGAAGAGTTGATATGTAATGCATTCCGCAAGTATAAGGCGAGGTGTCATGAGCATTACAAGAAGTACGAGAACAAGGAAGAAGCACGTGAGCATCCTTTTCAGGATGTCCGACCTGAAGAATGGAAAAAACTTTGTGACATGTTTGATAATCCATCATATAAGGTAAAATAAATAAATTATTTATGTATCATATTTATAATTTTTACTTACTAACTTTTACAATTTCTATGCAGGAACGAAGTTCTATAAACAAAATGAATAGATCAAAGTTGAAGATTCATCATCGCGCAGGCTCAAGATCTTTCCATCACCTCTCTAAGAAATTGGTAATGTATTTTTTTTCTTTTTTTATTCTATATAGTTTGTTTTTAATATTAACTTTATATCTTAACAATTTCTCTTGTAGGAAGCGTCAGACACCAATTATGATCTAACAAAATTATATGCTGCATCACATACTAATAGTAATGGAGAGTGGACTCATCCCGATGCTCGTGAAAATTATGTAAGTATTATAATTTTTTTTAATTAAACATATTTAAATTATTGTGTCAATATTAAACGTATGTGTTTTGTGAAGGATAAAATGCTTGCCATACGTGCTGAAGCTGCTTCAGATCATAATTCATCAACAAATGATGTTGAAATTTTTACACAAGTTCTAGGGTCACGTTCAGGATATTTGAGGGGTTTGGGTTGCTGTATAAAACCTTCAAGCTCTTCATCAATGTCAAGCACTACTGCTATTGCGTTAGAAAATGCAAATTCTACGATTCAAGAATTGCTTACAAAACAGCATGAGTTAGAGGCTCAATTGACAAAACAAGCAGAGATGGAGATTACAAAACAACATGAGTTAGAGGCTCAATTGACAAAGCAAGCAGAGATGGAGATGCGCATGAAACAACAAGAAGATGAACAAAGAGAGATGAAGCTTCAAATGCAGATACTTATGCAACAATTCAAGTCTCCAAGCAATTAATTTTCATTAGAAGTGGTTTGCATATTGAACAATTATATATCATTGTCTGAAGTTGATGGTCAGTGTCAAGTTCATCAAATTCAGTTGAAGATGGCTTCATGACTTACCTTTAATGGCTCGTACCGATTATGTTGGTCGTTTACTAGGGGAGAAAATTGGAATTGTTGAGAAAGTGGATGTGGACGTAGGGGAGATGGAATGGGGGGAGTATTTGCGAGTACGAGTTACTTTGCTAGTTGATAAACTGTTGCTTCGACACTCAAAATTCATGATTGGGGGTGGAGAACAAGTGTGGGTTCGTTTCTCTTATAAGAGAGACTACAAAATTTCTGCTACTGGTGTGGATGTTTGGGACATGGTGAGAGGGATTGTGCCAATGCTATACGGGGATCTAAGTTGCATACAGTGAAGGACTTTCCTTATGGTATATGGCTTTGTGTAGGCAGTGGTTTTGGTGATCACCCATCTACCGGAAAAAACAGAGGACCTAATCCGTTAAAACACACTCCAATTTCTACCTCTAGAGATCAACATGCTTCTGGGTCTAAGGATGTCAAGGGAAAGGATGTAATCAAGATTGGGTTTGATATGGTGGTGGAAAGAGGCATGTCTTCTCCGCCTAAAATTCAACCTGAACCGATGGCAGTTATGGTCAGGATGGGTGCGGATTTATAGGAACATGGCAGTTATTGGAAGGCTGAGGTGGGCGAGAAGTTAGGGACGGTTGTTAATGAGATGGATCTTCTAAAAGCATCTAGCATAAAGTCGAGTAAGGTTTCCAGTATTGTTATTGGGCTTGGTGGGCCAGAATGGATGGGCTATAATGACAAGGCGGATGGTCAGGAGATGGGTATTATCCAAAAACCTGATGGGCTTAGTAGTAAGAAGTGGAAACGCACTTCTCTACTACATGAAATGACACCCGTTGGTTCTCTGGAAGTTCCTTCTTGGCGAGGTTCGTTGAAAGGGTTTCCAAAAAAAGAAAAGGGGCTTTGGAGGAAGGTAATTCTAATGGGAGGTCCTCAAAGCGTCTTCAAGTAGCACAAGTTCTTGATGATGATGCGATTTCAATCACAAAATATGAGATATTGGCAGTGGCTATGGATCAGCACCACCAACAGCCATGAAACTTTGCAGTTCGAATGCCTGTGGGCTTGGGAACCCTCGTGGTATTCACACCCTCTATGACTTAATTTAGAGGGAAGGGCCCAAAGTAGTGTTCTCTCTCCACTTGTGAAGTTGAATCCTATAAGTACAAGTTAGGTTTTCAAAATTTTTTGGCTATTAGTTCTCATGGTAGAAAAGGGGGTATTGTGTTGTTATGGAATGCTGATGTTGATTTGTTTGTTATTAACTATTCTTCTACTCATATTGATGTTGTTATTAAAGATTCAAATTTAAGGATGGGACACTGGTATTTAACTGCTATATATGGTTTGCCTGAGACTCACCTGAGGCATAATACTTGGAGTTTGCTAAGATCTTTATGTAGAGCTAATGATGAACCTTGGGTAGTGATGGGGGATTTTAATGAATTGTTGTATTCTCATGAGAAAAGTGGGGGTAAACCTAGGCCTGAAAGACAGCTTTACGCTTTCTTTGAGGTTATTGAAGATTGTATATTGAGGGATTTGGGTTTCTCAGGTCCAAAGTTTACATGGTCAAATAGGAGAAATGGGGATCAATGCATTCATGAAAGGATTGATCGTTTCTTGGTCAATTCTGTTTGGTGGGACAGTTTTCCTAATGCTCGAGTAACTCATGATGTGGTAGCTTATTCAGATCATTTACCTATTTGGGTAAATTTGGAGGGTGCAACTTCTTCCTGTTATGTTAAAAAGTCTTTCAAATTTGAGGCCATGTTGGTTGGTGAGAAAGACCGTGAAGATATTATCAAAGGTGTGTGGGGGAGGTGTGTTGGTCCAGCTACTATGGATGTTGTTTCTAGTTTGATTAAAGATTGTGGAGCTCAGTTACAGGAGTGGAATAAGCAGTGCTTTGGAAATGTTCAAGCTCAACTCAGTAAAGCACAGAAAACACTACACAGTTTACAGGAGATGGGTCTGGAATTGGTTCCTATAGAAGATATGAATTTTGCTAGGGGTGAGGTGCAACTTTTGTTGGAGAGAAAGGAGATCATGTGGAGACAACATTCAAAGGCATTGTGGCTCAAAGAGGATGATAATAATATTAAATATTTTCATATGAAGGCATCTCAGCAAAAGAGGAAAACTTGAATCATGTCCTATGTACGGGGGATCTTGCAAGACAAGTCTGGCGCCTTGCGGCTACCCAGGTAGGTGTACACATGCCTCATTTCTTTACTTGGAAGGACCAAATCAATTACTGGTTTCGCCGGGCAGGTAGGTCCTCACAAGTGCGTATTATATTTGGCCTTCTTCCTTATATTATTTCTTGGAAACTTTGGGAGAGTCGTTGCAAAGCTCGGTATGAGAACAAGGGTTACACAGCTCAGTCAGTTTGGCACAACACTAAAATATGGATTCGCTGTATCATGGATCAGATTAGGAAAGTGTCCTCGGTCTCCAGCAATGATAGAGATATTTTGAATAGATTGAATATCCCCGCTATGCCTCCCAAACCTAAGCGGATCAGGGTGGTAAAATGGACTCAGCCTCATCAGGGTTGGATAAAGCTTAACACTGATGGCAGTAGCCTTGGGAACCCTGGCCCCTCTGGTGCGGGGGGTGTTATTCGGGATGCGGATGGCAATCTTATCCAGGCTTACTCAGTTTCTCTGGGTCCGGGTACTAATAACTTTGCTGAACTTAGAAGCATGTTGGAAGGAGTTCGCAGATGTTACTCTCTTGGGTTCCGCCGAGTTTAAATTGAGACCGATTCACAATTGTTGGTAAACTGGATTATTAAGAAGGTATGCCATATTTGGTATTTAGAGGATTTTTGGGATGAACTGCAAGATTACCTTAACAGGTTGGACTACACCGTGAGCCATATATTTCGAGAAGGAAATGCAGTGGCGGATTTCCTAGCAAAGTGTGGGGCTGAAGGTATTAACTTTGACTGGTCAGATCAGAATTGGCCCAGAAGGCTGAAAGGGCTCATTCGCATGGACAAAATGGGTTTGGCCCAGCTGCGTATCCTATAAGGTTTTTGTTTGTTATATCTTTTGTGGTTTCTTTATGCTCACCCTTGTGTTTGGCTTTGTCTTTGTTACCTCTCCCCTGCAGGTGATATCGTTAGTAGCCTTGTTTGTTTCTGTTTGTTTTAGTTATATGGTCTTTGTTTCTGTTAGTTTATGTGTAGTGTCTGTTTTAACGTCTGGGTCATGGTATTAATGTAAACCCTAGACGTTCTCTTGTAACCACGGTTTTCCTCCGCCAAAAGTGAGGGCTATTAATAAACTTGGGGTCCCGTCCTCTTTAAAAAAAAAAAAAAAGAAAGAAAGAGGAAAAATCAGATCTTAAAGATCCAAGATGATAATGGCTATTGGCAAGAAGGTTTTCAGAGGGATGGAGTTATTCTTGACTATTTTGAAACCCTTTTCACAAGCTCTTCTCCATCAGTTGATGCTAATTCTTTGGCTTTCTTAGAATCATTGTCTAGGAGAGTTTCTGACCAGATGAATCTGAATTTGATGAAGGAGTTCATAGCTGATGAAGTTAAGGAAGCTTTGAATCAAATGAATCCTACAAAGGCCCTTGGTCCTGATGGCATGTTTCCAATATTTTTCCAAAAATATTGGCATGTTGTTGGTGACAATATTACTGCAGCAATACTTGAAGCACTCAACTCAGGTTTTTTTTCCTTCTACACTGAATCATACTCATATTACTCTGATTCCTAAGAAGAAGTGTGCTATTAAAATGGGAGACTATAGGCCCATTAGTTTGTGTAATGTGGTCTATAAACTTATTGCAAAAGTCTTTTCTAATAGACTCGAATCTGTATTGCCGAGCATAATTAGTGAGAGTCGAAGTGCTTTTGTACTTGGGCATCTTATTTCTGATAATGTTTTGATTGCTTATGAGCTGGTTAATTTCTTAAAGCACAAAAAGAAAGGTAAACAAGGATTTATGTCCTCGAAATTGGATATGAGCATAGCATACGATCGGGTTGAGTGAGGTTTTATAAAGTCTGTTATGGAAGTGATCGGGTTTCATCCAAGGCTTATTGAGTTGATTATGTACTGTACTGGATCTGTATCTTTTTCTGTTTTGATCAATGGAGAGCTAAGGGGTCCCATTATGCCAACTAGAGGATTAAGACAAGGTGGCCCATTATCCCCATATTTATTTCTCATTTGTACTGAATGACTGATTTCTTTATAAAGAAATGTTGGGCTGAGAAATGAAATTTTTGGTGTAAAGATTTGTAGAGGGGCACCAAATATAAATCATCTACTCTTTGCAGATGATAGTGTTGTCTTTTGTCGTGCGGAGGTGGGAGAAAAGAGAAGGGTACAATTGTTGTTGGAGAGATACGAAATTGTTTCAGGCCAAAGAATTAATAAAGAGAAAACAACTATTGTGTTTAGTGGCAATGTGAGTGTGGATACTCAGAATGAGAGTAAGAATCTTTGGAGTAATTGTGAAATATGACAATATGAAAAATATTTGGGACTTCCACATGTTACTGGGAGGTCAAAAAAGATTGATTTTCAAGCTATAAAACAAAGGGTATGGCAAAAGCTTCAAGCTTGGAATGAGAAGTTGTTGTCACAAGGTGCATGGTAAGAAGATTCTTTTGAAAGCAATAGCCATTTCCATCCAAACTTATACAATGAGTTGCTTCCTTCTACCTTTTAGTTTTTGTACTGAGTTAGAAGGTATGATGTCAAGGTTTTGGTGGGGTCAAAAAGGAAATGAGAGGAAAATTCATTGGTTGAGTTGGAACAAATTGTGTCAGAAAAAGAACTATGGAGGGCTGGGTTTTAAAGATTTAAGAAGCTTTAATCTTGCTTTACTCTCAAAACAAGGATGCAGATTATCCCAAGATGAAGGTTCCTTATTGCATAAATTACTAAAGGCTAAATATTTCCCTCATACCAGTTTTATGAAGGTAGGTTTAGGCAAATGTCCTTCTTATACTTGGAGGGGTATTTAGGAGGCACGAAAATGGCTAGATGCAGGTTGTAGGTGGAGAATAGGGAATGGGAGGTCTGTTAACATATGGCAAGACCAGTGGATTCCAAGGCATCTTTCTTTGATATCAGAAGGGGTCGCTGGAAGTGATGGTACTAATTCTGATTTTGTTGATTCTTTATTTGTTTGCAATGAAAGCATGTGGGATGTTCAAAAGCTTAGAACTCTCTTCAATCCAAATATAGTCTCAGATATTCTCAAAGTTCCTTTATGTTCAGTGTACAAAGCTGCTATAGATTCATCTATGCTCAACTTGGTCTTCAGTGTGCTGAATCTTCAAATATGCAGGCTTAAAAGAAATTCTGGAAACATTTGTGGAAAATGAAAGTGCCAAATAAGATAAAAAATTTTGCATGGCATAGATGCAAGGATGGACTACCTACTGCTTTGAACTTGGCGAAGAAATATGTCCTAACAGATGATACTTGTAGATTTTGTTTATCAGAAAAGGAAAATATCACTCATGCAGTGGTCAATTGTGGGGTTGTTCATGGTATGTGGCGTTTTTATCTTCCTGAGTTAATATTTGATAAACAGCTGTCATTATTTGAGATGGCTTTGCAACTTTGTGAAAGGAATATGTATGAGAAGTTGTCTATTTTATTTGCTTTGGCTTGGGGTTTCTAGTTTCGAAGAAACAAGTTTGTGCATGATCAAGAGCTGTTAGGTCCTGCAACTGTTGCCGAAAATGCCTTTGTTCTGCTGAGAAGTCATGATCAAGTCAAACATAAGACAAGAGTTCGGATTCTGAAATACTATAAATGGCAACCCCCTCCAGCTGGTTGGTTTAAATTAAATGTAGATGCTGTTGTATTTCCTGAATGGGATAAGGCAGGTGTTGGGGCAGTGTTGAGGGATGAAAATGGTAGAATTCTTATGGCACTTAGTAGAGCAGAAATTCCTATGGAGGGTTCAGAGGGTATAGAGCTACTAGCCATCTTCAGAGGCTTGCAACAATGTGCCACTATGGGTGTCTCAAATATTATTGTGGAGAGTGGCAGTTTGTTAAGTATTGACGCCTTAAATGATGATAGCATGACTAATTCCCTATTAGGTCTGCTATATTATGAGATTAAGAAGCTTGCCACATGTTTTGCTGCTTGTATGTTTTCCCATGTATATAGGGAAGGCAATATGGTAGCTCATAAGTTGGCTAGAAATGCTTTTATGGTTGAAAGTATGGATGTTTGGTGGAATTGTATTCCTAACTGTATTTCTCAAGTCTTATGGCTTGATGATTGTCTGTAATCATTTTTTTCCGGTTGATTAATGATATTATCATTTTCTATAAAAAGAAAAAAAAACAATTATATGAAGTTTCCTTCAACGGAAAAAGTGATGGATGACAAGATCAATAATAACATTAAAATTAAAGAATATATATAAGATCAAAGCTAGCGCAGAGATCATCAAATTAGATATAATATCCAAGTAAAAAATGTATTTACGTATATACGTACGCGTTAGCTTTCCCTTCAAAATAAATTAATTGGTGATCATGTCTATTTAATTTGCCTAACTTTGCCTATATATTATATATTCTACCTATCGATCATCTGATTTTCATTATTTTTAATGGAACCATGAATATTATATAGTCGGTGATCGGGTTATAGAAGAACAAAAACCAGCCGAGAGATGGACATCAGACCAGATCATACATACAGATCTAGAGAGAAAGAGAGATAATAAAAAGATATCATACACAAAAACTTGATGATCATGATCAGCCTGCTACTAATTAATTACATGATCTCATGATCCATGATGAACAGGGCAAGTATTCCAGCTAGCTGCTTAATATATTTATATAAGAACGGTAGTAACGTCCCAGTTATTGGAATGGAGGCCATGATGCCTTGGCAAATATTCATTGTATTCAACATAACCATTACAGAGAGAATGTTGTTTACCTGTTTGGTTACCTAGCTGTTGGTTACCTGTTTGGTGTAAGTTTCTTGGCAAGACAACGCAAGGAGTATGTATTATTCATGACTTAATTATTTAATCTTAGATTACGTGTGTTCGTCTGCGTAGGTTGACGTGATACCATATAATTTATAATATGCACATACATATAATACAGATCACGGCTCTTCGTTTCACAAGACATGTCCTTTTCTTAATTTTTCTTTCTTACAAGCGTGATAGATATCGACTAAATATATATATACCATTTTTAGGATGATCAGTAACATTAACGTGCATGGTAGTACTACTGGATTCGACCCACGTACGTACACAAACGCGTAAGCTTTGAAATGTAAACAGAGTATTAATTTCGACGTGCTCGGTAACAACAATAATATAAGGAATAATTAGATTTAGTGATGCATGCAAAATAGCAATGAGATCGATACATTATATAGAACTGATCCTTTCAGGACTTGACCACATTCCGCGCTTACATTGCTTATAATGGAAGAAAATTACACTGGTTCTTCATGCTTGCATTGACCACAGAGGATCTCGTTTCAGACCCTTATTGTACATAAGGACTCTTGTTCATCAATAAAAACAACAAAGAAAAAATTATAATGCTGAAAACTTCTATACCATACATAAAATCCAAGGAAAGTGATTATTCGTGTAACAATTCAAATTGATTCGAGGGTTTGACTGAAATTTAAGAGCCCTTTGACGGTGGTGGTGATTTGTAATAATATGGGATTGGGGAAGACTTGGATGGTGGAGGAGGTGATTTACGGAGGTATGGTGGATTTGGCCAGTGAGATGGGGGAGGAGGAGACTTGGACGGTGGATAAGGTGACTTATGGAAGTATGGAGGATGTTGCCAGTGGGTTGGAGGTGGAGGAGACTTGTAGTGGTATGGAGGATGTGGGAATCAAGATGGGGGAGGTGGTGATTTGTACATATACGGAGGTGGAGGTGATGGTGATGGTGATGGAGGTGGTGATGACTTGTAAACATATGGAGGTGGAGGTGATGGAGATGGTGGTGGTGGTGATTTGTACATATACGGAGGTGGAGGTGATGGTGATGATGGTGGTGGTGGTGGTGATTTATAGATGTAAGGAGGTGGAGGAGACGGTGAGGGTGGTGGTGGTGACTTATAGACATAAGGGGGAGGAGGTGATGGTGAGGGAGGTGGAGGTGACTTGTAAACATATGGAGGAGGGGGCGATGGTGATGGTGGGGGAGGTGATTTGTAAATGTAAGGTGGTGGAGGTGACGGTGAGGGTGGTGGTGGAGATTTATAGACATATGGAGGAGGAGGTGACGAAGATGGTGGTGGGGGTGACTTGTAGACATATGGAGGAGGAGGTGACGGAGATGGTGGTGGTGGTGATTTGTAAATGTAAGGAGGTGGAGGAGACGGTGAGGGAGGTGGTGGAGATTTATATACATATGGAGGAGGAGGTGATGGTGATGGAGGGGGTGGTGATTTGTAAATGTAAGGAGGTGGTGGAGATTTATATACATATGGAGGAGGAGGTGATGGTGATGGAGGGGGTGGCGATTTGTAGATGTATGGAGGTGGAGGAGATGGTGAGGGTGGTGGTGGTGGTGGAGATTTATAGACATAGGGTGGAGGAGGTGATGGTGAGGGCGGTGGAGGCGATTTGTAAATGTAAGGTGGTGGAGGTGACGGTGAGGGTGGTGGTGGAGATTTATAGATGTAGGGTGGAGGAGGTGATGGTGAGGGAGGTGGAGGTGACTTATAAACATATGGAGGAGGAGGTGATGGAGATGGTGGAGGAGGGGACTTGTAAATGTAAGGAGGAGGGGGTGATGGTGAAGGAGGTGGTGGTGATTTGTAAACATAAGGAGGAGGTGGCGATGGCGATGGTGGGGGAGGTGACTTATAGACATAAGGTGGTGGGGGTGATGGAGATGGAGGTGGTGGTGATTTATAGACATACGGGGGTGGAGGAGAAGGAGATGGGAGAGGTGGAGACTTGTAAACATATGGAGGAGGGGATGATGGAGACAGCGGTGGAGGAGAAGGCGACTTGTAGTAATACGGCGGGTGACCTCCATGCTTTGGTGGCAATGGTGGTAAGTGTTTATAATGTGGTGGCGGTGGAGAGGCATAAATGTAAGGCTCATGATCAATGGCAGCCACACTAGTGGCTATGAGGCAAAAAACCAGGGCAGAAAGCAGTTGAGGGCAATGCCCCGGGTGGTGGCTTGAGATACCCATTGCACTAGCAATTGATCAACTCTAATGCTGAAAGATGTGTCCGGAGACAGCTTGCATTGTACCAAAGGATGCTAACCCCTTTAAATAGTAAGCTCTACAATCATTATTGAAAACGCTAGATTTGTTTACTCCCAAAAACAGGCTGTATTTATGCTTTAAATATTAACATATACCCCAAATCTCACAATAATTGGGAAACTTCAACGAGTCAAATTGATAGATCTTATTAATTTATATGGTTCTGTCCATTTGACATGATTGATCTTGTGTTTAAAGACTAAAGATATCATAAACTTGTTCTTATGAACAAAGTCAATAGAAGAGTAGGTGAGGTGCTGTATGGCTGGAAAATTGCCTTCGATCTGTTTTGGTAATATAATTTAGAATTTAGAATCACGTTCTATCCAAAACTGATCAACTCTATGATCAGGGAAAAAGGGAGGAATGAGATCGATCGAGGGGTATGAAAGGCACAAAAGTCAAACTAAGATCAAGCTAGCTAATAATAAAGAGACCAGAACTGTTCATGTTCAGACAGCTTGGCCACTTCACGGAAATATTAAATATTGCATAGTTTTAATTTGCATATATATATATATATATATATATATATATATATATATATATATATATACATATGTTAAGCCATGTTTATATATATATATATATATATATATATATATATATATATATATGTTAAGATTTGTTGAGATTTGTTAGGATTAGATTGGCTTTAATTTAGAGATAATATTTACTGCATATATTCAGGAGTTTGTAATCCCTTCATTTAAGGGAATTAGTTGAGATCTTCTATGATTCTTTTGTTGATAGGATCGTAATTTGATCTTGTGCATGTATATATATATTGCAATCTATTGACTGAAAAATATATGAAAAAGAGAACAACTTTCTCAGTTTCAATTTTAGCATGGTATCAGAGCAATGATCCTATTGCTTCTGTAAATTTCCGCACACTCTGACTAAACATGTCTACACCTGCAACCATTGATCCAGCCGATCCTCTGTTTCTTCATCCTTCTGATCATCCTGGCATGATCCTTGTTCCAAAAGTCTTAGATGGAACAAACTATGCCATGTGGAAACGATCGATGTTGATCAGCCTTAGTGCCAAAAACAAATTGGGCTTCATCAAAGGAACTGTTATCACTCCATATGAAAAGGATCCCAAATACTCCTTATGGCAGCGTTGCAATGCCATGGTACTCTCTTGGATATTCAATTCTTTAAATCAAGACCTTATGCACAATGTTCTCTATGCTGAAACTCCCTCAGAAATTTGGACAGATCTTCAAGAAAGATTCTCTCAAGGTGATTTTTCTCATCATTATCAAACTCAACGATCCATTGTTGAACTGAAACAAAATCAAGAATCCATCTTTTCTTACTACACAAAGATGAAAATGTTGTGGGATGAGCTAACCACTTGCAGTCCCTCAATCAAATGCACATGTGGAGGTCAAAAAGATCTAAAAGAAAAGGAAGAAAGAATCAGGCTTGGACAATTTCTTATGGGGCTCAATGAGACATACTCTGCTGTATGAGGACAGATTATGCTCATGAATCCTTTACCAACTGTCAAGAAGGCATATTCACTTTTATGTGAAGAAGAAAAGCAACGAGGTCTTACTGAAACAAAGAGCAGTGATCTTATTCATGCCATGAGTATCCATACTTATGACAACTCCAAGGAGTCACAACCTGTGGCTTCAAAACACCAAAAACAGTGGTCATCCACTCATGTCAAATCTCAAGGCAATCGAAAACCTCTTCATCGCTCTTATTGTGAAGGCACTACTCATACTGTGGATCAATGTTATTTTCTAAATGGGTTCCCAGTTGGACACAAACTACATGGCAAAGAAGTTCAACCATCCAATCGAAGCAGAAAAACTGTTGCTGACCAAGCCAATGCAGAAATCATTTCAGATTCACACAAGTCCTCTATTAATCCTACTCCTCAATTCACCTCTGAAGAACTTGCTCAAATCAAAGCCTTTTTCAATGGTAAACAATCTGTCCAAGCAAACTATACAGGTATTTCTAAACCTTTCTGTTCTTCCTTTACTACACAAAAGACAAACTTGAGCCACTGGATCATTGACAGTGGCGCCACTAATCACATAGCCACTTCCATTTCAATCACCTCTCCTATCTCTTCTCAAGTAACCTTGCCCAATGGTGCTTGTTCTACAATAACTAGCATAGGTTCCACTCAACTTTCAGCCCACATCCATGTTAAAGACATACTCTGTGCTCCATCATTTCAAGTCAATTTACTGTCAGTTAGTCAACTCACAGCTACCTTAAATTGTTCTATTCATTTCTTTCCTACTTTTTGTATATTGCAGGACCTAACTTCGAAGAAGATGATTGGTTTGGGGAAGCAACTTAATGGCTTGTACTACTTTGTGCCATCAATAAAATCCGCATCAACTACCACACCAATCGTTTATCAAGTCAATTCCACTCCAAAAATTCCATGGCACCAGCGGCTAGGACATCCCTCCAAGGCACCTTCACAGTTTTTGAGTCATGTTATTCCTTCATTTGTATTTGATTCTCAACATTTGTGTGAAACTTGCCATTTGGCTAAGCAAACACGGCTACCTTTTTCTTCTAGTTCAATTCAAACTTTACATTCTTTTGATCTTCTTCATTGTGATATTTGGGGGCCCCTTCGTACTGCAACTCATACAAGGGCACATTATTTTTTAACCATTGTCGATGACTACACCAGATTTGCATGGATATTTCTCATGCAATTCAAATCCGAAACACAGGGGTTACTAAAAACCTTCATCAACTATGTCAATACTCAGTTTAATTGCCAAGTTAAATGTATTCGAAGTGATAATGGTTCAGAATTCATATCCATGAAACAATATTTTTTCAATCTTGGCATATCATTTCAAAGCTCTTGTCCATCTACACCTCAACAAAATGGTGTAGTTGAACGAAAGTATCGACATCTCTTAAACGTTGGCTGGGCCTTAAGAATTCATGCTAATCTTCCATTACAATTTTGGGGTGAAAGTTTGCTTACTGCCACCTATCTTATTAATCGACTTCCTACCCCAGTGCTGCAACACAAATCTCCCTATGAAATGTTGTATAATAAGCCACCCATTTACTCTAACTTGCGAGTGTTTGGATGTCTTTGTTATGCAACAAATCTGCACCCCACTCACAAATTTGACTCTCGTGCCAGAAAATGCATTTTTGTTGGCTATCCATTTGGACAAAAAGCTTACCGCTTATATGATCTTAAAACCCACCAATTTTTCTCTAGTCGAGATGTCATCTTTCATGAGGAGATCTTTCCTTTTCATACCACAAAAAACTCATCATCCCCAACCATTTCCCAACCTCAGGTAATCAACTATCCTACTGAGTCATCTCCTCTCCCAAACCCTCTTAATTCCCCATTACCCGAGACCACTTCACCAGAAAATTTTCCACTACCAGAAACCACTTCACCAGAAAATTCCTCTTCTTCTATCTCATCTCCAGCCCCTCCTCCTCGCAGAAGTGAACGCACCAGAAAACCATCCATTCTTCTTCAAGATTTTCATTGTGGACAGGTGAGTGCAATGCCATCAAATGCAACCTCCAACCAGGCATCTTCAACCAAGTCAGGTACTCGGTATCCTTTAAGTAATTACATTTCATATGATTCTTTATCCTCTAATCATAAACACTTTGTCAATGCTATCTCAAGTGTTCTCGAACCAACCTCATATGCACAGGCTGTATTAGATCCGAAATGGCAAGAGGCCATGCAACGTGAACTTGATGCCCTTACTACTCAAAAGACTTGGTCTTTGGTTCCTTTGCCTACTGGTCATCGTCCCATTGGCAGCAAATGGGTATATCGTATCAAATACAATTCTAATGGCACGATTGAACGCTACAAAGCACGATTAGTTGCCAAAGGATTTTCCCAACAAGAAGGCTTGGATTACACTGAAACGTTTGCACCCGTTGCTAAGTTAACAACTGTTCGATGTCTTCTTGCTGTTGCTGCTGCCAAACAATGGCCATTACATCAAATGGATGTGACCAATGCCTTCCTCCATGGTGATTTAGAGGAAGAGGTATATATGACTCCACCACAGGGTCTTTGTCGACAAGGGGAGAATCTTGTATGTCGACTACACAAGTCCCTTTATGGGCTTAAGCAAGCTCCTCGTAATTGGTTTGCAAAATTCTCTCATGCTATCAAACGGGCTGGCTTTATTCAGTCACATTCAGATTATTCTTTATTTGTGAAGACTAAAGGTTCATCTACAACTATGGTGCTTATCTATGTAGATGACATAGTAATAACAGGCAATGATGCAACTGCTATACAAAGCCTCAAACATTTTCTGCATCAACAGTTTCACATTAAAGATCTCGGACCTCTAAAATTTTTCCTTGGGTTGGAAGTTGCAAGATCCAAAGAAGGTATCGTTATCTCTCAACGAAAATATACTTTAGAAATTATAGATAATGTTGGTTACTTGGGTGTTCAACCCTCAAATTTCCCAATGGAAATGAATCTAAAGCTCACGGATGATCAAGGTGATTTGCTACATGATCCAGAGCGATATAGGAGATTAGTTGGGAAACTAATTTACCTCACAATTACAAGACCAGACATTACATACTCAGTCAATATCCTAAGCCAATTTATGCATACACCAAGAAAGCCTCATTGTGATGTTGCTCTTCGAATTATTAAATACCTTAAAGGGAGTCCAGGTCTCGGCCTGCTATTTTCATCAAGCAATTCTTTCAACTTGAAGGCTTATTGTGATGCAAATTGGGCAAACTATCCTATGACTAGAAGATCAACTACAGGCTATTGTGTGTTCTTAGGAAATTCATTGATTTCTTGGAAAGCAAAGAAGCAGAAAACAGTCTCAAGATCTTCCTCAGAAGCTGAGTACAGGTCCATAGCAGCAGCAACATGTGAACTAACTTGGCTCAGATTTTTGCTTAAAGACATGCAGATTTTTACAGGACCAACAAAGTTGCTATGTGATAATCAAGCTGCACTTCACATAGCAGCAAATCCAGTATACCATGAGCGCACCAAGCACATAGAACTTGATTGTCATGTTGTTAGAGAAAAGATACAAGATGGGTTGATTTTCACCGAATTTTTTCCATCTCATTTGCAACTGGCAGATATTTTTACAAAGGCTCTTGGAGGAATCGTGTTTAAGGAATTAAAAGGCAAGTTGAACATGCTGGATATACATGCTCCAACTTGAAGGGGAGTGTTAAGATTTGTTGAGATTTGTTAGGATTAGATTGGCTTTAATTTAGAGATAATATTTACTGCATATATTCAGGAGTTTGTAATCCCTTCATTTAAGGGAATTAGTTGAGATCTTCTATGATTCTTTTGTTGATAGGATCGTAATTTGATCTTGTGCATGTATATATATATTGCAGTCTATTGACTGAAGAATATATGAAAAAGAGAACAACTTTCTCAGTTTCAATTTTAGCAATATATATATATTTTCTATTACTTTTCGTCATCTTGACCGCCAAATAATATCGGTTCCACATATACGACTACTGCGGTTTGGCAGTTCATTAAACTCAACGTATATGCGCGTGTTAGGTAGCATTTTGTGTGAATATATTATTAGGTTTCCTTCTTCCAAGCTTCGGTACTGCAATATTTATATTTTTTCTTACCAAACAACTTCTAAATATGAGATTGTTTTTAAAGATGAGATGAGATGAATTGAGATTAAAATTAAAAAATAAAATAAAATATTATTAGAATATATTTTTTAATATTATTTTTATTTTAAGATTTAGAAAAGTTAAATTGTTTATTTTATTTTGTGTGAAAATTTGAAAAAATTTTGATGATGAGATGAGAGATTTTTAAAGTTTTCAAAATTTTAAATTTTAATCTTGAAAACAAACGATGATGAGTTTAATGAACTGCCAAACTCGTTTAATGAACTTTTTATATCTATCTTTCTCATTTTAGGCCTTCAAGTTTGGTGAAGAACTTGAATGGACATTTTTTCAAAAGAAAAATATGTGAATGATTTTTTAATTTTTTTTTTTTAATGTCTTCTAGAAATAGAAACTATATATCTAGCTTTTCTCGAAACTTGTCCCCAAAAACCCATCTTCCTCTTAGGACTTGTTTTGGAAGTAAGATAATCTCATTTCAAAATATTTCATAATTTCATTTCAAAATATTTCATAAACATTATTCAAATATATTTTTTAATTTCAATTTTTTATATTTTTTTATTTAATCATTATCTAATTATTACAACTTCTTAAACTTCCAAACAAAATACAAATGTATATATATATATATATATTTAAAAAAAGAAATCATGATCACGTCATGCAAGTAATTAAAAAAAATGCTTATAACTATGACTCAACCCAAAATCACCACCACATCTTAACCTAATTAATTAGAAAAATACTGCTGAGTTTATCTCCTTATTTTGACCGCTCATTTATTTAAATTTATTTTTATTTAATGAAGTAATCTTTAGTGTATTGGTGTATATATATATATATATTTAAATATATTAAAAATATAAAAAAAGATAAAGATAAAAATAAAAAAATAACTTTGTGCTAGCGGGCATTCCTAGTAGTCAAAGCTAGGCTGCACGCTAGCACGACTCAATTAAATATGCGTTCAAAGTAGTAATTAGAAATCACCCCTTGACAGCCAAGAACCTTTGGATCAATTAGCCAACATCTTAGTTTTTCATTGAGAGAACGAAAGATCGAATCTCCCTCCCATGTATGTCAAAAAAAAAAAAAAAATCACCCCTTGACCGTACTGTACATGATGAGCTCACACTTACGTTCCTAGATAAGGTACATGTCTTCTTCCTTTCTTGACAATCTCAATCTGTATTCATTGGAGATATATCAATAAAAGAAAACATAGTACAGATAATTAATTATCTTCCTAATTAATAATTGGGTGATCTTACACCCACCTAGCTAGGAGAGTCACCGAGTGTGCAACATTTTTTCAAATATTTTTCTATTTTTAAAAAACAAATAACAAATTTATTAAAAAACACTTCATTAAGCATTAAAAAAACAAATTGATACACAAAATCGATGAAAATCCTCGGTAAAAGTATTGTTTTCCTTAATAATTATACTACAAGATATATACTACTGTTTTGAGAGTAATATATACTACTTCTTGCCTTGACACATTAATTTTAATAATGTCATAAACCAACCATTCAAACGAAAATTTGAGATCTAACGTCACATCAGCCAGTCTGAATTAATTAAATGATAAAAAATCTCAATGTTTCTCTTATTTTGATTATTGTGCTATATACATCTCTTTGAATTATCTTAAGAGTTTGTTTAGTCTTATCCTTCTGATCACTTAAATCCATGCACACTCTACATAATTAGTCTATATTCCTTGGGAAGAAGTAATCACAAGTTATATAAATAAATATATATATATGCACACACATATGCTCACGCTCGCGCTCGCGTGCTTTTGGATCTACTTAGAAAATGAATATTGATCTTGTTTGCTTTTTTTTTTTGCCCTTGCTTTTTTTTTTGCCCAGCCCGGGGGGAGGGGGGTTGGGTTTAATTTTAAAAAAAATTATGAGTCTAACTCATCTCATAAAATCGATTCTATAAGAAATGATTGTTCAACTTTATCTACAGATAATGTGGGATTATTTTTCAACAAATTTAAAGCCTACCAACACCATATAACACAAAAAATTATATTATAAAATTCTCATGGAATATTAATTAATAATGCGCATGAAATTCAGTGTTCAAAGTTCCCGTGACATTTGTTAATTATTTGAATTGTCCTATATATATGTATATTAAAGAAATTGAAGGGAAAATAGTCCGTGGGGGCTCCAAATTAATTACTTTGTTTTGGCACCCGGCCAAATGTCAATATTGTTGTCGGTTACGTTTAATTTACATGATTATTGTAATCATGAGTAACAATGGCAGCATTATTTAGCTAGCTAGCTAGCATTTCTACATAATGGACAAATTCAGGAGAAAATATTTAAATCTAAATCTGGCGTAGTAATATTAGTTCTTCTACATTTAATATTTATTTCGAAGAAATTTAGAATTATCTTAATTAATTTTTCTGTTTTTCTTTCTTGCATGATTTTTGGTTTAATCCGATCGAGCTGTATGAGTGGAGATCAGAATGAAATTAGGCTGCAATATTTGTAAGCTAATAATAGCTTGCACGAAATGATATTGGTATAAGCTTGGAGATAGAAATATCAAGTATTTCCACGCTTGTGCTAATCAAAGGAGAAAAAGGAATTTGATCAAGGCAGTGGTGAATGAAAGCAGCAGGAGAGTCACTGGGTATGAAGAAATTGAGGAAACTTTCAGAAGGCATTTTATGAATCTTTTTCAGACAACTAGCCCTTCTGGAGAGGAGATAGAAAACTGCATCAGAGGCATGGAAACAAAGGTGACTCCAAAAGATAATGAGTGGCTTTCAAGGAGCTTTTCGAAGAAGGAGGTGGAAGAGGCAGTAAAGCATATGGGATCCTTGAGGTCCCTTGGCCCAGATGGGTTTGGTGCTTGTTTTTATCAGAATCATTGGAGTGTGGTAGCAGAAAAAGTGTGTCAGACAGCTCTATCAGTTCTAAATGGTAACTCTATGGATCCTGCTTTTAATTATACTTCCATTGCCTTGATTCCTAAAGTTAAAGATCATAAGGTGGTTAGTGACTATAGACCAATCAGTTTGTGTAATGTGATTTATAAAATTGTGTCAAAAGCCATCTCTAACAGATTCAAAAAAGTGTTATCAACTATCATTTCTCATTCTCAAAGTGCTTTTCTGCCTGGGAGGATGATAAGTGATAATATTATGATTGCTTTTGAATTGTTACACTCTATGAAAACAAGGAAGAGGGGGAGGATGAGAAATATGGCTATTAAGTTGGACATGTCCAAGGCCTATGACTGAGTGGAATGGAAGTTCTTAGAAACAGTGATGTTAAGGCTAGGTTTTTGTGAAAAATGGGTGAAGCTCATTATGAATTGTGTTTGTTCAGTAACATTTTCTGTATTGATCAATGGGAAGGCAGGCCACTCCTTCAAGCCCTCAAGGGGATTAAGGCAGGGTGACCCTTTCTCACCCTACATGTTTATTATATGTGCTGAGGGGCTGAGTACGATGCTTAATTTTCATGAAAAACAGGAAGTTATTAGAGGGGTTCAAGTGACTCGAGGAGGTTTAAGTATCAATCATCTTCTCTTTGCAGATGATTGTATACTTTTTGGAAGGGCTACATTGGAAGAATGGAACAAGTTTCAAGTGCTGCTTAACCAATATGAAAAAGCCTCTGGTCAGTGCCTGAATAAAGGGAAGACTTCTGTGTTTTTCAGCAGTAATACCAAGGAGGTTGTTAAGAGAAGTATTATGGTGGCTGGAGCTTCTGTTGCATGTGGTAGTTATGAGAAATATTTAGGCCTCCCAGCTTTGGTAGGAAGATCCAAGTATAATTCTTTTAGAGTCCTAAAAGAGAGGGTTTGGGAGAGAAATTCCAGCTAGAAAAATAGCTTCATTTCACAAGCTGGAAAAGAAGTACTGATTAAGGTTGTGCGTCAATCCATACCTACATACACCATGAGTGTGTTTAAGCTCCCTGTGAAGTTGTATAAAGAGATGAATGGCTTATTTTCCAAATTTTGGTGGGGTAAGCAGCAGATGGAAGGGGGTATTCAATGGAGAAAATGGGAATTTATGGGATTGCCAAAAGGGAAAGAAGGTTTGGGGTTTAGGGATTTGGAAAGCTTCAATCTTGCTCTCTTAGCCAAGCAAGGATGGAGGCTACTAAAGTATCCAGATTCTCTAGCAGCTGTTTTTTAAGGAGAAGTATTTTAGGAAGTCAGATTTTCTGAGGGCTAAACTTGGTTATCAACCTTCCTTAATATCGAGAAGTATTTAGTCTGCAAGAGGTCTGCTTCAAGAGGGCTTAAGGTGGAGAGTGGGGGATGGGAGCAAGATACAGATTTGGGGTTCAAAATGCTGCCAACTCCATCATCTTTTTCTGTTCAGTACTAGTATCTGTGTTGAGGGAAGATTCAAAGGTGGAAGAGCTAATAGATAAACAGAAAAGGGTATGGAGCGAAGGAAGAATTAGAGCTATTTTTTCCAGTAAAGAGGCTGAGCAAATTCTTAATATTCTCTTGTGTAAAGGTAAAGGGCAAGACAAGATAATATGGGGTCCATCAAAGAAAAGTGTTCTTACTGTCAGTAGTGCCTATTATCTGCAACTTGAGAGATTGAGAAACAGAATGGGCACTTGCTCAGATGAAGAAGTAGAGGATAAGAGGTAGAGGAAAATCTGGAATCTTGAAGTACCAGGAGTGGTCAAGTTATTCTTATGGAAGGCAGGAAACAATTTGCTTCCCACAAAGAAGAACTTATTTAAAAGGAAAGTTGTGCAAGACCCCTTTTGCTCGATATGTTTTACAGAAGAGGAGTCAGTTATGCATGCTCTTTGGGAATGTACAGCAACAAATGACATATGGGCGGATGAGAGAAGCTTAGTTCAGAAATGAAATTGTAAGCAGGCTGACTTTATGCAGATGTGGGAGAAATTGATGGCAAGAATGAACATGTCACAGCTGGAAGAGGTGGCAGTTACTTTAAGAAGAGTGTGGTTCAGGAGAAATGAATAGGTCTTTGAGAAGAAACTTTCCTATCCGAGAAATATACTTATTTCAGCAAAGGAGGGGCTTGAAGAGTATAAGAACTCACAAAGGGTTCAGATTCATGACTCAAGTGCAGATAGATTAATGACTCAATGGTAGAAACTAGAGGCCAAATTCTTAAAGGTTAATTGGGATGCATCCTTTGACATGAAGAGAAAGAGAATGGGAGTGGGAATAATGATTAGAAACGAGATGGGAGAGGCAATGGTGGTTGTTTGTGATCAAAGGGAGTATGCTCAGAATTCAACAGTGGCTAAATGTTATGCACTTTGGAAGGCAATGGAGTTGTGCAATGATTTAAACATCCACAAGGCTATTTTTGAAGGAGATGCTAAGGCTATTGTTACAGCAGTCAACAGTGAGGAGGAGGATCTATCCAGTGTTGGTCCTTTAATTGAAGATATACGTTCCGTGTTCAAAAACAGACCAAATTGGTCTTTACATTTTGCTTATAGGGAAAACAATACAGTGGCTCATACACTTGCTGAAGAAGCTTTGAAATTAGTAGAAGCTAAGATATGGATAGAAGATATTCCAGCTTTTATTGTAAACTGTCTGGAAAAAGACAAACTTTGTAACACTTAAAGTTTGATTAATGAAGAATGGAGGTTTATTTCAAAAAAAAAAAATGATATTGATGCACCCACCAATTCATCATTTTATCACATTAATTGTATATTTTTTGTTTCACCCTTTGAGCCAAATATATTAATTATTACATGCCAAATTTTGATTGGTTACCATGTTTTTTTAAGCAAAACTATAATACTATTTAAAACCTTCACTTGTCATCGAGAAAAATCATGATTACATTCAT
The DNA here is from genome assembly GCA_029856935.1 of Cyclocarya paliurus. Classification (NCBI taxonomy): domain Eukaryota; kingdom Viridiplantae; phylum Streptophyta; class Magnoliopsida; order Fagales; family Juglandaceae; genus Cyclocarya; species Cyclocarya paliurus. Next base: position 2,275,728 of record CM056958.1, on the reverse strand, counting down.
GAATGTAAAACCTTTGCCTTAGAAAAGGTATGTAAAAACCTTATAACAACGAAATTTATGCAATTCATGGCTGATTTACATATATCTAATATAAATAATTAGGAATATAACAATTGACTACGAGATAAAAACTTATTTATGGTTGGTTATTTATTACGATAATGACCTTTTTTTATCAAAATAAATTTATTTTCAATCCAAATAATTCATAATAAATGTTCATTTTTGTTAGTAGTGATCATTAAGAGTTCCTAATTTGCTTTGAAAATAGATTTCCCTGTAGAAGATTCAAAGCTGGCAGCATAAGCTAACTTATAACTAATTTAAAATGTATTTCTAAAACGTCGGCTTGAACTGAATTATATGTGAACTTTGTCATGACTCATGAGTTTCAAAGACTACTCCAATGAAGCAGCCAAACCAAAAAAAGACGAAGATCAGAAAGAGCAGCCAAAGTGGGCCTTTGCTTCCCAAGAATTTCTCAGGAAAAATAAACACAACTTGAGGGAATTATCAAAGAATATCATAGCCTAGCCTAGCTATGCTTGGACCTACACCAGTCTGGAACTTAATTCATTGCTTAATGTAATTAGCTCCTAATTTGCTTGATTTCCATGTTGTAAAGACTCGATCCGGTAATCACTCTTAATTACATGCTGATTCACTCACAAGTCAACAAGTTGTATAGACTCCCTAGCTCATGAATAGATGATGATCATATTATCATATCTTGTATAAATTTTATTTAATTCCTCTACACTCACGTGCACTATAAGCTAACATGTACTTTAGTTAGTTTTTACTCTAGCGTATAAACACTTTGTGTGAATACATATTCAGATGAATAATATTCTAAAATTTTCCCAAAATTCTCTCTCTCTCTCTCTCTCTCTCGATTTCCCTCTTATCATGTTATCAGAGAAAACGCAACCCTAACCCTAGACTATTGAAGCGCCATCATGCCCATTCCCACTGACGAATCGTCTTCTACCAACCCTAACCCTTCCGATGTTCATTCCTCTGTGGATTATTCGAATCCATCTTATCTTCAGGTGGAGATCATCTTGGTGCGATGCTCGTCTCCCAACCCCTCACTAATGATAACATTCTCACATGGAATAGATCCATGTCTATGGCTCTTATTGCCAAAAATAAACTCTATGTTGTTGATGGTGCTTTGCCAAAACCTTCTGAGAGTGATCCTATGTATCACGCTTGGATTCATGTAATATTGTTGTTCTTTCTTGGTTACTTAATGCTTTTTATAAAGAAATCACATCCTTAGTCCTTTACACTGATTCTGCGGAAAAATGTGGAGTGACTTGAAGGAACAATTTGAACAAAGTAATCGGCATCATATCTTCCAGATTCCAAAGGCTATTGCTTCTTTACTTCAAGAAAACACCTCTGTAAGTTCCTATTTTACACATTTGAAAAGTTTTTGGGAAGAAATGGTTCATTTTCATTCTCTACTTCCTTGTTCTTGTGGAGCTATCAAACGGATTGTTGATTACCAACAAGAGGATTATGTCATGCAATTTTTGATGGGGCTTAATGAGTCTTATGCTCATTTACGTAGTTAGATTTTGCTCTCTAATCCTTTTCTTTCGATTAATAAAGTCTTTTCTCTTATTCTTCAAGAGGAAAAGCAATGAGAAATTGTTTCTGACTCTTAATTTTTTAATGAGGCTGCTGTTATGTTAACTAATCATGATTCTAGTAAGATGAAAGGCTTTGTTGTTGGATCCATAAATGGTAAGCCATTGGCTCCTCATAATGATAGGCCTTACTATACCCATTGTGGCTTGTCAAGCCATACCATTGGCAAATGTTATATGATCCATGGTTATCCACCATGGTATAAGGCAAGACCACGAAACCCTAATCAAGCCATTGCCAATTAGGCTATTGCTAGCCAATCGATTTCAAATTTGGTTATGGTTCCAACTTTGCTTTTTTCTCAAAAGCAATGTCAACAACTCCTTACATTTCTCCAAAATCAAACTAATGTCTCTTCTATGAATCAGATACAATTCCTTCTAGCTCCACTGCATCATCAACCTCCCTTGTACAATCTTTTTCAAGTATATCCATTACTGATATTCCTCATCCTTTGGTTTAAACCTGCTGTCGATACACTTGCATTTCATCAACATTCTTGGATTCTTGATTCTGGGGCAACTGATTATATGATTAGTTCTCTTTCATTTTTTACCTCACCACCAATCCCTGTAAATATATCTGTGAAATTACCTAATGGTTCTTGCATTCAAGTTGCACATAAAGGCACATTTAGACTTTCTAATTCCTTTGTCTTAACTGATGTTCTTTATGTCCCTACATTTACTTTTAATCTTGTCTCAGTTAGCAAGTTAACTTCTCAGTTATCTTGTTTTCTAATTTTCTTACATGGTTTTTGCTATATTCAGGACCTCTTCAGTTGGAGGAAAATTGGAGTAGCTAAGCATTCTCAAGGTTTATATCCTTTACTACAAGTCTCGGGCAGTTCTATTTCTTGTAATTCACTTATATTTTCACATTGTAATGTTGTTACAAACAATTCTTATCTTTGGCATTGTCGACTTGGACATATTTCTGACTCTAGACTGCATGCTTTAGCTCTTGATATTTCTTGTTTTGCAAATTCAAATAATACTCGTTGTGATGTTTGTCCACTTGCAAAACAAAAAAGACTTCATTTTCCTTTAAGTTCTTCTACTACTATTTATATTTGTGAACTAATTCATTGTGATATCTGGGGGCCTTTTTCAGTCACTTCATATGATGGTTTTAGATTTTTTCTTACCATTGTAGATGATCACAGTCAATGTACTTGGGTATATTTGGTTAAATCCAAGTCTGAAACACGATCATATTTGCAATTCTTTTTACTCTTGTGGAGACTCAATTTAATTGTAAAATCAAATCCATCCATACTGATAATGGTTTGGAATTTGATATGAAAAATGTTTTTACTAGCAAAGGGGTTGTACATCAATACAGTTGTGTATACACTCCTAAAAAAAATGCTATTGTTGAAAGAAAACATCAACATATTCTTAATGTTACTAGATCTCTTCGTTTTCAATCAAATATTCCTTCAAGTTTTTGGAGTAACTGTATCATCACTACTATTTATCTCATCAACAAAATACCTACACTTGTTTTAAATAACAAATCACCATATGAAGTATTTTTTTTCTGTTAAACCCCTGTATAATCACCTTAGAACATTTGGTTGCCTTTGTTATGCTTCTTCACTTGGTAATGATTTATCTACCAAGTTTTCAGCAAGAGCTCAAACTTGTGTCTTTCTTAGATACCCTACTAGTATCAAAGGCTACAAACTCTATAATCTCCATTCTCATAAAATTCTAATTTCTAGAGATTTCATATTTCATGAACTTCTTTTTCCATTTAAACCAGATTCTCCATAGCATCATTTGTCTTTGGAAAAACTAAATTCTCTTCCTTCTTCATTGGATCCTGTTTTACCAATTCCCCTTTCAGGTGCTCCCTTTTCATCTACATTACCTTCTAAATCTTGCAATCCTCCTATTTCTTCTACTTCCACTCAAAATACATCGCCACTAGTTCCTGTAAGAAAATCTACAAGAAATAGAAAGGCACTTGATGACTTGCAACATTATCATTATTCCTTGATCTCAAATACAAAAGTTACTACATCTCCTTTGGTTGATGGTTCTTCCTCATCAGGTACTCCTTATCCTATCTTTTCATATTTGTCATATTCCAAATTTTCACCCTTCTATAGACACTTTTGTGCTTCAGTTGATTCTCTTTATGAGCCTAAATTCTTTCATCAAGCCATTTCATATCCTCATTGGAGGGATGCAATGGTAGCTGAGATCACTGCTTTTGAAGCTAATAAAACTTGGATCCTAACTGAGTTACCTCTTGGCAACAGCCAATTGGTTGTAAATGGGTTTATAAGTGCAACTTGAAGTCTAATGACACTTTGGAGAGGTATAAGGCTCAGTTGGTTGCAAAGGGATATACCCAATGGGAAGGAATTGATTATTTTGATACTTTCTCTCTTGTTGCCAAACTGACCACTATTCATATTTGGGAATTCCATCAATTAGATGTCAATAATGCATTCCTTCATGGCAATTTGGATGAAGAGGTCTATATGAAGCTTCCTCCTAGTTTCTGTAAATCTGGAGACACTCAGGTTTACAAGTTGCTCAAGTCTTTATATAGCTTGAAACAAGCATCTAGACAATGGTTCTCTAAATTCTCATCCACATTGATTGCTTATGGTTTTACTCAATCAAAGTCTGATTATTCATTGTTTACCAAGTGTTCTGGTGACTTTTTTATGGCCTTGTTGGTTTATGTGGATGACATTGTCATTGTCTCTAACCATTCTCAGTCTATTATTGATCTTAAGCACTTTCTCAATTTTCATTTCAAGCTAAAAGATCTTGGTACCTTGAAATATTTTTTGGGCCTGGAAGTTGCACAATCTGCTATGGCCATATCTCTTTCTTAGAGAAAGTATGCACTTGAGATAGTTTTTTATTCTTGTTTATTAGTTGCTAAATCTGCTAGCAGTCCAATGGATCAAAATTTAAGACTATCGAAAACTGATTCTAGAGGTTCTTTACTTGATGATCTAGCTTCTTATAGACGATTAATTGATCGTCTTTTTTATTTGACTCTTACTAGGCCATACTTATCTTTTTCTGTTACAACATTGAGTCAATTCATGGATCAGCCTCGCCAGTCTCATTATGATGCATCAGTCCAAGCTGTGAGATACATCAAAGCTACTACAGGACAAAGCTTATTCTAAGTTGCAACTCCTCCTTGCAACTTAGAGGATTTTGTGACTCTGATTGGGCCACTTGACTAGATTTCAAACGCTCAGTTACTGGTTTTTGTCTCTTTCTTGGAGATTATTTAATCTCTTGGAAATCCAAGAAGCAAGTCACTGTTTCTAGATCATCTGTAGAAGCTGAGTATCGGTCCATGGCTTTTACATGTTGTGAAATCAAGTGGTTACTGTCTCTTTTTCATATTTTGGGATTTCTTTCTCTTCAACACTTGTTCTCTACTGTGACAGCCAAGCAACACTCCACATTGTAGCTAATCTAGTATTTCATGAAAGGACTAAATACATTGAAATAGACTGCCATTTAGTTAGAGATATTGTTCAAAATAATGATCTTGTAACTCTTCATGTTTCTTCTGAACATTAGTTAGCATATTTTTTTTACTAAACCTTTAGTTTCAATAGAATTTTTGTTCTTCTTAGCAACCTAGGTGTTATTAATCTTCACATTCCAACTTGAGGGGGGCTATTATCATATATTGTATAAATTTTATTTAATTCCTCTACACTCACGTGTACTGTAAGTTAATATGTACTTTAGTTAGTTTTTACTCTAGTGTATAAATACTTTGTGTAAATACATATTCAGATGAATAATATTCTAGAATTTTCCCAAACTTCTCTCTCTCTTGATTTCCCTATCGGTTTCCCTTTTATTAGATCATAAAAGCCAGGAGGAAAGGTAATTAATGTTGAATATAAGATGATGATCATCATCATTCAAAGAATATTTGCTACAATCTCCTCATATATTTATGATACATCAAGTCCAAGACTTTTGTCTAAATTCTCATCTATAGATTTGTCTTGTTTGGATAGTGAGATGAAATAAGATGAGATGGTTTTAGATGAGTTGAATAAAATACTATTAGAATATTATTTTTTGAAATTATTATTATTTTAGAATTTGAAAAAATTAAATTATTTATTATATTTTGTATAAGAATTTGAAAAAGTTGTAATGATGAGATAAAATGAGATGACATAGATTGAGAATGTTTCTATATCCAAACGGGGCCTTAGATTAATCTCAGAGAGTAGATGCATGAAGCGGTGCTCATAGTAGGTATTTATTGAACATTTATTATTTTTCGAGAAATTCATTCAGAAAGTTATAAATGTTGGGAAATTCTACTCTTAGGCCGGTCTGATATCACATACCACACTCTGATGAGTTGGCAAACCCGGTTCATTACAAAACGGTCTAAACTTCTAAGTTTTGCTCTGCCCCCCTCCCTCGCGTTCCCCCGTGTTCCCTCTGCTCTCCCCCCTCCCTCGCGTTCCCCTCTGCCAAATCCCTCTCCCCCGTCGACACTCCTTGAAATCCCCTCGAAATCCATCCCTCCCTCCTCTATCGAATCCTTCTCGCCCGTTGACACTCCTCGAGAAAAGCCCTAAGAGATCTGAGAAATCCCCCTCGAAATCAATCCATCCATCCATCCCTCCCTCCCTCTGCCGAAATCCACTTCACGAAGTAGCCCTAACACTGGAGAAATCCCCGTGGATGGTCGCGCATCCCTCTGTGAAATCCCTCTCCCCCCGTGACATTTGTTTGATCTAATAAGATCTGAGAGGTATGCTTTCTGAGCTGGGTTTTGATTTCTGATTAAGATTAAGATTTCTGATCCAATAAGATCTAGAGAAATCCCCTGTGACGTTTGTTTGCACGATTATGATTTCTGAGCTAGGTTTTTTTTTTTTTTTTTTAATTTTTGATTAGTATTTCTGATCGATTTATGCTTGATTTTTGAGTTTTGTTCTTGAAGCCACATCATCCTCGTCCAAATCACAAATTTAAAAAAATTGGGAGTCAACGTACTTATCATTGTGTTACTGATTGAAGTTTGTATTCATTGTGTGTTTGAGCTTGAAGCAGTTGAACCAAGCCAGATTTTGAATCACCTTTATTTGATTTCTGGGAACACCTCTGTTTTGTTCATTTCTTTACTTTAGATATGAATTGGGATATTTTCAAAACAAGAAGATAGGGAAATCATCCCAAATATATCTACTAGATTTCTCTCACAATCTTTTAAAGTCTTAAAGTTCATACAAGGCATTTTGGACATCCGAATTAGACATGAAATCAAACTCCCATATATGATTAAAGATAGGTGAAAATGAGAATAAAAAACTCCCAAATGAGTTGAATGTGACGTTGGTTATGTCACATTTATCTCATTAGAGAGTTTTATATATCATTTTGAAATTTTCTAATGGATTTGTGAGATTGTTTTTTTAATTTTCTATTTTAGTGGTTGGATCTTGACTTTATTTTTACATGAATACACTAATGGAAGTTCATATTCAAATAATCTTTCCTATCTTTCGGCTCCTCCACATTTATGCTCTAGACTTCATTTGATTCTCTTTTCTTTGCACTAGAATTGGCAGGCAAAACCACAAGTTTTTACATGAATAGAATAGTGGTTAAAGAGTCTAGTAAGCGATTGCAATTATCAAACTGGCGTTCATATTTTGTTTGCTCAATAATTTAGGACTTTTAACTCTCCCTAGATGTTGACTTGGGGAGGCTGGAACTAGTCCTCCAATAGATGCTACTAATAATGTTGATGGCTGCATATAGACAAGCCTTGTAACGAGAGTCCACTATATCAATGCCCCAGGCTTTCTCAGCACCATAGTAATATTGTCCCTGTTGAGAAACAACTAAAACTTCATATCACACGGCTATGATTAATTTAAAAAAATAATCATTTATTTAATAATGGGGCAGAAAAGGGGACCATATTACTAGTTACCTTGGAAGTTTGTCTTTCCTATCTACTTCTAGTTATTTGTGGTCTAATTTAGAGCTTGAGTCATACCATGAGATGAACATTTTTGTATGAGGACCCCATTGATTGATTAGTTTGTATGCAGGGAGAAACAAGATGCCAATTCTTCATATGGACAGATTCAACTGGTAGAGGAGAAAATTCAGACAAGAGAATGCAATGCAGTTCGAAAAAGGGAAGATGATTTATTGTTGCGCGAGTATGAAGTTCAGAAAAAGAAAGATAAACTTATTGAGAATGCTCTTCACAAGCAAGAGGAGAAAATTAGAAATCAGATTGTAAATAATAGATGTGCACGTATATTATTGTGTATGTATTGGGTGTTATCAATTGTAATAGTTTTTGGTTGGTTTGGACTATAGATGTATTCTTTTACTGTTAATTGTAAATGGATGGTTTGAACTATGTATATGACTTTTTTGGGCGAATTTGATTGTGTGGTTATGCTCCATTAGCTATCTTGTTTTTTGCATCAGAGAATCAGCAGAATGTGCATCCTGCTACCTACAGTTTGCAACGAGGTGCTATTATTTCATTATGACAGTTAGTAAATTATAAGTACTGAGGATACTCAGCAATATAAATAAATAAGAAGGGAGCATAAATAAAAATATGAGGATTGAAATTTTATTCCGGTAGGAATATGCTGAAAGCAAATGGCTGGTTCAGTTCCATTTTGCCTATTACAACAAAAATACAACAAATAATTTGTAAATAACATTGTTTACAATAAATTATATGATTTACATTAAAGAGTTGTGACACAGTATATTTCATCACAACAACCAAAATGCAACAAAAAACTTGCAAACAACATTCTTTACAATAAATTATACGATTTACATTAAAGAGTTGTGGCATAGTATATTTCATCACAACACCCAAAATGCAACAAAAAACTTGCTTTCAACATTCTTTACAATAAATTCTACACTTTGCATTAAAGAATTGTGACATATATTTCATCACAACACCCAAAATACAACAAAAAACTTGCAAACAACCACGGCCTCACACCTCCTCATTGCCCAAATGCGTTGGTTGTGTGACAGTACTACACTGCGTTTCAACAACAATACCATCAATGTTAGCACCAAGTTGCGCTTCCGATACCTCACCATCCTGTGATTCATCATCAAATATTTTTCTGCAAGTCTAAATTTCAAATAAAAAAATACACATCCATTAGAAAGTAATATACATGTAGGGAGAAGCAATATAAAATTAATATGAAACAAAATTATTACCTGTTTCTTATTTTTCTTGGTCGCAACTTTCTCCACAGGTGGAACCTTCCTTTTCGTTGGCGGCCTCCCTTTCCCTCGAACAACGTTTGGACTTAATATTTTCTTATCTTTGTCCATGACCACATTCTCTTTTACCTTAGTTGAACCAAACTCAAGTGTTAATCATTTAAATTGATTCTCAAACTCATCCAAAACGAGCATGAAGGCATTAACATGGTCATCACTTGGGGATACATGAGTAGTTAATTTTAGACATCGTTTCACCACAAGCTCATACCGGCATGAGTCCGCATTGTGCCGCAAGTCATCATAGCTACTTTTTACCACTGTGTATCTCCTCTTTAAGTCCTTCCTCCATCGATCCAAGACGTACTTATCCGGTAACGCATGAATCTTCTTCATCTGACAAACGTTCAATGCATGTCTACAGATAATTCCCCTCATCTCAAATAACGCACATGTGCATTTCACATCACACTCCTCCTCGTTAAAGTAAACTGAGTACTTGACGCTTTTGACGTGGTCATCATCAGTCATGATTTCATCCAAAACATCAAAAGTGGATATGCAACCCTCCTTGTTGATAAGTATGCAGTTACATAAAATCATCCCCCACACCTCTCTTTGTACCTCTTTAAATTTTGCATTCGTATATACTGCTTGAAACTGCTTCTCTATACAAAATGGAGATGAACATGGGATAGTTTGGTTGGAGGAATTGAAATCAGCTGTCGTCTCAACCTCCACTTTCTTTCTCAGTGCATTGTCAAATTGATCAACGAATTCTTTCAAACTCGTACCAGAATGCACAAACCCATCAAAGAAAGCATTCATGCTTTCAGACCGCTGTGTAGTACTCATACCTGCCCAAAATACTCCCTTAAGGTAAGCCGGTACCCAGAACGACCTCTCGTTGTACAACCCTTGCAACCATGCATTATCACCAAGGTCATACTTTTGAATAAGTAGCCCCCACTTCTCTTCAAATTCAGCGCATGTTTGTGAATCATATAGTGCACTCTGGATAGAAGTCTTCAACCCTGCATTGAATTGGGCATGAGATCCCAATTTTTCAGGAAGTTTTCACATTATATGCCATAGACAATATCTATGGCGAGTGTCTGGGAATACCAATGCAATAGCACTCTTCATTGCTCGGTCTTGGTCTGTTATGATCGCTTTTGGAGCCCGACCATCCATGCACTCCAACCATGCTCGAAATAGCCACACAAACGTACTTGTGTCCTCGCTTGGAATCAAGCCAACCCCTAATAGTATAGACTGCCCATGATGATTTACACCAACAAAAGGAGCAAATGGCATACCATATCTATTTGTTAGGTATGTCGTATCAAAGGTGATAACATCTCTGAAATACTCATACACTGCTCTGCTACGTGCGTCAGCCCAGAACACATTTCTAATTCTCAAGTCATCATCCACATCAACCACATAAACAAAACCATCATTCATCAACCTCATCCTCTTAAAATAATCAATAAGTGCTTCACCACCTCCTTTACCCAACCTTAAGTGTCGGGCTTTGTCAATAAAATTTCGACAGTCTTTTTCTTGAAAATTAAGATTCTCGAACCCCCCCCGCATCAACAACAAGTGCGCCAAAATTCTTATTCATTCTAATACCTGCTCTGTCATTCAAGTCAAGCATCCTCTGACTATATTCGTCTAAACACTTGTGCGATCTAAAAAAGCGAGACTTTTGTGGATTGACAGTACCATGATTATGAGTAATCTCAACAGTGGTCACCACCCAAGTACCCTTCACCAAGTGAGCATTTATCATTGCCTTACAATCTGTCTTAATAGTTGGTCGTGGCCTTGAGATATTACTATGGCTAGGATGGTACTTGCCGCCTCGCACACACCCAATTGTCAAATACTTCACACTCCCATTTGCCTCTCTTTTCGTCCTTTGTGTTATAACACCAAAACCTTGTTGCTTGGCATATCGTTTGTAATAGGCCATAAGCTCATGATCAGTGGCAAACTCCATGCCGGGTTTGGGATCCTCCTCAACTTGGTCATCAGCAAATGATACTTCATTTATCTCTTCAATCTCTGCCTCTACGTCCAGTGAAGTTTCTGAATATATAAATGAATAGTTTGGATAAGCATTTATATTATATGCAACTCAAAAAGATGTGTACTCGTAGGGTTAAAAGTGATGTACCTCCAAAACTCTTTTCACTTTCAGATATAAATGGTGCAGTCTCCGCATTACTTGTCGTCTTTTCAGAACTTCTCAACTCCTCTAAAATGCTAGACGGAGGGTGTGGCATTGATGGAGGCTGAAATGCTTGACTTGGTGAGGGCTGTAATTAGACACAGTGTTAGAACGGTTCAAATGCATGTAAGAAAAAAAAAATTGAAGAGTTAGAAAGAAAGCTTCACCATCGTTTGTTGAACATGGCCCAACTCCTCCACATTACTCGACGGAGGGTAGACAAACATTGGTCGTAAATGTGGCATTGGTGAGGGCTATAATTAGGCACGGTGTTAGAACGGTTAAGATGCACGTAAGAAAAAAAAAATTGAACAGTTAGAAAGAAAGCTTCACCATCGTTTGTTGAACATGGCCCAACTCTTCTGCATTACTCGACAGAGGATAGACGAACATTGGTCGTAAAGGTGGCATTGGTGAGGGCTGTAATTAAGCACGGTATTAGAACAGGTCAAATGCATGTAAGAAAACATTTAAAAAGTTAGAAATAAATTTACCTGGCTGCCCCATGCGTATGTATATGAATTTGGATATACATTTGGATGCATCATAAATGGCGGATAGTACATATTTTCTAGACCATAATATGCCTATAATACACAAATAAAAATACATTAACTAATTGGTAATATCAACACAATGATATTTATAAATGACCAATGCGTATCATACCTGAGTCGATGTAGAAGGCTTGGGTGACCTTTCATCTTCCTCTTTGTCCATCACGTTATTTCAACTGATTTCATAGAACGACAATCCAAGAAAAAAAAACCATTCCTCAATTTTTAAAATATTTTTCTATAAAACTATCATATAAATTTTTTTCTCAGACTTTGATCACATTTCAATGTCTATAGCTTGTTTGCCATTCGTATAAAAGGCAATTACTAGAAAGAATGGGCATGTCTAAATTATTCTTAATCATTCTAATTGTAGATTGAATCACTCTAAGTGATTTGTTGTCTTGACATTTAGCTTATTTGAATAAATAATATAATAAAGTGTTGTCTTTATTGAAGGAATAAGAAACAATATCATAGAAGAAATCGTTGCTTTTCTTTTTTTTAATCCAACCAACGGTGTTTCAATAAAGCTAACCCATATATATCACTCCAGCTTTCTACCCAAGATAACCCAGGTATGCCGAAAGCTTCCACCAAGACCAAAAGCTTCTAACCCAACATTAACCCAGGTATGCCGAAAGCTTCTAACCCATTAATAACAGAGCTTTATTCGTCCTCTCCCAGATATTCTCTGTTATTGCTACCTAACCCACCAACAATTTATTCTCTGTTATTCGTCTCCTACCAGATGACCTGAAAGTTTTGTGTTTTACTACAATTTCTTTGGGAGAGAGAGATTTTCATATACAGAGATGACTGAAAAGAGAGGACCTTTAGAGAAGAGCTGCACAACAGCCTGCCAAATCTACTATTCTTTGGTCGATTAGAGGTGGACGTACTGCAACACGGCGGAGGGTGCGAATCTGTAGCGTGGAGGGAGAACGTGGGAGGAGAAGCAAAAATTCGAATGGAAGTAATGTGGAGAATGAGGAAAACATGGGGAAAGTCTAACGATGCATTTTGATAAAAAAAAATTAAATAAAGCCACCTTAGCCGGTGGTGTGTGGTGTTGGAAAGTTTAGGGCTTTAGAGTAGAATTACTCTTAGAAGGAATGAAAGTGTATTTGAGAAAAGATTGTCTTGTCCTAGGAAAATTCTTATTTCAGCTAAAGAAGGGCTTGAAGAGTACAAGAATTCAAAAAGGGCACAGAGGAAGGATGATCATCCATCAAATGCAGATATGAACAGATACAAATGGTAGAAACCAGAGGCTAATTTCATGAAGGTTAATTGGGAAGCATTATTAGACTCAAAGAGGAAAAGAATGGGAGTGAGAATTCTGATTAGAGACAAGAAGGGAGATGCAATGGTGGCTATTTGTGATTAGAGGAAGCATGTTCAGAGTCCAGCAGTGGCAGAATGTCAGGTACTTTGGAAGGCATTGGAGTTGTGTAATGAGCTGAATTTTCAAAAGGTCATGTTTGAAGGAGACACCAAGGCTATTGTTACAGCTGTTAATAGTGAGGAGGAGGATCTGTCCAGTGTTAGTTCTTTAGTTGAAGATATACATTCAATTGTAAAAAAATAGACTAGATTGGTCTTTACATTTTGTTTACAGAGAGAAAAATATAGTGGCTCATACACTAGCTAAGGAAGCTTTGAAGCTAGTAAAAGCTAAGATTTGGATTGAAGAAATTCTAGCTTTTATTGTAAACTAACTGGCAAAACACAAAATATGTATTACTTAAAGTTTGATCAATGAAGTATTGAGGTTTATTTAAAAAAAAAAAGACTCTTTGTGATCTTCTTTTTTCCTATATTTAATCTAGTACAATGAGTATATGTAATTAATTTTGAAACAGAAGCTTTTGTTCTTGTTAGGCTATATATATCATCCATTCCCTTATATTTAATGACCATAAATTAAATCATTTAGGTTTAAAATCATTTGAAAGATCATGATGGCAAATTGGCAATAAATACTTATATATAAATTAATTGAAATTTTAATGGTATAGACCCTTCATGTCATCTTCTTTCCTTTATGTCTAATAATCTATTATAGTTAGTAATGAAAAATTAAGGTCAAATTCAAACAACAATACCATAAAGTGTTAAATAAGACTCAAAAATAGAGAATAAAATTAAAATTAATAATTTCTCTTGCACATTACGGCACTGCACCAGTAGTTTCTATATGAGTTTAACAAATATTTTCTTTTTAATCAAACAGAAACTATCATTGCATCAGTAGTACTCCTATTTGACTTGGGAGAAAACCAAGCTCATTCAAGTCAAATGAAATAATTATACAACCACAAACTCTAAAACACCAAAAAAAAAAAAAAAAAATGGAGAAAAGCACCCATGACTTAAATCAAAATAGCTCAAAATTGGGAGCGTTTTTTTTTCATGATATCTAGGATCAGCAGAGAAAAAAGCACATTAGGAATCTTTGTCTAGGGAGATCACCTAATTATAGATTTTGTTTGCTTTCTGAGGCAAGGTTCTCCTTCTATCGATGAAGGAAGAGCTTTTAATAAAGCAAACAGTACAATAGTAAGGTAGTAGTAGAAATGCAAACAGTACAAAACAGTAGCAACATTAGGCTTTGGATACTTTCTCCAGGTAAATTGTGGGAGATTAAGTTTTGTCCTTTGTGCTGAAAGTAAAGCAGCAAGACGAACACGACCATCCAGTCTTTTGGGGATGGTAGTTATTCGATGCTTCTGAATATTTGTCGATTTGTGCTGATGGATCAGTCATCAGATAGTCTTGGAGTGCTTTCTGAATCATGTCCAAATATGTTATTATAGGGATCAGTAACTGAAGCTTTAGAGGATGCTTCTAACTCAGTATCAGAATTATTCTCAACAGTTTTATCATTGTTCTTCAATTGCTTCTGTAGTAGATAAATCAAATCCTTTTTTTGTTAATCCTTGGATCATATTCTTCTTTTTCCTTGGATTTAGAAGATTTTTTATATTTATCAGATTTAACAAAAATAGTAGGCTTAGCAGAAATGGTGGCCTGAGTGTTTGGATATTCAGGCAAGGTTATCTGTTTAACAGGGAAAAATTCCTCAATATTCTTTAGATCTAGAGTAGTCTAAGAAAAGTCACGAGCAACATTATCTATTACATCTTGTGTGTGGGGAAATATATCCCATCACTTGACAAACCAATATCGGACCATTAAATCACCATTTCGATTGTAGCTCCATTTCAATATCCAAAGGACTCTGTATCTCTTGTAAAAGTAGAGGAAGTAGGAGAGCTTTTGATTATGCTGATCCATTTTGAAAATAGTGGTAAAGCATTTGATTACTTTCTGAAGTTTTTCAAAAAAAATTTCGAGAATAGGGCGAATTGATACCACCATCGTATAAACCAGATGGGAAATTCAATCTTGAATTTTTTTATAAAATTTTTTTAAAAAAAGATGTGACATCTTCGGAGTCTAGAATAACATAAACTTGAACTAGGAATCAATATAGTCATAGTAATAATAAACAATATCAGAATATGGGAGCCTCTTCTTTGTAGACGGATGGGATCCCCAATTCTCTTCTGTGATAATATTTAGTATATAAGCACTATGGTTGATCAATTTGGTTTTATCTATCTTGTCATAGATGAGCTTAATAACAAGGGAGTTAGTCTATACTAGAATAGCATAATAATATTGGACCTTTTTTGCAGGATTCTTGGGAATCCAATGAAAACCTGTGGGAAAATAACTCGAAGCACTTATGCCTTAACGTTCGAATGTACCACATTACAAAATTCTTAGCCGTTATGCCTTAACGTTCAAATGTGGCTATTATATGTTCGAGTGTTAATTGTTATATTTGAACGTTAAACACATACGTGCGAGCGTTTTATCTTAACGTTTGAACATATGTTTTACTATGTTCGAACGTTAATGCAGAGCAGTTTAAAATTAATATGAAAGATGCAACAATAGTACTAATAATTATTTTTCCTTTTCTATTTTCAGGATATGACTCATCCTTTGCATACTAGGAAACAGGGGAAGGAAGGAGCCACTCAAGACACTGCTCGTATTGGGGCTCGTACTGTTATGGTGGAGCGAGAGGTCTTGATCAATGAGTTCGACGAGCTCAGATGGGAGCAGATGAACCACAGAGATGTCTTCATCAGTAGAGACTGGAAAAATATCTACACATTGAGGAGGAAGGTATACCCATCAACTGTTCAAGAGTTTTATATGTGGATGTGCTCCATGCCTCAGGATGTATCATCTCACATCGTGACTATATGCGGTGTTTCATTGAGATTTCACCGGATGTCATCGTCGAGCTCCTCGGGATTCGTCCATGAGTTGAGACATCGACTACATTTGACTCTCTAGCCTTGGTTCACACATCTACATCTGCACACGGCACACTCGATGCAGATGTAGACACTTATGCATCAACTAGCTCATTTGAGCCAACATCAACCAGAGATGCAGACTGGTCAGAGGCATAGGGTACTGACCATGAAGCTAGGGATGATGACCGAGACGAGGATTTCTACATCCTCATCGGGAGAGACTGCTTGCAGATCGAAAGGAAGAACGCCTTCAACCAAATACATCTACTACCTTTCTTCCGCATGTTGCAACTTATTGTTGCAACAAACCTGGATCCTATGGCACATAAGACTAAATTTAGTTGGATTCGGGCACAGTTTTTTATACAAGTGGCACGTGGAGATCCTATCGATTTGCCACTGCACATCTTTGAGAGGATCCGTTACGAGGCAAGCATTGTCTCCACGGACAATCTCTCATACGGTGTCATCATTAGCCGGCTATTACTTGCTCATAGAGTGCCAACCCACCCGGAGGAGCGGGTCAAAGATCAAATGAGCCCCCTCAACATGAGCACGCATCGACGTAGCATTGGACAAGCGAGGGGGTATCCTCGACGTCAGCCACCCCCTATAGAGGATCTAGTTCCTTTGACACAGCCCGAGCTCGGTGTGGGGAGTAGTAGTCCGCAGCCGACGAGTACATTTGCGGGAGATGCGTAGCTTGCTTAGGTTGATGTGGTGATCTCACAACTGACAAAGCATATCGATCGACAGATCATGGCTATAGAGGAGTCTGTCGCCGAGATAGCCCATCATATAGGTATCCTCAACGAGAAGGTTGATAACTTGACTGAGGACATATGGAGTACGAATTTCATGAACAACGCGTTATTCTGAGTTTTGTTTACGAAATTCTATCAAATTTTCTATTTTTTTTTTAATATATGTAAAGAACAATATTATTTAATATATCTATTATTTTTTAATTTCAATTCTCAATCTTTTTTAATGTTAGATTTTTCAACTTTAATACTAACTTCAAATATATATAAACATAAATACATATATTTATATATGTATATATAAATAATATAAATATATTTATATACTTAAATATATAATTATATTTTACAAATTGTGTATATATAAATATCTACAAGTCAATTTTTTAGACTTGTTCACAAATTATGCACTATAAAAACCACATAATTTTTAAATTAGAGTTATATTTAATTTAAATTTACAATTAACGTTCGAACGTTGGCGTCAAAACATTTCACGTTCGCACGTAAGTAGCCACAATATTCGAACGTATATGGGACATTCGAACGTAAAAAAAAAATCATCTGTCTTTAGTGACAGTTTCTAGAAAACGTCACAAAAAATACTTTTTAGTGATGGTTTGGGGGCTGTCAAAATTTTCCAACCATCACTAAAAAGCAATTATATATCTTGTAGTGGCAAGTATTCCAGCTAACTGCTTAATATAAATATATTTATATATAAGAAGGGCAGATCTAGAAACGTCCTTGTTTGGTGTAAGTTTCTTGGCAAGACAACGCAAGTCCAAGGAGTATGTATTATTCATGACTCAATTATTTAATCTTAGATTACGTGTGTTCGTTTGCTTACGTTGACGTGATACCATATAATTTTTTGCATGCACATGCATATAATACAGATCACGGCTCAACTCGTCATTTCACCAAACATGTCCTTTGTTGGGTTTTGCTCCTTTAGTGAATCCCACATCGGTGGGAGAAGAAAAGGGAGGAGGACTCCAAGCCTACAAATAAGAGGGCTTAGCCTCTTAGTTATTTACACCAAGTTATAAGCTTATTAGTAAATTGTGACTCTAGTAAAAATCTTTTATTGACCTTTTCTTATAAAAGGAAAAAAGGTGAGAGTTAAAGTTTTATTAGTGGGGAAGATTTGAGGGTATGATTTGGAGTGAGCAGAAAAATTGTGTGATTGTAATAATTTTTCATATAGTGTATTTTTTTCTCTAAATCTGCTGGTTTTTCTTCCTGTTATGGGAGTTTCCAGGTAAATTCTTGTGTTATTATTTCTCTATATTTCTTTATATTCCTGCATAGTGTGGATCCTGGGGGTGAATTTGGTAGGTCCAAATTCCCAACAAATGGTATCAGAGCTGGGGTCCTTTTTTTGTGGGGTGGAGCTTTGGTGTGGTAGTGTGGATACGTATAGTCTAAGGAGATTCTATATAAGGAGATTGGAAATTCTAAGTGTGTCCATTGTGACCCACTAACAGTAAAATTCATCAAGGCAATGTCAGGAAGTAGGGCTTCAAATCCTATGAGATTTGAGGTGGAGAAATTTGATGGAAAAATCAATTTTGGCTTGTGGCAAGTTCAAGTCAAGGATGTTTTGATTCAATCAGGATTACACAAGTCGTTGAAGGGTAGACCAACCCCTGTAGTCAGCAGTAGCGTGACTAGTGAAACAAAGAGGAAATATGAAATGAGCAATGAAGATTGGGAGGATCTGGATTTGAGAGCAGCAAGTGCGATACGTTTGTGCTTGGCCAAAAATGTTCTTGCAAATGTGCATGGAATATCTACGGCAAAGGAACTTTGGGAAAAACTAGAAGAGTTGTATCAAACAAAAGGCGTCTCGAATCGGGTGTACCTGAGGGAGCAGTTTCATACACTACAAATGAGTGAAGGTACAACTATTTCAGATCATTTAAGTGTTCTCAATGGCATTATCTCTGATATAGAATCTATTGGAGTTAAGATTGATGATGAAGATCAAGCGTTGAGGCTCATTTGGTCTCTTCCACCTTCCTATGAGCATATGAAGCCTATTCTGATACATGGGAAGGAGAAAATATTTTTTTCAAAGATTACAAGTAAACTCTTTTCTGAAGAGAGAAGACTAGCTGGTGGAAGAAATGATCCACCTGAGAACTTAGCAATGGTAGCCGCTGGAAATGGGAAGAGGAAGAACTTCATGAAGAAGAAAGTAGTCTGCTAGGGGTATGGAAAATCTGGGCACGTCAAGAAAAATTGTCCAAAAGCTGGAGCAAGTTCGGCAAGTGGCTCCAAGTCAGTAAATGGAAATACTAATGATCAAACTAACTTTTCGACTCTCACTATAGAGAATTTTCTTTGAAGAGGGATATGTACAACTTCATGGCATGCCGCTAAAAGTTGTCATGATAGAGGTTGTGTTAATGTTAGTGGGTCCACAAGTTTGCACACAGGCATTGGTTTCGCATTGATGCAGGGTGTGTGGTGAAAATTCATGTTGATGGCTGATGAACTTCCAGGAAAGTCAAATGTGGAAGTTGTACCATAATTTTTAGCAAGGTTATTTTCGACATGGGCTGAAGTGAAATGCTTGGAATTGGTTTATTCTAAGTGGGTATGCTTTTATGGTGGAGCATGATAGCGGAAGCTATGAAGATCTTCATTGCGGTGGAGTATGGCTGTGGGATCAGCCAAAGTCGCAAGGTGGAGATTGTTGGGTTTTGCTCCTTTAGTGAATCCCACATCGGTGGGAGAAGAAAAAGGAGGAGGCCTCCAAGCCTACAAATAAGAGGGCTTCGCCTCTTAGTTATTTACACCAAGTCATAAGCTTATTAGTAAATTGTGACTCTAGTAAAAATCTTTTATTGACCTTTTCTTATAAAAGGAAAAGAGGTGAGAGTTAAAGTTTTATTAGTAAGGAAGCTTTGAGGGTGTGATTTGGAGTGAGGAGAAAAATTGTGTAATTGTAATAATTTTTCATATAGTGTATTTTTTTCTCTGGATCTTCTGGTTTTTCCTCCTGTTATGAAAATTTTCAGGTAAATTCTTGTATTGTTATTATTTCTCTATATTTCTTTATATTCCTGCATAGTGTGGATCCTGAGGGTGAATTTGGTAGGTCCAAATTCCCAACATCCTTTTCTTAATTTTTCATTCTTACGAGCATGACAGATATCATGTACTCGTCTGCCTCCATGAATGTGCATTTTTAGGATGATTAGTAATATTAATGTGCATGGTACTGGATTCGATCCACATACGTACACAAATGCGTACGCTTTGAAAGGAAAACAGAATATTAATCTCGACATGCTTAGTAACAACAATATAAGGAATAATTAGATTTAGTGATGCATGCAAAATAGCAATGAGATCGATACATTATATAGAATTGATCCTTAATTCAAGACTTGACCACATTCCGTGCTTACATTGCTTATTTCTCTATATTTCTTTATATTCCTGCATAGTGTGGATCCTGGGGGTGAATTTGGTAGGTCCAAATTCCCAACATCCTTTTCTTAATTTTTCATTCTTACGAGCATGATAGATATCATGTACTCGTCTGCCTCCATGAATGTGCATTTTTAGGATGATTAGTAATATTAATGTGCATGGTACTGGATTCGATCCACATACGTACACAAATGCGTACGCTTTGAAAGGAAAACAGAATATTAATCTCGACATGCTTAGTAACAACAATATAAGGAATAATTAGATTTAGTGATGCATGCAAAATAGCAATGAGATCGATACATTATATAGAATTGATCCTTAATTCAAGACTTGACCACATTCCGTGCTTACATTGCTTATAATGGAAGAAAATTACACTGGTTCTTCATGCTTATATAAGGATCATAGAGGATCTCGTACGTTTCAGGCCCTTATTCCACATAAGGACTCTTGTTCAATAAAAACAACAAACAAAAAATTACAAAGCTGAATATACCATACATAAAATCCAAGCTGGAAAGTGATTATTCGTGTAACAATTCAAATTAATTCAAGGGTTTCAATATTGAACTTTAATAGCCCTTTAGTGGTGGTGGTGATTTGTAATAATATGGGATTGGGGAAGACTTGGATGGTGGAGGAGGCGATTTACGGAGGTATGGTGGATGTGGCCAGTGAGATGCGGGAGGAGGTGACTTATGGAAGTATGGAGGCTGTCGCCAATGGGTTGGAGGTGGAGGAGACTTGTAATGGTATGGAGGATGTGGGACTCAAGATGGGGTTGATGGTGATTTGTACATATATGGAGGTGGAGGTGATGGAGGTGGTGGTGACTTGTAAACATATAGAGGTGGAGGTGATGGAGATGGTGGTGGTGGTGATTTATATTTGTAAGGAGGTGGAGGAGACGGTGAGGTTGGTGGTGGAGATTTATAGACATAAGGGGGAGGAGGTGATGGTGAGGGAGGTGGTGGAGACTTATAAACATATGGAGGAGGAGGTGATGGAGATGGTGGAGGAGAGGACTTGTAAATGTAAGGAGGAGGGGGTGATGGAGAAGGTGGTGGTGGTGATTTGTAAACATAAGGAGAAGGTTCCGATGGGACGGCAGGGGAGGTAATTTGTAAATGTATGGTGGTGGTTGAGATGGTGAAGGAGGAGGTGACTTATAGACATAAGGTGGTGGGGGTGATGGAGATGGAGGTGGGGGTGATTTATAGACACAAGGAGGAGGCGGTGATGGAGATCAAGGTGGTGGGGGAGGAGGCGACTTGTAGTAATAAGGCTTTAATGGTGGCAGTGGCAGTGGCAGTGGAGAAGCATAATCGTAAGGCTCATGAGTGGCAGCCACACTAGTGGCTATGAGGCAAAAAACCAGAGCAGAAAGCAGTCGAGGCCAATGCCCCGGGTGGTGGCTTGAGGTACCCATTGCACTAGCAATTGATCACCTCTAATTCTGAAAGATGTGACCGGAGAGAGCTTGCATTGTACCAAAGAATGCTAACCCCTTTATATATATATGAGCCTATAACCTATGCAATATGTGGATTGTTGTGTATGTTGTGCAGAAGAGAAAGCCCACTAAGGGTAGCAAGTAAAAGCTGCTCAAGAAAGTAGTAGACCATCTCAGATCGGATTCTTAAATGTTTTTTTTTTTTCAAAACATATCCATTGTGATAAATGCACTCATCAAATGGACAAAAAAATATCACTCATTGTAAAGCGACAAATATGTAGCTAAAAAAAATAAGAAACAAAAATCCCCAGAAATGGAACTAAACTGATATTTCTTTACACAAATAGAGCAAGGGCTCCCGGAGAGCCACATCTCAAAGCGCCCTGTAATAATCTTCAGCACTCGTACGAATGTAACACATGAGAGCTCCATTGCTAGGGCTCCCCAACCAATGACACCAGCATGCTTTAGTATAACGCATTCACCCAGCTATTTCATCCCCAAACAATTAATTCAATTCTTCGTCTGAAATTCAAGAAAATGGCAAAATCAATTTCTGGTCAGATTTTAAGAGAGGACTTGCCCGCTCTCAGATTCAGAGAATAGAGCACTGCTATCAGATCCCGCCAGAAACAGCGAAGGCATGAGAAGAAGCACATACATCAATACTGCAAGATAAAAATGTGAAAATGTTACTCTTCGGACCAACATTTCTATAGAAGAAATCTCAAGCTAGCTTTCATTCTTTGGTAACATCCCTCTCGTGGCAACATTAATCCGACTGAAGAATTGAAATGTAAACAACGCACTCGCTTGTCAGTGGCAAGGAAGAATTACTCCCCCACCCCACAAAAAAAATCATATCAAAGTGTGCAGCAAGAAGAAATTACCAAACTGATCCATGAAATCAAGACATGCAAGTTATGAGCAACAATAGTTGGCATGAATCTGCTTCTGCATGCATACAAACAGTTGTGTGTATGTAATACAGTATCTAATTCAATCCTAGAAAATTTAACCTACACCACATAGGATCATGTATTTTTAGTTGAATTCGACCACCAATTATTTATTATGCTCTAGGAATTCAGGTAAAACTAAAACCGTCAAGCTACGAAGTATATAGCATAAAGTGGATTGAGCCCTTAAGTTACAACTATCTCCCTCCCCCCCTCCCCCTCCCTCAAAAAAAATAAAAACCCTATCTTTGTAGTTAAAAACCTACTACAACTCATATGGAGAACCCATTGATCCAATTCTAACATCAAAGGGGAAAAACTTTAGTCTTTACCTGTTAGCATCGGCCACCAATTCTTGTACAAAGCACATGCCTGAAGCATCACACATTATACATAAGAAAAAGGTAAATAGAATTGAGGACAACAACTTTTCGCTTCAGTTTATTAATAATCCAAATATGATCAAAAGAAAAGACTGTACTTACCAACGACTTGCCGTCGTGCACCATAGCCCAGCCGTCACATCTTACTTAGTGGCTTCTTTTCATTGCTATCTCAACTGCCATAGATAACTCCTATGACCATAATTTTTCGGTTCTCAACTACAATAAATAACTCCTATGGCCATAATTGTGGGTTCTAATGACACATGAGCAATATATTTTAGTTTTCCCAACTGTGTCTGTATTTGAGATGGTACTGAGTGAAACAGTACTGACTAACAAAAAAACCCACTCCTGTGAAGCCCTACGGTTTACGTGCTACCGACTCCTTGCATCCGGTGGCTTGCGTTGGGTTGCTCTCGGCATGGCCTAAAGAGATGGACTGCGCTGCTGGTGGGGACGGCCGGAAGGATCTGCAATGGCTATATGCCGTGCTTGGAGGAGCCACCGATTGCTCTGTTTTCAGGTGGCGAAACAGAGGTGTTTCGTTGCTTACAATGGAGGTCATGGGGAGGCGTTGGGCGGTGGTAGGGCAGTTTCCAATCGGTGGAGGATGACCTTGTAGCGCCCTCTGTGGTGGCTTCGAGTCGCAACAGGGAAAGTGGAGATGAGAGAGTTGCAGAGATGTTCTTTGAAACATGGGTAAGGTATTTGCTTAACTTTGCATATCAAGTTTCCCTGTCTGTCTCTGTCTATGTTTCCTTATGCATAGCTTCCGTGCTAGGATGCCTAGGATTTTTCATGAACATTAACGTCCATATGTTTTATTTTCTATTACAAAAACGGAAGGATGCAGTAGAATTGTATACACACAATATATCTCATATGCATTATGTTTATATGAAAATTTGGAGATGGTAGCACTTGCACAACCGTAAATAGATGAGCAAGTTACAGTTTTGCTCCTCTCGACGGTGAACGACGCAGCTTTGTCCAAGCGTAAGAATCTAAACAGTGCAAGTCTAAACGGTGCAAGTACTGGAAAGGGTGCTCTAAATTATCTAAAAGGTTGACGTTTGAGAGTTGAACCCTCTCGACTCACCATTTGGCTTTTCATCTCTCTTTTCACCATTTGACGTTTTAGATCACCTTCTCTTTTCTCTTAGTGCAACTCTTACTTTACAAGCTTTCATTCCTTAATTTTATGGTATGAACACCAAGTCAGCAATTGAAAACTTGACTTTTATATAATTAAATAGATAGTAAGCTCTACAATCATTCTTGAAAACGATAGATTTGTTCACTCCCAAAAACAGGCTGTATTTATGCTTTAAATATTAATATATATCCCAAATCTCACAATAATTGGAAAACTTCAACGAGTCAAATTGATACATTTTAATTTATGTAGTTCTGTCCATATGACATGATCGATTTTGTGTGTAAGGTGCTGTATGGCTGGAAAATTGCCTTTCTAATTTAGAATTTAGAAGCACGTTGCTCTATCCAATTAAACGGATCAACTCTATGATCAGGGAAGAAAGGAGGAATGAGATTGAGGGGGTATGAAAGGCACATGTGACGCCCCGACTCCCACTTACAAAAAGTCTCGGGAATCGTGATATCAGAATGATGACAACATGGTCACGCATCCCAACGACAAGTGCCAAGTGTGTGCAACAAATAAATAGTGCACAATAAAATACGCAGTGGATAATAAATAAGTCAATTGGTACCATAATTTTAGTTTAATACAAATATCCAGATACAAGTGTTTTAAAATATAAACCAAATGTCCCATAAAATAATACAAGTCTGAAAATAAAAGCATAGCACGAGTGATCCCAGATCACTCATCTGCATCTGCATCATTATCAACATAATCTGTAGTACCATTAAATAGTACCACAGGTAAGTTATAACTCAACCAATTCTGAGATAAAAACACATTAAAACAACTAACCATGCATTCATATGATGCAATATGCATGAAATCTAACGCACGCCAAAAATCCCATTTGGCCCAAAATATTTCCATCAAAACATTTCCACCATTTTCCCAGAAAATGACCCAAAACATTAACCATCATTTTTCCAGTAAATGACACACAAAATCATATCCAACTCACGCTATTTTTCCAGAAAACAGTCATTTCCATTATCCATTAATCCATATGCACTATGGTCTCCCCTAGGGACCATCCGCACGTCCTAGCTGCGTAACGAGCGATACCCAGTTCTGCACCCAGTGCGTTCGTGGCCAGGTCATCCTCTAGCCCCCACCAGCAGAAGGGCCACGAAGTCGACACGAAACTCGTTCGATCCCGTTGTCGCCCAACGACAACCTAGGGGACGTCACTCAGTATATTCCGCTCCCGAGTGACCATAGGAGCTCCACCGAGATAATGCCCCATGTCGACTTGGGGTCATGATACACACGCACCCAAAAATCCAATCCACACATGAAAACCCAGTTTTCAAAATGTCCACATGACCATGAATGCAATTACACGAAAACTCAGTTTTTAATTTACAAACATGAACATGCGTGCATATGCTATGTACCAAACCAACATCAGTATCCAACAACCAACCAAATCACAACAACAATTTCCAACAATCAACCAAATCACAATAACCAATCATATAAATACTCAGTCCTCAATCTATCCACCCATGAACTCCTCAGACTCAGTCCGGAACCAACCAGAACACAATGAAATCAGTTAGTGTAAAAATATATTTAAATTTCAAAAGATTGTTTAGGAAATACTTACAGCGCTATAATATATTTTTCGGAGGATCACGGAGGAGCTGGAAGCACCAAAGCAGCAACACCACAGTGTAAAAACACTCTGGCCAAAATACACAGTATACCCAAATTCACACAGGGTCAAACGAAAGCTAGGAAAAGGTAGGGTAGGGCGTATGGAAGGTGGTGAAACTAGTGGAAGTGACGGTTGGCCTTGATGGCTGCCGAAATGGCGGTGGAAGGCCACAAAGCTTAAATCGAAGATGTGTTTAGTTCGGCTTCACCGGTGACGGATAGGGGCCAGGATTGGGTACAATGGGTTGCTAGAGGGTCGTTGATGATGTGTTGAAGAAATGGTGGCCGGACAATGCGTTGGAACGAAGAGAAGCCCGCGGCTTCGCATGGCTCGCAAGGGCTAACGGCGGCGTTAGCCGGCCTGAAAATGAAGGGGCTGAGTCGCCGGCAGCTGAGGTGTCGACCGGTGCCGGCGGTGAAGGCCACGGACGGTCGGCGGTGACCCTAAGAGCTAAGGGCCGAAATGCACTGGGGAGAGGAGAGAAAAACAGGAGAGAGAGAGAGAGAGAGAGAGAGAGGCTACGTGGGAATAAACCAAACGTGAAGAAAGAAAAGAAGAAAAAGAAAAGAAAGAGAAAAAGAAAGAAGAAAGAAAAGAAATGAGGTCTAACCCTCACATCTTAGGTCACAAAAGTGATCCAACAAAAAAGATTTTACAACTACTAGCTAAATAAAATAATCCCAACACAGTGAATGGTTAATTAAAATAATAATAATTTTAAAATCCAAAAACAACCCAATTTAAATTAAAGATCAATTTAAATAAAAAACAGTAAATAGTATTAAGAAAACACATAAAAATTAATTTTCATAACTTAAAATATTATAAAATAATATTTAAAAACTCCTATAATTTTAAAACAAGATAATCAATCTTTAAATAAATTAAATTAATCTTTCATTAAAAATATTCTAAAATACGGGGTGTTACATTCTCCCCCCCTTAAATAAAATTTCGTCCTCGAAATTGGTAAGGTTAAACATTAAGATTAAGACAAGGATAAGGTTCAACTAAAAGCAGACTTAAGAAACATACCAGCAGGGTCAACCAAACAAATACGGATATTGCTCCCTCATATCGGCTTCTCGCTCCCAAGAGAAATCTTGAGCCAATGGATCACCCCATAACACCTTCACCATAGGTATCGTCCTGGACCTTAACCTTTGCACTTTCCAATCCACAATCTGAGTCGAACAACTTCATAGGTAAGGTTAGGCTGAAGTTGAATGCGTTTCGGGTCAACAAAACGCGGCTCCTGTTGACCAAAACTCTTCTTCAACGACGACACATGGAACACATCATGAACATCCCCGAAATAATCCGGCAATGCAACTCTATCACCAACAAGCCCAACCATCTCCACAATCTGAAAAGGACCAACATACCTCGGGCTAAGTTTTCCCTTTTTACCAAAGCACTTAACGCCTTTCATCGGAGAGATTTTAAGATAAACTTAATCGCCTTCCTCAAAAGATAAGTCTCTTCTTCTCGTGTCAGCATAACTTTTCTGACGACTTTGCGCTTCTGCCATTTTAGCTCTTATAATTCGAACCTACCCTTACATTTCTTGGATTAATTCAGGTCTAATTAATTTCCTCTCGCCGACTTCATCCCAACACAGGGGCGATCTATACTTCCTCCCATACAACGCTTCATACGGAGCTATCTGAATGGAAGCATGAAAACTATTATTATAAGAGAACTCTATAAGCGGCAGATGATTTTCCCAGCTTCCCTGAAATTCAAACTAGTGCCTAGTGCTGCCTGCAAACTCTTACAAAAATGCGACGTGAATCGCGGGTCCCTGTCCGACACAATGCTCTTAGGTACTCCATGCAACCTCACAATCTCTTTAACATACAATCATGCTAATTTATCCAAAGAGTTGGCATTATTTACAGGCAAGAAATGGGCACTCTTGGTCAACCAATCCACAATCACCCAAACTGAATTCTTCCCACTAGGAGTTCTTGGAAGACCTACCACAAAATCCATAGAGATGTCATCCACTTCCACTCAAGAATAGGGAGAAGTTGAAGCTTACCAGCAAGTCTCTGATGTTCAGCCTTGACTTGACAACATGTGTCACATTTTTCAATAAACATAGCAATATCCAACTTCATACCTTCCCACCAGAAGTTCCTCTTTAAGTCCCGATACATCTTCGTGCTTCCAGGATGAATTGAATAAAGAACTGTATGAGTTTCTGCTAAGATTCGCTCTTTAAATTCAGAATCTCGAGGTATCACTCTTCGATCCCGAAAATGAAAAACACCATCTTTGTCCAAACTGTAGTGCATGGGTCCTTTAGACTTCCTAACTCTCTTCCTGATATTTAACAACTTAGGATCCCTTCTCTGAAGAGTCTTCAATTCTTCAAAATCAATGACCCAAACATCCAAAACTGAAGAGAGTAATTCTTCCTGCTGCGAACTCTCAATAAACAGTCTCCTCATCCCACAAAGGAGAGAGTCCAATCCTGACGACTCTGCCTCATCCACTATCTGAGACTTCCTACTCAAGGCATGAGCAACTAGATTAGGTTTCCCTAGATGATACTTGATCTCACATTGATAGTCGCTAATCAGCTCTAACCAACGCCTCTGTCTCATATTAAGATTCTTCTAGGAAAACAAATGCTTCAAACTCTTGTGGTCGGTGAAGACTTCACAGACTTCTCCATACAGATAATGTCGCAAGATCTTGAGAGCAAACACCACAGCTGCCAACTCCAAATCATGAGTGGGATAATTCTTCTCATGCACTTTCAACTGACGAGATGCATATGCAACAACTCGTCCTTCCTGCATAAGAACACACGCTAACCCAAACTTGGATGCGTTGCTGAAAACCACAAATGGCTTATGTGGCTTTTGAAGAGCCAATACAGGAGTTGTTGTCAATCTCTTCTTTAATTCTTGGAAACTTCTCTCGCACCTATATGACCAATTAAATTCAACATTCTTTCTAGTCAAAGCGGTGAGAGGTCCGGATAATCGAGAAAAACCTTCAACAAATCTCCGATAATACCCGGCAAGTCCCAAGAAACTCTGAATCTCGCGTGCTGTTGAAGGACGTGGCCATGACAAAACAACTTCCACCTTGCTAGGATCAACAGCCACTCCATCTCGGAAAATCACATGTCCAAGAAATATGACTTCTTCCAGCCAAAATTCACATTTACTAAGCTTTGCATACAACTGATGCTCTCTTAATTTTCCAAGCACCAGGCGAAGATGACAAGCATGCTCTTCCAAGTCTCGAGAATAAACCATAATATCATCAATAAATACCACCACAAAAGAGTCCAGATAAGGTTGGAATACTCGGTTCATTAAATCCATAAAAACTGCAGGAGCGTTAGTCAACCCAAAAGGCATCACCTTAAACTCATAATGCCCATATTTAGATCTAAAAGTAGTCTTGGGAATATCTTTATCTCTTATTCTCAACTGGTAGTATCCCAATCTCAAGTCAATTTTGGAGAAAATAGCTGCTCCTTGAAGCTGATCAAATAAATCATCTATATGGGGAAGCGGGTACTTATTCTTGATGGTCACTTTATTAAGTTCCCGGTAGTCGATACACATTCTAAAAATACCATATTTCTTCTTGACAAAAAACACAGGCGCTCCCCATGGCGAAGTACTAGGCTGAATAAAACCCTTGTCAACCAAGTCTTGCAACTGAATCTTCAACTCTTTCAACTCAACCGGTGCGATAAGGAGCCTTGTGCACAGGAGTGGCTCTAGGTTCCAAATCAATAGCAAACTCCAACTCACAAACTGGAGGCAGCCCTGGCAAATCATCTACAAACACATCAGGAAATTCTTCTACAATCGGAATATCCACTAGAGACTTCTTCTCGGATGGCGTAGACACCACTTGAACTAGAAATGCATCAGCTCCACATGCTATATCTTTCTTCGCTTGCACTGTAGATATAACTGTCGGCTTCGCCTTCAACTTACTTCCCACATATTCCAAATAATCTCCTTGCGAAAGCTAGAAATCAATAATCCGACTTCTACAATTAATACACTCCGAATACAGGTACAACCAGTCCATCCCAAGAATAATTTCAAACCCGAGTAACTTGAATACAATTAAATCCGCCTCAAGTGTCCTTCCACCAAAATCCAAAGGACAACCCATCGCGACTATAGAACACCACACCATCTCGCCATTGGGAAGAGACACAACCAAAGATTGTGATAAGGGTTCTGTGACTAAGTTACACATCCGCACAAAAGAGGCAGACACAAAATACTGAGATGCTCTAAAGTCAAACAATGTACAAGCATAAAAATCATACAAACGGACTCTACCAGTAATCACCCCGGCATCCTGGGTCTCTGGTGTCTCATAGTCGATGTCTCCGAGAGTCACAGCATACACCCGAGCTTGCAGTACTTTGTTTTTTATTATTCCTTCCACCACGACGACCTCCGCGACTTGCTTGAGATTGATTAGGACACTCGCGAGCAAAGTGCCCCGACTGGCCACATCTATAACAATAGGTGGTCCCACTCTGACGACACTCACCCTTGTGATCTCTATTACACCTGCTGCAAACTGGGGCTCGGCCCCCAATATGCACCCCAGAGGCTGCTTGTGAACGGGCCCCAATCCTTTGCACAAATTTTTGAGGCGACCCAAAACTACTGCCTTCACCAACAAAACTCCGCCTTTTCTGACCTGGAGGGGAACCCACTACAAAACTGTTCTCATACTCTACGATGGTGGCCATGTCAACTAACTGCTGAAAATTTAAAATCTAATGGCAAGCCACTTGTCTGCGTATCTCAGGTCGCAGACCTCCTGGAAACGCTCAGGTCGCATCTCCTCAGTAGAAATCAAGTGAGTAGCAAATCGCCCAAGCTCCATAAATCTTTAGGCATACTCTTCCACAGACATATTCCCTTGCACCAAATTACCAAATTCCCGTGCCTTTTGCCGTCTCACGGAAACAAGAAAGAAGCGATCATCAAACTCTTTCTTGAACCGCTGCCAAGACACAGTAGCAAAAGATCCCAACTCCATCACCAACAACTCTCGCTTGGTCCTCCACCAATCAGCTGCATTACCTTGTAGCATATAACTTGCATATAAGACTTGTTGAGATTCAGTACAACCACAAACTTCAAAAGTCATTTCCAAGTCCTCTATCCACCTTCTAGCCTACAGTGGCTCCTCTTCACCAGTAAAAGCAGGTGTCCTATGCACTAGAAAGCGCTCATAGGTACACCCAGCTTGCACTGCTCTATTCAAATCTCCTTGTGGCAGCTGAAAATTGTGTTGGAGAAATTCCGTCATTCTGTTCAATGGCCTGGCTATGGTATAATTTCTATCACCACAAGGCAACTCATCCTCGGGCACATCAGTCGGCCTCCTTGGTCTAACCATTTTCCTGCCAAAGCATTACCTTCAACCCCACTTAAGTCTTCAGACAAAATTTAAATAAGAGCA
This sequence comes from Cyclocarya paliurus, assembly GCA_029856935.1. Lineage (NCBI taxonomy): Eukaryota > Viridiplantae > Streptophyta > Magnoliopsida > Fagales > Juglandaceae > Cyclocarya > Cyclocarya paliurus. The sequence continues at coordinate 2,244,374 of CM056958.1, read as the reverse complement.
AAAGCAATACCCAAATAAAATAAAATAAAACAACATAAAATAAAATAGGATAGAATAAAACCAATCAAAGATAACAACAAATAATAAATTGAAATCATTAAAAATAACATACTTCAAACCAAAATAATTTTAAATCACAATTTTAAAAATTTCTCGTACTTCACCTAAGGGACATGTGGCTTTACCTAGAGATGAACTGCTCTGATACCAACTATGACGCCCCGACTCCCATGTACAAAAAGCCTCAAAAATCCTAACGTCATGATTCTTGAGGCTTTTTGTACGTGAGAGTTGGGGCGTTACAGCACAAAAGTCAAACTACAATCGAGCTAGCTAGCTAGCAATAAAGATACCAGTGTTGGAAGCTACCAGCAATGTTCCAATAGTAATGATAACATGTAAGTTTGTTGGATATAGAAAGGTCATGAATCTTTTAAATGTTTTGAAGAGGGAGCACATGGGATGGGCATGACAAACTGATGGCCATGTGAGTGGTGGCTATCAATCTTTCAAGTCTAGCTATAATTATGGATAAAAGAAAGATAGTGATGGATGAAGTTTCCTGCTGTATTTGCTTGTCGTTTAGCCAGTCTTGTCTCCTTGTTATAGCAGTTTTATATTGGTAATATGGAAGACGTACATGCATGGTTCGTGGTGGAGCCATGCAGAAGACTTACATGCAGGCTGTTGCTCGGACGCCTGAGGCCTCTTCGTTTAAACTGCAAATGCGTTATCCCGTCGACATCCATGGAGAGCAGGGTTTTGCTTTCTCGGAACAAGAAATGGCTAAAGTAGCGGAGGATTTTCATTTTGCCATTGTCCTAAAGCTCACTCGGTCGAGACCCCCCATTGATGTTATCTGGTTATCTGTAGTAAAAACTTGGGGTTTGAACGATATTCCTACGATAAGTTTCATGGATGAGCACCATGTTCTTATTCAGTTGGCTAATGAGCGTGACTTTATCCATGGCTGGGCAAGGGAAGGAAGGGTAATGGCGGGATGCACTTTCTGGTTATTTCAGTGGACCAAAGACTTTGATCTGCATAAGGAACCTTCTTTAGCACCTCAATGAATTTTTCTTCTGGGTCTCCCTCTTCATATGTATCAGACAGATTGCTTACAAATATTAGCAACAAGGTTCGGAAGGTTTTTAGGAACAGACAATGCCACTCTACATAGGACTAGGGCTACGGGGGCTCGTATCTGCATGGAGGTGGATTTACTAAAGGAACCTATACAGGGCTTTTTCGGTGGTAGTGGCGTCAAAAAGATTTTGGCAGGAGGCAAGGTATGAGAAATCGGGCTTTTACTGTGAAAAATGCATAGGCAAGGGCATTCAACAGCGGTGTGTCGTGTGGGTGAGTGGAGGCAGAGCAGGGGTAAGGAGGAAGTTGCGATTTTGTCCCGCAAAGACGTTTGGCGTGAAAAGGAAAAACTCACAAAGAAGGAGGATGGAAAAAGGACAGTAGGGGTCAGCACGCTGGTTGTTTCTCCTGATGGACAAAGGAACAGTGAGATGGTGGTTGTGATTAATAATGGGCAGAAAGAAGATGACAAAGAAAAACAAGTGGAAAGGGAGCAAGAGGCTTTGGTGACAAAGGATAACAATGAAGATGACAAAGGAAAATAGGTGGAAGGGTCTGGGGATGGCGTGAAGGTGAACGATAGTGCTCCCAGCTGGAATGGGGATAGGGAGGAACTGTTGGAGGATGGTTTAAATGGGGCCATTGTGACTTTACAGACTTGTTTGCACTCAAACTTTGCCAGCGTATTACAGGCCTAGGATGGGAATGGTGGAACGGAGGAACAGGGATATATGGGTGGTAATGAGGTTGACACAGAAGTATTGGAGTTGGAAAACCAATGGCCAGAAATTACGCATGAAGGTGAAGTATGTGAGGAAGGTCCCATATTATCGGATAGGGAAGAGGAAGGAGAGCTAAGAGTTTTAGCAAAGGAGAAGGGGTATGATTCGGGAAAAAAGGGCTTGTAGCTCTCAAAGAAAACAGAGGCATTCCCAGCGGGTGATATCCTGCCCGGCGAAACTTAATTTATGAATCACACCATTTTGGTATGGAACGTGCGTGGGATAGGCATGTCGATGCGTCAGTTAAGAGGCTTGGTGAAGAAATACAATGTATAGATTGTCGCTATCTTGGAACCGTTCCAAAGTGAAGAGTGATTGCCTCGTGTAGCAAGTCTGGTGGGTTTCTCAAATTTTTGCGCTAGTGAAGCAATGGGTGGGAAAATATGGCTAATGTGGAGTAATGCGATCATTTTTGAGATGGTAACAATGTCGGAACAGAGTCTGACGGGATGGTTTTCCTAGGATAATTGGAAGATGCTAGTGTCTTTTATTTATGCAAAATGCCAACAACGAGAGAGGAGGATCCTTTGGCAGGAGTTGAATATGATACAGGAGAATGAATATCCATGGCTAGTGGAGGGGGATTTCAATATTATCAAAGTAGATGGGGAGCGCATTGCTGGCAACCCGAGACCTCTGGCAGCAATGGAGGATTTCAATAGATGCTTGGATAATTGTGGTCTAGTGGATTTGAGATTCTCGGGTAGTCGCATGTCGTGGTGCAATGGGCATGCAGGTGCATCGAGAAGATGGGCACGCCTGGATAGAGCTGTTATAAATAGTGTATTCTTGAGAGAGTTACCATTGGTTGGCTTAGAGTATCTGAAGAGAAAAAGTTCGGACCATAGCCCGATGATTGTCACCCTTTAGAGGAAATTTGAGTGCTATGGTCCAAAGCCATTTCGGTTCCAAAATATGTGGAGTTCCCATGAGTCCTTTAAAGCTTGTGTGGAAAAGGTATGGAATGAGGAGGTTCCTAGATCAGGTTTAGTAAAGTTGGCAGCTAAACTTAAACTTAAAAAGATAGCACTTCGCAACTGGAACATTCATGTGTTTGGGAGGGTGGATGTCATTATAAAAAAGCTGGAGGAAAGGGTTCTATCACTAGAAGTGAAACTGCAAGAGGCGCATCACGTGGAGGTGGAAGCTGAATATCTGGTGGCAAAAGCAGAGTTACAGGAATGGGAGAATAGAGAAGAACTCAGGCTGGCTCAACAAGCCAAGAAAAAATGGCTTCTCGAAGGGAATCAAAACTCAAAGTTTTTTCACACATGTGTGAATCAAAGGCACAAGAATACGAGTTTTTTATCCGTGCAGTTGGCCGATGGAGGGGTCATAGAATCACCGGAAGCAGTTCATGAAGCTGCTGTAAATCACTTCAAATCGTTTTTGACAGGTTCGGGAGCAGGAGTGCAACCGGATCTTAGCTCCTTGATTTCCAAGGTTGTCTCTGAGTAGGAAAATACTTTGCTCTGTAGCAAACCCACGGAAACTGAGGTGAAGGATGCTCTACTTTCCATTCCATCACAAAGCAACCCTGGTCCGGACGGCTTTGGCTCAGGTTTTTATATTTCTTGTTGGGACATAGTTAAAAAGGATGTGTTGGAAGCAACTTTGGAATTTTTTCTGGGCCATCCACTCCCCAAGTTTTATACTGCGTCTTATATAGTGCTCATTCCAAAAGTGCAGGATCCTAAAGGATTTAACTAGTTTAGACCAATAAGTCTTTGTTGTGTCGCATACAAAAATCTTCCAAAGTTTTGGTCACTCGCTTGACAGGTTTGTTGCATAAAATGGTCTCCCAAGAGCAGGGGGCCTTCATTCCAAGCCAGAGTATTTTTGAAAACATAACACTTGCACAAGAGATGTCAGTTCTTTGAATCATGCATCAGTGGGCGGGAATGTGATGTTAAAAATAGACATGGCGAAGGCTTATGATCGGGTGGATTGGAATTTCTTATTATTAGTCTTGAATGGCTTTGGGTTTTCTCCTCAGTTTTGTATGTTAGTGAAGGAATGTATAAGTTCGCCTTGGTTTTCTATAATGTTGAATGGTACATACAAAGGCTTTTTCCAACCTTTAAAGGGCTTAAGACAGGGAGATCCGCTTTCACCATATATGTTTATTGTCATGGAAGAAGTGTTGTCCAGGTTGATCAAGAAGAAATTCGAAGAAGGTAAAATTGGCTCATTTTATCATCCTCGTGGGGCACCTTTGGTGTCCCATTTGCTTTACGCCGATGATTTATTGATATTCTCTAATGGTGAAAAAAGGTCAATGAGGATGCTTTTGAAGACTTTAGGAATTTATGAGCAATGGTCGGGGCAGTTAGTCAATAGAGAAAAGTCGGCACTCTTTCTCTCTAAGAAAATTTTATTTTGCCGAAGAGCAAGTCTTCTTCATTTGACGGGATTCGATGAAGGTTCATTTCTGGTGACGTATCTGGGGGTCCCGCTATTTTCAGGGAGATTTACAGCTCGTATGTTAGAGCCACTGGTCAACAAAGTAAGGAAGAAAGTGGCGGGTTGGAAGGCAAAACTGTTGTCACAGGGAGGGCGTTTAATTTTACTTCGGCATGTGCTGTCAAGCATGGCGACGCATTCACTTGTTGTTTTGAATGTGCCGCGTATTACTCTGTCCAAGCTAAATTCAATCCTCTCCTCCTTTTTTTGGGGAGAAGCAAATGGTAAGGGGCGGAAGAAATGGTATGCATGGTCCAAGCTGTGCAAACCTGTGAAAGAGGGGGGATAGGTCTGCGGGATTTTTTGGAGGTCCAATGAGCTCTGCACATGAAATTTGCATGGAAACTACTTTCTTCGGACAACTTATGGACTAAATTTTTCAGAGCTAAATATGTTAAAAAAGAACATCTTGCACTATGTGAAAAAAAGCCTTCGGACTCAAGGTTCTGGAAGGCGATCTTGGAGGTCCTCCCTGAGGTGATGTCTAATATGAAGGTCTGTATTAGGGAAGGAAAAGCTTCTTTCTGGTTTGATAGATGGATGGCGAATGGCCCCCTTAGGGAATCAACGGCAACCCTGGAGAACCCGAGGCTCAGAGTTAAAGATTGTTGGATAGATGGGGAATGGGATGTAGACTTGCTACACGATCTAGTTGGTCCAACTAAGTCTGCTGAAATCGTAAATGAGGTGGGAGGTTATAGACAGGGCGTAGATCTCAGGGTGTGGAAGCCTAACAGAGATGGAGTATTCACTACGACATCGGTATGGGAAGTTACGAGGGTGTGGAATGAGGAAACACCTTGGGTGGAGTGGTTTTGGCAGAAGAATCTACCGAAAAAAGCTGCAATCTGTATATGGAAAGCAAGGTTTAATTGCTTGCCGGTGGATGAACGCATTTGTTCCCTGGGAATCCCTCTAGTATCAAGATGTGATTGTTGTGTCGATAGAAAGGTGGAAACTTTGGATCATATTTTTAGCATGGGGGAGTTGGCGAGAGAAGTCTGGAAGAGGGCTGCTTTGGCTCTAGGAGTAAACTGCTTGGGGTCGAGCACTTGGTGGAGCAGAGTGACCATGTGGTATAGTTGTGCTAGAAAGTCTTCACAAAGGAGCGTGTTAATTGGATTGGTGCCGGGCTTGATTATTTGGAGCCTATGGGCGAGAAGATGCAAGGCCCGAATGGAAGGAGTTTTGGGCTCAGTGGACTTAGTGTGGCTATCTATTAAATATTGGTTAAGGACTATTTCCGACTCTCTCAAGCAGGTGTCTGCTCTATCTTGTGCGGATAGACTGTTACTGGAAGAATTGCAAGTCCCAATCTGCGCTATCAAGAACAGGCTGCCTAGGTTGATTCGGTGGACAATACCAGCTGCGAGGTGGGTGAAGCTTAATATAGATGGTAGTTGCAGAGGTAATCCTAGAACGTGTGGTGGAGGAGGGGTGATTAAAGATGACGAGGGCCGCTTCTTAGATGGGTTCTCAGAACACTATGGTTTTGGCACTAACACAGAAGTAGAGTTGAGAGCGTTACTAGGTGGGGTGTGTCAGTCTTTGGGGTATTCACAAGTAGAGATTGAAGGGGACTCGGAGGTGGTCATAAAATGGGTTCAGAAGCATATTTGCACCGTATGGTACCTGTGGGAATTTTGGGATGAACTGTAAGTGGTACTTTCGTCGATCTCTTACTCAATCTCGCATCAGTTTCAAGAGGCCAATGAAGCGGCAGATTACTTGGCTAGGGAAGGACAGGCTGGGCTTGTGTTGAGGTTTGTTGGTGGGGCTTCGATCCCACGGCGTTTAAAGGGGGTGCTTAGAATTGACAGATTGGGTTTGCCTTCATTTAGGGAATAGAGGCTACTTGTTTGAGGTTTTGCCTGTTAGAGTATTTGTTTTTATGTTTGGTCTTAGAAGTCTATTTTGATTACAGAGTCTGTACTGCTGAAGTTTATTTTGAATAAAGTTTGAAGTTTTTTTTAAAAAAAATGTTTTGTCCTTCTGACAAAATGCCAACTTTGTTAATATATTTTTGGATCTCATCTATCTATCTACCTGAATATTATGGCATTTTAAGGCAAGATTTAGGAACTATGATTTTTTATTATCTTACTTAAGACCAAGTATAAGTTAGAGAGGATCTACATTGGACCCTCAATTCTTAACCAAAACAGTTGTTTGTACTGTGGATATGTAAAATAAGATAAATTTAGGTTCTATTTTTCCTCGTTCCTTTTTTTTTTCTTTTTCATGAGACTTTTTTTTCATGATCAGTTGTTTGGCAGTTCATTAAACTCAACGTATATGCGCGAGTTAGTTACGAGCATTTTTTGGGAATATATTTTAAGTTTTCCTTCTTCTAGCGTCGGTGCAATATTTATAATTTTTCTGTGGATTACGATCTCCTCAAGAGAATTGTTACCACTATTATATAAAGATCAGGTCATAAAAATAAATTTATAAATTGACGTGATTTAATGTGATATCATGTGTGATTTTTTTGTGTTTAAAGCATTTATCTTCATTTAAAAGCGAGCCCTATAATATTTATTAAACATTTGAGGCAGGGTGATCCTTTGTCTCCATACTTGTTCACCATAGTTGAAGAAATTTTCACTCGTCTGATAAAGAGAGATGTAGAATTGGGGAAGATTAAATTGTTTACTCAGCCTAGAGGTACGCCTATTATTTCTCATCTGCTATATGCAGATGATATTGTTATTTTTGCTAATGGGGGGAAATCAATAGTGCGTGCTATTATGAAAGTGTTGAAAGTATATGAAGATTGGTCAGGGCAAGTCATAAATAATAGAAAATCATCGATTTTCTTTTCAAAACATTTCACGGAAGGTAGGCGTCGGATATTATTGAGGAATATGGGTTTTTCGGAAGGAACTTTCCCATTCACTTATTTAGGAGTGCCAATTGTCTCTGGTAGAATACTTAGTTCTCATTTTGAACCTATTATTAACAAGATCAGAAACCGATTAGAGGGGTGGAAGGCCCGATTATTATCAAATGGTGCTCGACTTCTTTTATTAAAACATGTTATTCAAAGTCTCCCAATTCATTGTCTTTCGGCGATAAAGGTACCTAAATCTGTGTTGGACAAAATTCAAAAAATTATGAGTACCTTCTTTTGGGGCATAAAAGAAGGAAAGCCAAAAAAAAAATGGAAGGCATGGAGTAGTATTTGTAGACCAGAGACTGAGGGAGGTTGGGGTCTCCGAAATTTACAGGAAGTTCAGAGTGCACTTCAGATGAAAATGGCATGGAACTTGTGTAAAGGAACATCGCTTTGGGCGACATTTTTTCGGCAAAAATACGTTGGAACAAGGCATATTACGCTGGTGGATATGAATAAAGGTTCGAATTTCTGGAAACAAATTATGCAGGCTATGACTAAGGTATTAGATCACTCAAGATGGAAGGTGAAGGATGGTAATGTATACTTTTGGAGAGATAATTGGTCTGAAAGTGGGCCACTATATACACAGATTGAGATCAGTGAAAATCAAGATTTATTATTGAAGGATTGTAAGACAGAGAGTGGATGGAATGGTGAGTTATTCTCTCGGCTAGTGGGGATGGAAAAAGCAGAAGAATTGATAGAACAGTTAGGTGATCTGAAACAGGGAAAGGATAAAATGATATGGTTGCAGAATCCAAGTGGGGAATTTACTACTATTAGTGCTTGGCAGTGTACTAGGGTAAGATATTTGGAAATTCCATGGGCAAAATGGGTACGGCATACGGCTATCCCAAAGAAGATTTCTGTAACAATGTGGAAAGCTATACATGAATGCCTGGCTGTGGATGATAGGATCAGGAAAGTGGGAATACAAGTAGCGTCAAGATGTGACTGTTGTTCAAATGGTGCTTACGAAGATATGAATCATGTCCTGGCGACTGGTGAATTTGCGGAGAAGATTTGGGGTCTGGTTTCTATTAGGTTGGGTATAAGAAATTTTCCTGGTATAAATTGGAGAGGACGTGTGGAGAGCTGGTATCGGCAAGCTAGAGGGTCCACACAAAGGGGCCAACTACTTGGGATTATTCCTTCGGTGATCATCTGGAGACTATGGTGGCGACGGTGTAAGGCGAGGATGGAAGGTATAGTTGAATCTGTATATTCGGTATGGTGCTCTATTTTGCATTGGGTTTCTTGGATTGCCTTGAGGCTTAAGAAATCACAAAATCTATCTAGGCGTGATGAAGAAATTCTGAAGAACTTGCAGTTGCCGATCAGAAATACGAGTCCGAGGTATATGAAACAGGTAGTTTGGTCAAAACCAAAAACTGGGTGGTTTAAATTAAATGTGGATGGTAGTTCGTTGGGCAATCCGGGGCCTTCAGGTGTGGGGGGGGGGGTTATTCGAAATGATAAAGGGGAGTTTATGTGTGGATTTGCAAATTTTACAGGTCAGAAAACTAATAATGCAGCGGAAGTTTTGGGTTTATTATATGGGTTACGATATGCTCGTCAGTTGGATATTCAGCAGGTTGAAATTGAAATGGATTCTATGTTAGTAATTAATTGGGTGCAAACAAAGAATTGTAGGCTAGAAGTTTTGAACTTACTTGACGGATTTAGATTTTCTATGAACCATGCATATAGAGAGATCAATTCGGCGGCAGATGGTTTGGCTCGGATGGGTGCAAAAGGTGAAAATAGTTTGTGGTTTTCGTTTTCAGAGTTATCTATGGTTATTAAAGGTATTATTAGATTGGAGAAAATAGGATGTCCTTATATGAGGAAGGTTTGGACATATGGTTAGTCTGTCAATGTCTTTGAGTGTTTTGTTTTGGGTCAATTTTGATCTTTTTACACCTGGTTTTTGGAATTTATTGTATCCACCAGGTGTCGGTCTGTAACCACAGTTTTCCTCTGACACAAATGAGGGTATATCAATAAAATTGGGACGGGGATACTATTGGACATGTGTCCTTCGGCTCTTCTATCAAAAAAGAAAAAAAAAACTCCAAAGTACTGACTATTTAAGGGAGTACGTAATTAATTACGATCATTACAAAAGTTAGACGTTTTATCTAATAAATAATTATTATGAGATCATTTACCACTTAAATATATATACTTTTATGATCATACTACTTATTAGTGGATTAATTATTTTATTTCCTTTGTAAATTAATATTTGTCGCAATAAGTCGAATTAATCCACAGCCAATCGTACTGATCACCAGTCAACTGAATGTTAAAGCAAAATATCTTTAATTCTAGACTTTGAATGACAAGGATGTTGAGAGAAATTAAATGGTATATTCCCAGCAGCGTGTTGCTTACTCCCAAGAGACTAAACGAAAGGTCTGATCATGTGTTTGTTTGAGAGTTGATGTTTGATGGAAAACAAAGTATACCAGTTTATAATTTAGAATATAATGTCATTGCATTAATTGGACATTGGACATGCTCCAGTGCGATGGTGGACGTTGGACATCATGATCATGTTTATTATTATTTCATAATTGTGAATAATATCCAAAGTAGGCGTACCGCCTTGCACTAAAGGCTGAATGAATTATAATTTCTTTCAGCCTTTAGAAAAATAAAGGCTAGTTGGCTGAAATGGTTATTTTAGAAAAATAATATGTTTTTCATAAAAAAATTGACCTCAGTCAATAATTTATTGCATACAGAAAAAATGTAAATTCTAGCAAATATTTTTGGATAATGATAGTTAAGTGGAGTATAATAATTACATGTTTGCATAGAATAGAAAATAAAAACATTAGTTCAAAATTCAACATAGTCTAATACATATTTATCATATTGATAGCTTTAGCAAACTTGTTTAGGACAAGTCTAAATTAAAGTTTAATACAAGTCTAACAAAAACATTAGTTCAAAATGTGGCTTCTCTAGTTTTTTACCTTAATTCGTCATTTTGTGTCATCTTGTATGGGATCGATGAGAGGATATTGAAGTTTTTGTGCTGGTGTTGGTTGAATCAGTCAAGGTCTACAGCAAGTTGAATCATCCACTCTTTTTGTGAAGTTTGTGCTGCAACATTCTCTATATATGATAAATGTTCCAGCATACTTAATATTTAATAGCTTTGCATGATTAATAAAAACCTAAAGAATTTATATGCAGAAAATTCAAATACTGTAAACTGATACAAATCTTACAATACAATGTTTGTAATTAGATTATTATGTATGTTGTAGATAAAAACAACATTTTTAGTGACGAACTAATTAAGAACATGGTAATGAAACAAGCTCCTTCTTCTTTTTCTTAGATTCCAAGAAAATATGCTATTCACCTTCTTACTTTTGAGAATAAGAATTATTTTCTATGCTACCTATGTTTTAATGCTGCAATATAAAAATCAATTAAAAGAATTTTTCTTATAATTTGCTTTTAATAGATTTTTGTTTTTGTAATATAAACCTCAATCAACTTATAGATAATATAGTAAATATCTCAAATTATAAAATAACCTTTTTTTATTTGAAACAATAAACTAGTGAACAATAAGAAAAGATACCTCGCCAATATGATTCATGAAGTCGACTATTGAAGAACCCAATGCTTCTTCTGCAATTAATCCACAGCCAATCGTACTGACCACCAGTGATCAACTGAATGTTAAAGCAAAATATGCTAATGGGATCCCATTATCCTCATATTTCAATTAAAGAAAGCAAAAGATTGGAAAATTCCAAACTTGTATTAATATTGGTTAGGTAAAGGTTGAAGACTTCAGATAGTGTCTACTCATTAGTCTGGATGCATGGCTATATAAATGGAGAGCCTCTCCTCAGTACTCATTCAACAGAGAGTATACCAAATCTACTTTGCATAAAAGTCCCAGAATTGTGGGAGTTTAGTTTAATTTGCACAAAAATGGCCAATCTGTGGCCAAGTCTAATCTGTGCATTGGCAGTAGTATTATTAGCCATCAATGTAGCAGCTGATGATCACAAGCCTTACGTTTATGCATCTCCACCTCCACCACATTACATGTGCAAATCCCCTCCACCACCACATTACCACCACAAATCACCACCTCCATACCACAAGAAGTCTCCTCCACCACCACATTACCGTTATAAGTCCCCACCACCACCATCTCTGTCACCACATCCTCCTCCTTACATCTACAAATACCCACCTCCTCTATCTCCATCACCACCCCCTCCCTATGTCTACAAATTCCCACCTCCCCCACCTCCATCACCTCCTCCTCCCTACATCTATAAATCTCCACCACCACCCTCGCCGTCCCCTCCACATCCTTATATTTACAAATCACCTCCACCACCTCCTCAATATGTCTACAAGTCACCGCCTCCTCCATCTCCATCGCCACCACCTCCATATGTCTACAAGTCACCAGCTCCTCCATCTTCATCACCCCCTCCTCCATATATTTACAAATCACCACCACCGCCATCTCCATCACCACCTCCACCCTATGTTTACAAGTCACCTCCTCCTCCATCCCCTTCACCCCCTCCACCTTATGTTTATAAATCTCCACCACCACCATCCCCACCACTGCCATCCCTATACTACTATAGATCACCACCACCACCGCCACCATCTCCACCACCACCATCCCCACCACCGCCATCCCCATAAATCTATAAATCACCACCCCCTCCATCTCCATCACCGCCTCCACCATATGTGTACAAGTCACCCCCTCCTCCATATATTTACAAATCACCACCACTGCCATCTCCATCACCACCTCCACCCTATGTTTACAAGTCACCTCCCTTCACCCCCTCACCCCCTCCACCTTATGTTTATAAATCTCCACCACCACCATCCCTACCATCGCCATCCCCATACTACTATAAATCACCACCACCTCCGAAATACTAAAACTAATCATTATGTAGTACTAATAATCACGTAAGTATTTTTCTATGCGCATTCTCGAATATGCTTAACATTTCCTAATTTCTTCGTTTACTTTTATTTCTAGTACTTAATTTCCCCATCGATCGTAACCTTCTCATGAATTCTACTACTCTGTTTTTGTAGCTTATTAGGTGATAATTAAAGGAATAATTGCTGCTCATCATGAAGTAATCAGATACTCTCGTGAGGGTTGGTTTATTAGCATCGTCCACTAAGGTGATCAATTAAGGCAGTCCGACGTTTGAGACAAGCTGTGGAAGCGCGACAATAAGCTTTTTTTTTTTTTTTTAATCTGCAGCCACTTGATATATTAATTATATGCATTTGTGATTTATTTAGTTAATGGATCAAATAAAGTATGCTTATTTGTTTTCTTTAATGGGATCGATCATGTTAATTCGTCCAATATTCCATTTGCGGTAATGGCATTGACTCCATCATGTATAGCTCTCTCTCTCTCTCTCTCTCTCTCTCTCTCTCTCTCTCTCTCTCTCTCTCTCATAAAATTGATAATTTCACTATATATTTCTACTGACAATCATGAACAAAATAAAAAATAAAAAAAAAATAGTAATTGTTTCAAGACTAGCAAACCAAGAAACAATTCAAAAGACATTTACATTATACGCATTTGGTCAGATCATGAGTAGTACTCATGATCATCATTTGGTCATAAAATATTATAAATACGTATGGATGGCCTGCATGCATGCTTTTGCACCAGTAATTGATATTTTATGACTTGTACGTACCTGCAATAATCTGAGATAGAGCAGATCAACAAAATGGAATACTACGCGAATCAACAAAATAAAATTATTAAGCAAAAAGGGGAACAAAACCATGCATCTTTTATTTTATAATTAATTCTGCCTGTAATATTTGCAATTGCATGGAGAAACGCTTAATTAACATGGTGTTTTTTCCACACTAACTAGCTAGATCAACTGCATATATTTATATATATATATATATATATTTATTTATTTATCCGTGCATACATACATACATACACGAGCGTCTAGTTTTTCTTTTATCCCGGTCTGATCTGCACTAATTAGTTTTTAGGTTAATTACACTTTGTCCCCTTAAACTTTTATTCAATTCACAATGTGCCCCAAAACTAATAATTGTATCAAAATTCATAATTAAATTAAATTAAATTTACAAAACAAAAAATATTGCTCATACAAAACAAAGAAGTAAATAAAAAGTAGAAACTACGAAGATCACAACTTTCTGCACACATCCTCGACTACAACTAGGCGTGTCTCTAGCTGTATCAGTCGAGTACTGATCGTGACTTGAGTCGCAGACATGTAATCAATTTCTGTACGTAAGTCAAGGATGCTAGCATTAATCTTTGTACGTAAGTCAGACAAGTAGTACGGATCTCCGTACACACTACATCTATCATTGCTAATGTTTGTCTGCTGATCTCTGTATGCATTATATCAGCCATCTCCTCACGAGTAGCTGTGGGTGATGCCTCGGCTTGCATGGATATCTCACCGACCGACACTCCACGATCTCTCGGTGTCCATCTCTCTAAGTATCGATCGGATCTGAAATAGGACCACAAAGATGAAGTTTCAAGAGTCCTGTGCTTTATGACAGGGTGGAGTTGTTGATCGGTCCCATCTGCTCCTGAACACGCTCAGCAATATCTAGTAGGATCCCGGTATGTAGCAGAAATCAGGTGATCAAGATCTCGAGTGGCAATATATCTGTCATAATGAATCGGGTCTCTAATCGAATCCTATCGAATATATAACACGCTAGGTCGATAAGATAGCCACGAGTGACGCGTATTCTAAACTTCGTCTGATCCATGCCAACCTCTGTCTTGTGCTACCCAAGATCAATATTGTTGGCGATGATCAAGTTCATGATCTTGAAGAAAGCAAATAGATCTGTCTGCCTGATGCTCTTCGTCCCATCATACAGAGGAGTATCTGAACCAACAACCAACTCTCTCACCTCTTGATTAGCGAAGGTATTAAGCTCATCTGTATAAGCCAATCCATTGTCCTCAGCCATCTCCCCATCACCCGAAGTTAGAGACTCTCTAGGCACACCATGTTCGGATATGCAATGCATAGTCTGGGAATACCAAGAAAATTGAAGAGTATGTCCACTAAAAATATAATTGAAGCTCCTCAGATGGGGATCGTGTATGCTACTCCGTCATCTTGGCTGGTACCACCGAGCTCTTTATAGAACTCCAAGACAATGTCAATATAAGACACGAGGTCCCATGCTTCGTCCTTCCGATCGAGGATTGGTGTCCAACCACAATCATTAAAGACTGATGCCAAAGAATGACCCTCCCAGGTAAGAGTCAGAAAGTTAGAAATCTTTACCTGGCGCTCTAATAAGATAGTCATCTCTTGAAATGTTTTGACGGAAGGTTGCCTTGGTCTGCCACGCTTAAGTCCCCTATAAAACATTATCAACTTGAAATTTAAAAAATAAAATATATATAACATTAGTTATAAAATATAATACATAAATACTTACAAAATTGTTTACTAATTAAAAGAATTAGAAACTATTTTCTACTATACCGTTCGAACATTAAAATTTTTACATCTATGTTTGAATGTGAATTATATACGTTTAACGTAGATATTAAATTTGATTCAAAAGTATGGTGAACCGATCCAACGTTTGATGTTTGAGTTCCTACCGTTCTAACGAATACAACATCATTCAAATGGTTTTTGGATCAAACTCAGCCATGGCTGAGTCAACTTAGCGGCCATGAAAACGAAAGGAATCCATCGATTCCTTTCGTTTCTTCCACAAATATCAACTGCACAATGATGGGTAAATAGTCTATGGTAGATTTTCGGCCACCTATGGTGGCTATCAACTAAAAAATAAGCTTTTCCTATTTTTTAAAAATAATCTAACAAAACTTACTTAGAATAACCCAAACGAGGTATATAAGGAGCGTACCACTTGAAAGGAAGAAGTCTTTGATGATGGCGGTGACGACGGTGTTCGACTATCTACGAGGTGCGTTCGATGCAAGGTTGAATGGTTGTTTGGGGCAATAGTGGAATTGAAAAGCCTCCCCCAATACCTTATATGTACAAAACCTTTCGAACGGTAAGTTATAGGTTCGAACGGTTTTGACTTACTGTTTGAACAATATTATTGACCGTTCGAATTGTGTTCATTTCAAATTTAGTAAATTAATTGATTTTTGATATTGTGTAAGCTAGAGAGTATTTACCCACCGTCATTCTTCGACGTCATAGTCCATCTAGGCATTCATTTACCACGTGAGGCTTGACTTGTAGGACCAGTTCAATATAGATGGATGTATCCTACTGAACGATTCCTTGAGAATTTGAAACACACACTATGAAACAAGGTCCGTCCAGAAGGATCAATTGCATAAACATATATTGACGATGAGTGACATACATTCTGCTCTAAATACTTTCATAGAGTTGACACGAGATTTGATTGGCCGGAAAGAAACTTTGATGTTGACCAAGCAAGACAATGTGTTTTCTGTGTTTTCCCAACAGGTACATCCATTTGGTGCAGCACATAGTTATGATTTATGTGAAAGAGAGTTCAAGAAAGTCTAGTGATATGTGCTAAACAATTTCCATGAGATAGAGAGCCACTTGAAGTAAATTTTCATTATTTGTTAATTAATATTGTAATTTAGTTAAAAATTTGTAAAAAAGATAAATTATTTGGTAATCTTTAATTTTTATGATCATATGAATGTGCTCAAAGAATTGGGAGTAAATGATATAGAAAAGAAACATGAAGAGCAATTCCCGAAATGATTTGAACAATGGGTAATGACATTACAGATGTGAGTTTAAACTACTAAAAAAATACATTAATTGTTTAATTTTGTATGTTTATGCTTTATTCAATATGTAGGTTGTACAAATGTATGCGAATAGTCCAAATGATATATAAGACGAACTATATGCATTGGCACGTGGCCCCTAGAGACGCTTTGCTCAATATTCTGCATGTATTTCTCGAAAAAGTAAGTATCACACAATGGATCGAGAATGTTTTAGGAAATACAAAATAGTGGTGTCCTAGTCGAAGGAAGTTATGATGGAGAAAATATTAATTTCTATGGGGTTATTGTTGATATAATTGGTATTAGATATTTGAGGAATCTTGTGGTATATTTGTTTAAGTGAGATAGGTGGGATTTAAGCAATCCTCGAATGAGAAAACGAGATAATGAATATTGTTCTAGTATTAATATATCAAAAAAATGGTACGAATATGATATTTTTATTGACTTCCCAAGCATCTCAAGTATTCTACTTAGATGATCATGAGTTAGGAAATCAATGGCGAGTAGTATAAAAATGTTCTCCAAAAAATATATATGATGTTACTCCTAAGGTAGAGGGACAAGATGAAGAAGAGAGTATTAAAAAAAATACCAAGAGAGTAAACCCCGTTTTTAACTTGTTTGTGGATTTGACCCAATATGAGATGATTCCATTACATAGGAAAGATATTGAGGCTGAAATTGTTGATGCGACAATGAAGCAAAATGTTGAATCATCTGAAATATTACAGATGATGAGGACGAATCTACAAATGAAACTGATACATATGATTGACCAGTTTTGTGTTCACATTACACATTATGAAAAAACTTTTATATAATGAATGTATTAGTATTTCAAAATTATGTCACCGAAGAGGAAGGAAGTTCACATCCCATCTCCACCTGTTCCTAGCTCTCTGTCTGACTCACCACTAGCGATTGACTTTACAAAACAAGGTAAAAATTTAATAGTCATTTTGTTTCAATTAAGGTCATTCATACATATTACATCGTTTCTAACCATCATTTACTTTATTTCTACAACTAACTAAATATTTATAAAGATAACAGTACAATCTTATCAAGGTCGAGAGGCACTACTAGAGCTGTGACATTGGAAAAATATTGTAAAGTAGGTAAAATTAAGGTTAACATTCCTGACGAACATACCAGAGGTGAAGAACAACATGCAACTTGGCTTGCATCACATGTGGGTACTTTTACACGAACTTATGCACCTTTGGCTACGAGTTTATGGCAGAAAGTCCACAAAGATGTGAAAGAGCTTATCAAGAAGCATTATTTGCTAATGTTTAAATAATTGATTTATTTTAATATTGTTTAATATATATGTAAAATTTAAAATATTATGGGTGATAGTATCTTTGTGTATATATTTTTTGAAGGATAACTTCAAACTAAATTTTGGTCGGAGAGAGGAGCGTAAGATTGTCAATGAGCTTATGCATAATGCATTCTGCAAATATAAGGCGAGATATAATGAGCATTACAATAAGTTCAAGAACAAGGAAGATGTACGCCAACATCCTTTTTAGTATGTCTGGCATTCCAATTGGGAATAACTTTGTGATATGTTTGAAGATCCATCATATAAGATAAATTAAATGAATTTTTTCAAGTGTCTTATTTATAATTTTCACTTCCTAATATTTACAACTTCTATGCAGGAGCGAAGTTCTATAAACAAAACAAATAGATCAAAGTTGAAAATTCATCATCACCCAGGCTCAAGATCTTTCAATCGCCTCTCTAAGAAATTGGTAATGCTATTTTTTTTATTGTATATAATTTGTTATTTGGAGGTATCCTAATGACTTTATATCTCAACAAATATCTCTTATAACAAGAGTCAGATACCAATCATGATCTAGCAAAATTAAATGCTACATCACATATTGATTGTAATGGAGAATGGACTCATCTCGATGCTTGTGAAAATTATGTAAGTATCATAATCTGTTTTAATTAAACATATTTGAATATTTATGACGATATTAGTTATTTCTCTTGTGTGTAGGATAAAATAGTTGTCCTACGTTTTGAATCTATGTCAGATCAAGATTCCTCAACAAGTGATGTTGAAATTTTTACACAAGTTCTGGGTTAACGTTCATGAGAGGTTTGGATCGCTATGTAAAACCTTCTACCTCTTCCTCATCGTCCAGGTTAGACAAATCAAATTCCAAGATCGAAGAATTGACTGCAAGGCATCATGAGTTACAGGCTCACTTGGCAAAACAAGCAAATATGGAGATACGCATGAAACAACAAGAAGAGTTTAGGAGAGATGTGTAACTCCAAAAGCAGATGCTTATGCAACAGTTCAGGCCTCCAAGCAATTGATTTACATTATATGTACAAATTTTGGGATCTATTTTTGTACAAAAAATGCTAGTACTATGACTTTTTTATTTATTTAGTTCGCACTTATTAGACTAATTTTATGGGTATTGAACAAATTTTAATGTATTTTTTAAAATATTATGTATCTCTATTTAGTTTTTAATTATTGGGTAATATAAAATAGTTACCATTCAAATGAGAAAAAACCGTTCGAACAAGATGAGTAAAACTATTTGAACATTGATACAAAACATTTGAATGTAATCAGAATTAAATGTTTGAACAGTACATGAAACTGTTTGAACGAATCATTGAACTTGAACTAAACGGTCAAACATCTACTAATATGAAATCGTTCAATCCTGTCATGGTCTGTTCGAACATCTTACTGTCCATCCATCAAATTGTTTATTCAAACATTTCCTCATACCTATTTGGTTGAACAGACTTGTATTGATCGACCCCTCACGATGGACGCATTCAGACATACAATATGTTTGAACATCAATTTTGTAACGTTTGAACGTGATTTTGGGATGAAATTCAAGCGTTGTCCCAAAAAACCAGTTATGTTGTAGTAAATTAGGCAAATCAACAATTATATGAAGTTTCCTTCAACGGAAAAAGTGATGGATGACAAGATCAATAATAACATTAAAATTAAAGAATATATATAAGATCAAAGCTAGCACAGAAATCATCAAATTAGATATAATATCCAAGTAAAACATGTAAGTATGTATATATATATATATATATGAACGTTAGCTTTCCCTTCAATATAAATTAATTGGTGATCATGTCTATTTAATTTGCCTAACTTTACCTATATATTCTACCTTTCGATCATTTGATTTTCATTATTATTAATGGAACCATGAATATTATATAGTCGGTGTTCAGGTAGAACAAAAACCAGCCGAGACATAGACATCAGACCAGATCATAGATACAGATCTAGAGAGAAAGAGAGATAAAAAAAAAAGACATCATACACAAAAACTTGATGATCATGATCAGCCTGCTACTAATTAATTACATGATCTCATGATCCATGATGAACAGGGCAAGTATTCCAGCTAGCTACTTAATATATATATATATATATATATAAGAAGGGCAAAAACGTCCATGTTTGGTGTAAGTCTCTTGGCAAGACAACGCAAGGAGTATGTATTATTCATGACTCAATTATTTAATTGCCTTTCTATTATGATGTTCCAAAAACTAACCCATCCGAACGACAACTGAGAAATACAGTCCGTACATCCGTTCTAACAACATTAATATGTAAAATCCCGTTTGAACGGCCAGAATTTTTGAAAATAAAATGTCTGTTTCAACAGATATAATTTATGTTCAAACACAAGTCATTTGAAAAATTTATTAGTTCGAATGCATAAAATCGGTTCGAATACTACGTCCGTTCGAACATGATCAAATATGATTATTAATTCAAATCAAAATTTCTTATTATTTGAACAGTACGTGTCGGTTAGAACTGAAAGGATTCCATTCGAACGGTTTTTTGAAATGAAATTGTTTCATCTAAAAAAAAGCCCGTTCAAATAGTTTCAACAAATTCAGCCCAATTGTGTCCCTAAAAATCATTTTTTGAGACGAGGCTTTTTGAGAGAAAATAGAGTTGGAATTTTTTCCTCCCAAAAACATTTTGGGGTGAAAATTAGATTTTTTGGGACAAAATGATTTGTCTAAAACAAAACCAATCTCTTTTAGTGAGATTAAACAAAAAGAGAATTAAGTTCTTCAAACGAAATGGTGAACTATTGTTACAACATGGCAACTATCTTGAAGTGATGTCAATGTTGAGAGCAACAAATTGTTTAGTTCAAATGATTTAGAGAATGCCACCGATCGGTTTAATGTACATAGGATACTTGGCCAATTCGAATGGTTATTAACTTACCTTGTGCAAAATAAATTAATTTCTCGCCAAGATTATTATTTGAACAGACATTAATTCCTTGTTCGAATTTATTTTTTTCCATTCGAACGGTTTTGCTTTTTTGAGACGATTTTAATTATCACAAAATATCTTGTTCAAATGGATATTTATTCGTTTGAACGAATTTAGTAACTCAGACATTTTTTGAGACGAAATGTAAATTTCATCAACAATAATTACTTTTAGGGATAAAATTTAATTTGTCCCTAACAAATTTCGTCCCTAAAAGTAAAATTTCTTGTAGTGATATATATATATATATATATTATTAGTAAATTATAGATAAATTGATTTTCCATGCAAAAAGCTAGAATGAATTTAGAATCATGTATCAGATAAGTGAGCATTTGCATGTAACACACTGGAAATCCATTTGTGCTTGTAATTATGACGGCCCCCATCTTGAGTTTATGTTGATCAAAAGGCAATTGCAAAGGACATGATTAATTAATATTCTTAGGATTTTTTCCCCTTTCCCCTTTTCCTCCACATAAGTTAAGATATATTATAAATACAATGATCTACCTCTTTCCATTAGTTTAAACTTTTAGAATAATTAATAGTTTCACATGGTATATTGAAGTAGAGGTCTTGAACTAAAATATTTATTATACACTTCACCCAATTTAATTAAATATTTTACTTATTAAGCTCGCCTATTAAGGACGAGTACTAAGATCGATATATTTTAAGAGAACCAATATATATATTTACGTAGAGATCCTATGACATAAACATGCCGACTTGGAACTAAACATGCTTGCAAATTATAAGGTCCAAAATAGAAGTCAATTAAATTACAAATAATATTATCATTGAAGATCAATATCGTGTCTCTGAAAGTTTCTTGCCTGAATACATGCATGATCTCCAAAAGCTTCTACATGATATATATATATAATATGTTGCCAGCAATGAATCAATGATCTACCTTCCAGAAGTTTATTGATTACCCTCACTTGTGATGGAGGAAAACCGTGGTTACGTTGCCTGATACCTGAGGGTTACAAATATATATAAAAAACCCCAACCCATGCATAAAAAAAAAAAAAGATAAAAAAAAAACAAAGACAAGACTAAGGAAACTCCCAAAGATACACTGCAAAGACATCAAAACCTAAACATTTTGCAAAACAAAGTTAATACACACAAACATTCAAATGAAACCAAAAGGCTAGTGACAAATACGTGGAAGACCTAGTTGGTATTTATGTATTTCGCTGGTTAAAATTTTAAGTGAATCAACAATTGCGACGAAGATGCGGCGTAGCATAAATCGCTGCAAATAATTATTTGCAACAATTTAGGGGGTTATTTGCGGCAATTTGTAGTGTCGCAAATAGCCCTTTTTCTTGTAGTGTCGAATTAATCCACAGCCAATCGTACTGATCACCAATCAACTGAATGTTAGAGCAAAATATCTTTAATAATTATAGACTTTGAATTTCAATTAAAGGATGTTGAGAGAAATTAAAAATGGTATATTCTATATATATATATATGATGATCGGCCATGAAAGAAGAAAAAAATCCCCTGATCGAAAGACCAAGTCAATGAATTCAGAGAATCATTAATGCCCAGCAGCGTGTTGCTTACTCCAAGAGAATAAACGAAAGTTCTGATACTCCAAGAGAATAAACGAAAGTTCTGATCATGTGTTTGTTTGAGAGTTGATGTTTGATGGAAAACAAAGTATACCAGTTTATAATTTGGAATATAATGTCATAGCATTAAGTGCCTGCCAAGAAAAAGAGGATACCCAAGTACTAGCTATTCATGGCGATGGTGGTTGGACATCATGATCATGTTTATTATTATTTCATAATTGTGAATAATATCCAAAGTACACGTACTGCCATGCACTAAATTCACTACAAGAAAAAGTGGCATTCCCGGATATTTTTATTTCCGGCGACATAAATATAGTTGCAAAAAAACTTTTTTACTGTTTGGGTTTAACTTTTGTGTCAACCAGAAAAATTGCCGGAATGACTTGATATTTTCGGTGATTTTTACACGCTGGAAAAGTTATGGTCAAAATATCGTCGGAATCAACTTTTTTTGTAATTCTAGTATCGTCGTAATAAGTTTTTTGCCGTTATATATTTACTTTATCGAATTTGAATTATTACAGCGTCTTGTCGCCGTAATAAGTCGTCTACAATAAAATCCCCTAAATTTACTCCCTACCTTATTTTCCTTACCTTTCCCGATTTTCCCTCCCTCTCTCTCTCTCTCTCTCACGGGTTCTCCACGGGGGTTTCCAATTGCATAGGTCGTCGTCTGCTCTCTACCTTCTCACCGACGCCGGTGAGTTTCTCTTTCACACTTTTAGGCTCCATTAATCTCTCTCTCTGTAACTCTCACTCATGACCCCCCCTCTCTACGCGTACGCCCTGAATGCATGTAAATATTGCATTCACTGCTTGTGTTGAGTTAATTTTCCTTGTAATTTGTATATCTTTATTTACATCAATTCATGGTTTTTAGGAACACTAAAATAAAAAAATAAAATCATGCTAAAAGAAATAATTATGCAAATGAGCATTCATTAATTATATATGAATTTAGGTTTTTTTAAACAATTTAGATATATTAAATGATCTATATATAGAGTTGCAGATTGTAAGAGAAAATTTCAAATTTAGGGAGAGTCATGTAAACGTCCCTAGCTATTGTCATATTACTGGAGAAGAATTTAAAGGTCTTTCTTCATGGATAGGATACATGCAGATCATGAATCAAATTAGAAAAGATGATAATTAATTATGTAGGTTTATATGTGGAACTTTCTATTGTGGTTTGATTTATGTTTATAATTTCCCTTTTCATTAATGAAAGTTCACGGTGTTTGTTATCAAAATATATATATATATATATATATATATACACATGTTAGTATTCATATATATCATGTTCTAGTGGTTAGTATATATGTTTATTACGTTACAAATTAAAATCATTGTCGACCTGCCAAGGTCCTTTGGACCAGAAGGTATATAAGGTCTGGTCTCCAAATGGAGGAACCAGATTCAAACCCCCCCACCTCCTATAAATATATATATATATATATATATATATATATATATATATATATATATCAATCATTGTTGACCTTGCTTATTAGAGAATTAAACATTTACAATATATCTATGCTATTTTCATACGATTTGATAAAATAAACGAGGCACAAATTTTACATGATTCACCATAATAGTACTCTAAGTTTATGGAGTTTATTAAAGATATTTTATTACAAAAATGATGAAATACAAACTCTCAACCCTCCCTTCTAGCTCTTTGTACATGATGGTCTTTTTGGCGAGAAAAGGAGTTAAGTAGAGGATAGAAAAAGAGGAAGAAGAAGACCCCTCGATTGTCGCTGCTCTCATTTTTTGTACCTGGCCATTTTTATCCTTTGCCAATATTTTTTACATCTTATCCCTCGAGCCTTGTATATGTTGTCAAATCAAACGTTTTTGCTTCTTTTCCTTTTATGACAATGGAGCTCATTAACCAAATTTTACCCCAATAAACTCCAATAGTTTGTTGGTTGTTGGGGCAAAACCGCTTCAATATATAGGTTCCTCTTCAATAAAAGGAAAAGCCAAAAAGTTTTGATGGACAAATGGAACAAGACAAGTATGATTTAAAGACAAAGAAGAGGGCTACAAATAATATATAATTTAGATTTTTTTTTTGTTCCTTTTTTTTTTTAAATGAAAGGAGGACGACACCTCCAAACTTTATTGATGCAATCCTCACTTGTGGTGGAGGAAAACCTCACAAATAATAACTAATAGACCAAAACACCCAAACCAAAGACAACCCCAAAACAAGAAATTTTAATGCCTAAAAATAGGCAAACCAAGATAATCCAATCTAAGCAAACCTCTCACATGGTGGGGTAAATCCTCGGTACCCATGTATATACAATTTTTCCCCTCTTGCCTCTACCTTGCCAAAAACTCTGCTACTTTATTCCCTTCCCTAAACTGATGCGCAACCGCGTGTTCTAAATCATGAGGGGCCCTTTTGAGCTCTTCCCAAAAATCCCATAAGTACCAAACGGTATAATGAGAGCCTCTTAACCCCTTTACCACCCACATCGAATCACACTTAATTTCAATCCTTGTTGAACCAAGTTCCCTACAAAGTAATAAACCATGCATTAAAGCATGAATTTTGACTTCATTATTGGTCCCATTACCAAACTTCACCAAGAATGCAGCCACCATTTCTCCTCTACCATTCCGCACCAACTCCCCCCCCCCCAACTACTTGGGCTATTTATCTTGCACTGGCACTTCTAAAGCATCGAGAATGACCCTGTCTAACCGCAACACTACCTTCAATTTATTAATCTGTCCAGAAATCTGCCTCAACCAAACTTTGATCGAACACCATATACTCTCGACCGACTAGTAGTATCCTTCCATCCTAGCTGAACAACGCCAACTCCACAACTTCCAAGTTATTAAACAAGGCAGCAAACCAATCAACACCCCCTTTTGAGATGTCTTCTTCACACAACAGAACTAGCAGTAGACCCTCATCCACCAACTACTTGTATCCAAACAATTTACTCCTAAAGCCAAAGCCGCCCTTTTTCATATCTCCTGGGCAATTTCACCCGATCCAAGAACATGGTCTCTATCTTCTACCTTACCCAAACAACAAAAATTGCAACGAGATGCTAAAGGAATACCCATAGATTGTACGTGTGTATCCACTGGGAGACAATGAAACCTAGCTTTCCACATACAGATTGATTTTTTTTCAGCAAGAACTTTCTCCAAATCCATTCCATCCCTGGCACTGAGGCCCTTTCACCCGAATAAGTTCCCAAGTCATAGACCGAAACCTGCCCATCACGACTTGGATGCCAAATTAGAACATCCTAACCTTCACGTCGACCAGGTACCTCAGCCATAATTTCCCTCGCTTGATTGCACCCAACCAGATTCTCTAGGAACCTCACATCCCACGAATTTTCAATCCAACAATCCTTAATCTTCAATTGTGATAGTGGTTGGACATCATGATCATGTTTATTATTATTTCATAATTGTGAATAATATCCAAAGTACACATACTGCCATGCACTAAATTCACTACAAGAAAAAGCGGCATTTCTGGCTACTTTTATTTCCGATGATGTAAATATAGTTGCAAAAAAACTATTTTACTATTTGGGTTTAACTTTTGTGTCAACCAGAAAAATCGCCGGAATAACTGGATATTTCAGGTGATTTTTACTCGCCAGAAACGTTATGGTCAAAATATCGTCAGAATAAACCTTTTTTGTGATTCTAGCATCGTCGTAATAAGTTTTTCGCTGTTAAAATTTATATTTGCGGCGATTATTAATTGCCAAAATTGAGTTCACCGCAAAATATATTTACTTTATCAAATTTGAATTATTACGGTGACTTATATGTTGCCGTAATAAGTCGTCTACAATAAAATCTCCTAAATTTACACCTGCCTTATTTTCCTTACCTTTCCCGATTTTTCCTCTCTCTCTCTCTCTCTTTCTCTCTCATGGGTTCTCCACGGGGATTTCCTATTGCATAGATCGTCGTCTGCTCGTCACCTTCTCGTCTTCTCGCTGACGCTGGTCTTTCAAAATTTTAGGCTCCAGTGATCTCTCTTTGTGTAACTCTCGCTCATGACCCCCCCTCTCTCTACATGCGCCCTGAATGCATGTAAATATTGCATTCACTGCTTGTGTTGAGTTAATTTTCCTTGTAATTTGTATATCTTTATTTACATTAATTCATGGTTTTTAGGAACACTAAAATAAAAAAATAAAAAATAAATAAAATCATGCTAAAAGAAATAATTCTGTAAATGAGTATTCATTAATTATATATGAATTTAGGTTTTTTTAAACAGTTTAGATATATTAAATGATCTATAAATAGAGTTGCAAATTGTAAGACGAAATTTCAAATTTAGGGAGAGTCATGTAAACGTCCCTAGCTAGCTATTGTCATATTACTGGAGAAGAATTTAAAGATCTTTATTCACGGATAGGATACATGCAGATCATGAATCAAATTAGAAAAGATAATAATTAATTCCGTAGGTTTATATGTAGAACTTTCTACATTATATATAAATATATATATATATATATATATATATATATATACATGTTAGTATTCATATATATCATGTTCTACTGGTTAGTATATATGTCTATTACATTACAAATTAAAATCATTGTCGACCTAACAAGGTCCTTGATGCTGGAAAGAATTTAGATGAATTCAGCTAGTTTCAATAGATAATTCACAGAAAAGAAAACAAGAGATTCTCCCAAAATATAGAGAAAACAACTCTGAATAATATTGATTAATAGTAAAATTTGAAATTATTTTATGAAGTTCACAAGCCGGACTTAAATAGCTGCAAAATTCAAAATTATGAAGATTTTTCCAAACATGAAAAAATCTAAATTATTATATGAGAAATTAATATATAAATAAACAAGAATCTTATCAAAAATTTGGTCAAATTCAAAATTAGAATCATTTTCAAACTTGAAACCAAATATTTACTAACAAAACAAGAATGATCATAAATATATGATTTGAAGGAAAATAACTAATATTGCCCTTAATCCAAAGAAGATATTAAGCCTTTCTTTTCATATTTGTTCAGATTCATTTTCTTAAGGTAGTACTTCAATGCAATCAACGTAGAATCTGGGTCTAGATATCGCATATTAATTTGGGTTTGCATCATTCTCACTGGGTTGAAGAAAATTTGTCCTCAAATTCTAAACTTTCTTACCTCGATCTTTTGGATGTCCAATTAGACCAATATTTCTCTCCCTTTGTTGTATCGTTCCAATATCATGAAAAAATTAAAATTGATTTGATCAGCTCGAAATAAAATAATATTGAGCATCTTATGCTCCAAAACTAAGTTTCTTTCCCACGTCTCAAATCCAAACAAAATATTTTGCATAGGAGAATTTGAAAAAAAAATTCCCAACTCCGAGAAAATTAACA
Organism: Cyclocarya paliurus; assembly: GCA_029856935.1. Lineage (NCBI taxonomy): Eukaryota > Viridiplantae > Streptophyta > Magnoliopsida > Fagales > Juglandaceae > Cyclocarya > Cyclocarya paliurus. The sequence goes on along the minus strand of CM056958.1, from coordinate 2,216,973 downwards.
AAGTTAATTGTCTCATAAATTGTTTCATGATCTTCAAATTTTAAAACTTCGCCACCATTTTCTTTTTTCAAATTTTCTATGTTTTCAATAAAAATAGTTACCTCATCTACTAGGTTATTTTCATCAAGATAGGTATCGTAGATTGGTATTAAGTTTCACTCTATGGAAGAATGTCCATCCTCAAACTCTTCTTCCTCAGAGTAATAAATCCATTCAACCTCTTGCAATAAATCAATGAAACCTTTAGCTTGAAGAGTACTAGGAAATTTTGATAAATCAACTCTGAAACTGAGGTCCCCGTGATGCTCCTCCCTACCTCCGTACTCTCAAAATAGAGCACGCTTGTGATACGACTTCTTAAAAATAGAATTGGAATTGTGATCTTCCATCTCACGATCACCAATATCATACGTCGTTAGACACTAGGTTAACTCTACAACCTAGTTACGATCACGGTGCCGGACTTCCTCGTTCAGAACCTGCCCACGACGACCACGACCACCAGCCACGGAAATTGATGAGATATAACCCCAGGAAAGATGCTTAAGCTCTAATGCCAGAAAGAATTTAGATTAATTCTGACAGCTAGTTTCAACAGATAATTCACAGGAAAGAAGATAAGAGATTCTCTCGAAATACAGTGAAAACAACTCTGAATAATATTGATTAATAGTAAAATTCAAAATTAAATTATGAAACCCACAAGCCAGACTTAAATAGCTACAAAATTCAAAATTATGAAGATTTTTCAAAAAATGAAAAAATATAAATTATTGTATGAGAAATTAATACATAAATAAACAAGAATCTTATCAAAAATTTGGTCAAAATCGGAATCATTTCCAAAACTAAAACCAAATATTTACTAACAAAACAAGAATGATCATAAATATATGATTTGAAAGAAAGTAACTAATATTGTCTTTAATCCAAGGAAGATATTAAGCTTTTCTTTCCATATTTGTACAAATTCATTTTCTTAAGGTAGTACTTCAATGCAATCAACGTAGAATATGGACCTAGATACTCCATATCAATTTGAGTTTGCATCATTCTCACCGGGTTGAAGAGAATTCCTCGAAGGTTTACCTACTCTTCATAATATTCTTTTTTTAATGGCCTCAAGGTCAATCTGTTAAGTATTAGTCAATTTTGTGATGATCATCTTTTGTGCAGTTCTTAAAGGATGAATGCAAAGTATACAATAGTGCTGAAAAATGGATCTTGAAGGGCACCAAGACTGCTAACAACTGCTATGGAGTCTCTCCTATGAACACGGTGCATTGTCACAAAATAGAGCAGGATGAAACTGAGTTGTGGCACTACCGTCTAGGTCATATCAACTATAGGGACATGCAAAAGATCTTTAAGAAGGAAGTTGTACATGGACTGCCCAAAATTTTGAAAAACAAAAAGATAGTATGCAGAGCATGTTAGAAAGGAAAGCAAACCAAGGCACAACACAAGAAGATAGTTGATATTCTGAGCTCAAGACCACTTGAGCTGTTACACATGGATTTGATAGGTCCTACTCAGACTGAGAGTCTTGTCAGAATAAAGTATATAATGGTCATCGTGTATAACTACTCAAGATACACATGGGTCATTCTATTGAGAGACAAAACAGAAACCTTCGAACTTGCGAAGAAATTGTTCAGACAACTACAAACAGGAAAGAATTCCTCTATCTCTCGTATTCGTAGTGATCATGGTAGAGAATTTAAAAATACTAATTTCTCTATTTTTGTGATGAACAAGGGATACATCAAGAGTTCTCAGCCCAATTACTCCATAATAAAATGGAATTGTGGAAAGAAAAAATAGGGCAATACAAGAGATGGCTCGCATCATGCTGAGTAGCAAAAAGATGGTTATACTTCTGGGGAGAAGTTATCAACACTATTGGACACATCTTGAACCATGTAGTCTTTCATCCTGGCACCAAACTCACTCCCTATGAGATATGGAATGGAAAGAAACCCATTGGAAAGTACTTTAAGGTGTTTGGGAGTACTTGCTATATTCTGAGAGATAGAGAGAATGCCCACAAATTTGATAGCAAGAGTGATGAATGAATATTTCTTGGATATTCATCAAATAGCAAAGCTTACATAATTTACAATCTACAGACTAAGACAGTGATGGAGTCAATCAACATAGTTGTGGACGACAACTCTAAGGAGATGACCAAGAGGGAACTTGACAACCTTATCGGGAAGTCTAAAGAAAACTCAACCGATCAAGAGGACACAGTGGAACCTACTACACCAAGCTCAGTTTCACACCATTAAAAAAAAAAAAAAACCCTCTACAAGGATTAGCCAAAATCATCCAAAGGAGAACATTCTTGGAGAATTGGATTAAGGTATAAGATTAAGAAAATGAGTTTTAAATCAAGTCTCATACGTTTGCTATTTGTCTTAGGTTGAACCTTCAAAGGTGGAAGAAGCCTTCCAAGATGAAAGCTGGGTCAACATCATGCACGAGGAATTGCACCAGTTCACTTGAGTATGGGAGCTAGTTCCTAAATCATTAACCAAGTAACAGCTTCTCTCTCTAAAATAAAATTCTCTGCCTTCTCTCTAAACCTCCACAAACTACAGCTCACACGAAAGGGGGTGGGAGCTTCGGCTCCTCCCCCCTCCTTTTTTCTCTTCTGTTTTTTTGTTTTTCTGTTCATTTCTATATTTTTGTTTTGTTTCTCATTTTTTCCAAGCCAAATAAGAGAGAAGCGTCGTTCAGGTCTTTCCGGCAGTTTCTAGTCTACACGCACCCCACCACGATGAAGCCCAGCCGCCGATCTTCAAGACCACAAAATTCAGCGTTCATTGGAGTGGCGCGTAGCCCGCACGCACGGGACGAAGTTTTCGGGGCTCGTCGGCGCGTGTCCACCACGCGCCTCCTTGGAGTCCTCTACTGATGACACGATCGATATCTATGGACTCCCTGTCCCCGTGGCTTCCAAGATCGACCGTTGGCGCTCTCCTCCGAGTGACCAGGGCCGTACACACGCCATTACCGCCGGCTCGTGTACTGTTCACCCGATTCTATTTTTTCATTTTTTGTTGTTTTTTGTTTCAGTGTTTTTTGTTGGCCCGAGTGTGATGTTTTAGGCCTTTGGATCGATCGCAATCTGGGGTAGGAGATATTCGAGAATGATGGGCGATGTTATGACTGGTGAGATCGCACGACCAGTGCTCATGCGTAGGTGCTGCCTGCGTAGTGGAGGCTGTGTGTTTCCGTGCGTGAGCTGGGTGCTCGTGCCGTCATGGTTCGAGAGGCTGCTGCTTGCAGAGATGAGCGGGATGTCTGAGGTCACACCGATGCTTGTGGTTGTAGTCTGTGTAGTTTGTGTAGTCTGTATAGTTTGTGTTTTATTTGTAATAAACTCGAAATAGACTAGTGGATTTAGTGTCCATAGCGGTGTCCCATACTTTTCCTCCCTGGGAGGACAGAGGGGCTCTCAATCTATTTTACAGAGTTTGAAGTTAAGACAATGTCCACCTCATGTGGGTGGGGAAGCTCAAGAGCTAATGCGTAGTTTGGCTTATAAGTTGATAAGTCACAATTGTAACTTTGGAGGTTCATTAATAAAATGAGTCTATTTCTATCCAAAAAAAAAAAAGTATGGGAGCTAGTTCCAAGACCTAAGAATCACAACATCATTGGAACAAAGTGGATCTTCAAAAACAAGTCAGATGAACATGGAACCATTGTTCGAAACAAGGCCAGACTGGTAGCACAAGGATGCACTCAAGTTGAAAGAATTGACTTTGACGAGACCTTTGCACCAATAGCTCGTTTGGAATCTATTCGCATATTGCTAGTGATTGCAAGCCATTTAAATTTTAAGCTTTATTAATGGATGTTAAAAGTACTTTTTTAAATGGCATACTCAATGAAGAAGTATATGTAGAACAACCAAAGGGATTTTCTAATCACTTGTTTTCTGACCATGTTTTCAGGTAGAAGAAAACTCTTTATGGATTAAAGCAAGCACCTCGAGCATGGTATGGGAGACTAACGAAATAGTTGCTTGAATATGACTTCATAAGAGATCAAGCTAACCAAACAATTTTCTTAAGAAAATCTGGTAAGCATCTACTTATTGCTAAAATTTATGTAGATGATATTGTGTCGTTTCCACTCTTGAAAAACTCTCACATGACTTTTCCAAAGAAATGAAAAATGAATTTGAAATGAGTATGATTGAGGATTTAAATTTCTTCCATGGGATTCAAATTAAACAAATATAGGAGGGATTTTTATTTCGCAATCTAAATATGCTAAAGATCTTGTTAAGAGATTTGGCATGGAAGGGAAGACACATGCTCTCACTCCGATGAGCACCTCGGTTAAAATATGTTCAAATTCTACAGGTAAGAACATTGATCCAACTCTATATAAAAGCATTATAGGAAGTCTTCTTTACATTATTGATAGCAGACCTGACATTGCTTTTAGTGTAGGTGTTTGTGCACAATTTCAGGCTAATCCTAAAGAATTACACCTCACAGCAACAAAAAAGAATCTTGAAATACCTGAGTGCTACTGTTGACTATGGCATATGGTATTCAAAAGATTCAACTCTGACCCTGGTCGTCCATTATGATGATGGCTGGGTTGGTAATGCTAACAACAGAAAAAGCACCACAGGTGGTTGTTTTTATGTCAGTAGCAATCTAGTAGCATGGATGCGCAAGAAGCAAAACTCCATCTCCCTATCCACTGCTAAAGCCGAATACATTGTGGCTGGCAGTTGTTGCACTCAGCTTCTTTGGATGAAAAAAATGCTTGAAGACTATGGGTTCTCTCAAGATACTATGACTGTCTAGTGTGACAATACAAGTGCAATTAGTATCTCGAAGAACCTTATGCAACACTCAAGAACCAAGCACATAGATATGAGACATCACTTCATAAGAGACTTAGTTGAAACAAAGGTAGTGTCTCTAGAACACATTGATACCGAACACCAATTGGCCGATTTGTTCACTAAACTTTTTGATGGTCTAAGGTTTGAATTTCTAAGGAAGGTCATTGGTGTGTCTGACATGCCCTAATTTTTTTATAATAATAAAAAAAAGCGTGTTTGTTTTGCTTGTTTCTTCAAAAACTTCATGTTGCTATCATTCTGCAAAGTACAAACTTTATGAGTATACAGGGTCTTAGAGCTTTGTGACTCCACCAATTAATTTTGCTGAGATCGAGGTAGATCTTGTATGGTATGTATTTTTACTTTTGATGCACAAATCTTAAAGAAGACCACACAAGGAGTTTATTCTCTACACTATAAGGAGCTTAAATCTAACCCCCTAACAATTTGGTGACAACATGCATACACTCATACAATGCACAAAGAAAGGAGGAGTCTATGCCTTGAATTAACTAAAACTAGTTGAACCTAATACCAAATCAAAAAAGGTCTCCTCTTGCTATGCATTAAGGCCTATCCTTATAGAAAAAGTCGGTTGTTCAAAAGTCATTGTGGAAAAAGATGAACACTCATGCATGGATCTAAGTTCTAAAAGTTCTTGTAGAAAAAATCGTTGTCTCAATCATTGTGAAAAAAGATGAGCAATACAAAATGGACATATAGAGTGAATATGGCTTTGTGCTTGGAGGGAGTTGCTTTTTTGGGTATCTAGACCCTGACATAAAGTTTGGCTTTCAAGGAAAGTTCACCCTTATTAGAGAAATCTTGAAAAAATTATAAAAGAAAGGGGGAGTACAGAAAAAGAAAGGAAAATATTACAAATATTTTGGAAAGATTTTTTTCCTCACTCACACACACACGAATTCTTGGCAAGTCATCAATTAAGAAAAATACTCAATTGTGAAGACTGACCAATAAGGAATACTTCTCCTAAATAAGTGGGAAAGTGTTGAGTGTAACAAAGTTTGGACAAGGAAATTATTCAAAAAGGCCCAAGCTTTGTGAATGAAAAATACATGATATTTTTGCTGTTCTGGTTCTTTAAAATTGTTGCTTTTTCAAAAATTTGAAAACAAAGAAAAGGGGCATGAGTAACTAGAATTGGAGTGGGGGCCCCAAGTGCATGGCACGTTCCAGGCTTTGGGCGGGAAGTGAAAAAGCTACTCTGCAACATTAAGTGCATGTCAATCACCATTAAGGCTCAATTCTCTCTCACATTCACTCTATTTATCTTCTCCGACACACTCTTAGAGAGAAACGCTGCATATTCAATCTGTGCATCTCAAGAAATTTGTGTTTATCTTCTACACGAAATCAAGGTAAGTCTTCTCTTCGGAATGTATTTTTTAAGTTTTCGTTGCTTTAGGACTCTTGTTAGGGTTCTCTCAGTCTCCAATTACTTAAAGATCTTTGAAATCCTTGAAATTTTGGAAACCTAGTTGGCGTAGGACTTGAAAATCTTTTTGAAGGGGTTAAACAAAGCTTTGAAAAGCATTCGTGGTAGTTTCTTGTTCTATAAGGTAACGAACAAAGGCTGCATGTGAATCTGTTTGTGTATTTTCTCAATGTCGTAGTCGTCCACCCTGTGCTACATTTTTCCTGTGCTTAGGTCTAGAAACTTTCCTCATCTGGTAAAAATCACTGAAAATGTATATGCTTTCTAGATAATTTCCTAGAAACATGTGTGTGATTGGATTAATTTTTTTTGAAATTATCTTCATGTTCTTGGCCTTGTTACGTCGATATTTTGGGAGAAAAGTGAATCTGGTTACTTTGTTACATTGCGTATTTATCATGCTTAGAAATGATTTTTTTTTTCAGATGAAATACAAGTTGATTGCAAAGAAAGCAAAATTTGATAGCAAAAAACCTCCAATGAATTCCTCCAGTGAGGGAGAACCTGACTCTCATGTGAGAACTCCAAAGATGCCTCCTAAAAAATTCAAGATCTGCCACTTCTAAAGGAGTGGAGAGTATATCAAAGCCTCCTACCAAAGGATCAAAACCATCAAAATTTGTTAGTGAGGAAGCAGAGACAGCCTACAAGACCGTATTCTCCAAGAGGAACGTTCTTGGAGAACGAGAGGTAACTCTAAGTGATGTGAAAGACCCTGCTTCTGAATTCATTACTCACATATTTGCCGACAGAGGATGGGATAAAATTACTAAGGGAGCTCCTACCCCCTATATTGAAATTGTGAGGAAATTTTATGTCAACTCTTTATTGAGTGTGGACAACAATTTCATTACAACCACTGTTAGGGGTGTTGACATGATCATAACTCTTGAGATTATTAGAGAGTTCTATGAACTTCCTAGTGTGGAAAACCTAGGTTTTTCATACAAGGGTATAAGGACCCCATCAAAAGACCAAAGGAAAGATTTTTTTGCTAGGTTCAATGCACCAGCATGGCCCTTGAAGATTCATAGACTCTTTATAAAGTCAATGCTACCTGAATATAGGTTCCTTGCCAAAGTTGTATTCACAAATCTTTGGCCCATCACTAGGCATACAGAGCTGACAATTGAAAAAGCCCAGTTTATGTATTCTCTAGTTAAATGTGTACCTATAAATCTTCCCTCTCATATTATTGATGTTATTTCCAAGGCTAGGACTGACATGACAGATAAGGAAAATCTACCATTTGGAGGTCTCATCATGAAATTGGCCAGAATTGCTAAAGTTCCTTTAAGAAGCACAGAGGCCATAGTAAAGATGTATGGGAAGATATCCTCTAAAACAATCACCAAGTCAGAAGCTATGGTTAGTGGAAAGAAAAGAAGCCACGCTGATTCATCCACACCTTCCCATCCTCCTCCAAGACAATCCACTGAAGTGCTTGAACAACTTCAAATTTTGCAATCAAAAGTTAGTTCCTTTGTGGATACGTGGGAAGAAAAGATGGGAAAAATAGAACAAATGCTAGCAGACCTGTAGGAAGAGTCAAACGGTTTACAAAATAACTTGCTAATCATCATCTAGATGGAATTATAAATATCTGATATATATGGTTGCAGCAAAATCAGATGAAGGACTCCATCACTTGCTTGTGCTTAGCATTGCAAAGACTAAAGAATAGGAGACGTTATTAATGCCTTGACATCTCAACAACCATATATTTTTTTGTCTCGCATAATAACAAAAAAATTAGAAGTGCAGATTACTCCAACAATCATACAAGAAAAATCCCACTTTCTTGATTTGCAAGCCCACATCAAAGCTTTTTTTGAACATCTTAAACTCCACTTCTTCCTCCATTTACATAGCATTAGTCATTTTTTTAAGGAGTCTATATATATAAATATATATATATATATATATATATTGTAAATTTAATTTATGTTTGGCTAGGATTAGGTGAGTCTTTATTTAAATTCGAATTATGGATGAATGTAATTTTAAATAGGACTCTAGGATTGCATCCAATAAGAATGAGTATTTGAATAGAAGTTATCTGATAATGTAATTCTTATCAAATCTTGTTTATATTATAAGATAAGAGTCTATAAGAGTTCTATGTATGGTTTGAGTCTAAGAGTCAATTGAAGAGATAAAGACGCAAGCTTTATTGAAGAAACTGAAGTTGATTTGAACTCGAGACGTTCGTAAATAGTTAGCGACGTATCTGACTGAGATTCTGGACAAACCTGTCAGCAGAGTCCTTCTCCAAATCTATTACAGTATTGCCCACTTATAAAGGAGTCGGCTTAGGGTTTTAAGAGACTTGAACAGCACATATTCATGAGCATTGAGAGCTTGAAGATCTAGGGAGAATTTCAAGAGATCGTGTGAGAGAAAATTCTTGAGAGAAGAATTCTTGGGATTGAGTGAGGGCACACTCCAAGGGGTTGTTGCTATGTTCGAGTTCAACCACTAGATGTTCTAGTAGGAAATGCAAAGATTGAAGAGTGTCAGAGGTTCTAGCTACCTACTGCAGTAGAAGACAAGCGGGTTGCGTGTCTTGGGTAAACGTGTCTAGTTACAAAAGTTTTGTAAACATTTTACTTGTAAGACTCTCAATCAATAAAATTGGTTTTTCTGGGTTTGGTTGCCCCATAGGGTTTTTTCTTTGAGAAGTTCTTCAAAGGGTTTCCCTTCATCACCAAATTATTGTGTTAATACACTTATTATTTTATATTGGTTACTAATCCGTGCTAATAGCTTTTGTTTAGCATTAATGTGCATAATTAGGGGACTTGATAATTTTATATATATATATTGGTTATCGCTAACACTGATTGGAGGGTGATGAGGATTGCCGCCATTGCCATCAGAGATTAATTAGCTGACTCATCATATATATATATATATATGAACAATATGGAAACAATAATAAGCTTATAAAATGTATACAAGTACTGCGATAGACAAGCCAAAACTTGCTTCGAATCTTTAAGCAATTGTTTCAATAGCCACTGAAGAGTTTGATCATCATGGGTGTTCATTAGAAGGTTAAAAAAATATGTTTAAATATGATCTCTAGCTTTCAAGGGTTTGAACTCAAAAGACTTGTAATAGGAGTAGGTGAGTTAGGTGCAAAATTCACACCATCTAAATTAAACACCCAACAATATGAAGAAAAAATAGACAAGGAATTTAGTGATGGAATAATGGAGAGTGGTCTATGATAGAATGCTTAAGCTATTTTGGTGTAGGGAGTAAATGAGAGCAAGCCTTTGTTTTAAAATTCGCTGCATGATAGTGGTACGGCTGGAACAAATATAAATGATGTGGGATTTTCACATAAAGGAAAAATCACTACGAGAAAATAGCAATTTTTGGGGTTACCTCAAAATTGATGTATATCACAAATAATTCTGTCTAGGATTTGTAGCAGCCTCAAAATATTGTCAATTCCATTATTTTGCTCAAGCGTAATTTTATCTAGCTCTTTTGTATTCGAACTCTGTTTTCAGTAGATTTTTGCTATTTAGTTTCTTTGAGCAATGAAATCTACCATAATGGTGTTCAAGTGGCGTATTTTTTTCTAGCTCCTTGTTTTCAAACTCTATTTTGAGTAGATTTTTGCTATTTAATTTCTTTGAGCAATGCTAGCTAGATATAATTGTAGGAATATATATAGGTATAACTTGCCCATGCAAATTACCTTAATCATATGTAATTAGGATTGAAGTGAATTACCTTAATAGGAGGATGAAGAGAAATGATCTAACATCAAGAGTAGAGTTGGAGTTGGAATTACCTTAATCAGGTTCTAATTAACAAAATAATATACCCTCTTGACACCCTTTCTTACCACTTATCATCATACCTACAAGTACCTTTGCTTTTGCCTATTATTGCACACCCCTAATATATATATGCTCATAAGTTTAAATACATATACCTATTTGCACTCAGACATGGTAGCCACAACCCATTCACTAAACAACTTTTCCCTTACTTTACATAATTCTATGTGATATTGTGCTGAATTTATCCCTTACTAAACAACTTCCCATCCACTACTTGTTTCTAGATGGACAAGAGTTGGATGTAAATCACTGATAGATTTGGAACTAGGGAATATGCTAAAGGAGTTAAGGAGTTCATTACCTTGGCCCGATCTCATGCTAACAGTGACAAAATTAGTTGCCCATGTGTCCCGTGTTCAAATAATTACTTCCTACCTATAGGCCAGGTAGAGAAACACTTATTCATTAGAGGTATTGAGAAGAATTACACGACGTGGATTTTCCATGGCGAGGAGGAAGATTTAATCATAAGTGATGATGATGATCTACATGATCCCCAAGAAGAGGATGATTACATCGATGACATCGATGTTATGTTACGAGATTTTTAAGCTGGGACATTTCTTGATGTTCCCATAACTGAGTCATTCCATGCTGAGGGTTCGCCATCAGTCGATCTTGAATCATCGCCATCTTTCAACCAGTTGTTGGCTAATTCCCGGCGTCCTCTTTATGAAGGTTGTACAAAGCATTCTAAACTATCATTCACTATCAAGTTGTTGCATATCAAAACACTTGGTCGTTGGAGTGTAAAGTCTTTCGACATGCTTTGTCAGTTGCTAAAGTCAGCTTTTCCCAATGCCCTTTTGCCAAAATCATATCAAGAGTCACATAACTTGGAAAAAAGGCCTGGATTTTACTTACACCAAGATACATGTTTGTCCGAATGACTGCATACTTTATTGGAGGGAAAATGTAGATAAAGATGAGTGCCCGAAATGTAAACTCCCAAGGTGGAAATTCAGTGAAAGTAAGCAAAGACGAATTCCTCAAAAGGTTCTATGACATTTTTCGTTGAAGCCAAGGTTGCAGAGATTGTTTATGTTACAGAAAAAGACAGCTGATATGCGGTGGCACAAGGATCAGCGCGTCATTCAGCAAGGTATTCTAAGTCATCTAGCTGACTCTGAGGTGTGGACAACAGTTGATCAAGAGTATGCTTGGTTCACGGAAGATCCAAAAAATATCAAGCTTGGTTTAACTAGCGACGGTTTTAACCCATTTAATAATTTGGCTAAGCCTTACAACGTATGACCAGTGATTCTTGTCCCTTACAACTTGCCCCCATGGTTATGCATGAAAGATCCATTTTTTATCACTTCACTCTTGATTCCTGGACCAAGATCACAAGGGAATGAAATCGATATTTATCGTCAGCATCTGATAGATGAATTGATTGATCTAGGGGATAATGGTGTTGATACATATGATGCAAAGGCCAGAGAGATTTTTCGATTGCATGCAACATTGCTACAGACAATCAACGACTTCCCTGCTTTTGGAAACCTCTCCGGGTGGACGACTAAGGAAACGATGGCATATCCATCATACAAGGAAGAAACAGATTCCATGTGGTTGACATATAGCCGAAAGCATTGTTACATAGGTCATCGTCGATTCTTGCCACCGGGCCACATCTGGAGAAAAAAAAACTATTTTTAATGGCTATGCAAAGCATGGCGACCCGGCTACAATGTATTCTAGAGAAGATATACTAATTCAACTTCAAGATATTCCTGATGCAAATTTTGGCAAAGGCATAAAGAAAAAGAAAGCGTACCATAGACGAGTTTAATTGGACCAAAAAAAGTATCTTCTTTCACTTGTCGTATTGGTCGACTATAAAGATTAGATATAATCTAGATGTAATGCACATTGAGAAGAACATTTGTGTCAACATCTTAGGAACTTTGATGAATATCTCCTAAAAAACTAAAGATCATCCTAATGTACGTCGTGATCTTTCCAATCTCAATATAACGAAGGAGTTACATCTTATTCAAGATGGCACACGCATTAGTAGCCACATGCATGTTATAAGTTGTATGGAGCTAAGCTGACTGGTTTCTATAATTGGTTGCGCGGTGTGAAATTCCTAGATGGATTCACTTCGAACATCACCAGATGTGTTAGTGTACCTGATTGTAAAATCTCAGGGATGAAAAGTCAAGATTGCCATATTTTCATGCAAAGGTTACTTCCTACTACAATTTATAGATACTTACGCCAAGATGTTCGATTGGCACTAACTGAGTTCAGCACTTTTTTCAAAAAATTGTGTGCTAGAACATGTAAGGTTGATGTCTTAGAGCGGCTTCAAGCTGATATCGCCATCATTCTTTGCAAGTTTGAGATAGTTTTTCCACCTACCTTCTTTGATGTAATGGTGCACTTAGCCTACCATTTTCCATGTGAGGCTCTGCTTGCAAGGTCAATTCAATATAGGTGGATGTACCCTTTCGAGAGGTATCTTGGAAAATTTAAGAGATATGTTAAGAATAAGACCTGCCTAGAAAGTTCAATAGCCGAGGCCTATATCCATGTAGAATGCTTGAATTTTTATTCGATGTACCTCCAAGATGTCGAGACTAGATTCAATCCCCCTAAACGTAACGTTGATGAAGGAGATAAGGGTGTACGAGAGGGACTATGTGTTTTTTCACAGAAGGTGCACCCCATGGGTTTTGCTTCACGTCACCAATTAGACGATAACATTTTCATAAAAGCTAGATGGTAAGTTCTTAATAACTGCACAAAGATTTATCTATACCTTAAGTAAGTAACCAAACTACTTACCAACTTAGTAATTTTCAATTCTAAAGATAATGATTTACGTTGCATCTCCTACACATACTTATTAACCGCTCAAGTTCTTTTGTCTAGTGAGTACTACATGTAGGTTAGTGAAAAGTATCCTGATGATGTCAATCGTATGCATGCTGCAAAATTCTTAGACTGGTTCAAGCCACACGTAGGGAAATTCATTTGGAAGTTCACCCCTATATGAGTTTTGAATATGTTTGACTTTACTTTCTGCGGTTTCTTATTTCAACTTGTGATAGATTCAAAGTCTGCATGCTGATAATCCCGGAGAAGTTTCAGAGGATCTATATGCCCTAGCATGTGGTCCTGACCCTTAGGGTGCATCCTATTCAGGTTACATAACCAATGGTATAAGATTTCACACAAAAAATCGTGAAGAACATCGTCACACCCAAAACTCAAGTGTCATGGTGATTAGTGAAAAACTAGGATCTGAAAAGCTTAAGTTCTTTGGTTGACTAACAGACATTTTGGAAATCCGCTACGTGGGTTGGCATCATGTTTACTTATTCACATGTAAATGGTTCAACATCTCTTATTCCAAACGAGGGATACGTGTGGAACAATATTTTACTGGTGTGAATATGTCTCAGACAGCTTATAAGGATGACCCTTTTGTTTTGGCATGCCAAGCATTGCAGGTGTTTTGCCTAAAAATCGCAACATTCGTGGTGATTGGTACATAGTGCACAAGGTCAAAGGTCAAAATGTCTATGACCTTCCACGAGAACCCCTAATTGAAGATGATGCATCTGATTCTAATGACGTTGATGCATACCAAAAGGATAATTCTAGCAATGCTTACGTGAATGTCCATGCTGATGATATTCCAATGCAAACAAATATGCACAAGCCTAATGGTGAGCCGGAGCAGATTGAAGTTGACACATCGGTAATGCAAAGGTCAAATTGCAACTAGTTTGAGAGGGGGTTTATCAATGACAATACAAGCGAAGATAGTTCTTCTCACAGCACCAAAGTGTAGGGTAGCATAGAAGAAGATAATTTCTCAAAGGATGAGATGAACAAGCCACTTCAAAGCTAGTAATAACATTGTGTCTCCATACAACCCATTTTGTTTAGCTTATCCTAAATATCATTTCTCAAATTAAAGACCCGTCTTTTTCGTCTCTCGCATGAACATCAAGGTCGTTAGTAGTGTGCAATTTACTTCAAGAATAGGGGATCTTCCATTGAATGGATGTGTAATTTGCTTGAGAATTATTTAGTTTGTTATCTTTTGCCAATTTAGCCTAGTTTGTAATGACAGCACACTAGGGGGCATTACTTCCTAAATGTCCTGGTTAATTTGGAACATTCCCTTAAACAAATAGTAGCATGATGATGAGCTAATTGTAATATTCTAAACTAAAGTATAATCATATATAAATAATTGTCTCCTTTAGTGTGATTGCAGGAATAATTTTGGTTGTCCAGTTTTTTTGGCAAGCACACTACTTAGAAGTTTGTTTATATTGCGTGCTGGATATGCTAATAACTGGAAAAGGTACAGGTTGATCACTTGGCGTGAGCTACGGTCGAGGGAGATCTCATAGCAATGATGAAGTTTGGAATGGAGTACCCATTGCTGCCATGGATCTTAGAGATGACGCATTCTCAAGCCAACTGATGTCGTCCCGAGCATAGAACCAAATGACATGCCATCAGTTGATTCACCACTAAACAAAAACCCGTCTGGTATTAATCCAATTTATATTTATATTATTTTACATTTTGGATATTGTTTTACATTTTGTTTTACATTTTATGTTTAACATGTTGATTAGTTTAATTATTGAACTATGACGACATTTTCACTCTTGGAAACAACTTAGTACCACTTAGCCAGAAGCGTGGGCGAGGAGTAGCAAAAAGCATAGAGTGCGAAAAGGTGCGAAAGCGTGGAAAGATACCCCTGAGGATAAAGGACGGTGAAACTACACCTTGTTGTGAAAACACTACCATGTTTACTACAAGGGTTACCTGGTTGGTCAAGCACCATGTGGACTTGAGTCATGCTAGCTAGCATAATGTACCAGCTAATGAGAAGGAAGAATTGATTACACACATTCAGGTAAAAGTAGGAGAATACAATACATGTTCAAATAAAGTAGATGAAAGCCTAATGTTGCTAATGTAAAACTCGGGGCTGGGAGATTATAATTAATACTCTTGATGTTTATTTGTAGGCAGACTTCCTCCTTGACTGGACCAAGAAGAACCAAAGTGATATGGTTACAAAGACACTATGCAAGCGGTTTAATCATATTCGCTATGATTTACATAGAACCTACAAGCAATACAAGAGCAATGAAAAAGCACTCGCGAATGTGCCATCATTGGTGACACTAGCCACTTGGGTAAAGTTATGTGCTCGATATTCGAGCGAGGACTTTAAGGTAAGTTGCTAGTCGTATACTTAATTAACATGCTGTGGAATCTTTTGGTAAAATAGTCACCTATATTAAATGTTAGTTAGGACAGTTAGTTTTTGTTAAAATAGTCAACTGTATCCACTTATGTTTTTAGTCATATAATCCTCTTGACACCTCTACATTCAATGGATGTATATCATGTCCTGTGTGACTGCAGCAGATGTCTGAATAAAATAAAAGTAATAGGGAGAAACAACAAAACAATCACAATGCTGGACGAAGGTCATTTGTGCAGCTAATGGAGATGAAGGTAAGTCTCCATTTTGGTTGCAAGATGCACATCGACTGTATGTAGCATTATTATTTCTTTGTGCCAATTGATATGTTAGGCTTCTTCAAAGTTGTGTATTTCCTTTGTGTTCTCTATATATCAATGACTAATATAATTACTTGCACATTTAGTTATGAAAAAATAAATAAAAAATACTCAACGATCGTTATTGTTTGTACTTTGTAAGTCTAATTCCCACAATTAATTTGATAGCTTGAATGAGAGATTTCATGCATATTTGAGTTCTCCATTGTGAACACTAGCTACTTGTACTCCTTTAATTTGTACTCCGTAATGGTGTTCATATATTCAATCTAAGCTAGTGTGTAATTTACTTTATTTGCAGTCTTGGAATGAGTAGAATTTGGTTGATTTCTTTAAAGAAGTCAGGTAGTCAAAGAAGAATGATAAATTTGTGACTCCCATA
This sequence comes from Cyclocarya paliurus, assembly GCA_029856935.1. Taxonomy (NCBI): domain Eukaryota; kingdom Viridiplantae; phylum Streptophyta; class Magnoliopsida; order Fagales; family Juglandaceae; genus Cyclocarya; species Cyclocarya paliurus. The sequence continues at coordinate 2,200,825 of CM056958.1, read as the reverse complement.
ACAGAAGAGAAATATGTGAGTGTTAAAGTAAAATCCCGTGATGTTCAAGATAAACTAATGTGCCTATTTTTAGTGCTAAGTACATATTACGAGCACCTAACCTGTGTGACGTTTTCCAATTGTTGATAGAATGAGATGGCAACAAAGATGGCAGAGCTGGAGCCCGAGAAGTGGACTAAGGAGGCTACAGCAACAATATTTAAGGAAGTTTTGGGCCACAGGTCAAGATATGTACGGTTTCTTAGCGAGATGGTTAATCCTGAGTCATCTAGACAATCAACTAATGCCCAAATAGCAGAATTAACTGAAAGTGGAGAAAGAAGTGAGAAAGAAGCTGCACATTATAAGGCTTTACGCGATGACTTACGAACGAATGTCATGCTAGTAATGGAGAAACAAGTCGAGTACGACAAGTTTATGGAGAGATATGAGTTAGAGAGGCAGACCCAAGGAGAGTCTCATAGAGAGACTCAGGGACCTGCATAGCCGATTAATAAATTCAAGGGTAACAATTTTTTGTGAATTTTGGTAAGGAGATGAAAGTTAAAGTAATATAGCAACAAAATGTCTCCCATATCTCTAGAACCTCCTCTTTTGTACATCAGTTACTGGTGTGGGGTAGGTAGTATATTTTTTGGTTGTGAGGATATTTTGTAGCTTCTATCTAGCGATGTACGTTGCTCTAGCCACCAAAATGCACATTGGAAGTTCTTGGTCATCAATGTATAGTGAAACTGCTACAGCAAGGTAAGTTATCAATACATACGTAGCCTTTTAATAATATTATTAGTACATGACTGACCTATAGATTTGCATTTATTCTTGTTCTTACATTGTTGCTTTTTATGTATCTTTCAACATCTATATAATCAAGAAAAAATAACTTGTTTCATCATTATTCTCTTAATTTTTTTCTATTTTGTCAATGAAGTTGTTGAATGCGAGATATCATAGAAGAAATCACCTTGGGTGAGTGCAGTGGACTTGGTATTTACCAATTCCAATAAGTGCAAATTATGTACTTCTCATATAAAAAATCATAAGTGTATATGGTTTTTCACCTAAATAATCCTCATCTTTTTGGTGCATACTTTGTTTAGCAGGATCAAATTGCCAATTGTTGGATTTTGATCACATTAGGTGCTATGATTTTGGAAGCTAGCTTTATACCAGACTAAAGAGTTAGCATAAGTAGAGACTTTTTGAAATGGTCTCATTAGTCTTATGAATCATGTAAAAGGTAGCTCCAATTTCAAGTGAGACCCTTGTATTAATTGTCAGAGAGTCTCTACGTGTTCTATATATGTACATAATATATACATGGTTATTTAGAGATGCTATATTTTAATGTAGATAAAAATAAAATGCTACAAATATATCATTGGGTACTGTTGTCCTATGTTTGTCTACATATATATGTATATTTAGAGAGAGAACAGATCAAGAAAGAGAGATAATTCATATTGCAAAACTTCAATAATGTTGTACATGCATTTTGTGGAGAGATAATGATTATGTTTTGTGATCGACATATGATAATGTGTGTTGATCGTGATCACTCACTAGGATTGTGGCCAAGTTTTGCTAGAACTGTGGTTGTACATATATGATCTCTTATATTATATATAGAGAAACATAGGTTTTAATTTCCAGGTCGACATTAATTACATCAGGCATACGTGTTGCAACATTTTACAGAATATACAAGTGAGTTGGATCATGTAGAGCTAGCTAGCTGATATTGAGCTTTGTATGCATTTTGAATGGAAGGTTGGATTATAATCCAAATGGAAGGTGGCCCAACTTAATAACTTATATCTTTTATATATATATATATATATATATATATATATATATATATATATATATAGTTTGCACATAACCAAAACTTACAATATGTATTTGTATTTGTCTTTGTAAAGTCTTGGGTCCAATATCAGTACTCATATATATATATATATATATATATGACTCCTAAAAATAGCACAGTTGGTGTTTTATATTTTGTGGGGTGATTTCCATGTGTGAAATGTTGATGGTTACAGTTTTGAGTATTGTAATTTTTATTCATAAAGGTTACAACTTTGAGTATTGTAATTTTTATTCTATTTATGACTTTGTTGCTGCAAACTTTTTTACATTTCACAAAATAAGTGGGTATGCGGTGTTATTGTTGTATTGAATAAAATAATTGAATTTGAACACTATGGAAGGAAAAATAATGCCCGAGTTTTGATCCCGTTGTTTATATAGAGATGATTATGAATTGAATGCCTTGTAACTTGGGCCTTGAATATTATGTTTTTGCATAATATATTGCATTTCTTTACAGTTGTAATCAAGCACTTGAAGTAAAACTGCTGAACCAAATTCAATTCTTCCTATACTAATTGGAATATGGTGGTTAGAAAGAAAAACACTTGTAATGAAGAAGCTAGTGCATTCATGAAGACAACCTGATGTTAGACATCTATAGTTAGAACGAAAAACAATTGTAAATTTATATTCCATTGTGATATGTTGGATGGTATTGTGTAAAACTTAGTCTTAAATCCTGATGAATTTCAAATATGTACGTCGAGGTTATTTGAATGATGTCGGCATATATGCACAATTAGATATAAATTTATCCAAGTCTAGCATTTTTAATTTATTAGGAAGCAATTAACTGTTATAAAAGAAAAACATATCAGGAAAAATACAACCATGACAGAATACAATCAAACTAACCAGGTTTTGAAAAAAAAAAACATTTTCGGTGAAAATAACTCACTGGAAATGTTTTAGAGGCAAGTAAACACGACGCCGCAAATGTCTTCCGGCGCTTGTTGACTCGCCAAGACATTATTTGCAACAAGTATATTATCACCGCAAATAATGGACTTCATATGTCCAGCAAAAGTCAATTATCACTAGTAATGTGTATTGAGTTTTCCTGGTTAGTTAAATTCGCCGGAAGTATTATATTTTCGGCGACTATTAATCACTGGAAATAAGTTTAGCGACTAGTAGGTCTATTTTGACAAACCTTTTACCGGCAATCATGTATAACATTTCCGGCAATTATTATCACTGGAAATGTGAAGTATTTCTATCTGTTTTCAAAAATTGGCATAATATGTCTTACTTGGCTCTTTAAGGGCAAATATATTTAGCCGGAATTACTGAATAGTGGCGACTTTGGGCGGCATTTACGGAGACTTACGTTGCCCGAAATAGCTTTATTTCTTGTAGTGTAATTAAGTTGCTGATGTACAATATATGTATATATATATATATATTACTAGTTAGTTATAGATAAATTGATTTTCCAAAAAGCTAGAATTAATTAAGAATGTATCAGATCAGTGAGCATTAATTTGCACGTGATCATACACTGGAAATCCAATTGTGCTTGTAATTATGAAGGCCCCCATCTTGAATTTATGTTGATCAAAAGGCAGTTGCAAAGGACATGATTAATATTCTTAGGATTTTTCCTCCTTTGCCCTTTTCCTCCACATAAGTTAAGATATATTATAAATCTAATGATCTATCTCTTCCCTTCAGTTCAAACTTATAGGATAACTAATAGTTTCACATAGTATATTAAAGGAGAGGTCTCGAACTCAAATCTTGATTCTACACTTCACCCAATTTAGTTAAATATTTCATTTATTAAGCTCACCTATTAAGGGCGAGTACTAAGATGTATTATAAGAGAACCAATATATATATATATATATTTACGTAGAGATCCTACATAAACAAATTTAGAAATTAATGATATTGTTTGATGTGATATGATATATTTACTTTATGATAAAATGTGCTTTACAACCAATGTACCACATCAAAACATGTTAGTTTGTAAATTTTTTTTTATAAAATCTTTGTGTAGACCAAGCATGCATTGCTTTTATTTTAAAAAATAAAAATCTCTATCTATGTACCTTTTTCATCTATGAGTTTAAACCTTTGAAACAAGTAGAGATTTCATAATATATATTATATTAATTATTTTCTTTGACACCTAGTATGCATGATAACAAACTGTACGTAGTACTAATTTATTTGATCTGTACCAAACAATAATACTGAACATTGATTAATAATTAATTCATGCCGACTCGGAACTAAACATGCTTGCAAATTAAAACGTCGAAAATAGAAGTCAATTAAATTACAAATAATATTATCATTGAAGATCAATATTATCGTGTCTCTGAAAGTTTCTAGCCTGTATACGTACGTGCATCATGATCTCCAAAATTAAGCTTCTACGTGATATATATGTATAATATATAAGTTGCCGGCAATGAATCGATCTGCCTTTTCCTAAACAAGAAAGTAAGAGTGAGATCATCGGGTTGACCTTTTATTGGCCGTTTGATTATTTGAATTTCATGAAAACATGGTCGGCAGCTCTGTTTATACAACTTAATATAATTAAATATAGAGAACGTACGGATCAGACAATATTGTTAGAAAATGAATGCAGGCACAGATCAATCAGTTGACAAATTGATGTTCATGTCAAGAATTGGACAAATTGATCATGATCATCATGCAGTCAAAGTTTCTATCTTAAATTTTGTTGGAATCTGGAAGTGTGAGCTATACATTTCTTGGTGGACTTCAGTAAATCTTGGAATGGTCGTAGCTAGGTTTAACCTAATTGATCATTTATACTCGTAATGATAATTTCATCTTTCTGGGTAATTTGATATTTCTGTGAAATCACCGCAGGTTCTTATTCCACAAGCTTAAGTTGATGGTAAGAATGTAGATTTTATTATTTATTTTATATCTTAACACATTGATCATCATATAATTTTCTCTTTTTACGCAATATGAGATATTACAATCTCTCTATTTTAATTAAGTCCCTGATTAATGTCCTCGTCAAGCCATTCTATCGCAAAGCAGCTCATATATATACTACATTTTTGCTTGGGATTTGGCCAGCTCGGATATTATTTATAACAAATTTCTCTACTATGCTCATTGCTCAATTTGAGGTGTTACAATCTCTCTTTAAAGGTAATTAAGATACATTAATGTATATAAGGATACGTACGTACTACATCAGATCAGACATGTAACTAATGATAGCCGGTACTAATTAGTCCTATCTCATTAATGATCGATCATTAATTATAAGTTTTATAGATTAATTTAACTACGAAATATTAATATTAATTAACCCCTTACTTTTCAGGCATTCCATGCATTAATTAATCATGATCATGTGCTAGCTGATCAATAGTACAGATAATTAATTACGTGCATATACATGTGTAATATTTTAATCATGGAACCATGAATGTATAGTCGGTGATCGGGTAGAAGAACAAAAACCAGCCGAGTGATGGACATCAGACCAGATCGTACAGATCGATCTAGAGAGAAAGAGAGACAATAAAAAGATATCAACACAAAAACTTGATGATCATAATCAGCCTGCTGCTAATAATTACATGATCTCATGATCCATGATGAACAGGGCAAGTATTCCAGCTAGCTGCTTAATATATATATATATATATATATATATATATATATATATATATATATATATAAGAAGGGCAAAAACGTCCCTGTTTGGTGTAAGTTTCTTGGCAAGACAACGCAAGGCCAAGGAGTATGTTTTATTCATGACTCAATTATTTAATCTTAGATTACGTGTGTTCGTTTGCGTACGTTGACGTGATACCATATAATTTATAATATGCACATACATATAATACAGATCACGGCTCAGCTCGTCGTTTCACAAGACATGTCCTTTTCTTAATTTTTCTTTCTTACGAGCGTGATAGATATCATGTACTCGTCCGCCTCGATGAAAATAACAAATGGCCTACTTCTTCTAAATATATTAATGTGAATGGTACTGGATTCGACCCACATCCGTACACAAACGCGTACGCTTTGAAAGGAAAACAGAATATTAATCTCGACGTGCTCAGTAACAACAATATAAGGAATAATTAGATTTAGTGATGCATGCAAAATAGCAATGAGATCGATACATTATATAGAATTGATCTTTTCAGGACTTGACCACATTGATCCGCGCTTACATTGCTTATAATGGAAGAAAATCACAGAGGATCTCGTTTCAGGCCCTTATTCCACATAAGGACTCTTGTTCAATAAAAACAACAAACAAAAAATTACAATGCTGAATATACCATACATAAAATCCAAACTGGAAGTGATTATTCATGTAACAATTCAAATTGATTCAGGGGTTCGAATATTGAAGTTTAATAGCCCTTTGGCGGTGGTGGTGATTTGTAATAATATGGGATTGGGGAAGACTTGGATGGTGGAGGAGGTGATTTATGGAGGTATGGTGGATGTGGCCAGTGAGATGCAGGAGGAGGAGACTTCGACGGTGGATAAGGTGACTTATGGAAGTATGGAGGATATCGCCAGTGGGTTGGAGGTGGAGGAGACTTGTAATAGTATGGAGGATGTGGGAATCGAGATGGGGGTGGTGGAGATTTATAGACATAAGGGGCAGGAGGTGATGGTGAGGGAGGTGGTGGTGATTTGTAAATGTAAGGAGGTGGAGGAGACGGTGAGGGAGGTGGTGGAGATTTATAGACATATGGAGGAGGAGGTGATGGTGATGGTGATGGAGGGGGTGGTGATTTGTAAATGTAAGGTGGTGGAGGAGACAGTGAGGGTGGTGGTGGAGATTTATAGGCATATGGAGGAGGAGGTGATGGTGATGGTGGTGGTGGAGACTTGTAGACATATGGAGGAGGAGGTGATGGAGATGGTGGTGGTGGTGATTTGTAAATGTAAGGAGGTGGAGGAGACGGTGAGGGAGGTGGTGGAGAGTTATATACATATGGAGGAGGAGGTGATGGTGATGGAGGGGGTGGCGATTTGTAAATGTAAGGAGGTGGAGGAGATGGTGAGGGTGGTGGTGGAGATTTATAAATGTAGGGCGGAGGAGGTGATGGTGAGGGAGGTGGAGGCGATTTATAAATATAAGGAGGTGGAGGAGACGGTGACGGCGGTGGTGGAGACTTATAGACGTAGGGTGGAGGAGTTGATGGTGAGGGAGGTGGAGGTGACTTATAAACATATGGAGGAGGGGGTGATGGAGATGGTGGAGGAGGGGACTTGTAAATGTAAGGAGGATGGGGTGATTGAGAAGGTGGTGGTGGTGATTTGTAAACATAAGGAGGAGGTGGCGATGGCGATGGTGGGGGCGGTGATTTGTAAATGTATGGTGGTGGAGGAGATGGTGAAGGAGGAGGAGGTGACTTATAGACATAAGGTGGTGGGGGTGATGGAGATGGCGGTGGTGGTGGTGGTGATTTATAGACATAAGGAGGTGGTGGTGATGGAGAAGGTGGTGGGGGAGGAGGCGACTTGTAGTAATACGGTGGGTGGCCTCCATGCTTTGGTGGCAATGGTGGTAAGTGTTTATGATGCGGTGGCGGTGGAGAAGCATAAACATAAGGCTCATGAGTGGCAGCCACACTAGTGGCTATGAGGCAAAAAGCCAGAGCAGAAAGCAGTCGAGGCCAATGCCCCGGGTGGTGGCTTGAGGTACCCATTGCACTAGCAATTGATCACCCCTAATGCTGAAAAATGTGTCCGGAGACAACTTGCATTGTACCAAAGAATGCTAATCCCTTTATATAGTAAGCTCTACAATCATTATTGAAAACGATAGATTTGTTTACTCCCCAAAAACAGGCTGTATTTATGCTTTAAATATTAATATATATCCCAAATCTCACAATAATTGGAAAACTTCAGCGAGTCAAATTGATACATATTATTAATTTATATAGTTGTGTCTATATGACATGATCGATCTTGTGTGTAAGGGGCTGTATGGCTGGAAAATTGCCTTTCTGTTCTGGTTTGGTAATATAATTTAGAATTTAGAAGCACGTTGTTCTATCCAATTAAACTGATCAACTCTATGATCAGGGAAGAAAGGAGGAATGAGATCGAGGGGGTATGAAAGGCACAAAAGTCAAACTACGATCGAGCTAGCTAGCAAGCAATAAAGAGACCAGTGTTGGAAGCTGCCAGCAATGTTCCAATATACGACTACTGCGATTTGGCAGTTCATTAAACTCAACGTATATGCGCGTGTTAGGTAGCATTTTTTTTAATATATTATAAGTTTTCCTTCTTCCAAGCGTCGGTGCAATATTTATAATTTTTCTGTGGATTATGATCGCTTCATCAAAATAATTGTTGCCGCATCTTATAAAAATAAATTTATAAATTGACGAAATCCAATACAAAATGACTGGCAGACGAAGCTCATCCATGGACTTCACCCCTCGTTGGACCTTAAAGTCTTTAGTGACTCACTCAGATCCGTTAGATCTTACCCATCCCATCCCAACACCTCGTGTAAGATCAGAAACTAATTTGGCCGTCATGTTAACTATCCAACTAATTTTCCCTAGCCAAAGATCTAGAGGATGTCGGCCAGCCCCCATTTGACATGCTCTTGATGATGTCTTCTTAGTTGCCTAGAAAAGGAAGAAGATCAAAAATGCTAGACATATTAAAAACGTTTACAAAGTTCACGTGATAATTGGTCGATCGATGTAATAAGATCTTAGTTTCACTTATTACTTTTTATTATTATTTATTTTAGCATCAATTTGTAAAGCCTAATGATCATAAAACTACTAGTAGTATTTACGACATTATTCATTGTAATCAATACAACTACTGGCATACATGATATATATATATATATATATATTTAAAAAAAGAAATCATGATCACTTCATGCAAGTAATTAAAAAAATGCTTATTATAACTAGGATTCAACCCAATTAAAAAATGCTTATATATCTTAACCTAATTTAATATGCGTTCAAAAGTAATTAGAAATCCACCCTTGACCGCAGCTACCTATAGCTAGCTGTGCATGATCATGAGCTCCCATGTTCCTAGATACCTTATCAGTTCAGGTAACATGTCTTCTTCCCTCCTTGACAATCTCAATCTGTATCCATTGGATATATATCCATAAAAGAAAGAGTACTGTTTCATCCATAAAAATAATTATACAAAACAATCTTACAAATTGACGTGATTCTTTTATGACTAGAGTATTTTTCTAAAAGAAAACATACAGATAATTAATTACCTTCCTAATTAATAATTATACTGCAAGATCATATATACTTCTTCTTGTCTTGACACATTAATTTAAAAAATGTCATAAACCAACCATTCAAACGAAAATTAATTTGAGATATAACATCACATCAGCCAGTACTCTATGTACTGAAATGATAAAATCTCAACGTTTCTCTTATTTTGATTATTGTGCTATATATCTCTTTGAATTATCTTAAGAGTTTGTTTAGCGTTTTGCGTTTTGCGTTTAGTCTTAACCTCCTCATGATTTAAATCCACACTCTACATAAAGTCTATATTCCTTCTGAAGAAGTAATCACAAGTTATATATGTGTGTGTATTCTTTTGGATATATAAATATATATATATACACACACACACACTTAGAAATCTCCGCAACAACCACACATCAAATTTTTTTAATTTTTTTTAATTTTTTTTTATTTTATCAAATATTTATTATATAAATAATTAATAGAAAATTTGAAATAGTTTAAAAAGAATAAACTCAAAAAAAAATTTAAAAATTTAAAAATTTTAAAAAATGTGGAGTGTGAAGTACTATGGTGAAAGTTATGTAGCAAAACTCGCTGAGAAATGTGAGTTGTATGAGTACTGGAGATTAGAATGAAATTAGGCTGCAATTGTAAGCTAATAATAACTTGCACGACAAGATGATGCACCCACCAATTCATCATTTCACCACATTAATTGTAGATTTATTAATGTTTCACCCTTTGAGGCAACTTTATTAATTATTACATATCAAATTTTGATTGGTTGCCATTTTTTTTAAATAAAATTATAATATTATTTAAAACCCTCACTTGTAAAATCACAATTACATTCAATATATATCTCGACTAGGGTCTATACCCGATCAAGGTATGTAAAAACCTTAAAACAACTAAATTTACGCAATACATGGCTGATTTGCATCTAATATATATATATAAGGAATACAAGCACGGTCAATAACTAGTACATGACCTCGTGTTTGACGTGGCAATATATTTCATTCCAAGTAATTGCAAAAGGTTATAAATTCAATGAGTTAATTGCTAAAATTAAAAAACTATGGAGTTTTTTGTGAGAGGAATTGTGTTAGCCAGATATAGTTATGGATTGTATAAGTGCATTCTTTTTTAAAATGAGTAAAATCCACTGTTAAAAAATTAATTTTTTCATTTAAATCTTATATTTAGTCACTATTTACAACTAAAGCCTAACTTCTTCTTTTTTTTTTCTATCGCTGCAAACAAACACAAATTTTCTTCACAAAAATTAAGTGATAGATTTTGCAAAGAAAATTAGTTGCAATCACAAAGGTCACTTCTTTTCTTTTTTCTTTTTATAATTTCAACTATTCTTAAAAATTCTTATTTATGATCCGTTATTTTTTATAATAATAATTATTTTCTATTAAAATGAATTTATTTTCATCTTAAATAATTTGTCATAAATATTTAGTTTTTCTATATATATATATATATATATAGTTACTACCAAAATAGATAAGATTCAAAGGCGGCATTAGCTAAGACTACTAGCTCCAATGATAGCAGCCAAACCAAAAAAAGACGAATTTCTCAGGAAAAATAAAATTAACACAACTTGAGGGAATTATCAAAGAATATCATAGCCTAGCCTAGCCTAGCTATGCTTGGACCTACACCAGTCTGGAACTTCACTGCATTAGCTCCTAATTTGCTTGATTTCCATGTCGTAAAGACTCGATCCGGTAATCACTCTTAATTACGTATTGATTCACTCACAAGTCAACAAGTTGTATAGACTCTCTAGCTCATGAATAGATGATGATCATAAAAGCCAGGACAAAAGGTAATCAATGTTGAATATATATAAGATGATCATCATCATCATTCGTAGAATATTTGCTACAATCTCCTCGTGTATTTATGATACATCAAGTACTCCAAGACTTTTGTCTAAGTTCTCATGATCTATAAATTTAGATTAATCTCAGAGGATAGACGCATAGAGCGGTGCTCATGGTACGTATTTATTGAACATTTAATATTTTTCGAAAAATTCATTATAAATGTTTTGTGGGCCTAGTTTATAGATTTAGATCTACTTATTTTTTATATAACTCTTTGGGATCTTCTTTTTTCCTATATTTAATCTAGTACAATTAGTATATGTAATTAATTTTGAAACAGAAGCTTTTGTTCTTGTTAGGCTATATATATCATCCATTCCTTTATATTTAATGACCATAAATTAAATCATTTAGGTTTAAAATCATTTGAAAGATCATGATGGCAAATTGGCAATAAATACTATATAAATTAATTGAAATTTTAATAGTATAGACCCTTCATGTCATCTACTTTCCTTTATGTCTAATAATCTATTATAGTTAGTAATGAAAAATTATGGTCAAATTCAAACAACAATACCATAAAGTGTTAAATAAGACTTAAAAATAGAATAAAATTAAAATTAATAATTTCTCCCGCACATTACGGTACTGCACCAGGAGTTTTTATATGAGCTTAACACAATGATTTTTTTGTTAAATATTTTCTTTTTAATCAAACAGAAACTATCATTGCATCAGTAATACTCCTATTTGACTTGGGAGTAAACCAAGCTCGTTCAAGTCAAATGAAATAATTATACAACCACAAACTCTAAAACACCAAAAAAAAAAAAAAAAACACAGCAACAACAAACGGAGAAAAGCACTCATGACTTAAATCAAAATAGCTCAAAATTGGGAGCTTTTTTTTTTTCATGATTTCTAGGATCAGCAGAGAAAAGCACATCAGGAATCTTTGTCTAGGGAGATCACCTAATTATAGATGAGTTGGAAGTTCTTCAAAAAAATCTTATACCTGTCTTTGAGTCTATTTATTTGAGGTCAAGTTTGCACATATAGGAACTCTTGTTAGAAGTCTATGATCATGTATTTATACGTGCGTTAGATCGAATAAAAACATGTGCAAGCAAAGAATTTAATAATTTGTGTACCAAAGTTTGCCATTGGATATCTCTGTCATATATATTGTGACACCCCGACTTCCACATACGGAAACACAGGAATCATGATGTCGGAATGATAACAACACAGGTCATACACCCCAATGATAAGTGCTCAAGTGTGTGCAACATGCAAGAAGTGCACAACAAAAGTTGAAGAGGTTAATCTAAATAAGTCGATTTAGTACCAGAAATTTCAATACAGATATCCAAAATAAATATAAAACAAACCAAATACATAGCCAAAAAGTGAGAGACAAATCCCAATTCACGAGCAAGTGATCCCAAATCACTTCTCCGGTGGAGCCGAATCCTCAGGCTCTTCGTCCTCAACTGTATCAAAATATACGGTACCATAAAATAGTACCGCAAGTAAGTAATAATCCAAACAACCCACGAGATAAAAATACATTAATGCGACCAACAATTATGCATGCATATGATGAAATATGCATTAGGCCCAAAACATCATTTTTTTAGAAAATGAATATTTTTCAACGCACGCCAAAATCTCATTTTGGCCCAAAAATATATCCATTAAAAAAATTTGTCGCCATTTTTCCTGAAAATGGCCTAAAACAATAATCCACCATTTTTTCAGAAAATGATTCATACAAAAACCTCTTATCCAACACATGCCATTTTTTCAGAAAATAGCCAATTAATCCATTTTTATTGTATGCACCATGATCTCCCCTAAGAGCATTAGTATTGGTCTATGCATATGCATATGCAAAATTACCTCTTTTGCATAACCATTTGGCCATTCAAGCAAAACTCTCACATTGGCTTATGCATATTTGAGACCAAATAATAATAAAATATTATTTTTTTATTATTATTAATTTTTTTCTAAAATCAAAATTTTTATATATATTTTGTAATTAACATCCACTATATACATTTGACATTAATAATACAAATTTAATAATAAAAAATATAATTTTTTTATATATTATATTAAAAATATAATAAAATGAAATATATATATAATATATTATAATAATAAAATGAATGTGTATGTGAAGATTTGTTGTGTTGTTGAGGGAGGGAGAAGAGGAAAAGATTGAGAGAGAAAGAGTGGAGGAGAGAGAAATAATAGATAAAATATGTTTGATGAAATGAATAGTTGCTATCCAAATTTGGATAACAACTATTCATAGGTAGCTAAATTTATGGATATGCATAATCCAATGCAGGTGATTTTATGACCATATTATGCAAATATGGTTTTGCATATACATATGCATAGTCCAATGTGAGTGCTCTAAGGACCATCCGCACATCCTGGCTCCCTTCATCACACCATGGGTAACGACCGTATGAGTGACTTCACCGGTGAGGCTAGTAATGGAGGTCATTGGGAATGGATGGATTAGGTAGCTGGAAGGCCGTCGGTGCTGTGGTGAAAAGCTGGTGGCCAACGGTGGCGCGACAGCAGCGCGCAAGCTCAAAAGCCGTACGGCTTGAAGCCATGCGTGGAGGAGATTAGCGGCGAAGGAGGAGCTGAAAATGGAAGGGTGAGGTTGCTAGCCGGAGGAGAAGAAAATGGGAGGGGCGGTGTCGGCAATGGGCGGCGCACAATGGGTGTTGTGGGTGGTCAAAAAATCAGGCAAAGGAGAAGGGAGGGGGTGTCGCGCGCAAGAGAAGGGAGGGGGTTTCGCGCGCAGGAGGGAAAAGCAGGGGAAAAATATATGAGAAAAAGAAAGAAGGAAGAAGAAAAAGAAGAGGAAGAAAAAGAGAAAAAGAAAAAGTGAGAAAAAGAAATGAGGTTCAGTCCTCACTTGGGTCACAAAATTGATCCAAAGAAAAGAATTTCAAAACAGAAAATTGAATAAAATAATTTAAACGCAGTAACTAGCTAGCTAAAATAAAATAATAATAAAAATCCAACAACACAATAATTTTAAAACCTACAAAAAAACTAATTTAAATCAAAAGAAATTTAAATGCAAAACAATAATTAATATTAAGAAAGCATATCAAAATAAATTTCACAACTTAAAAATCATAAAATAAACCAACGAAAAATTCGATAAATTTAAAACAAAGGAACCAATATTTAAATTAATTAAAATACTCATTCAACTAAAATACACTAAAATATGGGGTATCACATATATATATATATATATATATATATATATATATATATATTAATAAGGGAATGAATTGCGAGAGTGAAGCAAGCAGAATGAATGAATAGAATCTGGGAGTAGTAAAGCAGGGACAAGATGACTAGAGTTGGAAATAAGGACCAGATAACTGGAGTGATAGTGTAGATAAATTAAGAAAATGAAAGCAGGACCAAATAACTGGAATTATAAAATAAAATAGTAGACCAAATAATTGGAATCAGAGCAGGACCAGATAACTGGAATTAAATGGAAATAATAATGTATGAAAATAATAATAAAGAGAAGATAATAAAGAGAAGATGAATATAAGTAGAAAAAGTTGTTTATTCAAATTGAAACTACTTACAAAATTAATATGAAGGTGGGGAAATAGGTTTCTTAATCAACAAAAAGGCGTAAGGCAAGCTTGCTTTCTGAGAAGTATGAAGGGGAATGAAGGGGAGAAGGGAGAAGTAGCTAATAGAAGAATTTATTTACTTTCTGAGGTAAGGTTCTCCTTCTATAGACGAAGGAATAGCTTTTAATAAAGCAAACAGTACAACAATAAGGTATATTAGAAAAGCAAACAGTACAAAACAGTAGCAACATTAGGCTTTGGATACTTTCTCTAGGTAAATTGTGGGAGATTAAGTTCTGTCCTTTGTGCTGAAAGTAAAGCAGCAAGAAGCAAACGACCAATCAGTCTTTTGGGGATGGTAATTATTTAATGCTTTTGAATATTTGTCAGTTTGTGTTGATGGATTAGTCATCAGATAGTCTTAAAGTGCCTTCTGAATCATGTCCAAATATGTTACTATAGGGACTAGTAACTGAAGTTTCAAAGGATGCTTCTGACTCAATATCAGAATTATTCTCAACAGTTTTATCATTGGTCTTCAATTGCTTCTGTAGTAGATAAATCAAATCCTTTTTTTGTTAATCCTTGGATCCGATTCTTCTTTTCCTTGGATTTGGAAGATTTGTTAGATTTATCAGATTTAATAGAAGTAGTAGGTTTAGCAGAAATGGCGGCCTGAGTGTTTGGATATTCATGCAAGGTTATCTGTTTAACAGGCGAAAATTCCTCAATATTCTTTAGATTTGGAGTAGTCAGAGGAAAGTCATGAGCAACATTATCTATTCAATCTTGTGTGTGGGGAAATATATCCCATCACTTGACAAACCAGTTTCGGACCAATAATCATCATTTCAATCGTAGCTCCATTTCAATATCCAAAGGACTTTGTATCTCTTGCAAAAGTGGAGGAAGTATGAGAGCTTTTGATTATGCTGATCCATTTTGAAAATAGTGGCAAAGCATTTGATTGCTTTCTGAAGCTTTTCAAGAAAAATTTCGGGAATAGGGCAAAATTGATGCCACCATCATATAAACCAAATGGGAAATTCAATCTTGAATTTTTTATTAAAATTCAAAAACAAAAAATGTGACATCTCCGAAGTCTAAAATAACATAAACTTGAACGAGGCATCTATATAGTCATGGTAATAATAAACAATGTCAGAATGTGGAAGCCTCTTCTTTGTAGACGGATGGGATCCCCAATTCTCCTCTGTGATAATATTTAGTATATAAGCACTATGGTTGATCAATTTGGTTTTATCGATCTTCTCATAGATGAGCTTAATAATAGGGGAGTTAGTCTGTACTAGAGTAGCAAAATAATATATTAGAGCTTTTTTGCAGGATTCTTGGGAATCCAATGAAAAACCTTGGGAAAATAACTCGAAGCAGTTATGTCTTAACGTTTGAACATACCACATTTCAAAACTCTTAGCCATTATGCCTTAACATTCAAACATGGCTATTATATGTTCGAATGTTAACTGTTATATTTGAACATTAAACACATACGTGCAAACATTTTATCTTTACGTTCGAACATATGCTTTACTATTTTTGAACGTTAATGCAGAGCAGTTTAAATTAATACGAAAGATGCATCAATAGTACTAATATTTTTTTTTCCTTTTCTATTTTCAAGCTATGGCTCATCCTTTACATACCAGGAAACAAGGGAGGGAATGAGCCACTCAGGACACTGCTCGTATCGGGGCTCGTACTGTTATGGTGGAGCAAGAGGTCTTGATCAATGAGTTCGATGAGCTCAGATGGGAGCAAATGAACCTCAGAGATGTCTTCATTAGTAGAGGCTGGGGCAATATCTGCACATTGAGGGGGAAGTTATACCCCTCAATTTTTCAAGAGTTCCATTTGGGGATGTGCTTCATGCCTCAGGACGCATCCTTTCACATCGTGACTGTACGCGATATTTCATTTGAGATTTCACTGGATGTCATCACTGAGCTCCTCGGGATTCATCGAGGAGTTGAGACATCAACTACAGTTGACTCTCTAGCCTTGGTTCACACATCTACATCGGCAGATGGCACACTCGATGCAGATGTAGGCACTTACACATCATCTACTGGCCCATTTGAGCCATCATCAACCAGAGATGTAGATCGGTCAGAGGCTGAGGGTACTGACTGTGAGGCTTGAGATGATGACCGAGATGAGGATTTCTGCATCCTCACCGGGAGAGACCGCATGCAGATCGAGAGGAAGAACTCCTTCAACCAAATACATCTGCTACCTTTCTTCCGCATGTTGCAGCTTATTGTTGCAACAAACCTGGGTCCTGTGGCACATAAGACCACATTTAGTCAGATTCAGACACAATTTTTTATACAAGTGGCACGTGGAGATCCCATCAACTGCACATCTTTGAGGGGATCTGTTACGAGGCGAGCATTGTCTCCATAGACAAACTCCCATACGGTGTCATCATCAGCCGGTTATTACGTACTCAAAGAGTGCCAACTCAGCCAGAGGAACGGGTCAAAGATCATATTAGCCCCCTTGACATGAGCACGCATCAACGTAGCATTGGACCAACGAGGGGGTATCATCGACGTCAGCCACCCCCTATAGAGGATCTAGTTCCTTCAACGTAGCCCGACCCCGGTGTGGGGAGTAGTAGTCAACAGGCGACGAGTACATATGCGGTGATCTCACAGCTGACAACACATATAGATCGACAGGTTGTGGCTATAGATGAGTCTGTCGCTGAGATACCCACCATGTAGGTATCCTCAACAATAAGGTACTTGACTGAGGATATACGGAGTATGAATTTCGTGAAAAAAGTGTTCATCTGAGTATTGTTTATGAAATTCTATCATATTTTGTATTTTGCTTTTAATATATGTAAGGAACAATATTATTTAATATATCTATTATTTTTTAATTTCAATTCTCAATCTTCTTTAATGTTAGATTTTCCAACTTTAATACTAACTTCAAATATTATATATAAACATAAATATATATTTATATATATAAATATATAATTATATTTTACAGATTGTGTTTATATAAATATATACAAGTTAGTTTTTAAGACTTGTTCACAAATTATGCACTATAAAAATCACATAATTTTAAATTAGAGTCATATTTAATTTAAATTTACAATTAACGTTCAAATGTTGGTGCAGGCCAAAACATTTCACGTTCGTATGTAAGTAGCCACAATGTTCGAACGTATATGTGACGTTCGAACGCAAATTTTCCATACATCCGGAAAAAAAAAATCTCATCTGTCTTTAGTGACGGTTTCTAAAAACCATCACAGAAAATGCTTTTTAGTGACAGTTTGGGAACTGTCACAATTTCTCAACCGTCACTAAAAAGCAATTATATATGTTTTAGTGGCAAGTATTCCAGCTAGCTGCTTAATATATATTTATATACAAGAAGGGAAAATCTAGAAACGTCCCTGTTTGGTGTAAGTTTCTTGGCAAGACAACGCAAGTCGGAGTATGTATTATTCATGACTCAATTATTTGATCTTAGATCATTACGTTCGTTTGCGTACGTTGACGTGATACCATATAATTTGCATGTACATACATATAATACAGATCACGGCTCGTCGTTTCACAAGACATGTCCTTTTCTTGATTTTTCTTTCTTATGAGGATGATAGATATCATGTACTCATACGCCTCGATGAATGTGCATTTTTAGGATGATCAGTAATATTAATGTGCATGGTACTGGCATGGTTCGACCTAGGGGTGATATTGGTCCGGTCCGGTCCGGTCTTAGGCTGTTTTGTGGACCGGACCAGACCTATTCAATCCAGAGAATTTCAACCCTAGACTGGACCGAGTATAGATAGGTCTGGTCCGGTCCGGTCCGGTCCATCTAGATCCGGTCTGGTACGGGCATGCCCCAAATGGGCCATTCAGCCCATCTAAATTTGTCTTTTGTTGGGTCCAAATTCAATTTTTAGATGTCTTCTGTTGGGTCCAAATTCAATTATTTTCGGCCCACTTCACATTTTATACATTTTTTAGCTAAAAATACTAAAAAAAAACTTGATCTTGAAAAGTACAATGATAAAAAAAAAATTAATCTATATAAAAAACTAGAAAAACAAAAAAAAAACAAAATAATAATACAAAAGTTATTACAAATTACAAATTATAAACAAAATAATAATACAAAATGTATATCCCTCTTCTTGAAAACCCAAAGCAAAATGATATAAAAAGATTAACATAGAGGGAAGAAAGTAAGAAATGCATGCATGAAAAGGATTCCAGTCGACACCAAAAAAAAAAAACAAGTAAACTGCAGAAAGCCTTGTGCACCTGAGAGGAAGAGAGAAATGACAGTAGTCTGGTGTAATCTTCAACCTTGAAATTTCAGCTTTCATCTGTTCTGAATTTGACCCACTTGATTAGCTTTCACTTTCAATACTACTTCATTGCCAAGAAAATAAACAAACAAAACAGGTGAATAATAATAATAATATAAAGTAGAAGATCAAACTCAATAAGCTTCCATTATTTTTCCCTTTCCCTGTTTGTTCAGTTAACAAGATAGAATAGAGTACTAAACTTTTCACATATTCATATACTGCTTTAATTCACTTCTTAATTGTTTTATTTTCCTAGTAAGGAAAATGATATATAGCTAAATTAATAGAACTTCAATTTGCTAGCTAGCTAGGTAGAAATCTTTTTGGCTGTTTGGATGCTGCATTAATGTTGTTTTGGAATAGCTCCAGATCATAACAGCCCCACCAAAAAAAAAACGAACAAGGAAAAGATCACCAGACTAATGTGCTACTGCTGTGGGGCTGAAGAAATTCTGATGTGCTACTGCTAGTCATCATTTATAATCGTCCATACTAATGTGCCACTAAAAATGGTTTTCTTTTCATATAGTAATTTAAACAAACTAAACTAAAATGGGTTTGATAATATCAAATCAAATTCTAATCAAGGTAGCTGCTTTTTACAAAAAAAAAAATTCTAAATACCATGGCTCTTTGAAATACACAAAAAAAACCATAAAAATCATCTTCAATCATCTCCAAAAAAAAATAGGTTATTAATAAAATTATAAACCAGTAAAATAGCAACAATCTTCTCACCTCTTCAATCTTTAATCAAAATTGGGTGTAGGGCCAGTAGGCATTGAATTTGACGCCTCTACAGAATCAATAAAGTCCGGGTCCCCAACAAGTTCTATCCATAAAAATTTAAAACAAAACAAGTTAAATAAAATTATATAACATAGAAGATAAAACAAAATAAACCACGAAAAATATCAAAGGTAATTTATTACATACCCATATCTAGCTGCTTCTCAAATTCCTCCACTTCATCCATTAAAGTCCTAAGGCTTATTGGAGTAGAAGAAGAACGAAGCCAGTTTTGTGCACAGATGAGACCCTCAACACTCATTGGATTTAAACTACTTCGGAAAGGGTCAAGTACACGACCCGCAGTGCTAAATGTAGATTCAGAGGCCACAGTAGATACCAATATTACAAGTACATCGCATGCAACCTTTGAAAGTACGCGATATCTAGCTGAATTCACCTTCCACCAAGTTAGAAGGTCAAAATTATCATCTTGATCCTCACATCTTTCAGCTAAATATCTATCAACCTCTAACTTAGTTTTCAAACTGTCTTCTGACTGTAACTGTTGTTTAAATTGGGCCATCAGATGTGCCTTTCTACTCGTATTCCTGTCAGATGAAGGAGATACATCTTCACGTGAGGAACTTGTGCGCTGAGGAGAGTGTCCTTCTTCGTTTTCTCTGTATGCCTCATACATGCGGATAAATGTATTTCTCACCTTCCAACTAAAATCAATTTTTTTTGCATTATCATGTGCATACATTTGTCCCAACCCAAAATCAAGATATCACATCTTGTAGCGAGGATCAAGAAGAACACCAACATAGAGCAACATATTCTGATTTTCCAAGTTCTCCCAATACTTGTCAAACTTTCTCCTCATATTTATGGTCATTAATCCCACAACAGGATTTCGTTCTTCACACTCCATATTAATGGCATCTTTAATAGTAACTAACTCCGAAAAAAAAAGCATTACAAGTTACATATTCACCTCCCGAGAAGCGTAAAGTTGCATCATGAAATAATACAAGAAATCTCACAAACAACTTTACCTTCTTCCAATCGGATGCATTAGGAGGCCCTAACTTCTTTGACTTTCTCCTATTGACCACATGATCCACATCTTCATCGTCATCACCATCATCCCCAATACTATCAAGGAAGCACGGATCTTCTTCCTCCAACCGATCAAAAGCCCTTTTAAATTTGGAAGCCCTCTCCAACATAAGATAGGTGAAGTTCCACCTAGTCAGTATATCTAGGCAAACTTGGCTTTTGGATTGAATATCTTCCAATCCCACACATTTTTTAAATATACTCCACCATTGAGGGGAGGATTTAACATACTTTACAACACCCCTCACCTTCGCAATAGACTCATCATATTCTTTCAACCCCTCACGAACAATTAAATTCAAAATGTGGGCACAACATCAAACATGCAAGAATTCATGTTCTAAGACTGTGTCTCTCCTATACTTGGTTTTTTTTTTTTTCAAATAAGTAACGGCCCTATTATTAGAACTTGCATTATCAAGAGTGAGTGCAAGAAATTTTGGTCGCCCTCAATCAATCAAACACATCTCTATACCCTTACCAAGTGTATCACCCTTATGATTTTCAACCAAATAAAAGGAAAGAATCCTCTTGTGTAACTTCCAGTCATCATCAATGAAATGTGCTGTGAGACACATATAATTTAAGTTTTGCACGGATGTCCATGTATCTGTGGTGAGGAAAATTCGCTGCCCTCGAAGAGCATTTCTCAACTTTTGTTTTTCTTTCAAAAACAAATTAAAACAATCCTTGGCAACCGTCATATGGGATGGAATCCCTACCCACTTAGGGCAAACCACAAGCATAAACTTTCTAAAACCCTCCCCTTCAACATGTCTAAAGGGTAACTCATCAAGAATAATCATCTTGGATAAGGCTTGTCGGCAAGCCTCAACACTAAATGCAATAGGCACAAGTCCCCCACTAACACTACCACTTCCTCCCTCTACCTTCCAACCTAGAGTCGTCTGAGATTTATCCGTCTTCTTAAACCGACATTTCTTACACTGATTCTCAATGTGATTCTTCATATTTTTCATACCATTGGCCTTCGTATCAGCAGCATACGAAGTACCACAATAATTACATGCAGCCCTAGTTGGATCACCTTTTGGTATGATTGTAAAATGATCCCAAACAAAAGACCTAACTCTACCCCTTTGTAACCCACCAACTAATTGTTCACTTACATTGGATGAGGGTGGGGGTGGGGGCATGTTTTGTGTTGACTCTTGCACATCATTTGTAGAAGACTCCACCTATAAAAAGGACAAAAGGAGAAGTGGACAAAATAATTAGAAAACAAATATTAATTCATGTACATGCAAGACCATATTAATTAATTAGTTGATATTAATTAATTACATAATTAATTAGTTGATATTAATTAATTGATATTGGATGATGCATTTTCACATGCAGATTTTAAATACATGCAGATTGAAAGACATGCATATATATCTATATATATATATATATATATATATATTATATATATATTCAGACATGCATATATGATATATATCTATATATATATATATTCAGACATGCATATATATATCTATATATATATATATATATATATATATATATTCAGACATGCAATTTACTAATTCCCAATATCCAACAAGGAGAAGCAACATCTATACAACACAATAACACATCCACCCCACATAATCAATCCACATAACCACAACACACAAAAACAATTCTCCAATCATCCCAAAATTCTTCACAGTCGAGCATTTGAACAAATCGGGGAGAGAGAGAGAGAGAGAGTACCGACTTGGAGAAGCAACATATATACAACACAATAACAAATCCACCCCACATAATCAATCCACAGAATCACAACACACAAAAGAAATCTCCAATCATCCCAAAACCCTTCACAGTCGAGCATTTGAACAAATCGGAAAGAGAGAGAGAGAGAGTACCGACTTGGAGAAGCAACATATATACAACAAAATAACACCTCCACCCCACATAAGCGATCCACAGAATCACAACACACAAAAAAATTCTCCAATTGTTGCGTCTAAACTTTCACTCAAAATAATGAATAAAAATTCCGAGCAGTTTTACTTGCAAGTATACAGGTGTCGTAGTACCTTACAGGATCGAATCCACAAGAATTGACTAATGTGATAAAGAGAATAAAATAAAAATAAATTATTAAAAGGAACGTGCAATCAAAAATAGGAGATTACTGGGATGAAGAATTTTAAAGTAACAAAATATAACTGAAATAATGAGATGAATTAATATGGAGAAAGACTAAGGTTTCGAGAATCCATCTAATAATTTATGAAATTGTTTCCAATCAAATTAGCTCAGTTAGACTAGAATAATGATTCTGTCTAACTGGAAGATTTAACAATTAAGCCCAAGAAAAGTAGTCACCAAATATTAAGTTTGAATAATTGATGGTAGAGACATTCAAAAGTCCAATTGATTATCACAGGGATTTTTCAAGCATTCACTGTATTCGAAAATCACAATAAATCAAGAGAAATATATAGATAATCAAAGTTTCTAATAATAACACCAATCAATTGATCAAACTCACAATATAACTCTATTATTGATCTAAAACAATATTTAAATCATTAGACTTCACCTCTTAACCTTAGTATGAAAAATTAGCCAACCATGTTCATCACAAGAACCATGGAATTCAATGATAAATTCTCCATTAGAAAACTAAAATAAAACACAACACCAAATATTACAAAACAAGCTTAAAGAAAATAAATTAACTCTCAAATGAAATAAACTTAAATAAACACTGCAAATAAAAATGAACTGAACGTAAATAAACACTGAAAATAGAAATGAGCTGCTGAAGAGAAATAGGACTAGCTCTCCAAAGTTCTGATGATTTTTTCTTCGTTCATCTCAAGCCTTTTTATAGGCTTCAGAAGAATACAGTGCTGCAACTGCCAGGTCTTGATGTTTCCCACTGTCGAAAGTTTGCATCTCTTCAGCGCTCAACCACTTCTTTTCTTTTCTTTTCTTTATTCTTCCATTTCTTTTTGGCATCACATGCGTGTTTCTTTTCTTTATTCTTCCATTTCTTTTTGGCATCACATGCGTGTTTCTTTTCTTTATTCTTCCATTTCTTTGCGTATGTTTCTTTTCTTTTCTTTTTTTCTTAATTCTTCCACTGATCAACTTTTCTTTCTTTAACAGTGCGTCTTCCAGCAGTAAGTCCATATCTTTCTTAAGTTTATTCCTCCACTTTCTATTACATAATGCATTTAACCGAATGGGTCCTCTGGCGTGCATGTTATATTCTCGTTCCAGTGTACTGCCAACCAACCCAGTGAAACCGAGGCTTCTTCCACGTGGATCTGTTGCTGCTCTGTAAAACGAAAACTGCATGCATTATTGCTCCAGCTGGTCTCGTGTGAATGGAGAGCATCTGTGGTCCGAACGCACTGCATCTGCATGCATTATTGCTCCACCAAGCCATGTCTTCCGCTGTGGTCTGAACGCACTGCGTGTAGGTTGGTGCTGCTACGCTGTTGAGGATGAACATTGGCAGCGAGGTGGAGGTGCTGCCCGGGCTGCAGTTGCGCAATGGTGCATGCATGGCTTACTGGTTGTGGAGGTGCAGCATTGTTGGAGGTTGAAGATGGTGGCTCTCGGAAAGGTGGTGGATGCGTAGCTCGATGGTGTTCGGAGTAGTACTACTGGAGGAGGCTGCACGGTGGCTCTTGGTGATGCTGGTTGGCTTCGAATGGTGGTTGGGCGGAGGAGAAAAAATGCACGCATGGAGTCTGTGTGCAGATGGACGGAGGTTGAAGATGACGTAAACGACAAGTCATTTTCGTCTATTGACTAAACGACAAGTCGTTTAGAACAGAGGGGCTCTTAAATTTGACAGACAAAACGACACGTCGTTTTAGTCCGTGGACTAAACGACACGTCGTTTAGCAGAAAGCCGAATACAATTATAACCCGAAACAACATGTCGTTTTGGCTTGTTGACCAAACGACATGTTGTTTAGCCTGCGCAGAAAATCAAAAATAAAAATAAAAATAAAATAAAACAGACAGAATAAATAATAATTAAATAAACAAAAAATAAAATTAGAAAAAGAAAATAATTAATTAAATAAAGATAAAACAAAACTAGACTAAAATATTAAAAATGTGTTGTGCATGTGAATAAATATTGTACAATTAAACCACAAGTTATAAAAATAAGCATAAACTATGCTTTTAATCAATTTAAATCACAACTTGGATTTATGCCTCTTAATCATTTTTTCATCTAAAATCAATAATAAAATAGTAAAATAATTAAAAATGTATTGATTTTAACTATATAAACTATGCAATAATGTAGCTCAATCACCAATCATCCCAAAATCCACTTCAAAGTCAAGACCATTCGAAGTTCGAACAAATCGGAGAGAGAGAGAGAGTGTGTGTACTAACTACCGAGTGGCTGCAAACCTGCTGCGACGGAGGGGACGGTGGGGACGGAGGGTGGCCGAAGACGCTAGGGTTTTCGTGGGAGGAGTTGGGGAATTGGGAGAAAAGTGAAATGAATCGGGATTCGGGGGGAGGGGGTGGGAAGACG
Organism: Cyclocarya paliurus; assembly: GCA_029856935.1. Lineage (NCBI taxonomy): Eukaryota > Viridiplantae > Streptophyta > Magnoliopsida > Fagales > Juglandaceae > Cyclocarya > Cyclocarya paliurus. The sequence continues at coordinate 2,175,467 of CM056958.1, read as the reverse complement.
CCAAGCCCGTACCTGAAACGGCGCCGTTTGGTTCTTAATTGGACCCAAACGGCGCCGTTTCAGGTACATAAATTGAAAAATAAATAAATGGGTTGCGTGAAACGACCCAGTTCTTTGTTTGGCCTGCAGTGACTAAAACGGCGCCATTTGGGACCCATTTTGAATCAAACGGTGCCGTTTCTGGGAAGGCAGCTCCCATGTGTTCTTTTTGTGATTCTTTTTACATTTTTGACACATAAATCAATTAAAAAATTATTTAAATTAGTAAAATTAAAATTAAATAAACTATTTAATGTAGATTATTTAATTACCTCATTAAAAAAGTAATTAATGATAATTATATTTATAATGTTAAATGTTAATTGAGAATTTGTTACTAACTTAGAGTAACATTATAAGTTTATAAGTATAAGTCTATAGTTTATAAGTAACATTATAAGTTTATAAGTTTATAAATTAGTATAAGTTTATAACTATAGTCTATAGTTAATAGTTATAACTATACTAAATCATTATAACTTATACTAATTTATAATATAGTTATAACTTATAATAAATCACTATAATATAGTATAACTAAACTAATATAACAACTAATATAACTATTAGTATAACAATATAATAGTATTAGTATAAAGTATTAGACTATTAGTAATATAGTATAGCTATATATTAGTAATATTAGTATAAGTATAATTGTATAAGTATAACTATAGTCTATAGTTAATAGTTATAACTATACTAAATCATTATAACTTATACTAATATATAATATAGTTATAATAAATCACTATAATATGGTATAACTATTAGTATAAGTGTATAACTATATAATAGTATTAGTATAAAGTATTAGACTATTAATAATATAGTATTATAGTATAGGCTATAGCTATATATTAGTAATATTAGTATAAGTATAATATTAATTGTATAAGTATAACTAATAAACTATAGTCTATAATTCATAGTTATAACTATACTAAATCATTATAACTTATACTAATATATTATATAGTTATAATAAATCACTATCATATAGTATAACTAAACTAATATAACTATTAGTATAACTATATAATAGTATTAGTATAAAGTATTAGACTATTAGTAATATAGTATAGGCTATAGCTATATATTAGTATAAGTATAATTGTATAAGTATAACTATAGTCTATAGTTAATAGTTATAACTATACTAAATCATTATAACTTATACTAATATATAATATAGTTATAATTTCTTATAAACTTATAACTTATAATAAATCACTATAATATAGTATAACTAAACTAATATAACAACTAATATAACCATTAGTATAACTATATAAATATATAATAGTATTAATAGTCTATACTTAATTATAATATAGTATAATTATATATATAATTAATTATATATAAAAAATATATAGAAATACATTCGGTCCGGTCTGGTCCAAAAACCATCCGGACCGTGGACCGGACCGAATGAATTCGGTCTAAAAAAAATTGTAATGGACCATACTGAACCAAGTCCGGTCCGGTCCGATCCAAAATGGCTAGTCCGGTCCGGACCGACCGATTCTCACCCCTAGTTCGACCCACACACGTACACAAACGCATACGCTTTGAAAGGAAAACAGAATATGAATCTCGACGTGCTTAGTAACAACAATATAAGGAATAATTAGATTTAGTGATGCATGCAAAATAGCAATGAGATCGATACATTATATAGAATTGATCCTTTCAGGACTTGACCCCATTCCGCGCTTACATTGCTTATAATGGAAGAAAATTACACTGATTCTTCATGCTTATATAAGGATCACAGAGGATCTCGTACATTTCAGGCCCTTATTCCACATAAGGACTCTTGTTCAATCAAAACAACAAACAAAAAATTACAATGCTGAATATACCATACATAAAATCCAAGCTGGAAAGTGATTATTCATGTAACAATTCAAATTGATTCAGGGGTTTGAATATTGAAGTTTAATAGCCCTTTGGCGATGGTGGTGATTTGTAATAATACTTGATTGGGGAAGACTTGGATGGTGGAGGAGGTGATTTACGAGGTATGGTGGATGTGGCCAGTGAGATGCGGGAGGAGGAGACTTAGACGGTGGATAAGGTGACTTATGGAAGTATGGAGGATGTCGCCAGTGGGTTAGAGGTGGAGGAGACTTGTAGTAGTATGGAGGATGTGGGAATCGAGATGGGGGTGGTGGTGATTTGTACATATACGGAGGTGGTGGTGACTTGTAAACATATGGAGGTGGAGGTGGAGGTGATGGAGATGGTGGTGGTGGTGGTGGTGATTTATAGATGTAAGGAGGCAGAGGAGACGGTGAGGGTGGTGGTGGAGATTTATAGACATAAGGGGGAGAAGGTGATGGTGAGGGAGCTGGTGGCGATTTGTAAATGTAAGAAGGTGGAGGAGACGATGAGGGAGGTGGTGGAGATTTATATACATATCGAGGAGGAGGTGATGGTGATGAAGGGGGTGGCGATCATCTGATTTTCATTATTTTTAATGGAACCATGAATATATAGTCGGTGATCAGGTAGAAGAACAAAAACCAGCCAAGAGATGGACATCAAACCAGATCATATAAGATACAGATCTAGAGAGAGAGAGAGAGAGATATAATAAAAAGATATCACATACAAAAATTAACTTGATGATGATCAGCCCGGCCTACTACTTAATTACATGATCTCATGATCCATGATGAACAGGACAAGTATTCCAGCTAGCTGCTTAATGTATATATAAATGTAAGGAGGTGGAGGAGACGATGAGGGAGGTGGTGGCGATTTGTAAATGTAAGGAGGTGGAGGTGATGGTGATGGAGGGGGTGGTGATTTATAGACATAGGGCGGAGGAGGTGATGGTGAGGGAGGTGGAGGCGATTTATAAATATAAGGAGGTGGAAGACACGGTGAGGGTGGTGGTGGTGGAGATTTATAGACATAGGGTGGAGGAGGTGACGGTCGTGAGGGAGGGGACTTGTAAATGTAAGGTGGAGGGGGTGATGGAGAAGGTGGTGGCGGTGATTTGTAAACATAAGGTAGAGGTGGCGATGACGATGGTGGGGGAGGTGATTTGTAAATGTACGGTGGTGGATGAAATGGTGAAGGACGAGGTGATTTGTAAAAATTAAAGTTAATAATAAAAAGATAATAAAAGAAAGGCATCAAAGGTACCTCTTGGGTCACCCCTGTTTTTTGTTTCTTCTCTCTTGGTTATTTATTTAATTATTTGCTTCATTTCTTTGTTATTTATTATTTTTATTTTCACTAATTGTTGTTACTTATAAAAAAAAATTATTTTTTTGTTTTCTATTTTTTATTCTTAATTTTATATTTGTTTTTATACTTTTAATCTGTGGAACTGTGCATTTATATTTTATACAGCCTATAGGAGTGGTGGTTGCTGATTCACATGAAAATGCAAAAACAGCAGCAAGAAAAGTTCTTATTGAGTACGAAGAGCTCCCCTCTACCTTAAAAATACAGGTTGCCATTAATGCCGAAAGTTTCCATCCTAACACGGAGAAATGTTTGAGAAAAGGGAATGTGGACCTTTGTTTTCAATCTGGTCAGTGTGACAAGATCATAGAAGGGGATGTTCAAGTGGGAGGTCAGGAACATTTTTACTTGGAGCCACAGGGCAGTATGATATGGACTGTGGATGGTGGCAACGAAGTTCATATGATCTCATCCACTCAAGTAAACAAGCTTGTCACCCCTATTTCATATAATGTGGACCATTTATCGATTTAGATTAGCTGTATTTTTAATGTAAATTGAAATATCGTATGAATTCCACCCCGGTTGGCGATATTTAGCTGCTTTACTATGAATTATGTATTCATTCAGCCTTCTAATATATGCAGGTTATCATGCACTCGTCCGCCTTGACGAATGTGCATTTTTAGGACGATCAGTAATATTAATGTGCATGGTACTGGATTCGACCCACATACGTACGCTTTGAAAGGAAAACAGAATATTAATCTCGACGTTCTCAGTAACAAAAATATAAGGAATAATTAGATTTAGTACTGATGCAAGCAAAATAGCAATGAGATCGATACATTATATAGAATTGATCCTTTCAGGACTTGACCACATTGATCCGCGCTTACATTACTTATAATGGAAGAAAATCACAGAGGATCACGTTTCAGGCCCTTATTCCACATAAGGACTCTTGTTCAATCAAAACAACAAACAAAAAATTACAACACTGAATATACCATACATAAAATCCAAGCTGGAAAGTGATTATTCGTGTAACAATTCAAATTGATTCAGAGGTTTGAATATTGAAGTTTAATAGCCCTTTGGCGGTGGTGGTGATTTGTAATAATATGGGACTGGGGAAGACTTGGATGGTGGAGGAGGTGATTTACGCAGGTATGGTGGATGTGGCCAGTGAGATGCGGGAGGAGGAGACTTGGACGGTGGATAAGGTGACTTATGGAAGTATGGAGGATGTCGCCAATGGGTTGGAGGTGGAGGAGACTTGTAGTGGTATGGAGGATGTGGGAATCGAGATGGGGGTGGTAGTGATTTGTACATATACGGAGGTGGAGGTGATGGAGGTGGTGGTGACTTGTAAATATATGGAGGTGGAGGTGATGGAGATGGTGGTGGTGGTGATTTATATATGTAAGGAGGTGGAGGAGAAGGTGAGGGTGGTGGTGGAGATTTATAGACGTAGGGCGGAGGAGGTGATAGTGAGGGAGGTGGAGGCGATTTATAAACATAAGGAGGTGGAGGAGACGGTGAGGGCGGTGGTGGAGATTTATAGACGTAGGGTGGAGGAGGTGATGGTGAGGGAGGTGGAGGTGACTTATAAACATATGGAGGAGGAGGTGATGGAGATGGTGGAGGAGGGGACTTGTAAATGTAAGGAGGAGGGGGTGATGGAGAAGGTGGTGGTGGTGATTTGTAAATGTATGGTGGTGGTGGAGATGGTGAAGGAGGAGGAGGTGACTTATAGACATTAGGTGTTGGGGGTGATGGAGATGGAGGTGGGGGTGATTTATAGACATACGGGGGTGGAGGAGAAGGAGATGGGGGAGGTGGAGACTTGTAAACATAAGGAGGAGGTGGTGATGAAGAAGGTGGTGGGGGAGGAGGCGACTTATAGTAATACGGTGGGTGGCCTCCATGCTTTGGTGGCAATGGTGGTAAGTGTTTATGATGCGGTGGCGGTGGAGAAGCATAAACGTAAGGCTTATGAGTGGCAGCCACACTAGTGGCTATGAGGCAAAAAACCAGAGCAGAAAGTAGTCGAGGCCGATGCCCCGGGTGGTGGCTTGAAGTACCCATTGCACTAGCAATTGATCACCTCTAATGCTGAAAGATGTGTCCGGAGAGAGCTTGCATTGTACCAAAGAATGCTAACCCCTTTATATAGTAAGCTCTACAATCATTCTTGAAAACGATAGATTTGTTTATTCCCCAAAAACAGGCTGTATTTATGCTTTAAATATTAATATCCCAAATCTCACAATAATTGGAAAACTTCAAAAAGTCAAATTCATACATCTTATTAATTTATAGTTAGTTCTGTCCACATGACATGATCGATCTTGTGTGTAAGGTGCTGTATGGCTTGAAAATTGCTTTTGGCAATATAATTTAGAATTTAGAAGCACGTTGTTCTATCCAATTAAATTGATCAAGCTCTATGATCAGGGAAGAAAGGAGGAATATTGAGATCGAGGGGGTATGAAAGGCACAAAAGTCAAACTACGATCGAGCTAGCTAGCTAGCAAGCAATAAAGAGAGAGACCAGTGTTGGAAGCTGCCAGCAATGTTCCAATATATATATTTTTGTTCCAATATACGACTACTGCGATTTGGCAGTTCATTAAACTCAACGTATATGCGCGTGTTAGGTAGCATTTTTTTTGTGAATATATTATAAGTTTTCCTTCTTCCAAGCGACGGTGCAATATTTATAATGTTTATGTGGATTACTATCCCCTCAACAGAATTGTTACCGCATGTTACAAAAATAAATTTATAACTTGACGTAATCTAATTTTTACCGCATCCTCAAGGTCGATGTATACAAACTCCACCTGCATGCCAATTCTCATTTGCCAATCTACTGGTACAAAATGAAGCCAATGCAAAATGACCGGCACACGAGGCTCACGCATGGACTTCACCCCTGGTTGGACCTTAAAGTCTTTAGCGACTCACTCTCTCTGCACCAGTGAAACCGGCATCCTCAGATCCGTTAGATCTTACCCATCCCATCCCAACACCTCGTGTAAGAGAAATTATTCTTAGTTTCACTTATTAATTTTTTATTTTATTTTATTCTAGCATCAATTTGTAAAGCCTAATGATAAAACTAGTAGTATTTACGACATTATTCATTATAATCAATACAACTACTTGCATACATGATATATGTATATTTAAAAAAAGAAATCATGATCACTTCATGCAAGTAATTAAAAAAATGCTTATAACTAGGATTCAACCCAAAATCAACACGATATCTTAAGTACCTAATTAAATATGCGTTCAAAAGTAATTATAAATCAACCCTTGACCGCAGCTAGCTAGCTAGCTGTACATGATGAGCCCACACGTTCCTAGATATATACCTTATCAGTTCAGGTAACATGTCTTCTTCCTCCCTTGACAATCTCAATCTGCATCCATTGAAGATATATCGATAAAACAAAGAGTACCGCTCATCCATAAAAATAATTATATAAAACAATTTTAATTGAAATGATTTCATCTGATCTGTTAGATCTACTTTATTGTAACTTTGAGACAACATCACATCAGCCAGACTGAGTACTGAAATGATTAAATCTCAACGTTTATCTTATTTTGATTATTGTGCTATATATGATAACTTTGAATTATCTTAAGAGTTTGTTTAGCATTTTGCATTTAGTCTTATCCTCCTCATTTAAATCCACACTCTACATAAAGTCTACATTCCTTCTAAAGAAGTAATCACAAGTTATATATATATATATATATATACACACTTGGAAAATGATTGATCTGCCGTAGTAATAGTTCTACGTACATTTAATATTTATTTCGAAGAAATTTTGAATATTCATCTTAATTAATTAATTTTTCTGTTTTTCTTTCTTGAGTTATTTTTAGTTTAATCCGATCGAGCTGTATGAGTACTGTTATTGCTTGGAAGGCTTTCAATTCTTCTTTTAAGTGTTGATGATCGGCTGAGAAAGGTGAGCTAGCTGTATGATAACTGGAGATCAGAATGAAATTAGGCTGCAATTGTAAGCTAATAATAACTTGCACGACATGATGATGCACCCACCAATTCATCATTTCATCACGCTAATTGTAGATTTATTAAGGTTTCACCCTTTGAGGCAAGTTTATTAATTATTACATGTCAAATTTTGATTGGTTGCCATATTTTTTTAAACAAAGTTATAATATTATGAGGAATACAAGCACGGTCAATAACTAGTACATGTAAATGACCTCGTGTTTGACGTGGCAATATATTTCATTCCAAATAATTGCAAAAGGTTCTAAATTCAATGAGTTAATTGCTTAAATTAAAAAACTATGGAGTTTTTTGTGAGAGGGATTGTGTTAACCAAATATAGTTATGGGTTGTATAAGAATTTTATTTTTTTTTTTTTTGAAAAAAAATAGAATCTACTATTAAAAAATTGATTACAACTAAAGCCTAACTTCTTCTTTTTTCTTCTTCACAAAAAGTAAGTGATAGATTTTGCAGAGAAAATTAGTTGCAATCACAAAGGTCAGAAAGAATTTTTTCTTTTCTTTTTTCTTTTTATAATTTCAACTATTCCTAAAAAATTTTATTTATTATCAGTTATTTCTCATAATATTAACTATTTTTTATTAAAATAATTTATTTTCATCTTAAATAATTTATAATAAATATTTATTTTTTCTATATATATATAGTTACTACCAAATTAGATTTCCAAGATTCAAAGGCGGCATGAGCTAAGACTACTAGCTCTGATGGCCATTAATGAAGCAGCCAAATCGAAAAAAGACGAATTTCTCAGGAAAAATAAACACAACTTGAGGGAATTATCAAAGAATATCATAGCCTAGCCTAGCTATATAATGCTTGGACCTACACCAGTCTGGAACTTCACTGCACTAGCTCCTAATTTGCCTGATTTTTATGTCGTAAAGACTCGATCCGGCAATCACTCTTAATTACGTATTGATTCACTCACAAGTCAACAAGTTGTATAGACTCCCTAGCTCATGAATAGATGGTCATGATCATAAAAGCCAGGAGAAAAGGTAATTAATGTTGAATATAAGATGATGATCATCATCATCATCATTCTGCTACAATCTCCTCATGTATTTATGATACATCAAGAACTCCAAGACTTTTGTCTAAATTCTCATCCATAGATTTAGATTAATCTCAAGAGTTGGCGCATAAAGCGGTGCTCATACTACTTATTTATTGAACATTTAATACTTTTCGAGAAATTCATACAGACAGTTATAAATGTTTTGTGGGCCTAGTTTATATATTTAGATCTGCTTCATTTTTATATAATTCTTATTATCTTTCCTATCTATATATATATATATATATATATATATATATATATATATATATTTAATGACAATAAATTAAATCATTTAGGTTTAAAATCATTAGAAAGATCATGGCATGAAAATTGGCAATAAATACTATATAAATTAATGGAAATTTTAATAGTATAGACCCTTCATGTCATCTTCTTTCCTTTACGTCTAATAATTTATTATAGTTAGTAGTGAAAAATTAAGGTCAAATTCAAACAACTACTCTACTATCAAGTATGAAATAAGACTTAAAAATATAATAAAATTAAAATTAATAATTTTTCCCGCACATTACGGTGCACCAGTAGTGTCTATTTGAGTTAACACTACAATGATTCTTTTATAAAAGATTTTCTTTTTCATCAAACAGAAACTATAAATCATTGCATCAGTTGTACTCCTATTTGACTTGGAAGCAAATCAAACTCATTCAAGTCAAATGAAATAATTATACAAACCACAAACTCTAAAACACCAAAAAAAAAAATCATTTATAAGCCATATCTATCTCCAACCAAGCAACCTTTCATCTATATTGAAAATTCAAAAGGAGTACTAGGGATTCCCAAGATATACTCTTAGCTCCCAATTTTGATTTATATTGAGCTTAGAACCCATGACTTCACTCTCTCATTTGTTGCTATAAACGAACAGAGAAGTGCTTCAGCCATAAAGAGATTTCATAAAAGTAAACTCACAAACTGATATTACTTCATGTGATACATTAAATCCATTTTATAATAAAAATAGCTTTACAATATAACGTTACCATATCAAATCACATCAGTTTATTTATTTACTTTTATAAAAAGAAAATTGGTTAAAGCATTTCAAAAACGAAAGAAATACCAATCGATCTACAATTCAACCAACAGAATATCTTACGCTTAGCCAATATGTGTGGATAAATATGAAAAATGCTTGGGATTCCGCTGGAGCACCCGCTCCAATTTTTTTTTAATTTTTTTTTTTTTTTACTTAGTGCTTAAGAAAGTATTGTTTAATAATATTGTGAATTTTTTTCTTTTTTTTAAGAATATTTAAAAGTGTTAAAAAATGATTTGAAAACAAAAAACTTAAGTTTTTTTCACATCATTTTTTTAACACTTTTAAATATTTTTAAAAAAAGAAAAAATTTATAATATTATTAAACAACACTTTCTTAATCACTAAAAAATTGAAAAAAAAATATATTAAAAAAAAAAAAAAAGAAGGAGGAGGAGGAAGCTGGAGCTCCCAATGGAACTCCTAGCATTGCCCATAAATATTCTCTAATTCTTGTCGCGAAAACCTTAACAGCCCAACATAAGGAACCATATATCATGGTCCACCCTTACCGCAATCAGGTTATTTGCTGGCCCAGGCCTGGTCCTGGTCCTGCGCCTGACCCACCAATCACACCTCCCTAGCTCTAACCAACTGGACATATCTCTTCCTCTTAATTAAGCGTCTTGTTTCACTTTTATTAGTCTTTGTTCATCTTTTTCATTTTGTCAGCAAATCTCTGGTGATCGAGCAATTTTATTTTTTAAATGATACTTTGCCATTTGAGTTTTTCCTCTTAATTTGACTGTTCATATATTTTATATTATTTTTAAATTTTTTTTCTTAATAATTAATGAAGTAATTATTAGTGTAATGTATTGATTTTTTTAAAAAAATATTTAAATATGTTTAAAAAATATTTGAAAGAAGAAGGAAAAAAAGTAAAATTTACACTAGGGACACGCCCAAAGGTCAAAGCCGAGCGAACGGCCTAGTAGCAGCACTTTTTTTTTATTATTATTCATGAGCAAGTAATAATTATGATGAAGTAGCACCTGTTAACCTGATCTCTAGATGTATTTGTTTTGGGATCTACCAGTGCATTTTCCAGCAACCAGCTTCTTGCTCATGATACAATTGGTATGCGATCTCGAGGATTGACATGAATGCAGTGTCCCTGCATGCACTTTCTCCCTACCAGTCTCTTGGTGATGCAGGAGAATCTGAGTCAGATGATGCTGAGTTGTCAGACTACACATTGACTGCGCTGAAATATCTTGAGGTGGCAGATCAGCGCATAGAAAACAGGAAATCGTGATCTTTCTTTGATTGGGACAGTTTTGAGCACGTTTCGGTGTTTTAGTCATAATTTTGACTACGGGTATCAGAATCGCACATATAACCCCAATTCGGAAAGTTCTTTTCGGCGCGCACGTCATAGGCACCCATGTTAGACCCCCACGTAAAATCGCCTCCAAAGGAGCCACCCATGTCCTAGCCATGTCCGGGAGATACCCCTTGATCATGCCACAAGCATGCCTTGGCCCATGTCTTGTCACACACGGGGCGCCCAGCATGCTCTTGGACCGGCCACATGCATGCCTTGGCCCGTGCCTTGACAAGCACGGGGCGCCCAGCATGCAATTCGTGTGCGCGCGGCACCTCGACCCCAGCGAGGTTAGTGGCCATGCGCAGCCCAGCACATGGCCAGGCATGCGCATGCCCATGCACCGCGCGGCCCTGCGCATGCGCGCAGGCCGCATGGCTCAGCGCGCGCACGCAGGCCACACGGCCCTGCGCATGCGCGCAGGCCGCATGGCCTTGCGCCTGCACGCAGGCCGCATGGCCTTGCGCCTGCACGCAGGCCGCATGGCCCTACGCATGCGGGTAAGCCGCATGGCCCCGCATGCCCATGCAGGCCGCACGGCCCCGCACGCCCATGCAGGCCGCACGGCCCCGCACGCCCACACAGGCCACATGGCCCCGCTTGCCCACGTAGGCCACACAGCCCTGCGCACCCAGCCAGACCACATGGCCGTGCGCACGCCCATGCGCACAGCCATGCGCACGCCTGAGCACCCGCAACCGACCATGCCCCCAGCCGCATGGCTCTCCTGCCGCACACCAGTGAGGTTAGTGGCATGCCATCCAGCGCACGGGCCCAGCCCGTGCCATGCAGAGCAGGCCAGTGGCATGCCCACCAGGCATGCCATCCAGTGCACGGCTCCAGCCCGTGCTATGCAGAGCAGGTCAGTGGCATGCCCACCAGGCATGCCATCTAGCGCATGGCTCCAGCTCATGCCTTGCAGCAGGCTCACATGGCTAGCCACCACCAGCAGGCCGAACATGGCACCATGCCATGCCCACCAGCCGGCCCATGCATGGCACCATGCCATACACCATAGCCAGCCATGCCGAGCCACTTAGCCATGGACCAGACCGAGGACCACCATGCACCACCCTAGCCGACCATTGGCTCATGCATGCCACGGCCTAGTGGTCCATGCCACTATCTTCATTTATGTCATTTAATTATTTATTTTACTTTAATTTTTTTTATTTCAAAGGGGCCTTTTGGGGGTTTCCAAGTTGTAACCTTATAAATAGGACCCTTAGTCATTTCTTTCACATCTTTTGACAATAGCCTTTGTGGACTACTTTGTTCTTGAGATCACTATCGGTGCCTAGCACTTGGGCTTTTTGGGGTGCAATTCGTGAATCCCTAAGGAGAGGATCACACTTTGCAATTCGTGAATAAGTGTGATCCATTCTATCTATCTTATGAGTATTTTCCATTTATTCTCTTGTTCTCCATTTATTGCTTATTGATCTTGATATTTATGTGCATTGTTCATACTTTGTTCATAAGTGTTCTTGAGTGATTCGGCCAACAAGTGTGTTCCATAGCCCATTTGATCTTCTTTCCAACCACATACTCGACCAACACTTATTTGCCCTACTTACCATATTCGGCCATCACTACCAAAAACACCCTTCATCCAATCCATTCCCTCCCTAGCTGAGATACACTTTCCATACAAGATTCAAATTCAAATTTCGGCTCCTTGCCTCATTTGAATTGGTCTAACCGCCCATACCACTTTCCAAACTAGAGTTTCCATATTGGAAACCCTAGTTGACCCTCTTGGATCCCCTTGGCCGGCCATCACCCTAATCCAAAACACATCCCAAGTTTTTAGGAAACTTTCCTAAAAACACTCACCTACTCCATTCGGCCAAGCCTTGGCCGCCCACCACATTTGCCCTAGCTCCAAACCCTGATCATCTCATCACCCAAAACCCTAGCCGTCCATCATCACTCATCCAAACCCTAAACCCTAATGCAAGTGGCGCCAACCCTAGCTCACCCTAGTGCCGTGCACCACTCCCCATTGTGATCTCACACTTAGCCATTTTTCCCACTTCCCATACACTTCCAATTAACCTAAACACTAACCTCACCTTACCCAAAGTGCCACCATAGCCAACCTTGAGCGTGAACCAAGCAAGTGAAGGACTTGGAGTCGGTCAACCAAAGGAGCCTATTGCCGAAGAGGACTTAGTGTTTAGGGACTTGACCGGGGTCCCTAACAACCCAGCTATGCTCGGTGTGCATCATTTTTTAGGCCAAATTATACTGTTTTCCCCTTCAATTTCCTAGTTTTAGTTATTTTTTACCTTTTATGGTAATATTTCATTTACTGTTTTGGAAGTGATTCTGAACTCGATTTGGGCCAGATTTTTGAAAGATTACATCTTTTATTATGTATTTAATTTTAGCATTATTATGGGGATTTTGCTATTTTTGGTAAAATTCTAATACAATCGATTTTCAACTATTACAGCCCGACTTGTGGGTTGATTTTGATTATTCTCGAATATTGATAATTTGAATTGACATCAGAGACGTTTTCTCTGTGTTCTTGGGCGAATCTCTTATTTTCTTTTCTGTGAATTATCTGTTGAAACTAGCTTGCAAAAAAATCACTATTTTGTCCGGCGTCACTTGGTCTACACAGAAAGAACTAGAAACCCCATTGCTCTCTGAATTGTTTGAGAGCAATTGCAATAAACTAAAAGTCTGAAATAAATCTTTACAATATTTGTTCATCAAACTCAAGAGTTTTAGAATACAATTTAAAAATAGAATATAAAGGGAATATGATAAGGAGTTCTCAGAGCAGTGCAGGAACTTAGTATGGTGAATATGGAGACTGAAAAATAGTCATTCTGTTCGGATGTGTGTTCTGGTAAAGAAGTCAATTGGAAGTAGAGAATTTCCAAAACCAGAACAAATTTTCCTTCTATTTCGAGTGTTAGTTTCACCAACTATACAGCATTTGTTTGCCATTGAACCCCATGCGCCCCCTTTCTTCTTTCTTATGCATCATAATAGTAGGCAAGATGATGAAGAACTCTCATCATGGAAAAATAGCTATGCATAAAAATTTCTCTCCTACTCAAAATCTTATGTATTTGCCTATGAGAAGTAGCGGCTGCTGCTCAGTTGAACCAGCATTTTCATGGGTTTTGGAGAATGTCACAAGTGAACTGTCTGGACAGCTTGGGACACACACATCCTCTCTTCCGGGTTGTTCAAAATTCCTCTTATTGATCGTTCTTTGCTCCAATTCAGCATTGCTTACGGGAACACCATTCTCAAGGATTAGAAGCATTTCCACCATTGTTGACAGCAGGACAGAAACTGAAGCACAACCATTGTTGAAAGCTCATTAGCCGAAAAAGAAAAAAGGGGAAAGCTTCATGATAATGCAAGCATGATACTTACAATCTCAACTTAACAAAGCAAGCCCTTGAATTGCAGCATTATACCTCTCCGCAGCATCTTTATCAACCAGTTCCAGTATGCGTGCCTATACAGAGAGATTTAGAAGAAAACATAAATAAACATGCATGCAGGCCAACAAGAAGGTAAGAAAATTCAAGAGAACATCCAGAGAAGCCAATGCAAACCTGCAAGAATGACTTCAATAGGATAACCAGAATCGACCCGTAGTCAAAGGCAGATACCATCCCGAGTTTCTGCTCCGTGTTCCTAATGGCGGCATTAGTCGCCAGGATTAAAGCATCATGTTTGCAAAACTGCCACACTTGACAGAATGAGAGACCAGAAGGCTACAAGAACACCTAACATCAATAAAAATAGTTTACCATCTAAAATGGGCATACCCACCTCTAAAGCCAGATTAATTCTGTGCTTATTGATTGCCATTGTTATGGTTGCGTCCGTATCTGCTTCCTCCAGAATGCTAACTATGGTACAAATTTCAGCCCTAGCTCTATCGCTCTCAGAATCACCCTCCTGACCCAAAAGTTCAGTTTTCCGACAAAACAAGAGGTTGTCTAAACTCTGCGAGACGTACCCTGGATTTCGTTTCCTTTTCTCAACTTCTTCACCACAGATTATCTGAACATTCACTACTGCTTCGTCTTTCAGCAACATATCGCTTTTTTCCCGGCACAGCCTCCGCAGACGCTGAAGTTCGGTCCTAAGGATCTGGAATAACTCCATTCCTGAACTTTTTGCAGTTTCTTTCAGATTAGTCCATGCCTTTAAATGATCCTCAATTGCAGGACCTTCCTTGCATAACCAACGTACAAAAGCATCAGCATCAACCTCTTCTACAGAAGAGGTCCTTTCAGTTATATCATCAGCCGTCACATCAATATCTCCTCCCAAGAATCGCTCCAAAAGGAGACTAGAGCAGAAATCAGTCCTCTCTTGCACGCTAACTATTTTCCAAGAATTCTCAGAAAGACAACGCACTGAGCAAGCACTACCCAGATTTGTTAACCATCGGAAAACCTCTTGAAGCTCTGAGGCTTCCAGAAGTAATATCGACTGGAGAGTCTGGTGCACCACATGTTCCTTAGGTATCGAGGTCCTAAAGCGTTTTTGCAGCATTTTTGTTGTTAAAGCTTGCAACATTTTGAGATGATATGGGGCGAAACAATCAATTCCAATCATCAATTGCAGGAAAGAACGAATTCTTTTAAGGATTTCAATGCGCTTCTTATCTTGACAAAATACTTCCTTGCCTATGTGTGAAATAGACGACAGATTTCTCACAATCTTGTCGGCTGAACGAGAATTCACGGGTCCCCAATCCCCGGATGCTACCATTTGAACGAACTCTCTAGGAAGTCCTTGCGGCAAAAGGCCTCGTTCATACTCGGACAGACCTCCACAATGCGCATTGTTAATGTGCTCCAGGTTCGATTTATCATCCCAAGACCTCGCTCCGCAGCAACAACACAGCCAAAACTTCCATTTCTTCGTCCCCTTAGCGAGTTCTATGGCTTCCTTCAAGACTTGCTTCGCTGTTTTCAAGTTATTCTTGTCCAAATGAGCTTCAAGTTCTTGGATTCCTATATTAAAGAATTCCATTCGTTTTTCATGACTCGTGGTGTTTTCCCAGTAAGTCCTAACTCGAGCCCTCATTTCTACGTCAGGCAGGACATTCTTGAGAGCCCCGCGGGGCTGTCGTTTTACCGAGAACCCCTCAAAGATCTCCTTCTTTTTCCGTTCTAGAACCTCCAACTCGCTCTTTTTTCCCGGCCAGTTACAATCCCCAAGAGAAAGGATCCTGTCCGCGGATGCCTCAACGAGAGATGCGAGCTGCAGTCTCGCAATATCAATTTCCAAGGCTTCGATATCTTCAACGGGTTCCCTGGGTATGCTTATCATTAACCCGCGCAAGCATTCCTTGATGACGGCTTTGTACTCTAAAACGGTGGCTGTATGCTCGGCAATTTGGAAGAGCGCGGTGGCGTATAAGAGGGCGAGGCAGGGGGACATCGGGGCAAGCAATACGGCTATGGAGGCGGAATTGGAAGCTCTGTCCAGGTGTTGGAGTTTGGGGTGATAGGAGCAAAGTTGGTCGTCGAATCGAGAAGCAAGTTCGGAGTGAATTCGGCTTCGGGTGGTGTGGTAAAGAACGCAGCCCGGATTCTGGGAAATGGAGTCTTCGACGTCTCTCAATCTTCTGTAGAGTTCTTCAGGAGAATGCATCGTGACTACCGGAAGAGCATGACAATCCGTCGTCTGGATCGGCCTCATCTTACGTAATTCTTGTTGATCTTGTGACAATTGTAAAGAGGATAATGCATGCAAAATTATCGAAGCGTACGTAAAACTGATAGGGCCTGTGGTGCCTGAACCTCAGGGCTCAACGTCGTTGAAGACCAAGAGGAAAAATACAGAATCACTCTGTAAATTGGAATCTCTCCAACACAAAACAAGTTCAAACTTGATAAAAAAAAATGGTCACGGCCTTTCTATTCCGGTTCGACTTTATTTATAGGATTACGGTGATAGTAATAAACTTGGAAACAAATTCAGAAAGAACTAAAAAATAGCAAGAATTCAAAATAAATAAGATCAACACGAATGCAGAAATCAATCGGATAACTTCTTCTTTGATAGTCTTCTTTGAAAAATAATCTCCAGTCCCGCATGGTCTCCACTCACCTTGGATTATGGAGCTGATCTTCATTTGTCTTTATCACGGAACATTCTTTACGGAACAACCTCCGTATTTGCATCAGCCTGGGTATCGAAGTGGCTGGTATACATTGGAAGCTGTAACCTGTATTCTAACTAATTTCACTTTCTTGCATGGTTTTTCTTTTTCTTGCCAAGAAAAAGAGGAACAGGTGCTATTAACATATAAATTATATAATAAAATTTATCCTTCCCATCAGTTTAAACTTTTAAGATAAGTAGTGATTTCTTATAATATTAGAGTAAAAGTCTTTAAATTCTGACTCTATACTCTATCTATTTAATTAAATATTTTACGTATTTGATTCATTATACAACTTTTCAATAATTTAAACTTTTAAGACAAATTGTAATTTCACAAGTACTTAGCATTTTAATCTTTTTACGTAGCTTCGTGCTTTTGCTTTCAGAGATTGGACTGATTTGTAATCATGAACTTGAATGGTTAGCCCCAAACAGCACAAGAGTTCCAAAATCACTGCATGCTGGCCATGGGTTTTTAAGTACAATAGTTTTTCATTTGGATAAAGAAACGTGAAATTCTGTTTTGATGCAATATCCAGAAATATTATACTAAAGAACAAACTTCAATGCATGACATTCAAAACTTATGCACGTGCGGTAGAGTTGTAACGGGTGTTAGCCTCTGCATTCCCTTTTCTCAAATAATATTAGATACAATTATAGAAGAAAAATATTACTTGAATTGATAAAAGTGATTGATTAAATTTTTATTTATTTATTTATTTATTTAATAAGTAATTATTAGTTAATAAGTATTTTTTAATTTTTTAAAATATGTAAAAATTATTAAAAAAAAAAGAAGAATACATTTACACTTATCGAATCAAATTTCATTGGTCTCAATAGCATTACCTATTATAGAATATGCAAACTTCACGCAATACATTTAAAAACAAAACAAGACAAAAAAAAGTAGTTCATCACAAAAAGTAAAATTTTTTATTTATTATTATTTTAAAGAGATTACATGAAACTTACGCATTTTACGAGTTTTTTCTGGCTGGCCTGCATTGTATGTACTATATGAAGGACCCGCTGCTCCATCATTTTTGAAGTTAAGCTGTGCTAAAAGGCCCTCAACATTCAACAATTATTGATTCGTGATATTGTCAGAAGTTCTATACAATGGTTGGAATCTCCTGCACACTTTTGACATTAAGGATACAGCTTCTACATTATGAATTGAAGACACAGATGGAAGAGAAAAAGTTATTTACACTGGACTAACAGAATATTATTTGTGATAAAATTGAGATTATGGTTCTCAACAACTTAAATTAGATTTTTATTTATGGAATAAAACCTAATAAATTAGACTGCATTTCAAAACTTTTTGTTGAAGTCCCAATAGACAGCGCGGAAATTATTTTTTTTTTCTTTGTACTTTTGGTGAAGGGGGTTTTGAATCCAAGACCTCCATTTTGGAGATTAGGGATTTATGTCAATCAGGCCACTGACCTTTGGCACGGTGCAGAAATGTTTTATTCCGCTTATAAATGAAAATCATCATGATTCCAACCAAGAAAATACAATTTGGTCTGGGGGCTTATTATGTGCACCTCGTGAGAAACATGGAAATTTGACACTCAAGTTTATACTCTACAAATAAATACAAAATAAAAAAAAAAGACAGAGGAATACCAAAATGCATCTTCCAATAAATGTACTACTAATTAATACCAACCTGCAATATTCAGGACAGGATCATTGGCATAAAAAGAAAATGTACATTTCCAGAAGAGAAAACCCTGAAGAACCCCTGGTAAAAGACCTGTAACGCCAACTGATTTGAACCTCATCCTGTTGCAGATATGAATCAAACCGTTGGATTGCTCACCACCCCAATCTGCAACTTTGTGTCAACTACCAGGCAGTTTACCAGGTGCTATAACACCAGCAAACCATTTTTCAATAGACGTCCAATTTCTTTGGATCTTCAGTACAACTTAAATGATGAACTGGCCTTCCATTCAAATGCCGCAACACATGATTTGATTTTGTTTCGATCCTAATTTTTGGTGAAATTCCAGCTTCTTAAAAATTATATCTGACATTCCATGTTCAAGACCTGCCGTGAATGCATGCAGAGACAACAATGAGCCTAATTTTCATGAACAAAAAGGAGGGAGAAAAATGAACTTGAACGATAAAAGATATGGCTCAGAAAGACAAAAAATAAAAATAGAAGAAACGATAGAGGATATGGAGAACCTGTGCTGGAGTTTGACAAATAACACCCTAGGATATATCTCATCCCTTCTAGGGGCAGAAAAGCAACAAGCTTCCAGGTTTTATATCACAACCTTTGAGCCACAAAATCAGAGCAGGAGCTGTTTAGGACGCAGCATTGCTGTTACAAAAAACCACAAGCCTTTCTCTGAAAAGTCTTGGACAATTACTCTTATATCAGTTAAAATAGGAAATGTGGTAACTTAGCATACGAGGTTCACAAACAGCTGCAATCATGCAACACAATACTTTCCAGATATAAAAGGCATCTGACTAAAAAGTAAGCCTCGCAAAGCCTCCCGGTGAGTTTAACACTTGGGAAAAGAATGTAACTGAGATGGAGCTCACCATCAACATAGTGCAAACTTTGGTGCAAGGGCTAATTAACAATTGAATCGTGCTCATAAAGTCACTACAATTAAGCTCAAAGATTAGCGAATGCCAATTGTTCAATAGAAATGACCCTTAGGTTAAAAGGGGTAGTTCTTCATTCAAGTAGCCAAGGCCATACCTTTTCCATATCTCATCCCCTTCCACAACCTTCCCAACATTTCTATCCAGTTGCAACACCAACCTAACCAGAGCTTATAGAATATAGATACCATTTTTGGAGAAATATATTGGAGGGAAGAGGATGGTGTTTAATCTATGCCACAAAATCACTGAATAATGCAAGCATGCTGCCTCTGAACACCAAACTCTCTCTAAATCCCAAAAATCCAGGCTAGGTCCGACAAAATTATGATGAGTCCAGCATCCATAAACAGCCTTTACTAGCAACTACTCATCTGCTTCCTTACAGCAGTATATAACAACATCAAAAGTCATGGTTGATTGACATTATCGAATCGGTTGAGGAAAAGCAAAAGGAAACCGAAGTCCTGATCATTTAATTGGTCACATAAGAGTTGCAATGTCAAAAAAGTCTCAGCACCCCCTTCCCCTCCACCCACCACACAGAAAAAGTGGAAGACAAAAAAATAGAAAAAAAAAATTAAGATCCAGCAAAACTGAAAACAGGAACATGCAGCAGACATGTATTTATCTCACACTAAATGAGAACTTAATGAATCATAAAAATCCAAACTTTAAATACCAATACATAACTCCAATCAGATCTCTCGTCTAGATAATTTCTGTTTGATGAAAGGCATATAATAAGAGAGGAGGACTGACCTGCTCATTCAGATTTGCTTGCCAACTTCGGCGCTACAGAGGAATTAAAGTTTCACGATATGCATCCAGCTAGCTCCGATTGTCTTGTTAAGTGAACTAAACATTCATAAATCTGTTCAGATTGAGGGTGTGATTTATCCCGAACAATAAATTCGTAGGCAATGCCATTCACCTCAATCGAGCTACAACCTGGAGTCTTCTCCACTCCTCTCCTTATCATCATCTTCCTCACCTTCCTAGCCTCTTCAAACTTATTTGCTTCTCCATACATATTTGCAAGTAAAACATAAATTCCACTGTCATCAGGATCCAACTCAAGAAGCTTTGAAGCTGCCCGTTCTCCCATCGTAACATTTCCATGCATACGACAAGCAAAGAACAATGCACCCCATACAACTGCGTCTGCCTCCATTGGCATGCATTTAATAAGCTGTTCTGCCTCTTCTAGAAAACCGGCCCGACCTAGAAGGTCCACCATGCAGGAGGAGTGTTTGAGCTTGGGAATAACATTGAATATAGAGCTCATTTGAGCAAAATACTTCCGACCCTCTTCCACCAAACCTCCATGACAACAAGCAGATAAGACCCCAAGAAAGGTGATCTCATCTGGAAGCAGCCCAATGTCAATCATTTCCTCAAAGTAAGAGAGAGCAACATGTGCATTCCCATGAAGAGCTAAGCCACAGATAATGGCTGTCCAAGTCAGTGAGTTTCTCTGTGGCATCTCCTGGAAAACCCCGAGAGCCTTTTTGATGTTCCCACACTTGGCATACATGTCAACTAGTGCAGTTCCCAAGGCAACATTCAAAAAGAGATTGTGTTTTTCTATGTAATGGTGGATCCAGATTCCAACATCAAGCGCTCCAAGTTGTGAGCATGCAGATAAACAGTTAACCATGGTCACCTCATCAGGCTTGATATTACTAGCCTGCATTTCATGAAACAAAGTCAAAGCTTCCTTGCTGCGCTTGGCCTGAACATAACCACCAATTAGTGCATTCCACGGAACAACATCCTTTTCTGGCATCTCATAGAAAAGCTTCCGCGCAATATCCAGAAACCCAGTTTTGGCATAGCCCACGATCATAGTAGTCCAAGAGACAATTGTTCTCTTTGTCATGCTATCAAATATTGCTTGTGCCTCCTCAAGACTCCCACATTTCATATACATATCCATGAGCGCATTAGAAAGTTTAAGTGTAAAATTCAACCCATTTTTTTCAATATACCGATGAAATTCTCTCCCATAATTCAGATCTGCTAGCTGGGAACATGAAGAAACCACCCCAATCATCGTAACCTCATCCGGCTTCACTCTTTCCAATTCCATTTCTCGATAGAGACTTAATGCCTCACCTGCCAACCCACTTCTAACATACCCATTAATTAAAGAATTCCAAGAAACCAAATCTCTTACACGACCTTTATCAAACACCTTACGTGCTGTACCCAATTCTCCACATGAAACTAACAGATGAATCACCGAATTGTGCACATATATATCCAAAGCAAAACCCAACTTTAATACATGACCGATAATCTGACTTCCCATCAATTGCAAGGATAAACTAGCACAAACTTTAAGCAACAAAGGGTAAGTATAATTATCCGGTCTCGACCCTTCATTTCGCAACATTTCCTTGTACAACATAACAGCTTCTTCAGGGCTTTCGCTTTCCGAATACCCTCTAATAGCAACGTTCCACGAAAAAACATTTGGGTCTCGTGCATTGTACAAAATCTTAGTGCAATATTCAAGATTTCGCTGCTCGGAGATCGCGCAAAAGGCGATGAGCCGGCTAAGGGCGAACCCATCTGAGAATAAGCCAGTGAGGATCATTTGGGATTGGATTTGCTTCAACTGGGACAAGGATTGGCATTGTTCTAAGAGGGAGAGGAGCGGGTTCGTTCGAACAAGAGTGTGGGTTGTGTTCCAGTTAGTGGGTCTTTCTTTGAGGGGTGTAAGGGAGCGAGAGTGGAGAAGAGAAGTATAGAGAAGAGAGGATGAGAGCGGGTTCAGGAAGCAACGCAGAGATCTGAGCAGGCCGGGTGTAGCACTGACAGAGTGAGTGATCATGTCCATCAGGGTTTGAGTGCGTGCATTTGTGTTTGTGTGCGGCGGGAAAAAGCATCCTCAGTTGGGAATTATTTTTTTCATCTTTTCTCAACGTTGATCAAATCGAAATAATTGAATGAAGAATAGTCAAAACGTTCACAAATATTAATTTTTTTCTAATGTTTTACCTTTTTTTACTTGTTTTTCATTTTTGATATATAATCCATTAAGAACTTATTCTATACTATATTTTTATTGTATTCATTTTTTATTATGATATTGTCTATCAATTATTAAGTTTTTTATTTAAAATAATAATAATTTATCAGATTATTAATGGCCAATGATACATTGGTACATGGACTAATGAGAGTTAAATAAGAAGATAATATATGCTATAAAATATAACGGTCCACAAGTAAATAAGGTTATATTTTAAAAAATTTAAAAAAAAAAAACAAAAAACCCTTAAATGGTGTTAGGAACTTACGAAGGAAGTTCTAAAGGACGTAGTGAATGGCAGTTGCCGGAGTGATTGTTTGAAAGTAGTCAAAAAAATTATTTGTTGGTGACTCCAATCATGAGTGGAAGGTGGAAGGCTCCGCTCCCGAGAGTTTCTAATCCGACTAATGTTAGATATAGTTTTAAGATGTGTAAGTGAGTAATACTAGATAAAGTTAAAAAGTGTACAAGAGTCACGTACTCTTTTTTAAGAAAGTGAATAAGTTAGGTTTGAATTGAGAAACTCTCAACCCATCTCATTTCATCATTATAATTTTTATAAATTTTCATATAAAATACGATAAATAATTTAATTTTTTCAAATCTTAAAATAATAATGATATTAAAAAATAATATTCTAACAATATTTTATTCAATTTTTAACTTTCATCTCAACTCACTATCTAAACCTAACCTAAATATAAGATCTATATAAAAAAATAATTTTTTAATGATAAACCTCGCTCTTTTTTGAAATGCATGCGCAGCACTTCCATATATAACTTATAATTATATCTAATATTATTCTTTTTCAAAATAACTGTGCGAATCTTGCACGTTCTAAAACTATATATAGCATTATTCTTTGAAATGCACATATTAGATTATTAACTTAAAATTACATGCAGTTACAGAGTCTCATGAACAAGAGAGACCTAGCTTTACTGCTTCGAAACTACGTATAACTATCCAACATTGCAACAGAATTTGCCCAAAAATGGCCATCTTCTTCACTCACATTTGACCTCCCACTCTCTCCCCATTCCCCTAAGCATTATTGTCACCTTCAATGTTATCCATTTATCATCCTCAATATCATTATTTCCTCAGCTTCCTCCTCCTCTTATCCCTTTAATTTTTTGTCTTTTAAACACCTGCTAGCTCTCAAGAGGCAAAGAATGACCTTGTGGATAAAGATCATGCATGGCAATTGGGTATCCTTTGCTCATTATATACGGTAAGCACTCGATCATTTCTTTATAAAACAAGTGTTTTGAGCTCACAATCATTTCAATATGGCAATATTGATGAGTGCATGCATAACAGTAGGCTTCTCAACCATGCACTCTACACCTAGTAATTCCCCCTCCCAAGAACATCATTCTACCTCTTTATGAATATATTATTTCTAAATGCTTCAATTTAATTATATATTTTTTTATTCACACTTATATATCAGATTAAAACTTTTCATAAATCGTCTAATTGCTTGATTCATTTAGTCGATATTTGTCAGATTCATATTTTGTTTCTTATGACATTGATTTCATTCATCGAGTGCGTGTTCCTTCCTAAGTTTTCATGCACAAGGAACGACATGTAGATCATTGGTTACTTCTATATATATATATATATATATATATATATATTGTTAATCAGAGAAACTCTTTTAATTGGTACAAATGTTCTTACTTTGAGAAGAATTACCAATGTGATCACATTTACTCTTTTTTTTTTTCTTACGTCTCGTTTGGATACAAAAAAAAATTCATCTCGTCTCATCATTACTATTTAATTTTTTAAATTCTCACACAAAATATAATAAACAATTCATATTTTTCAAATATCAAAACAATAATAATATTAAAAAATAATATTATAATAATATTTTATTTAACTTTCATATAAATCAATCTTATCTTATCTTATTATCTAAATTAGACTTAAAAAAGGCCATTCAAATCTTGGCCCTGGTGGTACTGTTTCACTTTTCATGTGTTTGAGTAAGTTCATGTACTCGGCCCATTCATTTTCGTTGTATACCCAATTTAGGTTTAAGATGGGCCTGATCACTGTACTTGAATAATATATAATGTGGCTTTCTATTTTGTGAAGCTTTACGGCCAATCACAGATTCTCCGCATGATCATCATTTCATTGTGCAGAATTAATTCTGTGCAGAGAAGGTTAGTAATTTCAAGCTATTTACAACATCTTTTAAGTTTCGTCGCAAAAGACTCTTTGAAACGTGACTTTTGCATCCGGCCCATATTGGTTGTGATACAGAATATCATGACAAAGATTTATTGCGGCGAAATCCACAACTTAATTTTTGCGCTGATTATTGTCAATCGCCGTAAAACTTTATATCTCATGTAGTTTTATTTCCCTTTTGATTTTTATTTTTTATAAGAGCAACATCTTCATTTGAGATAAAAATTACAGACATTTATCAAGTCAAATGGCTTGAGAAAAAAAGTCTGAAATATAATCTCACCACATTTCTATATTATCCACCCTCCATGCATATCGAGCAAGCTGATATGCTTATACCCTATCTCTCGCCCTGCGCACATGAGTGAAATTACAATTGTTAAATTAGCTAGTGAGCTTCTAAACTTCTTGAAACAAAATACCAAAAGTTGAACCACCCATATTATTCTACTCTAAAGATGGAAATAACTGCAAACAATCACTTTCCACCAGTAGATTCAATATGCCCATAGTTGAGCATCTCTAAGAATAATTCCCACACCTGCCTGATGAAGATTAGCAAACATAGCCCCATCTGTGTTCAGTTTAAGCACATCCACTAGAGGTGGAGACTAGCTAAGGTGATGTTGAAGCTAAACATGAGTTTTCAACCTTACTTTTTTATAACTTGCAACAGACCCATCGCATTATTTGTCACCTGATCAAGGCTCAACTTAATCTTATCAAATTCTAATTTATTCCTTCTGTACTAGAAACCCCATGGCAGGCACAAAAATAACCCCAAACTGTCAAACACCTTGCCCTCAACAAGCTGCATGGCAATATCCAAAACCTTAGAGCAATCACCAGGAATCACAGAAGGAAGAAGCTATTTCCACAACACTTGAACTTGACAATAACTAAAAACAGCATGATAAAGATCTTCAACAGGATGTAAACAGAAGCTACAAAGTGCATCCACCAACACTTATTTTTTTAATAAATTATCCTTAGAAGGAAGACGGTCTTTACAGGCACGCCAAGCAAACACCTATATTTTATTAGACTTACATCTTCCACAAAACCTTCCATACCCTATGCACTCTAACCATATAAGAAGATTCTGCTTGGGAAGGCCTCTTCTGAGAAGAAATAAATCTGTAACAACTTCAAACTGAAAATTTCCCACTTCTCTCATGACCTTATATCCACTTATCTGTTGTATCACCTGGAAAAATCATCACTTTCATAATATCTGTCATTGTTCTTGTATTGAAGAGAGATCTAATTTTTCACCACCTTGTATCCTCATCAATAATGGAGACCACAAATTATCTTTGTTCTGTTCTTGCACACCAATCTTTTATTCTAAAGATTTATGCCCTAGAACCCACTGCTCAGTCCACAAGTGTGCAAACTTCTTATCCCCAATCCTCCATATACATCATTCCTTCAATCATTTCTGAGCCTCCCAAATATCCCCCCAAGTATAAAATGGACAGTTACTTAAGCTTGCTTCCAAAAAATTCAACTTGGCAAAATACCTAGCCTTGAGTAACTTATGGAGAGCTGAACTATCATTTTGCAATAACCTAGAACCCTGCTTTGCAAAAAGAGCAAGGTTGAAAGTTCTAAGATCCTTGAACCCCAAACCCACTTTAGACTTTCCCTCACACATATTCTTGCAACTAACCCAATGAATAATTCTTTCCTCATTTTTTTCCCCTACCAAAACTTGGACATCAATCCCTCCAATTCTAAACAAAAACAAGTAGGCAATAGAAAACAACTTTTTGAATAAAAAGGAATAGATAATGCAACAACTTTCAATAACACCTCCTTACCACCTTGAGACAACAATTTTTCCTTCCAATCTTGAAGTTTTTGCCATATCCCTTTGTTTAATAGACTGAAAAGCCCTAGATTTTGATCTACCAACAATAGGTGGCAACTGAAGATACTTCTCATATTGCTAAATTTCAAAGTTACCCCATAACAATTTGATCTCCTCCCTAACCACCCTACCAACATTGCTACTAACACCATAGATGTTCTTTCCTTAGTAATCTTCTGACTTGAAACACTCTCATAAGTGTCCAAAACAACATGTACTCTCCTAGTTTCTTCCACCTCAGTTTTGCAAAAAATAACACTATCATCTGCAAACAACAGATGATTAATGTTAGGAGCTTTTCTGCAAATTTTAAGCTCAGAGATTTCTTTTCTTAACCCTGTAGTTTTTTAACAAAGTTGTTAAACCTTCAATATAGAGAAGAAAAATATAAGGGGACAATGGATCCCCTTGTCTCAATCCCCTATTAGGAGTGAATGACACTTTTGGCTCTCCATTGACCGACACAAAAAACGAAACAGTTTTCACAAAAGTTATAACTAATTAAATAAAAGATTGCTGAATACCCATCACTTGCATCACTTTACTGAGAAAACTCCATTCGACTCGATCGTATGCCTTACTTATATTCAATTTAACAGACATATACCTTTGTTTTCCCCTTTTCTTATGCTTTAAAAAGTGCACCAACTCATAAGCTATAAGAATATTGTCTATAATTAAATGGCCTGGAACAAAAGCACTTTGACTCTCCCCAATAATAATCTATTGGAGATGATCTTAGCTATCAATTTATAGGCCACATTATACAAACTAATGGGCCTATAGTTAGAAACAGTAGAAGATATTTTTTTTTCTTAGGGATAAGGGTAATATATGTATGATTTAGAGAGGGAGGAAATTCACTTGTATTAAGAGCTAGCAGCACTGCTCCAGTTATAGACTTGTCTACTACGTGCTAGTATTTTTGAAAAAACATTAAGGACATCACATTAGGGCCTGGAGCTTTTGAATGATTCATTTTTTACAGAACCTGGCCTCACTACTTCTGCTTCTGTAGAACTTTTACGAGGATCCTCATTCATTGAAGGTGTAAATCTCCCTGCAAGCAAATCCAGAAAATTAGTGGAATCACTAGGGTTGGAACTCTGTAAAATACTCTCAAAGTAGTTTAGAATGACCCTGTCTCTATTCTCACCAAACTGTCAGATCCCTTCCTCATCCTTTATCTTGAGTAGGCTATTCTTCTTCCTCATTTGAAAGGCCTTCATGTGAAAGTACTTGGAATTCTTGTCACATTCTTTTAACCACAATGCTTTTGACATTTGCCTCCACATCACCTTATCCTTTCTATCCATTTTTGTACTTCCTCTTGAGCCTTGTCATGATCTAATTTCTGTTCCTCTACTAGATCATTTGCATGCAACAGCTCCATGTTTTGTCTTGTCAAATTTAACTGCTTTTGTACATTACCAAAGCAATGTCTATTCCATCTATGCAACTGAGCACCACAATCTTTTATCAGGCCTATAACTTCCACCATACTACTTCTGTTACCCATCCTCCTCCAAGTTGTGTTGATTATATCCTCACAAGCTCTCCCCCACCCACGTCTCTTCAAACTTGAACTGTCTTTTTGGTCAAATATGGCCTCCCTCTCCCTCAGTATTTACCAAGATTGGAGCATGGTCAGAGTAAGCCACCAATCCATGTGTAACAAAGGCATTTGGAAACCTGCCTTGCCTGTGAATTGACCAGAGCCCTATCAAGTCTCTCACTAATACAGTGAGACCCTCTCCTTCTATTACTCCAAGTAAATTTGTTAACCCTAAACTCCAAATCCCTCATAGCACAATCATCAACCACATCCCTAAAGGCAACAACTTGCTAGTCAGGCCTTAATCTCCCTCCCTATTTCTCATGATGGAGCATAATTTTGTTAAAATCGCCCAATACCAACCAAGCTTCACCATTTTTCCTACCCAAAGATCTTAACAACTACCATGTTCAAGACCTTTGACTAACTTCAGGAAACCCATAAATACCAGTCATATACCAAGATCCACTCATAGGATCATTCTCAATAAAAGCATCGATATGACCCTGAGAATAAGTTAAAATTTAAATTTAAATTTCTTCCCCACAGTAAGGCCAGACCCCCCCCTTTCTGCCACAACAATCAACAACGAAACAGTTTGTAAATCCTAATTTATACTTTCATACCTCAAATTCGTGAGCTTTTAGATGTGTCTCTACAAAAAAGTATTTCGGGAGCTTCCATCTTCACAAGATCGCAAGGGGTTCGAATGCCCTATGGGTCCCCAAGCCCACGGACATTTTAGCTTATAATCTTCATTTATTTCAGCGGTGTTGTTCAAAATCCACTATCGATCCATTTCTTGCAACCTAAGCAGCATCCATCGTAGCTGCCCCATCTGTACTTCCTCGCTTGACAGACTTCCCTTTGCCTTCATCCTCACTAAACATGCCCTTTCATTTTTTAGAAGCCAAAGACAGTTGTGGATAATCAATGATAGAACCTGAAGGATTTGCTAGAAATGACAGTTGTTTCCCTTTGCGGCTTTTAACCTGATTTGGCATTTCCTTCACAACACGACCCATCACCTCTTTCCCCCTAGGTTGACTTGGCCCATCCAACTTCTTGGCCCTAATATCCTTAAGGACACTGAACGACCACGTATCATAAGCAATAGATCCTGCAATTATCCCATCTTCAACGTTCTTTTGAAAATCCTCTACAACAATATCATATTCATTACCACCATCTATGCACAGTTCTGTAGATTTCTCCAAAACACCATCCAAGAAGCTAGCTAACCTTCCAGAACCAAATACCTCTATCTCCTTTGAATGTGCCAAACAATCAGGGACAGGTCTATCACCGTTAGCCACCATATATGCCCCCTCCATCTTTAAATTTCTGGAGAACCATGTCATGCCCTCCTCTAAGGCTCCCGCCTATCCAATGAATAGCCATCCCTGAAGCGATCCCCATAATTGGTCGCCCTCATCTATGCACCATACGGGAAAACTCCATCCTCCTCTTCTTGTGCAACATTCTTCCTCAAACAGCACTCCTTATCCCCATGCCCCAAACGTCTGCACCAGTAACAAAAATTTGGTAGCCTCTCATAAGACAATCTAGTCCAGAATGAACCCCCATCCCCCATTGAAAATTTAGTACCCCTTAACGGAGGCTTCGTTACATCCAGGGTCACTCATACACCCAAAAACTCACCCCATGCCATCTCACCTTTTCCAAATCCACCTCTTCAACCCTCCCAATCTTCTTTCTAATTAGATTCCCCATGTTATCTTTCCTAGATCTTAGAGGGAGATCATGAAGTCGCACCCAGAAAGTTGCTTCTTTCATTAGAATTTGATGAACCTATTTTCTGCCGTCCACCTCCTGCACCATCACTAGTTGCTCATCAAAAGACCAAGGACCCTCTCTTATCACTCTTTCCTTGTCTCAAATAATATCATCAAACTCCACCAAGATCAGAGTTGAATTGAGATCTCTAAATCGTACCCCATGCACTGGACGCCAAGCCCTCTTCATTGTCAACTTAAAAGCTTCACAATTGAAATGTTTGTCAATCAAAAGAGTCATTATCAAACCCTTTCCTCCACATAGAGAAAGATCTTCCAATTGTCCAGACTCCACCACCACTTATGTCTCCTCTTGTTCGGTCAATGTTGCACAATTGTACAACTCATTAATAAGAAAATTGCACTAGGCAGTGAAAGCACCTCTACTCAACCCAACCGCCTGAGAAAGGAAAGTGGGTAACTTTATTTTCAGCTAACAAAATCATTAATGCAACAATATTTCCCTTTTGATTTTTAGATTAATTTGAGATTGGGTTTTATTTGTTTGTACTCTTAAAAAAGATTTTTAGATCATCGGCTTGTAGTTCATTTTATTTTTTATGGAGAATATATAGCTAGAAATTGGCTTGAGAAAGGGTTTTCTTTTCTTTTTTTTCTTTTTTATTTTATTTCTGGAAATACAATCTTAAGTGCAATTTAATGCAGTTATTTCTTCATGTTTTCATAAATTCATAATCAAAGAAATTGTTTTAAGAATAAAACAAAAGATCTTAAAAAAAGAAGTCTTGGAAAAATCGTTTCATTTCGTTGCAAAATTTTTATTGCAAATACAATTATTTCCAATAAAATAATTCTTACCATTGAAAATGACTATTTATGATGAGAAAAAACTTATTTTGATAGAAAATAATCATTTTAATAGAAAACAATTGACGACAAATAAAAAAATTTCTTATCATGATTAATGCATTATAATTAGCAACAAAAGAGTTTGACGTCGTCCATTAACGTCAAATGAGAAGGGCTAAATAAATGATGATGTTCAATTTGCTCAAGAAAGAAAGAAAAAAAAAATCACATTTTTTCTCGTTTTTTACCACTCTCATATATAATTTAATTAATTAAGATGAAATTTCCAAGTGTAATAATCAATTCGAAGCATACTGAGGGTAATTAAATGCATGGATGAAATTAATTAAGTAGGAATTCTACCCGTGATTCCATGGGAAAAAAAATGAATATATAATATACTTAAGTACTATTCTGTTTTTGAGTTGATTGCAAAATTATTACTTACATTTTTATGTTTTTGCATTTGGTTTTTAACACTGAAACTAACGTTCCGTTTATTTTTGTAGATGAGATGAGTTGAGAAAAAAATTAAAAGTTAAATAAAATATTTTTATAAAATATTTTTTTAATATTATTTTTATTTTAAAATTTGAAAAAATTAAATTATATATTATAATATTATTTAAAATTTTAAAAATTTATAATAATTAGATGAAATGAGATGAAATGAAAAATTTTATAAAAGTAAAGGAGACCTAAAATACACTTGCAATTCCCATTGGACATATGAAGTATAGTGCCATTGTCAATCAGGACATGATTAGTTATCTAATAGTAAAATTAATGAAAATATTAAATTATGAGTTTCTTAAAATTCAAATATCAGTTTTATCAAAATTAAAAATTGAAGACTAGAATTACATAAAAAGATGAAAATTCAAATATTAATTTTATAATTAACCCCCCCTTTTTTTTTTAACTTCCATAAAAGATTTAAAAACTGTGTCTTGTGTCTTTGTCGGTTGCTTCAAAATAATAAATAATAAACCTATATATCTACATCCTTATAATATTTATATCTAGCTAACTATGTATTTATATCCCTTTCAGAGTCCAGACCCTCTGAAGAAGAAGCAGCAGCAGAAATGCCAGAAAAGAGAGTGACAACTTCTGTACATACGTACGTATGAAAGACAGAGAGAGAAATAGGAAAGTTTTTAACTGTTAACGTCATGTCTTTACGAGAACAGTGGCTCTAACTTTGATCATTGTACTGAGCTGTCATTCCTGCTATTGCTTGTTCCCATGACCTTTTCCTCCCGCTCCATTCAACATTCTTTGACGTGTCCAACTCATAGCTCCCCACGTGTCACCCCACATGTATGTACGTTTCCTCTGTACTGTATATAGGGTATGCTAGCTCATGCATGCATGCGTGGTGTATTTGTTCTTTTGAAGTTTTTGACCTTTTCCCCTGCTTTTGATCTGGTCTTTCTCTCGGTTTTGGTTTTTTCTTGGCTGCTTTTTCTCTCTTTGTTTCTTGGTTAAGTGGATTCTTTCTCCTTTTGCAGGCTACAATTAATCATTGTCTCCCTAAAGAGACTTGCTATGATCTTCAATCTTTCAATGCTGGTTTAAAAATATTAACTGATCTTGGAAAGAACAATCCTATAAATACAAACAAAAGAATTTTGAGAATGAATCCCTAGTGTGGGAGAAAATATCAAAATA
The DNA here is from genome assembly GCA_029856935.1 of Cyclocarya paliurus. Classification (NCBI taxonomy): domain Eukaryota; kingdom Viridiplantae; phylum Streptophyta; class Magnoliopsida; order Fagales; family Juglandaceae; genus Cyclocarya; species Cyclocarya paliurus. The sequence continues at coordinate 2,142,938 of CM056958.1, read as the reverse complement.
AAAATTTATATTTGATTTTTTTCATAATTACCAAATCATTTTAATATGAAATTATCGATTTTCTTAATGATTAATATATTTAATTTATCTCATCTCGATATAATTTTTTTATAAATATGGATCTGTACTTTATATTATAACATAATTAAGAATAGCAAATAAGAAATATTTTAGTTATAAAGAGATCATAAAAAAATAAACTTACAAATTAACGTGATTTGGTGTGGTATATTGATTGTAAAGCTAACCCATCAAACCATACGTTAGTTTGTAGATTTATTTTTAGAGTAGTGCTATATATATTTACAGTTTTACTTAAACTTTTATTTATAAGACTCATTTTACTAGTTTTATTTTGAAATTCAAATTTCATAATTTTTAATATATTAATAACTGATACGTGGATAAGTAAGTTTTTTTATAATTTTTTCTTGAGTACATTTAACATTTTACTTATTTTTATGTGATCTCTTTATGGATGTAACATTTTTCTTATATCCCTTAAAAGGCTCCCCAAATGTTTTCCTATAAAATTCTTGTCAAAGATTGGAAATTAAAAATAGTAGTATATTTTTAACAAAAATTTTGTAACGAAAACGTGGAAAAGACCCATTTACTCAAGCTATATACGAGTCTTGTGACAGTTTAATTTTATTTATTCAAAAATTTATTTTAACTGCCTTCAATTACAAAATTTTTAACTTCAAAATTTAAATTTTTAAAAAAAAATATTTTTTATTGATGGTTGTCAAATATGGTTGAGAACAATAACAAGAAAGATGCTTTTTTTATTTATTAAGGTTGTCAAATGTGGGTCAAGTAGCATATTAAAAACTTGTACATGCATGCAGTAAATTAAGTTTGTAAATATATATATATATATATATATATATATATATATAATTGTACCTCTATCGATTTCCGTATAACTCAATAAATATTGAAAAGACTGATCATTACATAAGCTTATGATCGACAGCTACCAATCCCAAAACATTTAAAATGGAAGATGCATAAGAAAAAACTTGTCGTAACGTCATGAGACGCTGGTTTACAGACATAGAGGTAAATGCTTGGAAATGTCAAGACAAAACATCCATGGACAGGGAGGCTCGAAGTTCTCACGTACAGAAGACACTCGTGCTCTCTTGGAATTGTAAGCACCTAAACATGAGTTTATTTTAATCTCATGAAGTTCCTTTTAAGTCTCTTTTCTTATATTCATTTAGAGAAATTAACAAAAAAAGGAATTCAATTTTCATTCACCTATAATGTAGTACTCATGAAGTTCCTAACCTTTATTAACATTGTTGATCATTTGGATCTGGGTTTGGTTATTTGAGTATATCCAACCCGGACCTGGATGTGGCATGCGGCCTAATGAACCCGAATTATGACTCGAACCAGTATTTGGTCGATGAATTCGGATTTTGAAAACCCTACATATCTCTTGTCACTTTAAAAAAAAGAAGGAATCAAATCAAAATTTGTATGCGACTACTAATTAATGCATTGTCTGTCAGTTTTCTAGAGAGAGGCCGGTAGTCTATTTATATAATCCAGTCTCCAATCTACCGCGCTACTCAAGTAAGTCATGTGTGTGACTCTTTATGAGAACTTCCTTTCCATCTACCTCTGTTCACATGGTTCTGATCAAAGAATAAGATCAGTAATGGTCGGCAGAAGGTACCATGAGCATTGAGAAAATAAATAAAAAGAGATATAACTACGTACGAGATCTAGCTAATGGATGGGATCCACCTGTTCCAAGGATCCACTCAATGACACACGAAATAATGTCATTAATACTCAAATATGACACATGAAATAATGTCATAAATCGTCTAATTCAACAAACTGAATTGCTCGATTCATTTAGTCGATATTTCTCATATTCATATTTTGTTTCTTATGGCATAGATTTCATTCATCGAGTTTGTGCTCCTTCCTAAGTTTTCATGCAGAAGGAACGACACGTGGATCATTGGTTACTAATTCTATATATATTAATATTGTTAATCAGAAAAACTCTTGTAATTGGTACAAATGTTCTTACTTTGAGAAGAATTACCAATGTAATCGCATTTGCTTTTTGTTTTCTTAAGCTCCATTTGGATACAGAAACAGTTTCATCTCATTATTACAATTTTTCTAAATTTTCTCGTAAAATATAATAAACAATTCATCTTTTTTAAATTTTAAAAAAATAATAATATTAAAAAATAATATTTTATTCAACTTTCAACTTTTATCTAAAATCATCTTATCTCATTTTTCTATCCAGACGAGACCTAAGATGGCCCATTCAAATATTGGTCCTAATGGTACTGTTTCACTTTTTATCTGTTTGAGTAAACTCATTACTCGGCCCATTCATTTTCGTTGTACCCAATTTAGTTTTAAGATGGGCCTGATCACTGTACTTGAATAATATATAATGTGGCTTTCTATTTTATGAAGCTTTACGGCCAATCACAGGTGGTCTCCATGCATGATCATCATTTTATTGTGCAGAATTAATTCTGTGCAGACATGGTTAGTAATTTCAAGCTATTTACAACATCTTTTTAAGTTTCGTCGCAAAAGACTTTTTGAAACGTGACTTTTGCGTCCGGCCAATATTGGTGACACAGAATATGATGACGAAGATTTATTGCGGCGAAATTCCCAACTTAATTTTTGCGCTGATTATTGTCAATCGCCGTAAAACTTTATATCTCATGTAGTTTTATTTCCCTTTTGAGTTTTTTTTTTTTTTTTTAAGAACAACATCTTCATTTGAATAAAAATTACAGACATTTATCAATCCAAATGGCTTGAAAAAAAAATTTTGGAATACAATCACACCACATTTATATACTATCCATCCTCCATGCATATCAAGCAAGCTGATGTACTGCCCTCTTTCCCTCTATGCACACATGAGTGAAATTACAATTACTAAAATAACTCGTGAGCTTCTGAACTTCTTGAAATAGAACACCAAAACTCGAACCAACCATATTATTCTACTCCAAAGATTGAATTAACAGCAAACAATCACTTTCCACCAGTAGATTTGATATGCCCATAGTTGAGCACAATTGCATACCACGAAATACTGCTAGCAACTCAATAGTTTCTGGATCCTCAACTTCAGGTTCGACTTACTTGCAGCCATAACCACCTTACCTGCAACATCTCTAAGAATAACTCCCACACCTGCCTGACGAAGATCAGCAAACATAGCCCCATCTATGTTTAGCTTAAGCACATCCACTGGAGGTGGAGACCAGGTAAGGTGATGTTGAAGCTGAACATGAGTTTTCAGCCTTACTTTTTATAATTATGCAACAAGCCCATCGCGTTATCTGTCACCTAAGGGCTCAACTTAATTTTATCAAATTCTCATTTATTCCTTCTATACTAGAAACCTCATGCCAGGTAGAAAAATAATCCCAAACTGTCAAACTCCTTGCCCCCAACAAGTTGTATGGCAATATCCAAAACCTTAAAGCAATCACTAGGAATCACAGAAAGAAGAAGCTGTTTCCACAACACTTGAACTTGACAACAACTAAAAATAGAATGATCAAGATCTTCAACAGAATGTAGACAGAAGCTACAAAGTGCATCCACCAACACCTATTTTTTTAATAAATTATCCTTGGAAGGAAGATAGTCTTTTACAAGCACGCCAAGAAAACACCTTTATTTTATTATAAACTTGCATTTTCCACAAAACCTTCCATACCCTCTGTTGTCTAACCATAGAAGAAGATTCTGCTTGGGAAGGCTTCTTTTGAGAAGAAATAAATCTGTAACAACTTCTAACTGAAATTTTTCCACTTCTCTCATGACCCCATATCCACTTATCTGTTGTATCACTTGAAAAAATCATCACTTTCATAATATCTGTCATTGTTCTTAGATTGAAGAGAGATCTAATCTTCTCAAGATTCCACCACCTTATATCTTCATCAACAATGGAGACCACAAATTATATATGTGCTATTCTTGCACACCAATCTCCTGATCCAAAGATTTATGCCCTGGAACCCACTATTCAAGCCACAAGTGTGCAGACTTCTCATCCTCAATCCTCCATCTACACCACTCCTTCAATCATTTCTTAACCTCCCAAATACCCCTCCAAGTATCAGATGGACAGTTACCTAAGCTTGCTTCCAAAAACTTCAACTTGGAAAAATACCTAACCTTGAGTAACTTATGGAGAACTAAACTGCTATTTTGAAATAACTTTCAAACCTACTTTGTAAGAAGAGTAAGGTTGAAAGTTCTAAGATTTTTGAACCCCAAACCTGGTTTAGACTTCCCGTCACACATATTCTTCTAACTAACCCAATGAATCATCTTTCCTCATTTTTTTACCCTCGCCAAAACTTGGACATCAATCCCTCCAATTCTGAATAGAAACTAGCAAGCAACAGAAAACAACTTATTGAATAAGAAGGAATAGATAATGCAACAGCTTTCAATAACACCTCCTTACCACCTTGAGACATCAATTTTCCTTCCAACCTTGAAATTTTTACCGTGCCCTTTGTTTAATGGACTGAAAAGTCCTAGATTTTGATCTACCAACAATAAGTGGCAACCCAAGTTACTTCTCGTATTGCTAAATTTTACAGTTACCCCTATAATAATCCGATCTCCTCCCTAACCTCCCTACCAACATTACTACTAAACACCATAGATGTTTTTTCCTTATTCATCTTCTGACCTAAAACACTCTCATAAGTGTCCAAAACAACCTAT